>CM052803.1:6984345-7127636 GCA_028533885.1 Nasua narica | reverse complement strand
CCCCCCCCCCCCCCCCCCCCCCCCCCCGCCACATCCCTGGCCACCGTCAGAGTTCACTCCCCAGCCTTGTCCTAGAAGCCACCAGATTGCCTCTCTGCCCCCCTTCCCTCCTCTGCCCGCTCCTGCTTCCCGCCACCCCCTTGGCAGCCCCGGGGGACCGGCCAGCTCCAGTCTGCTCATTAGGGGACGAAATGTGATCACCATGCCTCGCTCCCCACCTGGTGCCCTGGCGGCCAGCGGAAACCGGGGGGCAGTCAGGCCACCGTGACCACCTCGCTGGACCTCAGTTTCCCCACTTCTACCAAAGGGGTCCCCATCTCCCCCCCGCCCCGCTCCCACACCACCCAGAAGGGACACCAGGGTCCTCCTACTCTACCCCTCCCACACCATCCATTCCAGCACTCAGAAAATCCTCAGGATCTATTGTTAGTCCAGTTCATGGTTTACCGTTCTATTATTGTAACCTTCTAGAGCTTTACCTTTCTTCCATTCTATTATTGTTATCCTAGCAGCTTTCCATGTCCTTACCCTTTAAGTTTCTAATATTCCAGGAGTCTCACATTCCAGGATCCTAAAGTTCTATTGTTAGAATGCTCTATGATTTTTTTTTAAACATTTCTACGACTTTCATCATCTATTATTAAACTCTCAGTGATTATTATCTTGGCCCAGCAAACACGAACACGTATTTCCCGTTTGTTTTTGTTTGTTTTTTTACAGAAATGGGAACACGATCTATATACCATGAACCCCACTTCCTTTCCCCCCTTATCTATTCTGCTTGTCAACCGCCCAGCAGCCTTAAGGTCTAAGGTGGCAGAGAATTCTAAAATACGGGGGATTCACGGGAGGTTTGGGGGGGGAGTCAGTTGCCATCACCGCCTAGCTCCTAAATTCTCCCTGCCCTGGGGGGACTACTAGGAGCCCAGGCCGCCTCCATCCCTGTGCCCTGCCGGCCTTCCCTCATCCCTCCAGCTCGCTTACACCAGCTGAGTTATTATTTGTCTAGACACAAACCAAATTATAGGCCCTGTCCCGAAGGAACAGTGGGCTTCATGGGGAGGGTCAGGAGACAGAAGCAGGCGGGAGTTAATCCCTGCTCCCCCCCAATTTCCCTTATCCTCTTCCCTCCTTCTCTGAAACTCCACCCCTCCCACCCAACCCAACTCTTGTCCCCTCTCCCCTCCCCAGTACCGCGGTTTTGGAAATATTTTTTCTTCTCTTGCTTCTCAAACGCTCCCCTCTGAATTCCAGCGATTCCTACTCACCCTGGCATTCTTCCCTCCTCACTGGGAAGACCTCTTTTCCCAAATTAATCCGACTTAGTGGCAGCAAAAGAAGCCAGCTCTCTGGATTTGGGCCTCCGTTGAACCGGAGTCCCAGCCCCCAGCCTGACATGGACTCATTGTGGGGACTTCAGCTCCTGGGCCTCAGTTTTCCCATCTGCAAAATGGGAAAGGGCTCCGTAAGCCCTTTCGAACTCTCTCTACTTGGAACCCGGAAAGTTGCCCAAGATTCTGACACTAATCTTTTTGAAGGATTCATATATACCGAGGACTTGTGATCTGAAGGTTGTAGGGCCCCCAGCCCTCCCTCTGATCATTCTCCCATCCTGAATCCTTCCATTCAAAGACTTCACACTCAAGGGTTCTTGATTAGATGCCCAGAGTCCAAGAACCGCCCATCACCTCTCTTATTTCCTCCTCCTGGAACCCCCTCAGAACAGGAAACCTCCCCATCCTCACCCCAAACCTGAAGTTGAGTTCATCCACAGAGAGAGAGCTTGGGGGGTACCGGTTCAGGAGGAGGGGGGCTGGTGGCGGGGCCCTGACTTGGCGGAGCTAGGGGGTGGCCCCCGATCAGCTCCATCTGTGTCAGTAAATCCCCCGCGCACATCTTGCCTGAGTTAACGACACATCCCACCACCAACAATGGCTCACAGAAAGTCCAGAACTGTCCCTCAGCCTTGTTGGGGGTGGTGGGATGTCCCGAGCAAGCAGGGGGTGGGGGGAGTGAGGTGGAGGCAGGAAGGAGTTAATGGTGACCTAGCCAAATCCTGGAAGGGAGGAAGTGGGGGAGGAAGTCCACCCCCCCCCCCGCCAGGAATTCCTGAAATTGGAGGGTGGGGTGGGTGCGACCTCAGGAGCAGTGGGGGGACTCTCTAAAGGGGGCGCTGGGGTCACAGTGTCCCTCAGAGGCCACCTGCCGCAAGCGGCAACCCTACACCCCCACACACACTCCCAAGCAGCTCCTCAGCCCAGGGGAAAGCTCTAGGACGCACCAGAATTTGAAATGAGATGACGGTGGGGTCGAGGTGCCAGAACACGGTCTCAAGAAACACGGAGAAAGAGACAGAGAGACAGGAGAGAGACAGAGAGACAGGAAGAGAAAGGACAAAGAGATGCACAGAGACGGGAGAACCACGGAGCTAGAGGCAGAGAGATCCACGGGGATTGAGAGTTGGAGAGACTGAGAGATAGAGGCAAAGGGAGACAGGGAGAAGGGATACAGAGACGGAGACAGAGCCAGAGAGACCGTGAAGAGGAGAGAAAGGAAAAGACGCAGAGACATCCAGAGATGCAGAAGAAGAGGCACACCCGAGAGAGAGGACCACAGACAGAGACCCATCCGAGGCGGGCGAAGAGAGGGAGACGGACCCAGAGACACGGTCCGCGCGGAGACGGCGGGAGCGCGGGAGAAGGGCGGGGACTGGCCGGCGCGGGAGACCGAGGCACCGACGCAGGGGCGCAGAGCCCCCGAGGGGGGCACCAAGGAGGGGCCCCGCGGCGGCCGGACGCCCCGCGCGGGCATGGGAAGGAGAGGCGCCTACCTGCGCGCGGCGGCTGGACGGGGCGGGCGGCGCCTCCCTCGGCTGCGGCGACGTCTGGGCTCGACCGCGGCGCAGGGACCCGGTGGCGACTTCTGCCGGCCCCGGGCCGGAGCCGCCGGCCGAAGCTCCGCCCCCTCACGCCCCGCCCCCTCACGCCCCTCCCTTGTCACCGCCCCTTAACCCCTTTTGGCTTTCACCCCATTCCAGGCTTGCAGCCCCGGGGGGTGGGGGGGAGACGGAATCTCACCTGCTGCCTCAGCACCCCCCACCCCAGGCCCTCCAAGTCCTCAGCCTGGAGGCCCCCAACTACTTAACCCCTTCGCTTCTCCTCCGTCCAACCCTACACCTCCTGCTTGACGGAGCCCTCAGCCTTTGACCCTCCTTAAGCTGAGCCATTTCCTCCCCTCTGAGGCCCCAGTCCTTAACTCTGTTCACTGCGTGCCTCCCTTCCCAAGGGAGAGTGCAAACGAGTCTAAGTCTTCACTCCTGGGGTCAGGGCCACCTCTATAAGGAGTCCTGCCTCTTGGCCAGCCACACCTTAGCCTAATGGCTGCTCTGTGCCTCAGTTTCCCCTCTGTCAAAGTAGTCACTCACAGTCTCTTTGTCATGGGGATATCATTTCATAGTGTCAATTCCATCAAGTCTGTAAAACACGCCCCCCCCCTCCCCGTGCTTCCATTCCTCCCTGTTTTCTTTACTTTTCCCCACAGAACTTTTTAAATTATCTCTCCCTCCCACTAGAGGGAGGAGGAGCCATTTCTGCATCTGGTTTGTTTACTGTGGTGTGTCTTTTGCATGCGATAGGTATGGAAGACATGTTTTCTGGGCGCCTGGGTGGCTCAGTGAGTTAAAGCCTCTGCCTTCCGGCTCAGGTCATGATCTCAGGGTCCCAGGATCGAGCCCCGCATTGGGCTCTGTGCTCGGCGGGGAGCCTGCCTCTCTGCCTACTTGTGATCTCTCTTCTCTGTCAAATAAATAAATACATAAATAGTCTTAAAAAAAAAAAAAGGAACCCTGTTCTTCGCTCCTTTCCAGGCAATACGCGCAGTCTACTTCACCCCCGGCAACTCTTTCTTTTTACGGCAGACGTTAGTGTTGCGTGTTCTAGAACTTCATATAAACAAAGCGATACACTTGTTTTTTTTTTTTGTTTTTTTGTTTTTTTTTAAGTAGCTATTCTTAAGAGTCATTTGCTGTGTGCCCTTGGACAAGTGACTTCACCTCTCTGAGCCATATTACCTACTTCTTCTCAGGGCCCTTGAGGGACACAGAAAGTTAGAGAGTTAACTAAGCGCCCTAGAGACCTGCAATGCACACGGGAATGGGAATGAAGGCATTTTCCTTTCATCTTCTCTCAAGGAGACAGGAAAAGCACTAAGGGAGGTATCCTGAAGGCGGTGGCCCCTCCCCACAAATAACCCCAGACACATCCTATGGGTCTCAAGACAAGTCCCAGAGACCCCTCCTGTCAGAACCTTGGTCATTCCAAGCTCCTCCTAAAGAAGAAATTCCAAGGGTCCACTAGGAGGGGAGGATCCTCTTCTCTCCTGGGCTCACCCTAGGTTACTGCGGATCCAGTCCTGGTAGGAAATAGGTAGCCATTCAGAGCTTAAGTGGGAGCACTTATGAAGGGATATTTCAGAGGGATAGGCAGGCTGAAGGAACCCACACAGCAGGAGGCAGCACCAAGGGACCAGCCACAGGGAGAGCCAAGCTTAGGGCAGGAAGCTGGAGTTTGGAGAGGACCCCTAGCTCTAGGTAGCAAACACAGCCACGCCCAGAACAGCCGGGATGCTGGGCGCCCCCCCCCCAAAATAAATACTCCCACTTCTCTCCTCCTACATTCCTATTTCCTCTTAGTGCCTCCCCTGGGCAGAACCCAACCAGAACGCGGAGGGCAAGGGAGCCCCATGGATGGGGTCCACACAGGGCGGTCTCCCAAGGTCCACAGCAGGGAAAGGCTCAGAGTGACTCTGGGGATGACTTTGGGGGGCGGGGCACACGGAGAGAACCGTCAGCGCTTCTTCCCTGCAGGAATAAGACTGGGCACAAGGGGGCGACAGAGCACCAAAAGAACCAATGAAAAGGCTGCTTCACTAGCACCGGCCACCCCTCCAGAACTTGGGACAGTCGAGAGGGATCAAAAGGTGGGGGACAGTAAAGGAGACTTTGATCCGAGAGCGGCAGAAACTGGCTTCTGAAACCTGGAGATCTGGAGGGGTGATATAACGGCTGAGCCGTGGTGGCTGAGTAGGAGTTCTCCAAGAGGACGCGTTCAGACGCGGCGGGGCGGGTGCCCAGGGAACAGCATGTACGGAGGCTCAGAGGTACGAAATGTCACAGGGAAGGGCAAATATGGGTGATTCAAATGGCTGGAGATGAAAGTTGTGGACAGGAGAAGATTCTAGCTGAAACAGCGAAGAAAACAGGATTAAAAAAAAGAGGGGAGGGCAGCTGAATGCAATGAGCATTGACTGCATTCCAGGCAATTTTAAGCACTTCACGTGAATATCTCCCCTACAGGGAGGTACCATTTCACAGATGAGGACAATGAGGCACAGATGCTATCTAAAGGCAGCAATTTTGGCAGCTGGGTTCTGATGCTTTAACCCTTTATGCTATTTCTCAGGGTGAGGAAACTGAGGGTTGAGGAATCTGAACTTCGACCCCTTTCCTACAAGACACAATTCTTTCACACACTTCAACACACACATAGAACTCGAATACTCATTCAGCAAACATTCCCTGAGCCCCCGCTGCTGTGTTAGGCAGTGCTGGGGACACAGCAGTGACCTCAGCAGCCATGGCCCTTCCCTTCCAGGGCTGGCAGCCACTGCAGGGGTGACAGATTTATCCCTTACAGTGACCCCTCAGGTCAGGGGGGATGCTGGAACCCAGAGGGGCTTTGTCACAGTTTCTTGGGGAAATAGGAGGAAGGAGGGAGGACAAAACTCAGAATTTCCACCTGAAATACTCCCCTCACTTAGTTCATTTCTTACTCAACCTTCAGTGTCCAGTTCAGTTGTCCCCTCCAGGAAGCCCTCCTGGATGCCCCCATGGTCTTCCTCTGCCTCCTCAGGGTCATTGTCCGAGGCTGGATCTCCCTTCCCCGCTGGACTGTGAGTACCTTGGGGGCAGGACTGGAGCCGTCCCACTCAGCACTATGTCCAACCATTGCCCAGCTCAAGGCCCAGCCTAGAATAAGCATGCTCCAAAACATAAAAACCAAATTATTGAAAAATTGAAAAAAGAATAAATACGCTCCTTGCCCTATTAAAGAATTCATTCACTCATTAATCAACATATATATCTGTGAAGCATTTACTGCCTGCTAGACACAATGCTAGGCACTGGGAATACAATCTTTAAAAGACAAAATCCAGGGACGCCTGGGTGTCTCAGTGGGTTAAAGCCTCTGCCTTCAGCTCAGGTCATGATCTCAGGGTCCTGGGATGGAGCCCCACATCGGGCTCTCTGCTCAGTGGGGAGCCTGCTTCTCCCTTTCTCTCTGCCTGCCTCTCTGCCTACTTGTGATCTCTCTCTCTGTCAAATAAATAAATAAAAATCTTAAAAGAAAAAAGAATTTCATGTTTGGTTCTGGGGGCCTTCGTTTATGAAGGGTATTGAAATTGGAAATTGAGGGGCACCTGGGTGGCTCAGTGGGTTAAAGCCTCTGCCTTCGGCTCAGGTCATGATCTCGGGGTCCTGGGATCGAGCCCCGCATCGGGCTCTCTGCTCGCTGGGGAGCCTGCTTCCTCCTCTCTCTCTGCCTGCCTCTCTGCCTACTTGTGATCTCTCTCTCTGTCAAATAAATAAATAAAATCTTAAAAAAAAAAAGAAATTGGAAATTGAAATAATAGCCCAAATAAAAAATTGAAATTATAGCTTAGGTTGTTGTTTCTGGAGACTCATGGACGATCCTCCTTACTGGCCAAAGGGGGCTTTGCAGGTTTCTCTTGCAATAATTTTTTTCCTCTTTTAGGAAGAGATGGGCTTGCTAAGTTGCCACTCTGAAACTGTAAGGCTCTGAACTTTCCGACCCAAGAGATCATCTTGAAAGTTGAGACAAGGAAAAGAAACACAAATGTGTAAAGTTCTACAAAAAAAATTTTTTTTAAATTTTATTTAGTAATCTCTGCAGCCAGTGTGGAGAGCCACACTTCTCCACCCTGACATCAAGAGTCATGCACTCTATTAGCTGAGCCGGCCAAGAGCCGCTCCACAAAATTCCTATGTATTGTTTTGTCCAGAAAAATCCTATATGTTTCCTACCTTAGAATATTTCTCTAAGAGCAGTGGTTCTCAAAGCGAGGTACTCATGGCATCAAGAGTACTCTTCCGGGAACTCTTTGGAAGTGCAGATTCTCGAGAGGACCCCAGACTGATGAAGTGGAAACTCTGAACGGGTGGCTAGGAGAAAATGCATTTTCATTCTAACAAAGCCTGCAGGTGATTCTAATATACCTTCAGCTTTGAGAACTACTGAGCTAGAGAGTAGGGAAAAAAAAAAAATCCCAAAGCAACCCCAAGTGCCTCTAACATTAAAAACAAGATATAGGGGCACCTGGGTTGTTCAGTCGGTTAAATGTCTGCCTTCAGCTCAGGTCATGATCTTGGAGTTCTGGGATCGAGCCCTGCGTGGGGACTCTCTGTTCCTTGGGGAGTTTGCTTCTTCCTCTCCCTCTCTCCCCTTCCCTACTTGTGCTCTCTCTCTCTCCCCCTGTCAAATAAATAAAATCTTTAAAAAAAATAAATAAATAAAGGGAGAAGATGAGGGTGTATGGCGATATATGGAATTCTCCCTTTTCTGGTAGGTGCGCCTGGTTTTAAGTAGCCCACTGGTCAGTGAGAGCCTAAGGATATTTTGAGGTTGCCATGGGTCCTTCCTACATTCCACCATTCCAGCCTGTTTGCCTAAAAGCAGCCTCTACAAGCTCTGTGCCCAATGTGGGACTTCAACTCACAACCTTGAATTCAAGAGTCGCATACCCTACGGACTAGGCCAGCCAGGCGCCCCAAAATGTTCATCTCTAGCCCAGAAGCCTGATGTATAGCCTGCATAGTTTTGATAAGGATTAAATAAATGCTGGTTGATACATTCTCTCCCTTTTTTTTTTAAATTTTATTTATTTATCTGACACAGAGAGATCACAAGCAGGCAGAGAGGCAGGCAGAAAGAGAGGGGGAAGCAGGCTCCCTGCCGAGCAGAGAGCCCGATGCGGGGCTCAATCCCAGGACCCTGAGATCATGACCTGAGCCGAAGGCAGAGGCTTTAATGCACTGGGCCACCCAGGCGCCCTCCCTCTCTCTTTTTAAGTAGGTTTCACACCCAAGGTGGGTCTTGAACTCACAACTCTGAGATTTAGAGTCACATACTCTACCGAGTGAGCTAAGGAGGTGCCCCAACATTTTTTTTTTAAGATTTTATTTATTTCATAGAAACACAGCGAGAGAGGGAACACAAGCAGGGGGAGTGGGAGAGGGAGAAGCAGCCTTCCCACCAAACAGGAAGCCCGATGCGGGGCTCGATCCCAGGACCCCGGGATCATGACCTGAGCCGAAGGGAGATGCCTAACGACTGAGCCACCCATGTACCCCTTACCTGTTCTTTTAATACTTGTATTCTTCTTGGGCGTGGGCCAGCCATACACGTCACTAGGACATAAGCCGATCTTAAGACTCCTGTTTAAGGTCTCCTTCTAAATAACCAGGTGTGATGCCTCAATGAGCATAAAACCCAAGATACATCTGACTGTGTGCTTCCCAAAAGGGACCAATTGGAGCTACTACCCAGGTGGGGCACTCACCCAAGAGGGGACTGTTCTCTTGGGTCTGGATCATGGAGAAGCTTGGGAGAAGGTTGCCTGGATTAGACAGGGGTTCCATCCTTTTGGTTTTTTTCATGGCTCTCATTTGTGCTTACCTGTGGGCTAGTTGGCGCTCTTGACCCTGCTCTCAGATTGAAAGTACTTCTAGGGGAGCACCTGGATGGCTCAGTCCCTCGAGTGTCTGCCTTCGGCTCAGGTCATGTTCCCAGGGCCCTAGGATCTCGTTGGAGTCTGATTCTCCTGCCACTTCCTGCCTCCCCACCCCCCACCCCCTCCAGCTCGTGCTTTCTCCCTCTCTCTCTCTTTCTCAAATAAATAAATAAAACCTTTGCAAGAAATAAAGAAAAAGTACAAAACCCACCCCCGGGGAGGGGGTTACCCGATTCTCTTGAACGCACCTGCTCTCAGATCTCAAGAGTGTACTTTTCGCTTTAATATCCTTCCCCACCGTGCTGCACGTCCGTCCTTGAATTCCTTTGGAGCCGACTAGGTCGAGACCCAGGGGCCCGGAGTCTCCCCAGTTCACCCAGCACATCTTTTTGGGCGACCCTCTTCCTCTGTGAGTCTGCCACTCTCGCCTTCCTCCGGCCAGAGAGTTGCTTAGTCACTGTTCCCCTTTGTTCTCCTCTCTGATGTAGCAGGAAAAGGCCTCAAAAGGACACCTCGTGTGTTTCCTTCCCTTCTGCTCCTTTTGTAACTCTGTTGGCCTCGATAGCAGCTAGAGGATGGGATCGTCTGAGCAGAAAAATGGACCGAAATCCCTTATGGTCGGGCTTTTATGGTCCTGTGCCCAAACCCCGACCTGTCCTCACCCTCTACTCCTCAACCCGTGGGCTCAGGCCCTTTAGCGGTTCATCCGCCATCCCCTGTGTTCTGTCCTGTTCTCTGCCCAACCCCCGGCCCCGCCCCCCACCCTGTCCATGCCTCCCTCGGCCCCCCTCCCCCCCCAACCCAGTCCCTCGCTCCTTGTTTGCTTCGTCGTTTGTGTGTCAGATCTGGAACAGAGAGGGCTGGACGGATGCTGCCTGCCCCTCGTTGTGTGTGCCGTTTCCCCGACGACATTCGTTCCTGGGCTTTAAGGAATATTCTCCAGCAGCTGGCCAAACACCTTTTGTTTCGGGGAAATTCCCCGCCTTCTCCGGCGGGTTGCGACCTGCCTATTTTCACTTCTTGTCTGCTGGCTTGCCTGCCCAAGCGGAGGAGCTCGAGGACTGAGAGTCGTCCTTCTCTGCCCTCTGCGCTTTCATCTGCCTCCAGCGTCGCCGGCGGAACCAACCTCTTCCGCCTCCAGCGCCCCACCCCCACTCCTGTTTCTGCACCACCAGGGGCTCGGCTTCCCTAACAGGTTTCTACACCACCCTTAGTGCCTCAGGCCATTGGCTCCTGCTCCTCCTACCCTCGCTATCAGAGAGCGAAGAGCGCCCCTCCGTGGACTTCATCGCCCACTTCAGATCTGCCCCCAGGTGCCCCAGCTAAAACTGACCAATGAGGGGACAAATTGGTTGAGTTTGGTGGATCCAGGTGCAACATATTTGGCATTTAAACTAATTTAAGTTGTTAGTTCAATTAAAGTAAACATATCTGTAGAGTTTCAGCATTAGAGATAAAAACCTTATTATTATTATAACCCTTCCAGAGAGGTGGGGGAGAGGGAGAGGGAGAGTCTAAAGCAGGCTCTGGGCCCAGAGGGGAACCTAAACTCACGACCCTGAGAGCATGACCCGAGCTGAACTCACGAGTCCGATGCTTAATTGACTGAACCACCCAGGTGCCCCTAAATATAAAAACTTTTATTCCAGGGGCACCTGTCCAGGTTAATTTGAAGAACGTTTGACTCTTGATCAATCAGGGTTGCAAGTTCAAGCCCCATATTGGGTGTAGAGATTACTTAAAAATAATTACTGTAATTTAAGACTCATGGAGGGGCGCCTGTGTGGCTCAGTGGGTTAAAGCCACTACCTTCGGCTCAGGTCATGATCTCAGGGTCCTGGGATCCAGCCCCGCATCAGGCTCTCCGCTCAGCAGGGAGCCTGCTTCCCCCTCTCTCTGCCTGCCTCTCTGCCTACTTGTGATCTCTCTGTGTCAGATAAATAAATAAATAAATAAAATCTTTTAAAAAAATGAATAGGATTTTAAAAGTGCACTGGTTTAAGACTGACATTCTGTGGGCCTGGGTGGCTCAGTTGGTTAAGCAACTGCCTTCGGCTCAGGTCATGATCCCAAAGTCTCTGGGATCAAGTCCCACATCAGGCTCCCAGCTCCACGGGGAGTCTGCTTCTCCCTCTTTCCTTCTCCCCTCTCATGCTCTCTCTCACTGTCTCTCTCTCTCTCGAATAAATAAATAAAATCTTTAAAAAAAAAAAAAGACTGAAGGGCGCCTGGGTGGCTCAGTTGTTAAGCAACTGCCTTTGGCTCAGGTCATGATCCTGGAGTCCCTGGATCGAGTCCCGCATCGGGCTCCCTACTCAGCGGGGAGTCTGCTTCTCCGTCAGACCTTTCCCTCTCATGCTTCCTCTCTCTCTTTCAAATGAATAAATAAAATCTTTAAAAAAAAAAAAAGACTGAAATTCTGCTTTTCTCTCAGAATTTTCTTGAAATGTCAGTCTGCTCTTGGTAAGAAACTGTAAACAAAGTTTTTTTCTTTTCTTTATCTGCCCAGAAAACCAAAGCTTCTATGTTTTGTCTTTATCAGCGCCTTGATTACTTAAAGTTAAAACTTCTCAATATTAAAGAAGCTGAGTTTTGCTAACAACTGTGTAACTTCCAATAGAACCCTTTATTGCCACTTTGGTGAAATACAGTTTTATAATGATCTGTAATCCCATTTAAAGCATGTGCTTTAAAACCTTCTGAGATTTTTCACAAAATTCCCCAGATTTAAATTCTAAATGAATGCCTTTTGACTAATCAGGCTTGTTTATTTGGTATGTTAAGATACTTGGGTTTTTTTGTTTTGTTTTGTTTTGAAAAAATATTTATTCCAGAGAGGGAGAGAGAGAGAAGGGACTGAGGGAGAGAATATCCAAGCAGACTCCCGCTGAGCACGGCGCCCAAATACAGAGCGCGATGTCAGGAGTCATGAGACCAAGACCTCAGCTAAAAAACCAAGACTTAGATGCTTAACCGACTGAGCCACCCAGGCAGGAGTCCCCATTAAGTTACTTGGAAAGCATGTCAAACAAATAACGATAAGCCTTAGGTTGTACTGAATGGGTTAGTAATAGAACTATTCCAGAAAACATATGAAATTCCTGAGGTGGGTTTTTTTTTTAAGATTTTATTTATTTATTTGACAGAGAGCGAGAGATCACAAGTAGGCAGAGAGGAAGGCAGAGAGAGAGGGGGGAGGCAGGCTCCCTGCTGAGCAGAGAGCCCACCATGGGGGTCAATCCCTGGACCCTGAGATCATGACCTGAGCCGAAGGCAGAGGCCTAACCCACTGAGCCACCCAGGTGCCCCGAAATTCCTGAGGTTTTAATATGTCCTGGTATAAGGTCATTACTCGAATTCTTAAAATGTGTGTCACAAAAACAACCAAGTTTCCATGTCAACTGCATTATCAGGAACTCTCCTATCAGATCTTTTTTTTTTTTTTTAAGATTTTACTTTTAAGTAATCTCTATACCCAATGTGGGGCTTGAGCTCACAACCCCGAGATCAAGAGTCACATGCTTTTCCAACGGAGCCAGCCCGGCGCCCCTAGGAAACTTTCTCTTAAGATATTAATGACTTACAGAAAGATGATAAAGTATTCCTTTGTGAACAAATTGGAACATTTAACTTTCCTCCCTACTCGAACCCTCCAGAAATCAGAAACCCTTGAGTATTCTTTCTTTCGTGGCAATTACAGTTATTTGCATAAGTTCAATGAGAATCTGTTCTCCTTATAACTGGACACCACTGGAAACACTGGTAATATCACCAAGGCTTTCACTAGAATGTTCCTTTGGAGAGAGACATGCATAGACTCAGATATGACAGGATGGTTTCAAGGTACTAAGGCTGACTGTGGAGCCACTGGAGCCCCTTGGAAATGTTGGCCAGATGCCTTGCTTACGGAGTTCCCAGCAGCCTTGCCAGTGGGTAAAGAATGTCACTTCCTGGAAGGTGCAGGAACCTCAAGATATTTAGGGGACCTTGAGAAAAAGAACACACCCAAATCTATAGGAATTACAGGCAAGTTTGATGACATGTATTTGGCCTGGCTCTAGCCTCTAGATGCTATTAAAAGTTCAACCTAAGGGCGCCTGGGTGGCTCAGTCAGTTAATCATCTGCCTTCAGCTCAGGTCATGATCTTGGAGTCCTGGGATCGAGCCCCCCGCACTGGGCTCCCTGATCGGAGTGGAGCCTGCTTCTCCCTCTCTCTGGCCCCCCTTCCCCTCCTGGTGCTCTCTCAAATGAATAAATAAGTAAATAAATCTTTAAAAAAAAAGCTTCAATCAAGAGATTCCTTATAAAAAGCTGTAGCAAAGCAGATTTTATTTTATTTTTATTATTTTTATTTTTTAAAAGATTTTATCTATTTATTTGACAGAGAGAGATCACAAGAAGGCAGAGTCAGGCAGAGACAGGGGGAAGCAGGCTCCCTGCTGAGCAGAGAGCCCGATGCAGGGCTCGATCCCAGGACCCAGAGATCATGACCTAAGCCAAAGGCAGAGGCCTCGACCCACTGAGCCACGCAGGCGCCCCACAAAGCAGATTTTAAGGGACCCATATGATCAATCACTATTCTTGCTGAGCTTATGTAAATAATTGGGCCAAGTTGGTTAAAATTGGACATGTTCTTTCAAATGAATTAGGCTTGATTTGGCAACAAGGGAAATTTAGAGAGAAAAATTATGTTTCAATAACATAATCTTCTGGATGTTAGATTCAAGTTTTGACTAATCATCTTGAACTGCGTGCTGTTTGCTTAAGCTAGACGGCCTGAGGGATGCTTCACAGAGAGAGACTGCCATCATAGCTCCAATACCGACTACTCCTCGATGGGGATAATACAAGGGACGCCATGGGCTTATGATTATTTAAACAGCTGGCCAAAGGGATGGACTCCCCAATAATTGTGTAACTCAGCTATCACCTTGATCGATTCCACGTGGCTGGGATAACAAAATCACTCCTTGAAAGAGGGCACCCCACTCCATGGGGTTAACTATGAACTTGTGGAGCTAAGGGATTCACCCCACAGTCTTTATAATTGGATTGGAGAACGCACTTGGGGACGCCCTTAGCTCCAAGGACAAGTTGTCTCCCACTTGACGGTGATTCCTCATCATTAGGATATCGTTATGGCTAGACATCGGGGGTTCTGGGGGGCTCAGTCAGTTAAGTGTCTGTCTGCTTTTGGCAAGGGTCATGATCCCAGGGTTCTGGGATTAAGCCCCTCGTCGGGCTCCCTGCTCAACAGGGAGCCTGCTTCTTCCTCTACTGCCCCCCTTGCTTGTGCTCTTTCTCTTTGTCAAATAAATAAATAAAATCTTAAAAAAAAAAAAAAAGGGCTGGCCATCAGGCAAAGAGGCCTTCTTGATATTTTTACCCTTTAGCCATATGTGTCCCGAGAGCCACCTCTCGATGTAAGATTACGAGGAGAGGTTTAGGGACGCCTGGGGGGTTCAGTCGGTAAAGCGTCTGCCTTCGGCTCAGGTCAGGATCCCAGGGTCCTGAGATCGAGTCCTGCATCCGGCTCCCTGCTCAGTGGGGAGCCTGCTTCTCCCTCTGCCTGCTATTCTCCCTGCTTGTGCTCTCTTGCTCTCTCTCTCTCTGACAAATAAATAAGCAAAATCTTTAAACAACAACAACAACAACAAAACAAGTAGAGGCTTTAGCCAAGGATAGAGCAGCCACCTTTAACCCAACCCAACACGGAGTCACCTACAAATTTAAAAAGTGGCCCTTCAACACCACACCCTTGGTTCATGACCCAACAGTACTACCGAATAGTCTTCCCCCCAGAAGCCTGTGGTCGTACCATTATTTTTACAGGCTTGCAAACCATTTGGCTTGCTACTGGCTGGGCAATGCAACCCAGCATCCGATGGCTGGTACCTAACGGAACCCAGTGGTTATGAGGCCAAACTGGGGGCGTGGTTTCCATCAGGCTGGATTGGAAACTGTGCCCTAGGTTATGTTTGGATGCACGGCCCGTACCACCAAGACTCTTACGTGTCCAACTAACCTTCCATGCTGAAAACGATGGAGGGGCGCCTGGGTGGCTCAGTTGGTTAAGCCTCTGCCTTCAGCTCAGCTCATGATCTCAGGGTCCTGGGATCCAGCCCCGCATCAGGCTCTCTGCTCGGCATGGGAGCCTGCTTCTCTCTCTCCCTCCCTTGTGCGCGCTCTCTCTCTCAAATAAATAAATAAAATCGTAAAAAAAATAAAAGAGTCAGATGCTTAATGGACTGAGCCACCCAGGGGCCCCAGTAGCATTTACATTATTAAAGGCTAAAGTAACTCAAATGTGTAACACAATTCTGCAACACAGGATGACATGAGATGTCTGAAGAGTAGCACAGGGAGGGACGCGTGCCATTATTACAACAGAATATTGCAGCTACATTCCAGATTATGACAAAAATATAAGAGGATTATTTGCACACTGGTTCTCTTAAGGACTCTACATTGTCACTTGACGATAGGTTAAATTCCTGGTCAGGAGGTGCACTGTGGCCGACCCCAAAGGGTCTTCTTACCACACTTTTTATTTTTTATTATAATATTAATCCTTTTTTAAAGTTTATTTTCTTAATCTTGACACCCAAGGGGGGTGGCTCGAACTCACGACCCGAAGATCAAGCATCGCATGCTCTTCTGACTAGGCCGGCTGGGCGTCCCTATTATAATAGTAATCCTAATATGTTGTCTCTTTTGCTTTGTTCTCTCCTATGGGTGAGATGTATATAAGCAGTTCCTCACTTCTTGGCCCAGCTGACGGATGATCCTTACTATTCAAAACAAATTTACCTCGATATCCCCTCTGGACCCTACAGCGATGGCCTCCCATAATAATTGCTTGCACGGATAGATAGTGATCAGTTTCAGTCCATCGGTCGGGACATCTCCATGACCCCTGCTGGCTTCAAGCAGTTACAGACTATGCGCCCTTTGTCCTTCCACAACCTTGAAGATTCAAGGACCAAACATTGGTCGGGAGGAAAACAGTGAGGGATAGAAGCAGAAAAAATGTTCACCTTTAGCCCAGAAGGCTGACCTGCATAGTTTTGATAAGGATCAAGTAAATATCGGTTGTCACATTCTTAAAGGGTCTCCTGACTGCCTGAATAGCTTATCGATAGTTAAGATCGAACTGAACCATAAGCACCAGAGAAATTTTGCAAAAGGAGTCTGGATTTTTTTTTTTTTTAAGATTATACTTGAGAGAAAGAGAGCATGGGGCGGGGAGGCAGAGGGGCAAGGAGAGGGAATGGGAGAGAATCCCAAGCAGACTCCACATTGAGCATGGAGCCCCATGTGGGGCTCATCTCATGACCCCCAGACCACGACCTGCAATCCAGAGTTGGACGCTCAACTGAACGAGCGACCCAGGCACCCTAAGATTAACATTTAAATGGGTAGACTGAGTAAAGCACATTGCTCTCCCCAGAGTGGGTGGGCCTCACCCAACTAGTTGAAGGGCTGAATAGAACAAAAAGGCTGACCTTCAACCTCAGTAAGAGAGACATCCTCCTTCCTGCCTGCTTCCAACTGGGACATTGGCTTTTTCCTGCCTTTGGACTTGAACTGAAACATCTGCTCTTCCTGGGTCTCCAGCCTGCCCACTCACCCTACAGACCTTGGGGCTTATCAGCCTCCATAAGAACGAGCCCTCTCTCCCTCTCCTCCCTTCCTCTCCCTTATCTTTGCATGGCTCATGCGCTAAGGTGGCTTATATATATTTTTAACGTTTAGAAGAAATCAATCGTATTTTGTGGCAGGTGAAAAGGAGAAACTCAGAGGTCAGTATCCATTAATAGGTTTATGGAACACAGGCTGGCTTGGTCCCGTATGCACGGTCTGTGGTCACTTACATAGGACAGTGTCCGAGTTAGTTGGGACAGAGACGGGGTGGCTCACAAAGTCTAAAGTATTCACTATGTGGCCCTTTAGGGCACCACTTTGCCGCCCTCTGATTTATTATTCTGTGGTGTGAGAAGTCAAGGGGGTAGTTGTGGGGGTGGGACAATGTTTGGGAGGGGCCCAAGAGGACTTCTGGGGAGCTGGGGGCAGTTTGTCCCCCTGGAGCTGGCTGCATGGTTGGATCAGCCGGCGAGTGCAGGAGAGTGTGTGTGGTTGACGAGTGACTTCTCTGCATATTACGTTAAAGATCAATAAAGGGCTAAAAAATGTGCTCAAGGTTACACATAGTCACATGAGAAATCCCCAAGAGGTAAACCCTGATAACCACAGTCGAGCCCCCTGAATCCAGCTGGGCCCCTCCTGGATCACCCAGTTTCATGACCCGTAACTTTTTTTTATTATTATTACTTATGCTGGATAGAGTTGCGTTTCTGGCTCTTGCGATCCAGGCTCCTCATAGCCCATCTCCCAGCCATTTACTGTGTCATTTGCCCGCTTCTCTGAAAAGTTCCCTTGCCTGCTTCAAACTGTGGTTCAGGTGGAGGTTGCCATGTTCTCCCACGGTCCCATGTCCCCAGCCGCGAGGATGGGTCCCCGGCTGATCGCCGCCCACGGGGAACCAATCACAGTAGCCCAAGCAGCAGGCCACGCTGATTGATCCACGGATGAGCCAATCACAGCTTTTCCCTGGGATACGTGGATGTGAGGCCCGAGGCTGGAAATTAATGAGCCTCGAAGCCTTGTGTCTATGGTGTAGAAGATGCTGGGCCCAAAGAAAAAAGGTGAGTCGCGAAAGGCCAGAGAAGGTACGGAGGGAATATCCTGATTGCCCTCGAATCTTTGCTTCAATGGCCCTGAGGCCGGGAGGCACACCTGCCCTTCTCGGTTGACGATGTGGGCCCACTAAGACCTAAGTCCCTCATCGCAAATACGTGTCATCCACACGCACCCCGCCCACCCCACGCACTCTCTTAAAGCCACCAACTCTACGGACACACACACACACCCTGACCCTCTGCGTCAGTGCATGTGTCTTTATTTCCGGATGATATAAAAGAATAAACTTAAAAAACCACTCCAACTCAAACACCTTAATGGCTCCCCCAAAGCAATGTGTCCCCTCTTCCCACCCCGATAAATAGAGACTTCTGTCAGTCTACCCTCCCGCCCCCAGAACCCCCCCCCCCGGCTATAGACATACTCTGGGTATATATTACTCTACTCGGCAATAGACATCTCCCGAAAATAGAATTCCAGCCCTGCCTCCTGACTGTCCCCAGGCCTCACGTCCCTGGGACTCTCCCTCCCCACATCAGACCACCCGCCACTGCAGCACACTGGTGTCCTTGCCCCCCGTGGTCAGGGCCACGCTGTCATCCCACAAGAAGGCCACGTTGGTCACATGGCTGCTGTGTCCGCCGTATTTGTGGCTGAGGGCCTGGGAGAGGGAGAGAAAGAAGTGAAAGGAGGTGCTCTGTCATGTCCCTGGCTGGAGCCGCCGTGCCAGGCACCCAGCAGGGCCTCAGTGACTGCTCCGGGCGTGAATAAGGATCAGAGAACCAAAGAGCTCCGAGTCACAGACACTTCTAGAAGAGCGTTAGTGCTAGAGACCGAAAGTTACCGACTTTGAGGTCAAGAACGACCCTTAGGATCAAGTCACTGCCCTCCTTGTACAGATGGGGAAACTAAGGCCTGGAGCATGTTGCCTCGCTCTCGCCCCCAAGGCTGCCTGTCATCCCCACCCTGCCAGTGCCCGAGGGGGCGGGGGAGGGGACTCACTCGGGGCTGACAGCAGGGATAACTGAACAGGTGGACTTTGCCAAAGTCATCAGCTGAAGCCAGCAACTTCCCGTCATGGGAGCGGGCCACGGCGTTGATGTCAGTACCATCTGCTCCCTCGGACCAGATCCCTGTGGGCAAGATGAGGGGTGGGTGGGGGTGAGAGGTCAGCTGGGATCAGGGACCCCTGAGGTGAGCAGGTCTCAGCCTCCCTGCCTTCCTCCCACCTAGCCTGTCTCTGGCTAGGGATGAGAACTAGAATGATCTTTTTTAAATGGGTAATTGACCCTGGCCTTCGGCTGCTCAAAATCCTTCTGTGGCTCCCTGGTGGCCTTGGGAGAAAGCCCAGGCCACTGCTGCCTCTTTTTAAAAAATTTTTAAGTGTAACTTATGTAAGTCATCGCTACACCCCAGGTGGGGCTCGAACTCCCAACCCCAAGATCAAGAGCCACATGCTCTCCCGACCCCGAGCTCAAGAGCCACGTGCTCTTCCGACTGAGCCAGCCAGGCACCCCAGAAAGCCCAGGTTTCTTGGCATAACCCCTAGGCTCTGCCCCATGTTGCTCCAGCCTCCTCCCTCCTCAGGCTCCTCTTGAACCCCACAATGATTTAGCCCTCTTGCCTTCTTGGATTTCTCCAAATGCCAAGTTCTCTGTGGGGGAGACATGTTATGATTCCCTATGCCTCGGGACTGCTTTCCTTCCTCACTGCCTCCTCCTCCTCCAGGTCCAGCTTCAATAGCCCTTCCTCCAGGAAGCCCTCCTTGACTCTCTCCCACGCTGGGGTCAGGTGGCAGCCCGGTCCCAACCCAGTCGATTCCCAGTTGACAGGTCTGTCTCCCCCACTGGACTGAGGCTCATGACAGCAGGGCCCACGCTGGGCCCAGGGATAACCAAAAAGAGACTCTGAAGATCAAGAGTTGAGGATGTTTCTTGGAACTCCTGCCCTCAGTGGGACCTCCCCCGTTCCAAAACTTACCGAACACCCCAAATCCCAGGACACAAGTGGCTGTGGCCCATTCCACGTTCCTCACAGCATCTGCACTAGTGATCTGCTTACACGTAGCCGGGTCCCCTGGGGCAGAAAACAGGGGTGGTGGTGGGGGGGGGGTTGCTCAGAACACAAAGAACTACTGACTTATCCCATGCATTTCACAGTCCAGGGCCACGGAGGTCCGAGACAGGAGGCTAAGGTCCTAGGGCTCATTCCACCTCTCCAGACTTGGCTGAAGGCACTGGAACCTGGGTGGTGACAGCCCCCAGGCCTGAGCAGGAGATCTGCTCAGAAACCTGTGCCCCACCCATCGAACCAGAAAAGGGGAGCAAATCTGAAGCCAGGAGACCCGATCAATCAGAACAGCCCTGAATACAAGAGCCTGAGGAGAGAGGCCAGAAAGCCCTGCGCCCCTTGCTGGAAGTCAGGGAAGTCTATAGAAATCTCGCTGAGAAATAGAGAAGCTGGGGCGCCTGGGTGGCTCAGTCTTTGAGCATCTGCCTTTGGCTCAGGTCATGATCCCAGGGTACTGGGGTCGAGCCCTGCATCAGGCTCCCTGCTCCGTGGGAGGCCTGCTTCTCCCTCTCTCCCTCCTCCTGTTTGTGTACCCTCTCACACTGTGTCTCTCCCTGTCAAATAAATAAATAAAATCTTAAAAAAGAAAAAAAAAAGAAAATAAAAAAATAGAGAAGCTGAAGGAGGGCGGTCTTGGGCTTTCAGAGAACTCACAGTACAGAATCTCGTAGTCCCCGGAGTTGGTGACAAAGCAGCTGCTGTCCTGGGCCCAGTCCAGGTGGGTGATAAAACTGGAATGGCCCTGTGGGGGGCAGGGGGGATGGGAGGGGTGGAGTCAGAGCCGGACGGGGCGGGATTAGACCAGGAGAGGTGGAAGGCAAAATACAGAGGTAGGGTGAGAACACAAGGGGGCCAAAGGAAGGGTACACGGCTTTTGGAGCGCGGGGGCGGGGCCAGACTCCCGTGGGCGGGGCCAGACTGTGATGGGCGGGGCCAGACAGAAAGGGCTTAGAACACAAGGGGAGTTAAGAACAGGTGGGCACGGCTAGACACAGAGGGGCGGGCTTATGACATGGGGTGGGGGGTGGGGGCAACGTGTGGGCGGGGCTAAGACGCCTTGAAGTGATCAGGGCAGAGTCAGTAGTGTTGAAGCTGTGCTCCCTTGAAGGAGAAAACTGGTTAATTCTGCAGCCCCTGGACGGGGTGGCGGCGCGGGCTGGGGGCCACTGCCCACTCACCGAGCACTTGCCCAGGCGGCTGACCTTGCGGCCGCCCTGGTCCACCGTGTACACGTACACCAAGTTGTCGTGGGAGCCCACGGTCAGGTACGCCCCGTCTGGGGGAGGGGGAGGGGGGGCTATGAGGAGGCACCCAGGCTCTACCCCCTTCTCTCTGACTCAGCCCCCCCGCTATTCCAGACTCCTCAGCTGTCCCAAGCTCCGTCCCAGCTGCAGTCCTAGACCGGCCCCTCGGCCTTGCCACACAGGCGCCACTCCTTCCCCCTGCTAGTAGTGACTGAGCCTCAGTTCCCAGGCCTGTCTTCTCCAAAATCCCTGGGCCCGGCCGCTTACCTGGAGAGAAGCTGACCACTGAGATCTGTTCATTGCCATCCGTGTGGATAGCCACCAGGTCATGGGTCTCCGTGTCCAGGAGCAGCCATCTTTAAGGAGAAGGCATGGTGGGGGAGGGGGTGTGAGCTGATCTGGTGGGGGTTGGCAGGAAGCAATTTGTGGGGCTCGAGGGACCCCAGAAAAGATCTGGGAGAGAGTCTGACTCCAGACAAATGTCAGTCTGGTGAACAGTCTTAATTACAGATTCTGTGGGCTCTGGGGACATAGGGTAGGACGATGGGTGTCAAGGGACAGTTCTCAGGGGTAGCAGAGCAGCTCTCCCCAAATGCCCAACGGAGCTTTACCTGCCAGTCACCGTGCCCACAGCTAGGACAGAGCCACTGGGGTGGAAGCCAGCAGAGCGGGCAGGGTCCTGAGGAGAAAGAGGTGGCAGGGCTGAGAGTTGGGGGTCTCCAATCTATCCGGCCATCATTCTCCGACCCCAGAGCCAACTCTCAGCCTGACCCCAAGGGCCATCACCTTCCTCTGCTGCCACAGACGTTTCCAAAGCCCCTCCCGTCCTGTACCATGTCAGCTCAAACAGAAAACATTCCCGCTGTCACTACTGACTGGAGCCTTTCATACTCCTGGGCTAAATTGCCCCAGCTTTACTCACCTGTGACTTCCCTAGGTAACTTTCTAGAAGTGAGCTGGTTGGGACTCAGGGTATCCATAGTTTTAAGACCTTTGATAGATAATGCCGACTTGCTTTCTGTAAAATTCTAGCAACTCCTCACCAGGCAGGTCCAAGAGCCAATCTCCCCACATCTTTGTGAAGTTCCCAGCAATGGGTATGTCCATTTTTTTGAATGTTGGGGGGCATTTGGTTGGTTCACAGGGGAATGGAGCACCCTGGAATCAGACTTGGATTCACACGGTCGCTCTGACGCTACCTAGTTATGTGACATCAAATATCCTTTCCTGTCCGAGCCTGGCCTGCCTCCTCTGGCAAAGGGAGAACATCAGTCCTTCGCAGGACTGTTAGAGGCAAGATGTGAAGTCCTTAGAACAGTAAGCCTGTGAGCCAAATGGCCTACCGGAAGCACTCCACAGAGGCTGGTTATGACTACAGTTACACGGTGATGATGGGCAAGTGATTTTTTAACCTTTCCGTGCCTCTTTCCAAGTGGGGATCTGTCATCCCCACTGCCTTGGGGAGGTTGTGAGAAACTAAAAGGATGAGTGGGTACCGTGCAAAGCCAGCAACTCTGGTCGTGGTCGACAAGCTGCCCGAATCAGAAGAATCTCAGGGAGCTCAGTTACCAACTTGCAGATTTCAGGTCCCAAATATAGAACTCCCGAATCCAGAGGCTCTGTGGAGGTGGTGAAGGGCTCTGCGTTTCTAGCAACTCCCCGGTGGTTCGACCCCAGAATGAGGATGATGATACCTGGCCCTAACAATTTCCAGAGCATACCATGGCTGATTCAGAGGAGTTCAAAGGCCATCAAGTGTTCTAGGATCAGAGGTAACCCGGCATTCCAGGAGCAAAGCCTCAAAAGAGTGGCGTGGGGGATATGACGGCCGATGTTCTAAGTGTCCCAGGGGGACAGGCAGGGGAGCTTCAAAATTACACTGCCCAGAATCCTTTGCAGCTAGGGTCCCCACTGTGATCTGGGTCAGAAGATCCGTGGCGCTCTTGTGGGCTCTGGAAAACCGAAGGCAGACGCCCTGCTCTCCCACCCATCATCTGGGCGGTGAAAGCGATGCCATTCGCTACCCCCGTGCGCAGTTGCCAGCCTTGAAAGGCCAGAGCGCAGAGTATCAAGTATTCAGTGCAAACCGGGCCAGTGCTGGGGTGCTCGGAGGGCAAGCCAGTCCAACAGAAGCCTCTACAGCGACGGAAGTGTTCATGATCTGTACTTGCCAATCCGGGGGCCGCTGGGCACTAAGTCTTAATTCTGTTGATGTTTTAAATAAAGTTCATTGGCGAGTCACGCATACTGAACTGGGCAGCTCCTGGGCCAGCCCCCGCAGGGACCCCGGTCCCAGGCGAGGATGATGGCACTTTCTTGAACTCAGTGCTCCTGACTGTGGCAGAGGGAGGTGGCTTCTGGGCCTCCTCCCGGGGGGAGATCCGTTCCTCCAGCCCTTCCGAGCAAGTCCCTAAGCACCCACCTCCCTGCACTAAATCTCCTTCTGCTTCAGGGCACCCAGGGGGCTCAGGGGGTTAAGCATGGGACTTCAGCTCAGGTCATGATCTCAGGGTCCTGGGATCGAGCCCTGTGTCGGGCTCTGTGCTCAGTGGGGAGTTCCTTGTTCCTCTGCCCCTCCCCCTACTCCTGCGTGGCACATGCTCTCTCTCAATTAAAAAAAAATTTTTTTAAGAAAATATATAGATATATATGGGGCACCCCGGTGGCTCAGTGGGTTGAGCCTCTACCTTTGGCTCAGGTAAGGATCTCAGGGTTCTGGGATCGAGCCCCGCATCGGGCTCTCCGCTCAGCAGGGAGCCTGCTTCCCTCTCTCCCTAGGCCTGCCTCTCTGCCTACTTGTGATTTCTCTGTCAAATAAATAAATAAAAATCTTTAATATATATATATGTATATGCATTTATATAAGCCCCAGTCTGCTTAAAAAGACTTGAAATGGTTTCCGTTCGGTGCACTGAACCCAGACACCTCGAGAGGGGCAGTTCTGTTAGCATAGGGTTCCGGGTTCCCCGTCCCCTTACCTCGATGACCCTACTCCACAGGGGCTGGTGGGACTCCGCACTCCACAGATGTACCAGCTTATCCTGCCCGCATGTCACAAACTGTGCCCGGCTGGGGTGTGCGGCCAGGCCCCACAGCTCCTCCACGTGGCCCTGGTGGAAAGGGGAGACAGCAGCGTGGAGACGGCCAATCTAGGCCCTTTCCCCACTGAGCCTGGTGCCAGAAGGAAGTGCTGGACTAGGGGCGCCTGGGGGGCTCCGTCAGTTGAGCCTTTGGCTCAGGTCATGATCCCTGGATCCTAGGATCCAGCTCCGTGTCATCGGGCTCCCCGCTCAGCGGGCAGCCTGCTTCTCCCTCTCCCCCTGCCCCTGCAACCCCTCACCCCACCCCATTCACGCTCTCTTTCTCAAAATAAATCTTTAAAAAAAAAAATGGTGCTAGACTAGCCCCAGCAACATACTGGGGCCACAGGGGACTCAGGGAAGTCCTTTCCCCAGTGTGTCTGGAGGAGGCTGTGACCCAGCAGCCCCCGGCCCGCGTGTGTGGCTCCAAGCAAATGCTGCCTCTCCCCAGGCCTCTGTTCTCCAGTTTGTAGGGGGGTGGGGAGAGGTGGGAGCTGAACCCCGGGAGTCAGGTGGCATCCAGAAGGGGGATCCCATGGAGGGTACTCGGCCTGGGGAGTCTGACCTCAGCTCCCTGTGACTGATGGGTCAGGTGACTTCTCCCCGGATCCTGTTTAATCTTCTGTAAAATGGGACTCATCCCCACATGTGTCTCAAGATATTCCTGTGCTCACTTGAATCATGAGTGGAAAGTGTCTGAGGCTAGCACAAAGTGCTCACGAAGTGGAAGTGGCTAGTATTAACATACACTATTAATATACTATGAAGTAACAGTGAACAGTGATAATATAATTATTGGCATCAGTATAATGATTAATGCGAATAATAAAGTTCTAATAATACATTAACCTATTAATCATATGATCAACAATATGTGGGGCGCCTGAGTGGCTCAGTGGATTAAAGCCTCTGCCTTCAGCTCAGGTCATGATCTCAGGGTCCCGGGATCAAGCCCCGCATCGGAGCCTGCTTCCCCCTTCCCTCTGCCTGCCTCTCTGCCTGCTTATGATCCCTCTCTCTCTCTCTCTCTCTGTCAAATAAATAAATAAAATCTTAAAAAAAAAAAAACAATATGTAATATTGATACGATTTTCAGGGGTCTCTAAGGTCCCTTCTGGCCTTGGGACATCTAGAAAATCCCTCTAACCCTTGTTTGCCTTCACGTGCCATGGAAGCCAGAGCCAGAGGGATCTAGAAGCAGGAGCATGGACCTCAGCTAGCCTGTGACAGGGAAAAGGCATGGAAAGAGTGGAGGAAGCAGAACGGCCCATCTAGGAGTAACTTTGGTCACGACTAATGTGCCAGGCGCCATCCTAAATGCTGAACGGGAACGAACTCGTGGGGTCCTTATAAACCCCCACAAACACGGGTTCTGTTACTGTCCTGTGGCCCAGAGGCGCAGGGGCTCCTTATTGCCTCGCATCACACAGCGAACGAGTGACAGGGAGGTGATTCGATCACGCCCCAGAATTCCTGTTCCCAACCGCCCTGATAGACTACTGGGCCCTTCGGTGGGGGGTGGGGCGGGTGTTCACGGGGTGCGGGGTAGGGTTTGGGCACGCCAGGAGGGAGGAGTGCGCATGTGAGCTGCAGGAAGGAAAACAGGCAGGCTCCAGAGGGCCTTCCCAGATCCACGGGGCTGGGAGCTGGGAGGTGCGTGGCCCAAGATGTGTGCGGCCCATGGGACCACGTGCCTGGACACTTACCGACAGAAATGGACACCACCCCCGATCAGAGGGACCGGGGTGGGGGGGGCAGCAAGGCTGCAGCGGGGCCCCGCGACGGGGGTGGGTTTATGGGGTCGGCGCAGGTAAAGGGAAGGTGAGTGGGGTTTTCCAGGCCAGAGGATAAAGGACGGGGTGGGGAGGTGGTGAGAAAGGAAGGTGGGAAGAGAGATGGAGAGACGTGGGGAGGAGGGCCCACGCGGGAGAGGCGCTCACCTGGATGAGCAGTGAGAAGCCGGTGTGGACAGAGCCCTGGAGGATGGAGTTGCGGGTGGTGCCCACGTACAGTGTGTCCCCCCGGCCCTCCGCCACAGTGCGCACTGGCCCGAAGTCCTCCGGGACCTGAGGGTGGGAGGTAGGGGCAGATGAGGGTAGGACCCATGCAGAGAGGGGTGGGGGGAGAGTAGCTGGGGAGATGAGGGTCTATTCAGAGCTCTGATGGGAAGGGAGGAAGTCCCCTCACCTTCATAGAAGCCTCTCCCCGGCCTCACCTCCACCTCCTGCAGCTTGCTGTAGTCAGAACCCCAGAGGACCACCCGACGATCACGGCCCCCTCCAGACACCAGCGTCCCGTCCCGCAGGGCGCAGAGCCCAAACACACCGCCATCGTGGGCGCCCAGCACCGCCTGTGTGATGCGGTTCCCACCTGTGGGGGTGAGAAGGGGTGGCCAGGGGCAGGGATCAGCACAGGGAGAATGCCCTGTACAGACCCCTGAATGCACCTTGAATGCTCAACCCTACATTCAGCCATTCACCTACCCAGTACCTATCTACTCCAATGCCTTTGCGTCCATCCATTAAACCATCTGAACTAACATCTACCCAACCACCCATCCACTTTTGATCTATTCACCCCCTCACCCACCCATCTACCCCCTCATCCATTCATCCATCCACCCATCCATCCATTCACCTTCATCTACCCATCCATTCACCTCCTCATCCACCCATCCATCCATTCACCTTCATCTACCCATCCATTCACCTCCTCATCCATCCATCCATCCATCCACCCCCCATCCATCCACCCATACACCCCTCATACAGCCATCCACCCACTCATCCATCCATCCATCCATCTATCCCCTCATCCATCCATCCATCCACCCCCTCCATCCATCCATCCATTCACCCCCTCATCCATCCATCCATTCACGTGTCTATTGATCCACCCACCCATTCATCCACCTCTCATCTATCCATTCACCTTTCATCCAACTGTCATCCACCTGTCAATCCATCCTTCTATCCAAACATCTGCCCATTTGCCATGTTTTCCCATCCACCTACCCATTCACCCATCTATCCACTCATCTGTCCATTTCACCATCCACTCACTCATCCATTAACCCATTCAATCAACGATTATTTTACTCAAATTTACTTTGGGCCCATACTGGGGACACAGTTGTGACCAAGACCAAGACAACCTTGCCATCACGGGGCTCACAGTTCAATTTCAGAGACAGACCTACTACCGGTCAGTGGCAACCCAAGGTGGTTGGGGCTAGGATGGGGAAACCCAGGAGACTGTGGGATCCCGGAGAGGACACCCAGCCTGGTAGGTCAGGGAAAACTTCCTGGAGGAGAAAATGGTTGAGCAAGGATCTGAAGGATGAGTAGGAGTCAGCTAGGACGATAGGACAACAGTGTGGAGAAGTGCTGTAGGCCGAAGGAACAAGGTGTGAACAAGGGAGAGAGGAAAAGAGAGCATGCACTATTTAGGGAACCATGAGAAATCTGGTCTTGGGCACCTGCCCGAGTGGCACAGTTGGTTGAGTGTCTGACTCCTGGTTTCAACTCAGGTCATGACCTCAGGGTTGTGAGATCAAGCCCTGAGCCCCACCTTGGGCTCCACGCTCAGCATGGAATCTGCTTGGGATTCTTTCCCTCTTCCTCTCCCCACCCCACCCTGCTTGTGCACACCCACACATGCTCCCGTTCTCTCTCTCTCTCTAGTAAATAAAGTCTTCATAAAGAAATCTGGTGGGACTACAAGTAACAAGGAAGAGGCCAGGGAAGGCAGGACCAGACCACACAGGGTCGTGGAGGCCTCAGTGAGGAACCTAGACGTTGTCCTGAGGGAACTCGGGAGCAATGGGAGAGAGCAGGAGAAGAGTGGGGTCAGATTTACTCTTGGTCAAGAACAAACAGAATTCGAGGAGGCAAGACTACAGGCCAGGGACCCGGGAGGAGGCTGGGACAGGGACTCAGGGGAACGGTCCTCCTCAGCCCCCATCCCTCAACCCAGATGTGGTACCACGTGCACACACATCATCCCATCTGCTTATCTTTCCACCACACCACAGCACACGGGATGCACGGGATGGCCCCAGTGGCGGGTGTGGGATGTGGAAATGAATCAGCCGCAGCCTCTGCCCTCAGAAAACTCAACGGTCTGCTGAGAAAGACATACCGCCAATGATTCCAAGCAACGCGGTGATGGAGGTAATGATATCATACCCATACTACAGACGGAGCAACTGAGTCTCAGTCACAAAGCGACACCCGACTCAGGCCTGTCTCCCGTATAACCATGTGCGGTGCGGCAGGGTGCCCCGCTTGGCCACCTGCTGGGTCATTTCCCTTCTCTGAGCCTATGGTGTTTCATCTGTGAAATGGGAATATTCAGTGCAGCCTTGAATAAGGAGCCTCACGTATATGAAAGAAACATATGATGAAACATACCCAGGCTAAAAAACTCACAGACTGGTTCACGCCATCCATCTGCTGGGACAACCCATTCATTTCTTCATTCACAATTCACACAAAGGCTGGGGCAAGCTTTTATTCACCCCGTTAACCTTTGTTGGAACAACGCACCAATCCATCGGTTGGGACAAGCATTCATTCATTCATGTACTTGTTCATTCACCTAACCATTCACCACCAAGGAGGACAGTGCACTCACTCACTCAACCTTCCGTTCACTGAGTAGGACAACCCCTTCATTCATTCCCTTATTCTTCATTTACTGCTCTGGGACCGACCATCATCCACCCACCTACCCACCCATCGATCCATCCATCTACCCAAGGGTTAACCGGCTCATTCGTTTATCATTCAAACTTGATCGCGACCACGGGATTTGCAGGGGACAAGGGTGGGGAGTAAGAGGTTTCATGGAGATGGGGATACGGAGCCTTGATGGGGGTGGGGTGGGAATTACACAAATAAGGATTCAGGCTATTTTGTGAGATGTTCCACACAAGCTGGGGCAGAGGAAGGCTCGGCCAAAGGGGGTTAGGGAGGACTGGGTGGACCGAACATATGGTGTGACACTGACCTTTGCCCCAGACATAGAGGTTCCCCCCAGAGTCCCCGGTGACCACATCGCCACCCTCTAAAAAGGTCACGCACAGCACATACTTCGGCTTCTCGTGTTTCTGGGGTAGAGGAAAAGGGGAAGGCATCAGAAGGCTGCTGAAGCAGAGAGCCTCCCAGAGCTCAGCCCCCATCCAGGACCATGGTCCAGGGGATCCCTTCCATGCTTTTGGGCGTGAGGCCCAGTGTGGAGCATCCCATCTCCAACCACCTCCAACATGCCTCCATGGATTGCTCCATGGCAGAGAGCTTCTGACCCCATTGTCTCCCTTGCCCACCCCCGGACCCACTTCCTGCCTCCTCTCTGACTTTTCTTCTGTCCTCTCTCTGTCCCGACTCTCCCTCTCCATCCCTGGCTTTCCCTTGTCCTCTGTTCCTGGGTCGCCCTCTCCCTGTCCCCGTGCCTCCCCCTCTTTCTGTCCCTGGCTTTCCCGCTCTCCATCCCTGGCTCCCCTCCTCCATCCCTGGCCCTCTTCCCCTCTCCTTCCTCACCCTGTCTCTATGTCCTTCTCTCTGCCTTGTCCCATCCTTTCCTCAACATCTGTACCCAGTGTTCTCAGGGCCTCCCTTTTTGGGGTGAAAGCCTCAGGTCTCACAGAAGGCAGGTGAGCCCCATCAGAGGCGCCCCTGTAACCTCTCTCCCAAGCCCTCCGCTTCCCGCTCAGTGACTGTCTGTCTGGGTGCGTATCTCTTCAGAGTCGGCCTCTGACCTCGGTGTTTTTCCATATTCTTGGCAAGCACAGTACTGCTTACTGAGCATTTACTATCTGCTAGGAGCTGCTATACTCTTCACCCCATTGAAACCTCACAACTTGAGAGTTAAGGAGGATTATCCTCACGGTATGCATAAGGAAAAGGAGGCCCCGACCGGAAACACTTCAGCATGCCCATAATCTCCAACCTCTGGAACCCTCTAGAACCTTCTGGAACCCTCTGGTGCCCTCTGTTGTCTGCCTGGGTATCTTTGCCTGCCTCCTTCAGGGCCAGCCTGTCTCCGCACCCTTGGCACTCACCTCAAAGAGGCCCTGCCGCTTGCTCAGGCTGCCCCCCTCCAGACTCCAGAAGTAGATGTGGGATTTCCCGCAGGTGATGAGCAGGGTGGGGTCTGTGGGGTGGAAGGTGGCCACCAGCACGGCCTCGTTGGAGCACTTCAGGGAGTGGGGAAGATTCTGAATGAGGACCTCAAAGCCACCGGGATCACCCCATGTAGGGTTGCCCTGTACAGCTGTGCGGGTTGTGCACTGCACACCCTGACTGCCTGTGTCTTTACTATACAGGTAAACTAAAGTACAGGAGGTGGGGCCAGCCAGCCAAGCATTACCGCCATCTTGGTCAATGTAAGAGCAGACCCTGAAGCGCCCCAACTCTGAATTAAGTATTGTGCTAAGTCCCTCATCCATTAACTCCGGTAATCCTCACAGCACCCTGTGAGCTGAGGCTCGTCAGCGCTCTCCATCAATGATGAAGCTGTGAGGCTCAAAGAGGGGAAGACCCCTGCCCTAGGCCCTAGGCCAGTGAAAAGTCAAATCCAAAATCAACTCACACAGGTCTGACTCCAGAGCCCGGCCTCTCAAACACTAAGTCTCTGTCCCCAAACTGTGGGCCCCATGCAGAACCTGGGTCTCCTGCCCCACGCCCAAAACAGGCACATGACCTTGAGGCAAGTAGCTGTCCCTTCTACCATGCCTCAGATTACTGCTCTAGAAGTCAGGCCCACACAGAGATTCAAGTCAATGTTTCGGCCATGGCAAGGCCACGGTCAGTAGTTGCCTATCCCGACCTTTCTGTTGGGCCTGGTCCAGCACCCCTGCACCCCAACATCAAAGCCAAGGCCCTACTAGGAAGATGCTACCATTATCCCCATTTTACAGATAAGGCAATCAAGGCTCAGAGAGGCAAGCCTCTTGCCTAAAGTCACACAGCTCCCAAATGGTAGAGCTTAAACTTAGACGTGAGTGTCTCTGGTTCCAGACTCCTAACCGCTGAGCTCCAGCCAGTCCCAGAGGCACCCCAAGGAGAGGGGATGAGAATAGTCACCCCACCTTGCCATCCACCACCTTGGTCTCCTTGGCCCAGTCCCACACGGAGAGCATGTGATCGTTGGACTCGTCAACTGCGCACAGCAGGTTGCCCCCGTTCTAGAAGGAAGAGAAAGGAGGGGGGCAGAGACGGTGGGTCAGGGATCATCCCCTCAACACTTTGCCCACAGGGGCATTTCCCACACAGGCCTGTTTTAAGATTTTCAAAGCTCCCACCCCACATTATATGAAACACATTCAAATACACTCCCTGTCTGGCAGCAAGACACACATTTTAAAGAGTTTCTAGAATTTTCCTTTTGAAATGACCAGTCCCTAAGAAATTCATCTCCTTTACTCTCAGCTTTTTCTCTACAGTCCCCACGTGGTCAGGAATCCTGAGACCATCTAATCTGTACTCTTATAAGGAATAACTTTTATGTACGTGGAATTCAACAATCAAGTTAAAATGTTGGGTGTTTATATCTTTGGATAAACAGGTTAATTTTGATTTTGCAGGGTTCCCCTGGCCCTATACACACACACTGTGGCAACAAAATAGCTTTTCTCCCCGCCCCCACCCCCAGCGCGCTCAAAGGACTCCTTGAGTCTCAGAAAATCCGTGAGCCTCTCTAATCAGTGCTTCTTACACAATCGGTGGGAGGACGGCTTGTTTTTTATTCTTCAATCCCTTGCACATCAGTACTTTGGTAGAATACATTTTGATAAAAATGTAAAATATGATTAAAATGCCCACCAGTCACAGACTTGGATGTGGTGGGGAAATGTCAAATCGCTCTACAAATTCCTAAAGGCTTACTTTCCATTTCTGGGCTTATCTCACCCAGACCTGCTAACGCCCATCCTGCCAACACCCATCCAAGCCTGCACAGGGAACCACAAGGCCCTACATACGCGCTCCAATGCCTAAGGGGTAAGGACCTTCCGAGAATGAAAGCTAGTGCCAAAAATAACGCAACAGCGTGGGCCGATCCAAAGATCGCTGAGGAGTTGTCTGGGGACAATCAGATCATGTGTGTCCCCCGTGCAAGGGCTAACGGAGCAGTTCTGTGAGGTCACAAAGATGGGGGCTCCGCAGGGAGGGCCTGGAATTCCGCCAGGGGGCGTGGCCTACACCTCGGGCCGAAGGCGTGGCCCCACCCCAAAGTTGTGGGGGTGGTGGGGAGAGGGGTGAAGGCTTGCTCTTGACTTTGGAGGAGAGGGGGGAGGGGGAGCGCCTCGCACGACTTACAGATTTGGAAAAGCCCACACAGCACACAGCTCTGTCAAACACCCCTAGGCCCAGCACATGTAAGGTGGAGAGGGAAACTGAGTCCCAAATGCGCACGTGGGGTGGAAGTGGCTGCAAGGAAGAAAGAGGCCCGTTACCTTCGGGGGGTCCCAGCTGTCTGGCCCCCCCACCACCCCACCCCGGTATCCAGGTGCCGCCCCACCCAATCTGTTACCTTCCCCTCCTTCGTGGTGCCTGCCACCTGTCCGGTGGCAATGGTGACCATATCAGGATGGACAGCCAGGCTGAGAGAGAGGACAGATGGACAGGGCTCAGGGGGGAGGGAGGGGGCTCGCGGCGGCCCAGGACCCCACCCAGAGCAGGCGGAAGTCACAAGGCCTGGCTATTCATTCCATAAGCTGGTTGAGTGAGTTCTTTGGCCAATAAGCACCGATTTTCTCCGTTAACAAGAAGGGGGCAGTTTCTGGGTAATGGGGCTCAGAAGCAAGACTCCGGCCTGGGGTCTCTAACTCAAGATACCCGCAGGGCTCAGGCTGGACCTAAACAGTGGCCAGGAGAGTGCACCCACTTAAAGGGGCCGTCGCTACCTGGCTCCCACATGCTGTAGGATTGTCTGGGGGGCGAGCTAGGAGTTTCCGAAAGAAATGAAAAATCCAGGGATCTGGGTGAATTCACCGCCCTTTAAAATACTGATAAGCAAGTATATTTTTTGTTTTTCCCGAGTCCAGCCTGTAGGCCAACAGAAGGCCTGGCCCGGCCCCCATCCAGGCCTTTACCATTTGATGTCATCGTTGTGTCCCAGGTAATGCCGCTGCCTCTGCTCCTCCACACTGTACAGCACGGCCACAGAGGCCACGAAGTACACTATCTCCCCGGTGGGCAGCAGGTAAAGGTTGGCCCGGCAGTCTCGGCCGCGGTAGCCGTAGCTGGAGATGCCCGGGGGCGGGTCAAGGAGCCTGTTTTGCATTGCACATACGCACTGACTACCAGACTCAACTGGGTGTAGGTTTTCCTGCTTCCACTCAGATCCCTGCTGAGGGTAGGGTGATGGTAACCGCCCCCCCCCCCAACAATATGTCCACCAAAATATTAACCCTCAGAAACCTGCGCATGTGACCGCACTTGGGAAAGGAGTCTTTGCAGATATAATTAAGGATCTCAAGATGAGATTATCCTGGATTATTTGGGTGGGCCCTAAATCCAAAGACAAGTGCCCCTGCAAAAGAGTCAGAGAGGAAAAGACGTGAGCACCGCCGGGGGGGGGGGGGCAGAGCTGTGGAACCCCCTCTGTGGGATGGGAGCCACAGGAAAATCTGAGACTGGAGTGATGTGGAGTGGCTACAGGCCAAAGAAACCCAAAGGGCTGCCAGCAGCCACCAAAAGCCAAGAGACAGACATGGGACAAGTTCTCCCCCAGGGGCTCCGGAGGGAGTGTGGTCCCCACGCCACCTTGACCAAAACCATGAGAGAAACTTTTTCTTTTGAGCCCCAAAGCCTGTGGTAATTTGTTACTGCAGCCACAGAGTACCAATATAAGCCTCCACCCACCTCTCTCCAGATGGATTCTGTTAAGACCTGTTAGCTCACATCTGCTCCAACCTTCCCATGGGTCCCAAGTAACTCAGAGCAAAAGTCAAAATCCTTTTGAAAGCCCAGGCACGAGGCCTGGCCTGGTCTGGGCCTGATTCCTCATTCCTGAGTCAGGCTCCACTCACACTGGCCTCAGCTCTGTTCTCACCTCAGGGCCTTTGCACTTGCTGTTCCCTCTGCCTGAGTCCTTCTCCCCTTTCTCTCTCCATGGCTCCCTCACCTTTTTCAAGTCTCTGCTCAACTCAGAGAGGCCTTTCCTGCCCATGCTATTTAAAATGCTTTATTTTTTTAAATTTTTTTTTAAGATTTTATTTATTTATTTGACAGAGAGAGAGCTCACAAGTAGGCAGAGAGGCAGGCAGAGAGAGAGGGGGAAGCAGGCTCCCTGCTGAGCAGAGAGCCCGATGCGGGACTCGATCCCAGGACCCTGAGATCATGACCTGAGCCAAAGGCAGACACCCAACGACTGAGCCACCCAGGCGTCCCCTGCCCATGCTATTTAAAACCGCAAACTCATGCACCCTCATTGCCCCCACCCCCTCCCCTACTCATATTTCTGTCCTACACTCATCAGAATCCCACACGCTTTAACTGTCTCCCCAGCTAGAGTATCTGCTCCAGGAGGGCAGGAATCTTTGTCTGTTTTGTTCATTGCTGAATCCCTTGTGCCCAGATCAGAGATGGGCACAGAGCAGACATAGGAATTCAGTATCTGATGAAGGAATGGCTGACCCCTCTGTTCAAACTTTCTTTGGCTCCCCCCATTGGCCTGGCTGGGCCCTTTCTGGGGCTTCTCTGCCTTCCCTGTCTCTCTCTGATCTTGGAGTCCCTCAAAATGCCAAGGTCATGACTCCAGGCCCTGACACTAACCTTTTTCCCTTTGCCTCGTACATTCTACCTGCTCCTCTCCTCAGCTGTCACTTCCTCCACTAGCCTCATCTTCCTCAGTAATTACCTGGTTAGTCTGTTAACTATCCCTATTCCCCAATGAGACTGTGAGTTCCACAGTGGCCAAGACTGGGCTGTTTCGTTCACTTCTCTAACTCCTCCTCTGGGAAGCCCTCCCAGACCCCCAGGCTGAGTCAGCTGCCTCTCTGGGTTCCCCCACCCCAGCCCTGATCACAGTGGGCTGTCACTATCAAGGAGGCTGTCCCCACACTGGACGGGGAGCCCTAGGAGGGCAGGTGCCCAGCCCTTAGCCCCAGATATTCAGAAAATATCCGAATGAATGCTGACCCATGTATCATGACCCCACAGAAAACTGCTCTACCCTGCAGTTATTTTGGAGACGGGCATCTGAGGCCCATGCTAATTTCTGCAGCCTCAGCTGATCCCGCCCGATACAACAGCTTAGAATGCTTTGATTCTTGCGAATATTTCCAACTGTCTCAAAGAGACTCTGGGCTCCAATAACCCTGCCTCCCTCAGGGCAGAAAGCAAGCCCGAGAGAAGAGGACAGGGACTGGGTCCCTAGGATGCTGACCCCAAGCCCCTGTGGGCTTTTTGGGAAAAACCTGGGCCACACACAGGAGTTCTTTGCCTCGGAACTGTTCTGACTCCCTAGGACAGGGCTAGGTCCCCTCTCTTGGACTCAGTTTTCTCATCCAGAAAGTAGGGGTCATAATTCCCAACCTGCAGGCTTTGGAGGGCTCTCGGAGGCTGCTGCTTGTACAAATACATTCTCAGTTCTACAGAAGAGAAGGATTGTATCATTCACCATATTTATCCATAAAGCACTTGAAAACAGTGCCTGGCATCTAAGTTCTCAATAATGAGTAGTTACTATTTTATCAGTCCCTGTTTATGAGGCAGGTTTTGAGCTCAGCACCTTTACACACTGTTTCATAGCCTTATATGTCTGAGATCACGAAACCCATTTTTCAGAGGACACAGCTGAGGCACAGAGAGGCAAGGTGACTTGTCCAGGGTCACACAGCCAGCCAGAGGCTGGGCCGGGGTTTCAACCCATTTCTGCCAGGGTTCTTCACCACTTCCGACTTCTTCTGTTTCTCCAATATGCCAAGCTCGCTCTGGCCACAGAGCCCTCATATCTGCCGTGCCCTCTGTCTGGAACAGTCTTCTAGATCTTCCTGTGCTGGCTCCTAATTGCTCAATTCCTGCAACTCAAAGGCCCCCTCCTCAGAGCAACAGTGACTCCTCTCTCACGTGACCTTGGGTTCCTGTGTTCCCAGCATTTATTACTTAACTGAAATTACCTTTTTTATTTGACCACTGGCTTCTGGTACCTTCTCTCCCTCCCCACCCCCCTTCAGAAGGTGAGCTCCGGTTCACGCCTGGAATATAGAAGAGAATCTGACATATGGAAGGCACTCTGCAAACATTTGCTGCTTTCGTGAATCACCAAAGGTCATTTCAGCTAATCTGCTTTCCTCTGGCTCTCTTCTGACTCCAGGGTCATCCTGAGCCCTCAGGCCACTGAGGCCTACAAGTCCTCCTGATTCAGGGCAAAGACTCTCCCTCTTAAAGTCTCACACCAGAAGTACTTTTGCCCGGTCAAGACCGGGGGATGGGGGATGAGGGGTGGGGAGGAAGGGATTAGAGCAAAAGGATACACCCAGTCCAGCTTGAGACGGCTGGAGGGCAACTCCGAGCGCGTGTCCAGGCTGTAGGTGGCCGCCAGCTCGTCCGGAATCAGCATGGGCACAGGGCGTCCCCTCAGGAACATTTTCACGGAGCCCTCCTCTGCCAGGACACCCCCAAAGGTCAGGCACTGACACCAGCCCCTACCCCCTATTTCCTCTCCCCTTCAGGCTTCACTTAAAAAAAAGGGGGGGCGGGGAAACTGAGGCCAGAGAGGCAAAGGCTCCATAAGCCAGGTCCCCTGACCTCCAGCGATCCTCAAACACGCCCCTCCCCCTCTCCCCACTCACCCATGCTGAAGATAACTTCTTTGGTTTTGCTGTCAGGAAAGGGGGAGGAAAAAGCGTCCTAATTAGCAGACGGGTCAGAAAAGGGGAGAAACCATTCCCCTGCCCCACCGCTCCCCGGAGGTCTCTGAGGAATAAGTGGGACCGCGTAAGGAGCGGAGCGCTGCCTCTCTGCAGGCCGTGTGCTTTGCTCGGTAGATCTTGCAGAGCCTAAGACACAGGCCCAGAGAGGCAGTGATCGCCAAAGATCACACAGCACGAAGTGGCAGGGACGCGATCCTGGAAGACGGGAGTCACCAGGGACCCCTCCCTCCTAATCAGCACCGCGCTCCCAGCGCTCCCCACCCCCAGTCCCACAGTGCCCCAAACTTCAAGCAGCAAGGGAAGCGCTGAGGGGCGTGTCTCCCCATTCCCTTCGCCGGCGGAAAGGGGTGATACTTGGGGGCCTGGGTCCCTGACGGGGGCGAGGGGAGACCTGGGATCCAGGCCCCGGGGGTGCAGGGAGAAGAGGGTCTGCGAGAGGGTCTCACCCAGCTCCAAAGCTACTCATGGCGGCGGCTGGCGGAGCTTCGGGGCCGGGGGTGGAGCCGGGACGGGCTCCGCCGCTTCCGGCCCTGGGAGGCGCCCGCGCCGCCGCACCCTGCCCCGCCCTCCGCGGCCGACCCCGGGAGCCGGCCGGTCACTCTGGGTCTCAGATCCTGGGCTGTGGGGTCCTGACACCAGGCTCTTTTGAAGGGGGATGAGGGAAAGTGTTGTTTGAGACCAGGACCAGCGGGCGCCATCTGCCTGAGTTCAGACTCCAACTCTGCCACTTCCTAGCAGTATGGACAAGTTGCCCAAACTCTGCCTCGGTTTCCTTATTTTAAAAAATGAGGATATGAAGAGTACCTACCTCGCGGGTGATGGCGAGGATTATACTGGTTAATTCGTGTAAAGTGCCTGGAGTAGTGCCTAGCACATAGCCCCATGTACGTGTTTGCTAGTATTTGAGTCGGGTTGGAATGTGTGGTTTTGACCCAGTTCCTGCCTTATTTCAGCCCCCGAGCCCAAGGCATCAGGTTTTTACTCCGCCCAGACCTTCAGTGTGGTCCTGCCTCCGGGGAATGGACCACGCCCAACATTCTCGTCACACCCACCACCCTTTCTGATCCGTCCCCAGAGTTGACCCCTCTCTTGATAATTGACTGCTCCCCCGAGCCCTCTCCCCGCTTCGGGTACCCCCAGGCATTCTGACTGCGACTACTTTATCCGGATCCAGTCCCTGGGCTGAGTCCCTTCAAAGCCTCCAGGTTGGCTCCGCCTCCTGGTGTTTGGCCACGCCCGCCAGTGGCTCCGCCCCCCCGGCATAGTCCAAGACTCCGCTCCACCTGCTTCTTACATCAGATCTGCCACCAGTGATTCCTACCCCAGGCTCTGATTCTGCCCAGGCTAACACTCTGCCCCGTCCTCAAATGCCAAGCATACCTGTTCCTCTATTCCCCTATTCCCTGCAGAAACTCCTTGGAGGCTTCTGTCCCGGCTCCACCCCTGAGATTCAATGGAGACTTTTACCTTAATGGCCACGCCCACAGCCTGGCTCCTCCTTGATTTCTACCCGGGTTTACCCAAAGGTCTCTAACAACTAACTTCTCCGAAGTCCTAAGGCTTGACCACGCCCCCAAGGTCGGCCGCTCTTTTCCGGGCCTTCCACTTGGACCATGCTACCTCAAGATTGGTCTCTCCAAGCCTCTGTCACTGTCCCCGCATTCGGAACTAGATGGCCTCGCTCTCGGTTGTCACCTCGTGGCTTGGGGCATCACCCCAAATTCCCCATCCCCTTTCCCATGCCTGTCTGGGGTCCTGGCCGCACCCTCTGTAATATAACCCCGCCCCAGACACCTACCCTTCCTTTTTGGCGCTACAGTTGCTGCTAGAAGACGTGGTGCGGCTGCGGGGGTCCTCGCGGCGCACCGAGGCGAGGCGCTCTGGTGACAAATAGCGGCGGGCACTGGGAAGAGAGAGCACATAGTTAGGAGCCCATGAGGTTAGCAGGCCGGTGGTCGAGGCTGGCGAGAACCTCCCGGCACTTTCCATTGCTGGAGTTCGGGCCCCTGAGCCCATCCCTCGTCGTATAAACAGCCTCCGTCTCCCACTGGGTTTTGGAGGAGGCTAGGGACTCCGGCTTCCGTGCCTTACCTGCGCCCGGAGGTCGTCGCCTCCTTCTTGGGGGAGGATGGGGAGGTTGCATAGCCGCCCACGCGCCGCGGGGGTCCCGCGCCATTGAGGGGCGTCCTGGTGGGAAGGCCTTTCAAGAGCTGACACACTAGAGGATGGGGTTAGAGGACAGAAGTTGTGAGGATGAGGTCCAGGTCCTGACCTCTCCCCATCGCATCCCTCCGGTCTAGCAAAGATACCCGAGGCTGTGGTGCCTAAGCGTGGAGGCGCTCGGCCCTTGGGGGTTCCCCGAGCGCGCAGCGCAGCACCCTGCTCTTCGCATGCCCGCAGGCGTCGCAACGCGTCAGCCAGCGCCGCCTTTAGGACCGCGAGCTCGTCTTCCTGAAGCTGCAGTCGCTGCTCCAGCGCCGACACGCGGTCGTCCACCTCCATGCCGCTCGTGCCCGACAAATTGTCATCTGGAAGGAAGGGCAGCGCTAGCGCGGCTGCGGGAGCCACTCCGGAGCTCCAAGGTCTAAGGTGTTCCCCCACGTCCCCTACCCCCCGCCACCTTCCCGAGTTAAAGTGGGGCCAACCACTGCCCCTTCCTCTCCCTCAACCTGCGGCTGGGACGCTGGCAGATGGGCCAGGAAGAGGGCTCCGAGGGGGAAGGAAATCCCCACCGCTCTCAGACCTAGGCCCCCCCACTCTTCTGCCCGCCCTGGAGGTGTGACCTTAGGGAAGTCCCTTCCTCTCTTACATTCTAAGATTCTACCAGTCATGAGCCTGCCGGCTCTGATTTCAAGATTCTATGACTAAGATGCTAAATTAACTATGAGTGATATCAATATTTCTATCATTCTTTAAGTCGGCTCCACGCCCAACACAGGGCTTGAACTCACGACCCTGACTGAGATCAAGAGTCGCCTGCCCATGAGCCAGCCAGGCGCCCCCCATACCAATATTTTTTAAATGACACCAACTTATTCCTAGTGACACCAACGTTCTAGAACTGATCCTCAATATTCTCTGACGAATACCAACATTTTTCGCAGGTACTAACGTTTCCTCACTGTTTCTTAAGACTTTCCAAGCCAAAAGGTCATACCTGTTCCCTCCCCTTCGCCTTCTCCCCTCACCGTGGGCTTCGACCCCAGAGTCGGCTGCAAGGACAGAGTTTCTGCGCCCCCTGGCGGTAGACTTGGGGGTTGCAGTCAGCGCATCACAGGCCCAGGAGACCCACGGGAGGGAGATGCGGGCGGGGACCTGACAACCAAACTCTCTATCCCAGCCAGAGCTTCTCTCCTGTTCCCCTTCCTTATTTCGCTTCTGTACCCCCACGCCCCAGATTCGGCTCTCCCTCTCCTCTCCAGCCCATTGGGTGCATGCAGCCCAATAACTCCATCGCCCCCCACCCAGCCCATTTTCTCGAAGTGGGAGGGGGTGGATGACCGAGCCCCCCCCCCCCACTCTCCCTCCCAGACCACTCATACCCAGACTCATTGCTGGCAACAACCGAGGAAGACCTGGCTCCCAGCCGGGTGGAAGTAAAGGTGGTATCGTTAACAGAGACGGGACGTGGAGGTCGCACCTGCCATCCCGCGGCGGTAGGCCGCCCCGCCCGCCCGCTGGGCTCCGCAGTGCAGCCGGCCGTCCCTCCCCACCCCCCACCACCCCCCGTCCAACTCCTGGCGGCCCAATCGCCAGCCTGGCCTCGCCCGCCCTGCCCCCACCAGCGCCTCTTTGGTCCAGGGCTTGGACCTGCAGAGGAAGGGGGGGGGGGGCTCCCGAAGTCGGAGAAAGGGAGCTGTCAGGACTTAGAACTCTTAAGGGAACGGACTCTCAGGGTCCTGCTGGGATCACGTTTTCCAAAGGCGGAAACTAAGAACCGAGGCTGGGAGGGGAGGGTGGTGTGCGGAGTCTCATCCAGTCACTAGGTGAAGGGGCAGGGGGGCCCCATGACATCGTTGTGCCAGGCCCCCTCTTACCTACCACTACTAATACTACACATACACACACCCTAAAAAGGGGTAAGGGCAGAGAGAGAGAGAGAGAGAGAGAGAGAGAGGCCCCTTAGAGCGGTATAGGGAGCTTACATGTGACAAGACTCTTCACGGGAAACACTTAGCACTGTTTGCTTAGGACTGTTTCCTGGCTCCCGGTACAGTGCTCAGTAAACCCAGAATATAATTCACTATTACTATGGTACCTACTGCTCCAGGCAACGCTAGTAATGGTGGTATTACCTCCATTTTAGGAGGGGAGGAGGAAGGGGATTGAGGCTCAGAGAGGTGAAGTTGCTTGTGCCTGGACACACAGCCTTGCAGCAGCCGCAGAACAGACATGGACCCAGGGTTAGGCATCCTGCCTCTTAAAGGGGCAGAGGAGGCTAAAATAAGCATCTGGTCCTCTGCCAACTCCAGTGTGACCAGGGGAGTGCGCCTCCAAACTGGAAGACAGTCCCTTCTCAGGGCCTCCTGAGTGAAATGGAGGTGCTTTCACCTTGGTAGTTCAAGCCCCCACCCAGAGAGGCCAGCTGCGTTCTGAGGCCTTGGCCCGTCCCTCCAGCCCCCCCTTAGCTCAAGTCCTTGGCTCCCACCTGAGCGTTCCCCCATCCTCAGCCCTTTTGCCCAGAGACCAGCCCTGGCTTCTCCTTCTCCCCTCCCTTCCACCTCCCCTCCACCTCCAGCTCCCCTCATCTAGGCCTGACACTCCCAGTGGCCCTTCAGGTGGAAAGAAGGGGTGTCTAGGAAGAAGAGGTGAGTCCTCATGGGTAGGAGTGGTGGGGCCTGAGGATTTGGGGGTACAGTGGAGGCTAAATCCTCTGGTCATCCTACCTGCTCCCACACCCAGTCCACAAGCCCAACACCAAATCCCGCCTCCCCCTAATCTGTCAGTCCCTCTGCCAGGGAGAAGGGGGAGGGTCCCAAACGATTGAGGGGGAAAGGGCAGAGTTCCAGACCTTCAGGCCTGCCCCCTCAGACCCCAAGCTCCTGAAGGGTCTGCCCCCTCCTCTTCATCCATCCACCTCAGGAGAAGGGTAGGGTCAAGGCAGGTGGGGGACTGGGATGGGGGCTTTGGGGATCAGGGACCTTGCTCAGGGGTCAGGGTTCTCTTGGAGGAGCGATAGGAAGATCTTCAGCAAGGGGCGCGGATGGAGACTTGGAGGGAGGAGGTTAGGGCAAGAGGAAATGGGTCCAGCCCTGGGCGGAGCCAGGGTCGGAACTGAGGAGGGGTCTCACCGTTGCAGTATTGAAGCAGCGAGGACGTGTCGTAGAGGCCGCAGAAGGCCGGGCCGCGCTCCGCCATCGCCCCGCCACAGCCGCCGCCGGCCCCCCCGGCCCCAGCCTGGGCCCGGTCCCCCCCTCCAGGCCCTGCCTCCCGTTGCCATAGCAACGCCCTTCGTTCCAGCATCCCCGGCTCGGCTCGCCCGGCATCAGGCGGCCGGCGCCGGGCCTGGCACCGGGGTCATCCCCCAGGATGCCGAGAAAGGGGGGTCGGGACACCTCCTGCCAGGCCCCCCCAACACAATCCTTGAGCCGGGATTGGTTGAGCCTAGATCCCCCTAGGTACCGTCTGGTCCCGCCCACAACCGGCGCATATTCTCCCTAGACCCCCTCCTGGCCAGTTCAGGACCAATGAGAGCCTGTCGCGCAGGCCCCTCAGCCAATAGGGATGCAAAAGTATTGGAAGGGGCAGGGCCTTCTTTGCTTTTCAGCCTGAAGCGTAGCCTCCGGCTTGAGAGGAAGAGAGGCTGGAGGAGGACACTCCCATAACCCTCAAACCTTCTCCTTAATCTTTTACTGAATTTCCCAAAAGTCCCCTCGCAGGACTAGGGCCCGACCCTAGAGCTTCATATCTGCCTAGATATCCGCTAGCTCCGCCCTCGAACTCTAATTCTTAGAGTCCTTTTTTATTAGATGTAGGCCCGCCCCCAGACTCTTAGCTCCACCTCCAGAATCCTGCAGGAGCTGAAGTTCGATTCCTGGCCTCAGAGCCTTTGGCACCGCCCGCAAGGTGGTCGAGAGTTATGGTACTTCGCCCAGAGCCCTAGACCCAACCTTCTTTTAGGATTAGCTCCGCCCCTGAGTTTAGGCCCCTCCCCCAAGTCTGATATCGCTCCCCAACCTTTTCTTCCGCTTTCTTATCGAGGATTCCTTGGTTCCTCTCCGATAGCCCTTGTCTCCCGCAACTTCATTATCCAGTCCGGGTTTGTTTGTTTTTGTTATTTTAAGAAATTTTATTTATTTATTTGACAGAAACACAGCGAGAGAGGGAACACAAGCAGGGGGAGCGGGAGAGCAGGGACCCCGAGACGGGGCTCGATTCCAGGACCCCAGGATCATGACCTGAGCTGAAGGCAGAGTTTATCGACTGAGCCACCCCGGCGTCCCTCCAGTCCGGGTTTTGACATAGGCCCAACCGTGACGCTGGGACGGCTGGCGGTGTCAGTCGGCGCTGGCTCTGTTGTTGGGGGAGGTGGGGAGGGGAGAAAACCTGACAATGGATTTAAAGAACAGTGGATCACCAGTCCCCAGCACCTAATCTTTTTATTTATTTATTTATTAGGAAAGAGAGTGAGAGAGAGCATGAGAAGGGAGAAGGTCAGAGTGAGAAGCGGACTCCCCATAGAGCTGGGAGCCCGATGTGGGACTCGATCCCGGGACTCCGGGATCATGACCTGAGCCGAAGGCAGTCGCTCCCCCAGCACCTAATCTTGACCAGACCATGTTGCATAGGAAGGAGAAGACAGCCCAAAGCAGGAAAAGATTTACAGGACACGCAGGCAGACCGCGTGAAAGACGGGGGCTTTGGAAACGGTTGGACCTGAGTTGAAATCCTGACTCCACCAGTTTCTGGTTGTGACCCTGAGCCTCAGTTTCCACATCTGAAACGTGGGCTGTCATAGCGTGCCTACCTCTCTCATTGGTTCAAAAAATGTTTACTGAGTTGGGGCGCCTGGGTGGCTCAGTGGGTTAAGCATCTGCCTTTGGCTCAGGTCATAATCCAGGGGTCCTGGGATCTAGTCGGAATGGGGCTCCCTGCTCAGTGGGGAGCCTGCTTCTCCCTGTTCCTCTGCCACTCCCCCTGCTTGGGCTTTCGGTGATCTCTGTCAAATAGATAAGTAAAATGTTTTTTTTTTTTAAATGTTTTAAAAAATGTTTACTGATTAAAAAGGGGGGGAACAAAAGTGTTTACGGAGGATGTAGTTTGTCAAGCTCTGTTTTAGGTGCTAGAGTTTCATCAGTAACCAAGTCAATGCCAGAATTTGCTCTCATTGATTTTGCAGGGTGATGGAAGAGGTAAGCCATCGTCCACGAAACAAAATATTCGCTAACATTTATCGAGCATTTACTACATGCCGAACACTCAGTTATCTTCACCAGGAGCCCTATTTTTACCGTTTTACAGATGAAGAAACAGGCACAGAACAGGTTAATTTCAGAACCTGGTATTCCAGAGGCAAGAAAGAGTGTTATGATCAAGGACAGGAGAGTGAGGCTAATTTAGGGAGAGTAGGGTCAGGGAAGGTCTCTCTGAGGAGGTGACATTTGAGCTGAGATGTGAATGACAAGGAAGCAATCCTGCATGAAGTTGGGGGGGAGGGAGCTTTCCAGGCAGAGAAATCAGTAAGTGCAAAGATCCTGAAGTAGATATGTGTGGCATATTCTTGGGACAACAAGAAGCCTGATGAACACAGACATGTACCCTGGGGCAAATAATACATTATATGTTAATAAAAAATTAAAAAAAAAAAAAGAAGCCTGATGAGGCTGGGGCTGCAGAGGGGAGGTATGAGGTCAGGGAGGCGACGGACCCACCAGATCCTGTAGGGCCTCCAAGATGTGGGAAGATGTTTGCTCCTGTTCCTCCGTGAGCCCCAGCGAGGCCACAGATGTAAATCACCATGAGTACAGTGCCTGGCACCCGTAGGCACCCATAAATGATAGCCACTCCCACCCATTTCTCAGGGAACACCTACTACGAAAGGCACCAAGGTCAATAATGAGTTCAAAGTGATGGCCAAAGTAGATGTGGGCCATTATCCTTCTATGATCACAGCTGGTTGTGTTATTGACAGAAACAAAACAAGAGTCCAGATATCCTGCCTCTCAAATGCCTGCTTCTCCCATCCTCTACCTCCATAAGCTCAGAACTCTGCACAGGCTGCCGTATGCTGAGGGCTGTTACTGCCGCAGTCCCCAGAGGGGATACCAGCGGGAGCCCAGGGGTCAGAACCTGCAAGCTCCGTGTGTTGGGGGAGGGGTGTGGAACCACAGGCAGAGGAGTTCAGCCAGGTGGGTCGTGTGCTTGTGCGTGTGTGTGTGTGTGTGTGTGTGTGTGTGTGTGTGTGTATTTGGGGGTGGGGGGGTGAGACACAGAGATGAGTCAGTCCTTGCCCTTGAGGGGTCAGGATCCACGTGAGCTCAGTGACCTTGGTCCAGATAGTTTTTGCTTCTCTGCAAAATGGGAGCTACTCCAGCACGCATTTCCCAGGGGAGAAGAGCAGGTTCAGCGAGCTCAGGCCTGTCAAGTGCTCAGCACAGTGGCTTTTGGGTATGGCTAATGGAGTGAGTTTTATTACAAGTGCTTTCGCAGGGAGATGTCAAAAGCCTGGAAAATGGGAGTGGGGAGGAGGCGGCTCTGCCTGGGTGGAAGGGGCAGGACTCCCGGGTCTGGCTTCGGATTTTCTCTCTGCCTCTAGGTTTCCTTCTCTGGGCCGCTTTTCTCTCCTCTCTCTCTGTCTTCCTTTATGTCTCTGGAAATGGGTCCTTGATCCCCGACTTGTGAGTTATGTCCCCTTGAGCAAGTGACTTCCCTTCTCTGCTACTCCTACTTCCAATCCTACATTGTTTTTCCATCAGCTTTATTTCCCCTGTCTTTCTGATTCTTTCTTCTTTCTTTGTGTTTCTCTTTCTCCCTCTCCTTCTGTTAGTCTGTCTCCCTGTTTGGGTCTATGACTGGGCTGGGCAGGAGGGCCAGGCCCCTGGGAGCCACCAGCACGGCTAAGGCCAGGGCCCAGTAAAATGAATGTACCCTGCTCTGGGTGATGCTGGGGCCCCACAAGCCACTTAGAGAGCCAGGATCCTGTCCTCGAAGAGCTCAGAGTCTGGCAGAGGAAGGAGTTATTGGTTGAATGGGCGAACGAGTGAGTGAGCTAACTCTGAGGCGGGCTTGGGAAACAAAACAAAAATTGGGTGGAGGCACCTGAGCCAGAGAATACTGCTAGAACAAAGGTTCGAGGGCCCAAGAAGAGTCTGAAGAGCTGAGGCATCTCAGAGAGAAGGCTGAGGAGTACAGCAAGGGACTTGGAGGCCATGGAGGGGAGCCTGAGCTTTCTCCTAAGGGTACTGGGGAGCCATGGCAGGTTCTAAGCTGGAGAGGGACTGGGGCAGTTTGTGCTTTAGCATCACCACTCTGGCTGCCTGGCTGCCCTATGGGAGGGGGTATTGCAGATGGGAAAAAAAATGGGGTGTAACTGGGGAGAGAGGAGCCCTGGACCAGAGCAAGGGCTGGGGGAAGATTCTAGAAACCTGGAGGTAAATATCCAGACCAGCCTGCTCTTGACGCTAGGAAAAGAGTTTCGCACCACCACCACCAGGGGGCAGTCAAGGCTGCAGGTTTGAATCTCTCCCCCTCTTTTCCCAGGGTGGGGAGGCTTACACCTTGCTTTGGAGGTTTTGGAGGGGGAGGTTGGAGCTATCTGCGCACCCCACCCCACCCCGGCTGAGAGCCCCTCTGCTCTCCTGCCCTCAGCCTGGCCTCTTGGGCCCCTGGAGCCCCCACCCCACCAGCAGGAGATTATGTCAACATGGCCCGCTGCTTCTAGCCAGGACAATATTTGCCCTCAGGATCTGGGGAGGTCGCTATGGAAACAAGAGGCAGGGTGTGGGGGGAGCACCCCCTCCCGGAAGAGGGCAAGGGGTGCTGGGCATCTCTGCCTCATCCCTGACTGACTGTGTCTTTGGGAGAGTTTACTTTCCCCCACGCCCATCTGTCTGCGTTCCAAATCTCTCTCCGGACCATCTCTTCATCCCCGGCTCTCTCTCTGGCTCTCTCTCTGGATTCCTGTCTGTGAGGTCTCTGTCTCTCTGGTGGGCAGTCTCTGTGGGTCCCTGACTCTGTTCTTTCCTGTCTCCCAGCTCTATGCTTCCCCACGTCTCTCTCCCTCTGGGTTTCATGTCTCTACATCTCAGTCTCTCTTTGGGTCTTTGTCTCTGTCTCTCGCTTGGATTCCATGTTTGTGTTTGTCTCTTGGGGCCCCTGTCTCGGGATCTCTGTGTCTTTTCTGTCTCTGTGTTCCTGCTTTCTCTGGATGTTATTTGTATGTGCGCGGAGTGCAGGTCTCTGTGGGTCTCTGACTTTCAGGCCTCATCTATCTGCAGTCCTGAATCTCAGGGGGGGGGCCCCCTCAGCCTCCCATTTCTGGCCTCGGTCCCCATGGGGGGCCCCCTCGCCCCATCTCTCTCTGCCTCATTTCTCCTGTACCATCTGCTGACACTCCAGGCCCTGCCTGCCCCCCACAGCTCCCCTTGGCTGCAGCCCCAGCGGGGCAGGCACAGGCCTTCCAGCTCCTTCCCTGGGGGGCACTGGCTACTCCTTCCTGGGGGGTGGGGTGACAACAGCACCCCGCGAAGACCCAGGACCTGAGGCAATGGAGAGAGAGAAACTGAGAGACCCTGAGCGCTGCTGACGGGAGATGGGACAAGGGGAAGGGGAAGGAGAGAGGTTAAAGATGGGAAAGAGAGAGAGACTGGGAGAACAGAGGTGTGGGATTCTGAGAAGGCTGTGTCCCTGTGTGTGTGTGTGTGTGTGTGTGTGTGTGTGTGTGTGTGTTCCTGCTGCCCCCTCCCCAGACCCTGGGAGACTGCAGAGGACCCAAGAGGGCTGCGGCGCGCAGAAGACTCGTCAGGGACCCAGGCACCACCCCTCCTGGGCCCCCATGCTCGGTTCTGTCCGGGGGTCCCCCACAGGGCAGCGGGTGAGGACCTCTGAGCCCCAGCAGAGCCCTGGCTTGCTCGCCTCTCCTCAGGCCCCATCATTCAGGCTCGCTCTCCCTCCATCCTCCCTGTCTTCCTCTCAATGTGGCCTGCCTTCTGTCCCTGTCCCCTCCCCTATATCTCTGTCTCTCTCTCTCATTGTCTCTGTCTCTCTCCCTGTCTCTCTTTGTCTCTCTGTGTATCTTTCTCTGTCTTTTTCGATCTGTGTGTGTGTGTGTGTGTACTTCTATGTCTCTGTCTCTTCCTGTCTGTCTCTGGTCTCTCTGGGCCCTTGGTTTCTCTTCCTGTCTCTCTCACCACCTCAATTACTCTCCACTGCTCCCCCCTTCCCCGGTCTCTCCCCTTCCCCTTCCCAGCCTCCCCTGACCTTCCCAGCCCTAGCGCAGTGGGCCCCCCAGGCTCTCTTGGGGCCAAGGAGAGACGCCCTCCCAAGCCCAGCCTCTCCTGGAGGTGCTCGGCTATCTCAGACCCCTCTCCCTCTCCCTCTCCACTCAGTGAACCAAGCCTTTCCCAGGACCCAGAGGGCGTCAGGAATGTGGGGCAGAGAGCAGGGAGGCCAGCTGGAGCCCAGGGAGCCAGGATCACCCCTCTGAGCAACCCCCTCTCCCAGAGTTGTCTCCTTCCCGCTCCTGGTGCTGGACCTTGCATCCCCCTACTCCCCACCCCTGCTGGCGCCTCGGGGCCTCAGTTTCTCCTTCACAAAGTGGGCACATTCACCTCTGCCCCACTTATCCTCTAGGTCCCAGGGGAGTGAGTGCTCCTGAGTGTTACAAGTTGACTAATGTGCGTGCATCAGTGGTTTGTATTACTGGGGGATGAGAACATCGAGAACCAGAGAGCTCAGTTTCTAAGGCTTCCCCCCTTTTGTACAGACGCTCCCCATTCCCCGTATTTTAGAACAAAGGAAGAGACTGAAAGCGGAGACTGTGGGAAGGTGTGTGATTCGGTGGTGTCCGTGACCGTGAGACCCTGTGTGGCTTCGTGTGTGACGGCGGCATGACGGGGTGTGATCCTGTGTGCGTCCATGGGGCTGTGCAGGACGCCGCGAGGGTGGCACGGTGGCGTGCGATGTGTGGGACCCTGTGGGACTCGTGAGTGTGGGTGAGGACGGGGAGCAGAGTCGTGTGTGCCTACCACCCAGGCACTGGGTGTGACTGCGTGAGGGTGATAGCGTGACGACGTGACACCCTGAGAGTGTGGGCCTTGGTGACGGTTGGGGAAGATGTGCTCTCAGGGTGTGACTGTGGACTCTGGGGACCGAGGGAACTGTGAGAGTGTTGATGGGTATGGTTGCGTGACCTCGTGGGGGGCCCGCAGGCGGGGGCAGGTCAAAGATTACGTGACTGCTCAAGGGTCCGTGTGCATATGTCGCCGAGGGTCATCCCTCCAGCCTCTGCTCCGTGCCCAAGCCTGTGCTGAGCAGCTCTGGGGACCCAGCGGGGATTGCGGGCCAGTGGGGAGATGAGAGCTAGTGATTGTGCGACTGACACGGTGTCACAAGAACTGTGGGAAGCCGTGATTGTGTGGCTCTGGGAGCGGAGTCCGGGCGCATGGCTGTGTCACTGTCAGCCTGGGAGAGACCTCAGCTCTCTGAGTGTGACTGCGGCTGTGTGCCACGGCTGGGTGGGATGGGACAGTGTGAGAGACTGTGACCCCGGCTCTGTGACTGCTCTTCCACGTGACCCTGAGTGACTCTGATCCTCGTGCGCCACCGCGCTCCCCTCTGGGTCTGTGCCCCGGAGCTCCCCCTCCTCCCTGGCCCCGCCCTCTCCCACCACCCCAGGCTGTCACCTCTTCCAGAGCCCAGGCAGGGCGTGGAGGCAGCAGCGGAGGAGGCAGCAGCGGCCAGAGTGAGTGATCAAGAGCAGATCTGGGACAGGTGAGGGCTTTCCCGATCCCAGCCCGTTCCCCTGCCCCCATGTCCCACTCAAGCCTCTGGGGTCCCTCTTTCTCTGTTTCTTAGTCCATTCCTTTGTCTCTTTGTCTGTCTGTGCCCGTGCTCTCTGTCCTCCTGTCCGCCCGTCTCCTCATCTCTGTTTAGCCTCTGGATGCCTCCGTTTCTGTACCTTTATCTCTCCCTGCCCCATTCTCTGTGTCTCTTTCCATATTTCTACCCCCTCTTTGTCTCCTAGCCCAGATTTTTATCTGTCTTTTGCTCTCTGATCTCTTGCTGTGTGTCTCATTCGGCTCAGTCTGTATGTCTCTCAGTCTCTATATTTCTGTTTCATCCATTTCTGGGGCTCCATCTGCGATCTTCCCTGCTTCCCCCTTGCTCCGCCTGGTGCGGTGGGGGGAGGGATTGGGGTTAGACAGATTTTCAGGCATCTGGGCCCTTGCAAACCTCAGCCCAGGGTCTCACTCCTCTCTGGTCCCTAGGGAGAGGGTTGTTCCATTGACTCTGGGCTTCATCCACAGCAGGCAAGTTTTACAAGGTCGGGATCCTATTTGCCATTTGAAAACCCTCTGGGCTCGGAGAATGGGAACTCTGAGGGTCCTTCCAAGCTCAGTGCCTGACGCTTACTGTGCCCTCCTCTCCGAGCCAGTCCCCAGATTCCCCAGAATCTCTAGGTCTAGACTCCTGGTGACATTAGCGCTTCCGCCGGCGGCAGCTCTTAGGGCAACCGCGCCCTCAGCAAATACACTCCTTCCCCGCGCTGCCCCAGCAACAGTTGGGGGGCGGGCCTGGGAAACGCATGCTGGATCTTGGCCTCTCTCACTCTCCCCCAACCCCTTAATATTCATCACTCATGGGGCGGAGGGGGGCCACTGCCTCCTACTCCGCCTGTTCCAATCGCGGAGCGGGCGGCCGGCGCTCGGGCTGGAGGCGGAGGGCTGAGGCTCCTGACTCTGTTCCCTGACCCTCCAGGCCCGACTGCCCCTACGCCCCGGATGCCCCGCCGCCCTCACGATGCTGAACTATCCACCTTGGCGGCTGCTACTGTTGCTTTCATGGTGGGGGCCGCTGCTTCGGAGGGCGGAGGTGAGGACCCGAGAAGCCACAGGAGTCCACGGCTAGGAGGGAGGTCTGGGGACAGTTTTAAGGCTTCCCCCGCTGCAGAGAGTTTTAAGACTGCCCCGCCTGTCCAGATTCAAGTTGTTTCCAGTCTTTCTTCTTTCCCCCTCAAATCCTCCTGATGATTTCCAGCCACTCCTTCCCCTAATTTTCCTGAAGGCTTTCAGGCCCCACAGTAACTTCCCTGGTCTAGGCACCCCTCAAGACCTAGAAGAGGTTTCTAAGTCACCCAAGACTCCCGAACAAAACAAAGCAGCCTCTTCAAGTCTCTGTAGGGTGTTTCTAGCCCACACTAACCGTGCTGCCTAGGAGCGCGGGGAGGGGGGGGTCCGTCGGGGTTGGGGGGGTCCTCCCTCCTCTCTTTCCATAGACAGGCTCTGTCGGGCAGACGGCAGGGGAACTGTACCAGCGCTGGGAACGGTACCGCAGAGAGTGCCAAGAGACGCTGGAGGCCTTGGACCCCCCAGCAGGTGTGACTGGGGAGCGGGGACTGGGGGCAAGGGAAGGACTAGGGCGAGACGGGTGTGCTTGAGGCGGGGCTAGGACTGACAGACATACGGAGCCTGAGGAAGTCTGGGGTAGAGATGGACTGGGTCGGGGTGGCCAGTGTGATGCTTGGTTTCGGTGGAAAGGACCTAGACCTGAGTGGCTGGGGAACTGGGGCACAACTCGGATTAGTGGGAGAAGCCGGGGCCGATTCTCGAAATGGGCGGAGTCTCCGGAGGGGCTGCGTAAGGTGGGTGGAGCCTGAAGTGGACGGTGGGTGGGGCGGGGCCTGGTGCCTGGTGGGACCGGACCACCCCAGGTGGGCGGGGCCAGGGCAGAGCTTGCTCGGGAACCGTGGAGAAGCCTTGGGCTCTGTGTGGTCAGTCCACCTGACTTCTGGCCCCGACGCCCACCCCAGGCCTCGCCTGTAACGCGTCCTTCGATATGTACGTCTGCTGGGACTACGCTGCCCCCAACGACACTGCCCGTGCATCCTGCCCCTGGTACCTGCCGTGGCACCGTCATGGTGAGGTGCCCCTTGGACCCTGGGCCCGCCCCTGACGCAGTTAGCTCCTGGCCCTTCTCTAGACACCACTCCCCGGAGTTCACCTACACTTGATCTCCGGCTTCTCTCTGTCTACCTGGATGTCTCCCCCTGCCTGACCAACCCTGGCTCTGTCCCTTCTCTGTCTCTGTATCTGAGGACCACAGGGTTCTTATTTTCTCTGGGCATCTTGGTCTTCCTGTCCTAACTAGCTATTTGGCCTAGAGCAACTTATTTAACTTCTTTATGCCTCAGCTTCCTCTTCTGTAAGATGGGGTTGATAATGGTATCATTTTTATAGGCTTGCTATGAATATCAATTTAATTAATACACATAAGGGTTTATTATCAGCACATCACTTTGGCTATCTCTGCCTTTGTCTTACTTTTGTCTTTCTGTTTCATTCTGTCTCTCTTTCTCTGTGCCTCTGACCCCTTCCTTTGTTCCCCCCACAGTGGCTGCAGGCTTTGTCCTCCGCCAGTGTGGCAGTGATGGCCAGTGGGGACCTTGGAGAGACCATTCGCAGTGTGAGAACCCAGAAAAGAATGGGGCCTTTCAGGTAAGAAGCAGTGAGGGACTCAGGTCAGGATGTGTAGGGAGAGATGAAAAGGCAGCTGCCTTAAGCCAAGCCTGAAACCCCTTATACTATTCAGGATTCTAGGTTCCAAGCAATAGAAACCTAACTTAAACTTGCTGGATGGGGAAAGAAAGAGAAATGTATTGGTTTCTGTGATTTCAAAGTATAAGGCAACAGCTTCAGGCACAGCTGGATCTAGCTGCCCAAATGATGTTGTTGGGAATCTTTGGGTCTCTCACCACACCATGACTTTGTTTTTCTCTGTGAGGTGGGTGATGATCTCATCTTTTCTGTGGGATGGAAACTGTGGTCCTAATTATTTAGTACCAGGCTCACATCCTACCAACCAAGCAAGACTGTGGGGAGACTGAACTTTGTCCTTAATAGCGTTAACGTAACGTCCTAGGACTGATACTTTGGGTCATGCGTCCAGCCCACACTAATCACTCCGTATATATGTGTGTGTCTGCACGTGTAAGGGGTTCTGCAGAATGCTCTGAGTGGCTGGTCATGTGCTCAGCCCTGAACTGAGTGGCGAAGTGGGCCCCACTCGAGCAAGGGTAGTTGGATCCCCAAGAGAAAACTAGGATGTCAGGCAGGAACAAAAAGCAGGGTCCCTTTCTGGTCCGGGGGGAAGCAGTGAACTCTGTTCCTACGTTCTCCTACCCTCCTGCACTGCCCCCCCCAACCCCGAACTAGGATCAACGGCTGATTTTGGAGCGGCTGCAGGTCATGTACACCGTGGGCTACTCCCTGTCCCTGGCCACGCTGCTGCTAGCCCTGCTCATCTTGAGTTTCTTCAGGTGGGACCTCCAGCCCTGAGTCACAGCGGCAGAGCCTGGGCCTCAGTGTGCCCAGTAAGATGGGGCTGTCAGGCTCCAGTAGCGACAAGCCTCCAATGGTGGTTCCGCGGGAAGGGAGGGGAGGTGATTTAAGGGGCTCTGTGTGGCCGAGGACAGGTCTCCAGGGGTCCCCAGACTGCGTCCCAAATCCCCTAGGCGGCTACGCTGTACTCGCAACTACATCCACATCAACCTGTTCACGTCTTTCATGCTGCGGGCGGCGGCCATCCTCACCCGAGATCGTTTGCTACCTCCACCGGGCCCCTACCCAGGGGACCAGGCCCCTGTCCTGTGGAACCCGGTGAGCAGCACCCCTCTCTTACTCAAAATGGGATTCTGCTTCCTCTTGTGGGGCCAAGAGGCTGCCAGCCCATTTACTACCTCCTACACCAACAGTTTCTATCTCTTGACCTCTCCAAACACATTTGGAGACGGGCCCTCCCAGCTCAGCCTCCTCCATCACCCACCCCATCACCTCCCTTATGGGACTTTTCCCTTGCCTGGCTCTCATTATCTAACCCCTCCCTGGACTCTTCCAGCAATGGAAGAGTCCCCTGCTGGAGGTGAGGTGTGGCAAGATGGGAGAAACTAACTGGTAGGGGAGGGGATTTGGTAGATATCAATTTGTTACTGTGAGACAAAGTTGGGGGAGGCTAGAGCCTGGGGGCCCAGGTGAGAAAAACTTTCTGGTATCGAGATGCTATGCAGTGGGGGAATCCCTGAGCTGGAGGGACAAGGGTGACGGGGTGGGAGAAACTTTTTGATAGGTGAAGTAGTTGAGTTCAATTTTTAGAAGGTGATGGGGTGGGAGAGGCCATATTTGGGGGCCCGTGTGTGGGGGGGGGGAGTACTCTGATAGCAAGATTCAAGATACCAATTGTTAGAGGTAAAAGCTGGACAGCTCACAGAGGGGAAGGGAATAGAAGAGAAAAATCAATCCCAGACACCATCCTCTGGTGATGCAGAGCGAGAAGTGAACAGTGGCTGGCAGGAGATGGAGGAGGAAGGACGACCAGGTGGAGGAGGAAGACCTGGGGACCCCCTGGAGGCCCTGACTGCCCTTCCCCCTGTCCGGCCGCCCCCTAGGCCCTCGCTGCCTGCCGCACGGCCCAGGTCGTGACCCAGTACTGCGTGGGTGCCAACTACACGTGGCTGCTGGTGGAGGGTGTCTACCTACACAGTCTCTTGGTGCTTGTGGGAGGTTCGGAGGGGGGCCACTTCCGCTGCTACCTGCTTCTCGGCTGGGGTGAGCCCCGACCCTGTCCCCTGCCCAGTCCGGTGTACCGCCACTCCCCCGACTCCCCTGCTGGTCTACCTCAGGGGGTCTCCTCCCCTCTCTGGGCTTCTGCCTTCCCACCCCGGCGGGGGGAAATTCCGCGGGTCTTGGGCCTGGCGGGGCCCGTGCGAGCGCTGACAGCTGCGGCGGGGTGGGGGGCGGGGGTCGGGTTTGCACAGGGGCCCCCGCGCTTTTCGTCATTCCCTGGGTGATCGTCAGGTACCTGTACGAGAACACGCAGTGAGTCTTGGGGCCTGGGGTTGGGCCTGGGAGGCGGGCGGAGCTTTGAGGGACTCGGGCGGGTTGTGATGGAAACGTGGGTAGGTTTGGAGGGCAGGAGCAGGCAGGGGCTTGGAGGGGGTGGGTGAGATCTAAAGGAATGGGGACCTAGGAAAGATTGTGTCCCGGCAGGGGGCGGGATGGGGGCGGGGCCTGGATAGTAGCAGGAGGGGCTTTAAAGGAACATGGGTGTGGCATTAAGGAAAGTGGGCGGAGCTGGCGAGAGAGGGTGTGTGATCCAGGGAGTCCGGGGGTTTTTTCTCTTAGCTCTACTCCCCCCTTTCCCCAGGTGCTGGGAGCGGAACGATGTCAAGGCCATTTGGTGGATCATACGCACCCCTATCCTCATGACCATCTTGGTACGGCCGACCCTGACTCCTCCAGGCCACCCTCTGGAAATCCCCACCCTGGGAAACGGGGCGCCACCCTCCGTCCCCCAGGACAGGATGGGGCTGGCTCAGCCTCTATCTCTCCCTGCAGATTAATTTTCTCATCTTCATTCGCATTCTTGGCATCCTCTTGTCCAAGCTGAGGACACGACAGATGCGCTGCCCGGACTACCGGCTGAGGTGAGGGAGAGAGGCCGGGATGGAGGGAAAGGGGCGGGGCCGGGATGGAGAGGAAAGGGGCGGGGCCGGGATGGAGCACTTGGGGCCAAGGGACCACTGCCACCCTCTACCCCCAGGCTGGCTCGCTCTACGCTGACCCTGGTGCCCCTGCTGGGCGTCCACGAGGTGGTGTTTGCTCCGGTGACAGAGGAACAGGCCCGAGGTGCCCTGCGCTTCACCAAGCTCGGCTTTGAGATCTTCCTCAGCTCGTTCCAGGTGCTACGGCGCTAAGGCGGGCGCAGGGGCTACACCCTTTGTCCTGGGACCCTCCTCCCTAGAGGGGCAGGGGGTCTACAATCATCCCCTAATGCGGCCACTGAATGGGGTGTGAACATGTTCACGTGTTCATTCATACGTTCTGCGCAAAACACTGAGCTAGCCCTGTCCTGAGCTGGGGAGGCGAACAGACCTGGGAGCCTCGGCAGCACTGCCCCCTAGTGCAGATGAAGGGCTCTGCAGCCCCCGCGACCAGGGCCAAGTTCAGACTCTGCCACTTCGCAGCTCTGTGGCCTTCCTCTAGAAGTCTGAGCTAGGGTGAAGTAAATGAGATGCCTACGGCCCAAAATGTAAGGAGGTACTCCAAAATTTAAGGCCAACCCTGCACTTGCCTGCCGGACCCTAGTCGCCATGCCACTTTTCCTTGTCAGGTCTCAGTTTCCTCATCTGTAAGTGGGAACAATACTAATCTCACCTCACAAGACTGTTCATTCATTAAATTCAGCAGAAATGTATTGAGCCCTTTCTGCATGCCAAGCACTCTTCAGAGCCAAGAAGCAAACGGTCCCTACCTTCTAGCGGGAGAGACAGATGCTAAACATGCTATGTAAATAAAATATACAGGATGTCAGAAGGAGTGATGTGCCTACAAGTGGGGAGGGGAGAGGACAGCAAGAAAAGAGAGGAGCAGACAAAATATGGGGTTACAGACAGCAGGTGAGGGCCTCACTGAGAAGACGTTGGGGCTGAGACCTGGAGGTGAGGGAACAAGCCAGCCAGGCAAATATTTGGGGGAAATGTTTCAGGAAGAGAAAAGTCAAGTGCAAGATCCCTGATGTGGGAGAGAGTACCCTTCCTGATGGAAGAAGGCCAACATGCCTGAGGTGGTGGGAGCCAAGGGGAGCAAGGGGGAGACAGGACAGAGAGGTGAGGTACCCAGGCAGATCCTTGGGCCAAGTGAGTACCTTGGCTTTTCCCCAAGTGAGTCGGGAGCCATGGGAGCAGAGGGATGTGATCAGAGTTAGATTTTTAACAGGATCATGGAAATTAATAACAAGATTTGTAAGATCTTAACATAAATAATTAATTTGTACTACTTTACCAAGTAATTTTTTGTAATTAGATTTTATAGTTTATATGTAAAATGTGTACTTATATAAAGATAATTCTTAATTAAAATTAATTTATTAATAATAGTAATATATATAATAATGTTATAACAAGCTTAAAAGGTTTAATGCTATGTACCAGGTACTCCAGCTTCCTGTATATTATTACCTCAATTTTCACAATCACCACTGTATTATGACCCCATTTTCCAGATGAAGAAGCTGAGGCACAGAGTGGTTAAGCACTTGCCCAAGTGGGTCAGAAAGTGGAGAAGCGGTTCTCATATCTTGGCAGCCTACCTCCAGGGTCCCCTGTTAACTCCCTCATTGCTCAGCAAACCTGGGAGGGCAAAGAGGGGCGAGGGAGAGGGTGATTGAAGCAGTTTAGGATCGGGGGTGGTATCGGGGTGGCGGCAGCCGAGGTGGTTTGGGACCTAGTAAGAGTCTGAGCTCACTTGGGGTGTCTGCGATCCTGCCCCCATTCTCGATTTAACCGCTGCGCCTCCTCCCGGCAGGGCTTCCTGGTCAGCGTCCTGTACTGCTTCATCAACAAGGAGGTAGGGACAGCCAGGGCTCGCCGCCCGCGCCCTCTGGCGGCCGCGCAGGGAACGGCTGGGAGCGCAGGAAACGATCTGAGCGCTGATCTGAGCGCTGTCGCCTTGCAGGTGCAGTCGGAGATCCGCCGCTGCTGGCACCGCTGCCGCCTGCGCCACAGCCTCAGGGAGGAACGGCGCCAGCCACCGGAGCGCGCCTCCGGGACCCTGCCCTCGGGCTCAGGCCCCTGCCAGGCCGCCCCTAACCGCGCCCTGTCCTTGGGGACCTTCCCAGGGCCTGCGGATGAGGCCAGCCGGGTCTTGGAAAGTTACTGCTAGGTAGCGGGGATCCTGTGTCCGTTCGAGTTTGCACGTATTTACTGAGCACCTACTGTGTACCAGGCCCAGTGAGGAGGGCGCTGGAGAAACTGGGGTGTGTTGGGAGGGGGGAAAACAGAAGACAAGGTCCCTGTTCTCCTAGAGTTCACAGGTCACAATGGGGGGAGGTGGGCAGCAAAGACAGAATATCAAGTTAGACACACACTGCGGAATGGCTAATGAAAAATTAGAAGGGAGCCTAGGTGGTCCAGGAGGGCATCTCTGAGGTGACACTTAAGCCATGCCTGCAAGAGGTGAAGGAGACCGCTTTGGGAAGAAGATTCTAGGCAGAAGGAACAGCATCTGCAAAGGCCTTTCTGCAGGGAAGAGCTTGGCGCTGCCTGAGGAACAGACGCTGCCATGTGATGGGACAGATTATTAGAGGCAGGAGAGGCAGCTGATAAGGGCCTGAGCTATTGTGAAGGGTCGAACTCTGGCACTATTTTAAAGGTAGAACTGAGGATTTGCCACCACTTCTGCACCAGGGAAGTGCCCGAAGAGAAGTGAAGGAAGACTCCCAAGTTTGGGATGGTGGAGAGAGGGAGATGGGGTTCAGGGTGGGGAGAGCCAGCAGTGCTCTCTGTACATGTCAGGCTGGGAAAGAGGCCCTGGAGCTCACAGGAGAGATGAGAGATGGAAAGAGAAATGCGGGCAGCACTGGGGGGTCAGAAAGGAGAATTTGGTGTATAGGCTAAATAGGAGCCATCCAGGGCAGGCCTCAAGAGCTGAAAGCGGGACCGCTGCTGGCTGGGGGGGGGGGGGGGGGGCCCCCCCCCCCCCCCCCCCCCCCCCCCACTCCTGGGCAGCCCCTGGGGAACTGGGAGAACTGGAAAGAAGCGGACAGCCTGTATCTGGACCACCTGTACACACAAAAGGCTCTCGCTCTTAAATCCCTCCCCCACTCAGATTCAGTTAGCACCCGGCTGTTTTCCTTAGGGTCCCCAGCCCCCTGGATAGATGTGCCCCACAGCAGCTGAATGGAGTCCTTCAACATGGGGTCGTGCTGGGCTCCCCTCATGGGGTTGAGGGGGTGCTCTAAGGCAAGGGCCTTGTCAATCAAGCATGAGAAACAGCTGTATGTATCTTTGTGGATGGGAGGTGGGCGGGAGAATCTTCTTGGCCAGGCCATCAGGAGAAGCGAGAGGCGGGCTGAGTGCCTGTGGGGGCCCTGCAATCTGTGCAGCCATGTACTGCCACAAGAACACGGACACTGTGCCGTCCCCGTCCCCCATGCCTAAGAGAAACCCCTATTGGGATTGTTCATGTGATCTCCCGGTACTTAACTATTTACAGTGTATACAATTAAAATTATGTGTGTGTGCCAACATTTACTGAGGGCTGCTTTTCTGAAAGGTAGTAGAGGAAGAGTAAGACTGCAGAAACCAGCCTGGTCCAAACTTAGTTTGGCGACTTGTTAGCTGTGTGACTTGGCAAAAATTCCCAGCCTCAGTTCCTACTTCTGGAAAGGGGGTATAATGATGGTATCTACATTCTATGGTTGTCTGAGATTCTGGTGAGTTATTCTTAAGGTACTTCCTGGTGCACAATGTGTGCTTTTCCTGCAATTTCTGCTCTTGCTTTCACCCAATGAAGGAAGAGGTGATTAGAAGCCATTTGGGCAGGGGTGGGTGAAGACATGAGGAAATTCAGCCTGAGGCCCAGCAGGGTGGGTTCCGAGGCTGGAACCTCTGCTGCCAGCCTGCAGGGAAGGGATCTGAAGCCAGGACTGGGTCTCCAGAGCCTGTGCTGTCCCAGCTCCTGCACAAGAATCGAATGCTTGCAGGGGCGGGGAGTGGGGCAGGAGTATTTCCTGCAGCAGCACCACTGCCCCCACATTACAGATTACTTGGCTCTATCACTTCCTGTGTGACCCTGGGCAAGTCACTCACCCTCTCTGGGCCTTAGCTGTCTCACCTATAAAATGGGATGGCTCTAGTATCTACTCACCAGACGACTGTCCCCATCAGATGTGGGCCACTCAGTAAACATGCATCTTTATAACCTCAGGGCTGTCACCCAGTGTCAAGCCTCCTCTTCTGGCACGGTCCCTCACTCTGTCACTAATGGACTCACAGACTAACTCAGGATGTGCCTTCTGCAAGTCAGTGTATCAGACATCTCATTTCATCCTGATCTGAGGCCTGCAAACTCCTGCACCCACCTGGTGTCGGTCTTATCTGGAGAACAGAGCGAGAGACGCAGGCAGAGATGGAACAGAGCCATGGGGGGGGGGGGGGTGAGCACAATGTACGTGCATCAGAGCAAGACCCAGATCTTCCTTAACCCCCCATGATAAGTGAGCCCCCTCTTTCCCACCTCTATCTCCCCACAATGGTCAGAGAATTTCTCCCAGGGGTAATGAAGTTGTAATCTGAGGCCAGTGGAGCTCAGGACTAAGCCCCAGGCTCTGGCGCAGGGTGGAGTTGAATTACACCATCACCACTTCCTGGCTGGGGACCCCCAGGGAAGTGCTCGCCCCTCTCTGTACCTCAGTTCCCTCCTCTGGAAATGGAGGTCTTCATGAACAGTGTCTGCTCCTGGTCAGCTCAGCACAGAGGCTACGGCCTGGCACCCTAACAGCTCGGCAGGCGTTAGTCGCGATCGCTCCCAGCTCTAACGAGATCCTCTTCCTCCTGTCAGTGAGGGCCGGTCGGGGCTCTTCTGGGTGCTGCTGGGTCCCCATCATTGCAACACAGACCCGGGAGAGGTGGCACCTGGGGGACTGTTTTCTGACTGAACAAATGGAAAAGACTGCAAGAAGTTCTGAGCTAGACTTCAACTTACTGAGAGGGGCAAAGGGATGGAAGAGAGAGACGCAGTGATGAGGAGAAGCTAGAAAAGATTAGGAAAGGAAAGGGAGCCCTCTATATCCAACCCACTCGCTTCACAAACGGGAAAAGTGAGGCCCAGGAGGGGCAGAGAGGTCCTGACCCCAGCACCCGGCCCCACACCTAGCTGCCTCCCTTCCCCACACCTGCCCTGCTCGCAAGGCTCTAGGAACAGACAGATGCCACTAGAAAAAACACAGGACTTTATTATTCCCATTACAAAGGGCAGGTCTTCGCGGGATGGGGGCGGGAATTCTGACAGCAGGAGGCCCCTACTGTCACCAGACGACTGGTGGCCCCTACTTGCCAGCGATGAGCGGGTTCCGCAGGACCACGATGACCGAGTCCCCACGCAGGAACATCTTGGAGATGTAGCGGTCCTTGTTGACTGGCTTGGACTTCTTCTTGCCCTTGCCGCTCTTGGGGACCTCAGTCCACATCTCCTTCACATTCTCCAGCACCATGTTGCAGTGCCTGGGGTGGGGGGAGGCACCGGGAGTGAGGGTGGGAGCCTTCCATCTGCCCCTCTTCCAGAAGCACCCATAGAAGAAGATGCAGGCCTGGGACCAGGACAGCTGGGGCTCCCACGCCACCTCTGCCGGTCCTCAGGTTGAGGCTTGGGCAAAGAACTTCACCCCTCTGGGCTCCAACGTCCTGCTCTCTAAAATGGAGCCATTCCCAGTGCCCCCCTCATAGGGCTGCCGTGAAGAGAAATCAATACGGCATTCTTGTAAAGACTTAGAACAGGGTGCTGGCCCAAGGTAAAGGTAAGCGAGATGGGTCCGCTTGTGTTTCCGAACTCCAAGTACTTCTGAAGGCGGCAGCAGAGGAGCTGCTTCTCTTTGCGGAACCAGAGGTCCCTGGGGCCTCTGAGGGTACACGAATCCTCCACTGCCACCCGCATGGTCCCTGTCTCCTCAGGGTGCCAGGGGGACGCGTGTGAGGACAGGATGCACTGGCTCACTCCACAAGCACTTGCAATGAATCCAGCACTGAAGCAAGCAGAGGATACCTCTGCCCTGACGGGGTCTGCACTCCAGTGAGGAGAGAAGAGCGCTACCAAGTCAACACATGGAGCCCATTCGTCGTAAGACTGCTCTGAAGAAAAACTAAGGCCAGGCGAAGGGATGGAAGGATAGAAGGAAATGTTACCGAGTGGCAAGAAAAACAGAAAATAGTTAAGAAGATGCGGGGAAGCTCTGTGCCTTGCTGTGGAGTAATATCCAGGAGAGACTGCTGAGTGACAAATTCAAGTATGCAAGGAAAGTGATTCTTTTGAGGGGAAGAAAGGGGGTAAGAGAAGCATCGATACCACCCACTTGCTTGTACAATACAGAATTCTGGAAGACATTCAGAGACGGGGGACAGTGGGGTGACCTGGGTAGACTGGGGACAGGCTGGATGGAAAGTTTTCATTGGATTGCTATTACTGTTTTGGGAATCCTGTGAATACATTAGCAATTCAGAGAAAAATAAGTCAAAAAAAAAAAAAAGGAAGAAAAGTAGGCTACCAATACAGAAACACTTTCAAGATATTTGTTATGTGAAAAAGCCGAGGTCTAAAACTGTGTGATGGGCCCTTGGCAGTGATTTAAAAATAAAGGAGAGCACCCTCCTCTGTCTCTCAGTCTAATCTCATGTGAGGAGACAGACCTGAAGAATTCATCATGGAGGGATTCGTGAGGAGGGAAACTGGTGGGCAGAGAGCAAAGATTTGCTCTTCATTGGGCACTTTTATTTCTTTTCAATTTTGCCTCAATTGCATGCACTGCTCCCCCAAGAAAGTAACATAATTAATACAGTAAATACAGGGGGTTAAGAAAGCCTTAGCGCCCTGCAGGGACGTTCTCAGACCACTGGCACAGTGTGAAAAGAAGATGCAGAAGAGCACATGGGAGATTCAGTCTTAAAACAATTAAATTTATGACAGGACGGCATGTCAATTAGACCTCAAGAAAGCTGCTTGCTAATACCAGAGAGGAGCCCCTGGATGTGTGTGTTTGAGTCCAATGTGTCAGGATACATACTAGGGTGGGAGGCTGAGTACGGTGGAGAGGTGGGAAGCTGATGATGTGGGGGCAAGCAGCAGCAGCAAGGGGAAAAAGAAAGAACCACTTTAAAAAAAATACGCGCACGCGCGCGCACACACACACACACACACGTGGGCCACCCAGGGGGTGCAGCCGGTTGAATGGCGACTTTTGGTCTCAACTTGGGTCATGATCTCACATCGTGAGATCGAGCCCCGCCTCAGCTCGGTTTCCAAGCTCAGTGCAGAGTCTGCTTGGAACTCTCTCTCCCTCTGCCCCCACCAATTAAATAAATCTTAAAAAAAAAAAAAATGTGTACACACACACGTACATAAATAAACCACACCTACTGTGCTCTTACTAAGTGGTCAGGCCCCTCTTCTAAGCATGAAGCCAGCAATCCTCGCCGCATGTCACCCCCAGGAGGTAAACACTAGGGTCACCTCCAGCTTCCCGAGCAGCATACCAGGCGCAGTGGGATGGCATTTTGGAAGTGGCAGAGCCCATGTTCAAATCCAGGGCTACCTGTCGCCGTGGGCTTGGCACCTCCTGTTCTCGTTCTCACTGTCCTCAAGAAGAAACTGAGGCTCAGACTGAAAAGACTCATTTGTGGTCACATAACAGCTTGTGCCAAAAAACATCCTAGACTTAACGCTTCGCCACACTACTTCCCAAATGCGAACTGAAAGCTGCAGATTATATGTTTATTGAGCATTGACCATGTTAGCTACTGAGCCAAGTACTCTTCCGACAGAAATACTTGATCCTCACAACCATCCTACAGGGGTTATTTTTATGACGCCCGTTTTGCAGATAAGGACACTGAGGCCCAGAGAGAAAAAAACCACTCGCTGTTCCGTCTGGCCAAAACACTCGGACCCTAGCTTGCTCCTTTACGGTATTCAGGTCTGTTCATCACTGCCTCTTCCTATGGGGCCTCTCGCGTTACCGTCTAGGACAGTGCCTCCTTCCCAGCACTCCATACTCTCGCTTAGCTTTTCTTTTTTTAAGATTTTATTCATTTGAGCTAGAGAGCGAGCATGAAATGGGTCGGGGCAGAGGGAGAGGGAGAAGTAGACTCCCCACCAAGCAGAGACCCTGACGCGGGGCTCAATCCCAGGACCCCAGGATCATGACCTAAACGGAGAGCCCACCGACTGAGTCACCCACCGACTGAGTCACCCCGGCGCCCCTAGCTTTACTCTTCTTATGACATATTATTTATGTTTTATTATTTATTAAGCCGACATATTACTGTCGGCTTCCCTACCTATGCCACAAGTTCTCTGAGTATAGGACCCATCTTTGTTTTAGTCACTGCTATGTCTCTGGAGCCTAAAAAAAGTACTGGGCATGGGTACTCTGTGTTCTAACTGCAAAAACTGATTAAGAGCTTCCTGTGTGCCAGATGTTGTACTTCTAATTACTATTACACATCACATGTATCAAGTCCCTGAGTCTCTGCAACCACCATAATTAGCAACACTGTATGGAAGAGATAGAGTCACTTGCTGAAGGCTGCCTGGCTGCTAGGAGGCAGAGCAGGGACAGGAATCCAGGAAGTCTGGCCCCCAAGCACATGCCCAGCACTACTGTACCGCACGGCTGGAGGGACCGTAAGACACCGTCGCACCTTGAGGTCTGAAGGCGCTCATGCTCCAGGACTCTGAAAACCTCGCGTTCAGGCTCCCACCGGAGCTGGGGCCACATCTCCGGGCTTGGACAGAACACATTCCAGGACCCAGGCTCTCACCTGTCAAAGGCCTTCACGCGGCCCAGGAGCTTCTTGTTGTTGCGGCAGTTGATGAGCACCTGGGTGTTGTTCTTGACTGACTGCGTGAGCACAGAGAGCGGACCCGTGTTGAACTCTTCCTCCTCTCGCTTCTGCAGCTCCTCTGGGGTCATCTCACTCTTGGGCTTGTTGAGGAGGCTCCTGAGTGGGCCAGCATGGAATGCATAGGTGAGGGGGCCCAGGGCTGGAGCGCGTGTGGTCACAAGGCCTTGCACTCGATGTCTCCCCAACCTTTCCCCGACACTCCCACCCTCTTGCTCCGTCCCTCTTGCTTGGCATCACCTCTCGGATGCTTAATACACATTGCTAGCCTCACACATTCTCAGTTCAGCTCCAGGTCTCCCAACCACCCCAACCTATTCCATCCACGGCCTTCCTCGTCTCCATCCTTCTAGTTTCTTGAGCAAAAACTCTGATATCGACTTGACTCTTCTCACATCCTACATTCAATCTGTCAGTAAATCCTGTCATCAGTCTCTAAAATATACCCAGAATCTCACCTTTCTTTTTTTTTTTTTTTTAAAGATTTTATTTATTTGACAGAGAGAGATCCCAAGTAGGCAGAGAGGCAGGCAGAGAGAGAGAGAGAGAGGGGGGGAAGCAGGCTTCCTGCTGAGCAGAGAGCCCGATGTGGGGCTCGATCCCAGTACCCTGAGATCATGACCTGACCAGAAGGCAGAGGCTTTAACCCACTGAGCCACCCAGGCGCCCCGAATCTCACCTTTCTTACCATGGCCTAAACCCCCACCACCTCTCTCCTAACAGCCTTACTTGCCTCCCTGCCTCCACCCATGCTCCCCCACGGTCTGTTCTCCAGAGGAGTCCCAGAGATTGTATCAAAACCTAAGTCACATCTGCTCATGCTTCGGAACCCTCCCATGGCTTCCATCTCTTTGTAAAAGGTAAAATCCAAAGTTTTTACAATCCCCTGCATCTGCCCATCCCTCTGGTCCAGCCAGCGGCCTCCTAGGTGGTCCTTTAAGACATTAGGCAAACTTTCACGTTGGGTCTCTCCATCTGCTTTCCCTCTGTCTTTATCCTCCCCAGGTATCTTCGTGGTTCTCAAGCACTTCAGGTCTTTGATCAACTGTTGCCTTCTCAATGTGTCCTGCACTGATTATTAAGTTACTCTCTCTCAAAACTGGCACTCCCCATTGCTTTTACCTTGCTCTATTGTTTCTTTACTCACAGCTCTGGTCACCTAACACGCCACATGCTTTACATGTTTATTATCAGTGTATTCATTGCCTGCCTTTCCCACCCCGTAAGCTACGGCAGGGGAGATTTTTTTTTCTTATGGGGCGGGGGTGGTAATCACTGATGTATCCCACGTGTCTAAAGCAGTGCCCAATACGGCATTGGCCAATAAATAATTGCTGAGTGAATAAATAAACCAGGAAAATCATTTCCTGATTTATTCAAGGCGACTCGTGAGCTGAAAAACTCTCGAATGAGGTGAACAGCCAACCGCCTCCAGATCAAACTGTCTGGTAAGTCCCTCACCTCAAGCCTTTGTTCCTAAAACTCCGCACTGCCCTTTCCCAGGTTCTTTGCTTCCCCTTAAAATCCATTGCAGTAGACCAATTATCTGGGAAATCCTAGCCCATTAACGGATAAAGCTGCCTTCTCTCTCGAACTCAGGACCCATCAAAGGCCCCAAGCCCGTCCTCAAACTCTTCAGGAGAAAGGTGCGTACTTTACCCCTAAAATCTCTACCCTCGTCCCGTCTCTGCCCGCCACCGGTAAGAGGCCACATTTACACCCTCAACCCCACTCCCGCCGCCAAAGCCCTAACCCAGCCTCACATGGTAGTAGCGGCCGCGGTCTCAGGTCAGCGCCGTCTCCTCCGCGTTGCTGCTGCCTCTGAATAGAGAGCGACAGGCGGGACTTCCGTTTCCGGCAGCCCACTTCCGCCGGCGCCTGCGCCATTCCAACCTGCGGGGGGCGTGGCCTGTTGCCATAGCGACCCGCACCAGCCCGGCGCAGAGGTAGGGTGGAAGCATTGCGTAGTAGTTCAAGGTCTTGCAGGACCGTACGGGGCAGATATTCACGACAATGGAGAGAAGAAGACGAAAACGGATTCGATTCAAATCGTTTCGTTATAGAGCGGCACAGATTGAAGGAGGGAAAGGACACCCCATTCCAAATGCCCGCCGGCCCTGCCTTCGGGGGCGCGGCCTCCGGGAAGCCAATCGGCTCCTCGCTTCAGGGATCGACACCGCCCCTTTTCCTTCAGGGTCTGTTCTGTTACGTGTCTATTGATCTTTCCGACTCCGAGTAACCAATCCTTTGCCTTCATACGGGAGGGGCGTGGACCTGCGCCGATGACCAATGCTTTCCACGATCAAACATTTCTCATTGGCTTCCCTTCCTCCGCTAAGGCGGAGCCTACCCCTTTCGCGCTCCCTTTTGGGGTTGTGCAACCCTCAGGGGAACCAACCCCAAAAGCCCCAGGGAGACAAGAAGGCGTGTTCTCAGAACGACAGTCTCCATTGGCTTCACTGACCGAGGGAGGGTGGGATGGTGCAGCCGCTCTTCTTGTTCATTGGTCCGGTGATTCCATGGGGTGGGATTTGGCTGGGCCTAAACTATCCGCGGTCAGGGACCGGTTTCTGGGCGAAGCTGCCATGCCTTCCGGGGGCCGCGGGCGGTCCCGGCTACGGCTCGGGGAACGTGGCCTCTTGGAGCCACCCTCACCGCCCAAGCGCCGCCTGCTCCCGCGGGCGCACTTCTTGCCCCTGCTTCTGCTGTCCCTGGCCGTGGCCTCGGCGTTCTACACCATCTGGAGCGGCTGGCTCCCCCAGACTGAGGAGCCGCCGCGGAGCCGGGAGCTGCGGGTGAGGCCGGGCCGGGGCACGGGCACCGCGGGAGCCCTCATTCCCTGCCTCCCCTTCCCTGCGGTCTCAGGTTGACGTGGCTGTATTGAATGGCCCCAGCCGCAGGTGCTGCGGTCTCCTTCGTTAGAGCGCATGCCCGTTGCGAAAGAACTGAGGCTTCGGGCTCATTCTGCAATAGATGGTTCTTCCGAAAAGGAAGGGTCTGGAGTAGTAAGACTTGAGAGATCTGGCTTCCAATCTGAAAGTCAGCTATTTGGAAGAGTCCTTCCTCTCTCTCGGCCTTGATTTCCCCGTTGGGATTGGGGTGGGCTGGATCTCAGGGGCTTAGAGGGACTTTTCCGGAGTCTAGGATTTATCCTGGAAACCTCCGATGCTGGAGTCTTGAATTAGGAAGAAGAACCGGGGTTTCTTAGGGGCGATGGCGTCCGGTTTGGGGTCGGAATGGAGGCTGCTCTCACGCTCGGCTCTTCTCTTTCCTATCCCATCCACTCCTAAGGGCCGGTTGATCGGAAGCCTCCGCGAAGCTCGGCTGCGGAGGGTGGTGGGGCAACTGGACCCCCACCGTCTCTGGAACACTTATCTGCGCCCCCTGCTGGTTGTGCGGACCCCGGGCAGCCCCGGCAATCTCCAAGTCAGAAAGGTAAAGGTCCCCACCTCCAACCCCTGACCCCGCAGCCTGCCAGCGAATAGGAAATAGGCATTCTGCCTAAGATCCCTCCCCCAAGCAGCTAAGACGCAGAGCTGGGACTCTGGAGCGAATCTGAATCTAGAGTCCCACATTGGTAACCAGTAGGCTGTATTGCCCTCAGTGCTCCCCCCAAGAGCTTACCGTGTGCTAGGCAACAGCTCTATGAGGTGAGCCCCGATGTAATCCTCACTATGCAGATGGAAACTGAGGACCGGAGCAGTTAGGCATTTTGCCCAAATCCCAGAGCTAATAAATGGTATACCTAGGGTTTCAGCCCATATCTCAAATGGGCTCCAGGGCTGGCACACTCCCAGAAAGCATCCGATCATTTGAAGACTTAACCCCCTGAGTTCAGATCCCACCTCAGCCACTTGGAGTGTGACCTTCGACTAGTTTCTTACCCTCTCTGTGCCTTGGTTTCCTCATCTATGAAATGGAGCCATCGACGGTCCCTATTCCTACAGGGATCCTAGAACAGGGCTTGGCACACAGTGAGTGCTCTCGAAGAGTGAACTGGGATTAGCCTTGGCATTAAGAGGCAAGGTCACGGCACACCTGGCACTCAGTAGGCCCTCGGCAAAAGCGTGTCAAGGGAATGACTTAAACCAAAGTGGGGATTAGCAGTCAGCCCAACTGCTCTGCATGGCTCAGGTCACATGGCCCTTCTCCCAACCTCCTCCCCAGTCCCTACCCACCCTCCCACCTCTCTCCTGCCGCTAGTTCCTGGAGGCTACACTGCGGACCCTGACCGCAGGCTGGCATGTGGAGCTGGACCCCTTCACGGCCTCGACACCCCTGGGGCCACTGGACTTTGGCAACGTGGTGGCCACGCTGGACCCAGGGGCTGCCCGTCACCTCACCCTTGCCTGCCATTACGACTCCAAGCTCTTCCCATCTGGGTCGGCTCCCTTTGTGGGGGCCACGGATTCGGCTGTGCCTTGCGCCCTGCTGCTGGAGCTGGCCCAGGCCCTCGACAGGGAGTTGAGTAGAGCCAAGGAGCAGGTGAGGAGTGGGGGGAAGGATGGGAGACCAGGGCTGCCTCGACCCTAGTCCAAGCCCCCTCATCCTTCCCTGCCTGGACTTGTCCTCCTGTCTCCATTCCATACATGCAGTCACAGGAATCTTTCCCTCCCCTGAGTGTCAGATCCCGTCTCTCCTCTGCCCAAAACCCTCCCACGGCTCCCACCCCATTGCAGACATAAGCCACAGTTCTTACAGGGGCCCTTGAGTCTCCTCTCCCTCCCCTGTCCCTCCTCACTCCGCTCTAGCCACCCACCTACCTCCTCCGCGTTCCTGGGACTTACAGGGCTCACTCCCGCCCGAGAGCGTTTGCAACGGCTGTTTGCCCTGGCTAGAATGTGCTTTTCACGGACATCTTCCTGCCTGGCTCCCAGCCTTCATTCAAGCGTCCACTCCGATGGTTTGGTCCACACTGAGATGGTTTCCCAGCCACCCTGAAAGAGCTCCCTGTCACGATCCCAAACCTTTACGATGTTTAATGTGGGTGTGTTTTCCATCTCCCCAACTAGATCAAAATCCATATAGGTGGGGATCTGGCAGCTTTTGTTTTCTGCCGTATTCCTTGAGCCCAGAAAATTACCTGGCGTAAATGACGATGTCAAGAGAAATGTGTGGAATGCATAAATGAAAGAAAGCACAGATCTCTTGCTTCTCCCCTGCTCAGACCCCTTCAGTGGTTCAGACCTCCTATAACAAAGCCGGAGCCCCCTGGCACCTGCTTATCCCTCGGGCCTCTTCAAAATTAGCTCTCTGGCTCTGGTGCCAGCCCTTGGCCCTATTGCTTCTGCCCGGGAACACTCTCCCCTCTGCCCCATTTTGCCAGACCAGCTCCCACACACCTCCGTGCAAACGTCCCTTCCCAGCAGACTCAAGGTGCTCCCCAAGGCAGGTTATCCCCCGGTCCCTTACCATGCTCTTTTAGAATGCCAGAGTTCTTGGACGCATTCGTCCCAAGTGCATTTCACTGCATAATGATTCGTCTGTGGGTCTGTCTCTTCTGTTAAGGGAGCCTAAAGAATAAAAATAATGATCAGAGCCGCTCCTTCTTAGTTACTATATGCCAGGAGCTATTCCGGGACCTGGATTCGCATCCTACCATATAGTTAGAATTGTTATTATTCCCATTTTGTCATCTGATGCCTTGAGAAGTTAATAACTTACCCGGAACTGTTTGGCTACAAAGTGCCCAAGCCAGGATTTTAACCCAGGCGGTCCGGCTCAGAGCCTGCCTTCTCGGTCCCCATGCTCTATGAGTGAGGAAACCTAGTTTGCCCTATTCAGTGGTGCAGGTGGGCAGGAAATGTGGATGGGGTGAGGCCGAGGGCTGGAATGCCGCTGGCCCTGACCGCCGGTTCCCACAGAAAGCCCCGGTGACTCTGCAGCTGCTCTTCTTGGACGGTGAAGAGGCCCTGAAGGAGTGGGGGCCCCAGGACTCCCTCTATGGCTCCCGGCACCTGGCCCAGCTCATGGAGTCTGCCCCCCACAGCCCAGGCCCGACCAGGATCCAAGCTATCGTAAGACCAGGGCCCCCGCTGGGTTCCGGCAAGGGAGGGAGAGGGCGACGCAAGGTTGGTGACATCCCACCTGGCCTCTCTCCCTAGGAGCTCTTCATGCTCCTCGATCTCCTGGGCGCCCCTAATCCGAACTTCTACAGTCATTTCCCTCACACAGCCCGCTGGTTCCATCGGCTACGGAGCATCGGTAAGCGTGAAGGTGGTCAGGCACAGGCCTGGGATAGGGGAGGGCCAGCCAGGTGGGGCGGGTGCCTGTTCTCTGAGGGGTCATCCAGCCCGCCTTCCACTTCCCTGCTCTCTCTCTAAGGCACTAGGGCAGAAACACACAAAGATCCCACAGCAATCAAGTGCTGGTGATTCCCAGCAGCCCTGGGGTCCAGTAGCCCTGGCTTTGAATTCTGGCTCTGCCTCCTCCCAGCCGGGAGAACCTGAGCAAGTGGCTTCATCTCTCTGAGCCTCCATTTCCTATCTGTAAAATGGGCACGATGGTAATAATTGGGGTACCTCCTCCTAGGTTCAGAGGGAATAGAGGAGACCGGGAACACAGTGAGCCTGTGGTAAGGGCTAGCTAACTGCATCCTTGTGGGGATGATCAGCGGTTTACTTCCAGGCCCCCTGCCCTGCCCTGATCTGTGACCAGGGGACCCTTTGACCCTGAGGGGCTGACCCTTGCTTTCTAACCCCTACCGCCTCCAGAGAAGCGACTGCACCGCCTGAACCTGCTACAGTCTCATCCCCAGGAAGTGATGTACTTCCAGCCCGGGGAGCCCCCTGGCTCCGTAGAAGATGACCACATCCCCTTCCTCCGCCGAGGTACTTGCTATGTGGGTGGGGTGGGGGCAGCGTCCAAGGGAAGGCCAGCCTGGCCCCTTCCCAGGGTCGGGGACGGGTGGCAAGTTGCTGAACATCTTTGTGCCTCAACTTTCTCATCTGTAGAAGGGGGGACACTAAGAGCCCCTATCTCAAGAGTTGTTGAGGGGACTGAATGAGCTCATCCAGGTACAGATGTTACTTGCACAGTGCCTGACACGTAGTAAGCATTCAGAGAATGTTAGCTACTACTGTCGGTGCCCCAGGGATCGCAGATCCTGGTACTTGTCTTCGAAGGCGCTGGGAGCCCTGCCGAATCACAGAGGAGCTTCGAAAAATGCCCAGTTGCATTTCAGGCGTTTTTCATTTCACTGAACCACAATCTCGGGTCTCTGCCTTATTTTTACAAAACTCGCAGATGATTCTGTCGCCCAGCTAGGGCCGACAACATCTAGTAGAGGGGTTCAGACATAGGTTTTAGAATCGGACAGGCTGGGGCACCTGGATGGCTCAGTCCGTTAAGCATCTGCCTTCAGCTCAGGTCACGATCCCAGCATTCCGAGATCAAGTCCTGCATCAGGCTCCCTGCTCAGCAGGGAGTCTGCTTCTCCCTCTGCCTCTCCCCTCCAGCTTGTGCTCTCTCTCTCTCTCAAATAAAAAGAAGAAAGAAAAATCGGACAGGCTTGGGTCCTAGCATCTGCTACTTACTATTGGTTGACCGAAGGCAGCTTACTCAGGCAGGCCCTCTGAGCCAGTCTCCTGCGTTTCTTCTGGAAAACTGAGAGACGCATACATACAAACACACCTGTTTGTGTATATTCGTAATCACAGGGTTGGGAGGATTGAATGAGATTAGGTGAAATGCCTTCTCACGTAGTATAGTAAGTGCTAAAAACTGCTTTTAAAATTTTTACTCTCTAATTTACTCGTTCCACAAATATGCCATTCCTGACAGTGCCCTCTTTATTGATTCGCTCCATGATTATATCCCAACGCAGGTCCTGGGCTGGGTGTCCGGGATACAGTGATGGGCCGGAACCTGCCTGGGTCCCGCCCAGTGTGTGTGGGGGTGGCGGTGTGGGCAGATATTTAGCAAAATCTTGACAGAGGGAAGTGCTCGGGGAATGGGAACCCATCGTAGTGCAAGGATTAGGAACACAGTCTTGGGAGGCAGGTGGCCTGGCTTCAAATTCCCACCGTGCTGTTTCCTAGAGGCACCTTAGGCAAATCACTCTGCCTCCCTCTGTGCCTCGGCTCCTGTCTATAAAGTAGAGGTAAATATAGGATTATTGTAAAGGATTACTGTAAAGGTAAAAGCGTGTGTGTGGCCTTAGCTGAGGACCTGGGACAAAAGGGTGCCTGACTGGATAGCTTAGTCGTGAGTTTGAGCCCCAGGTTGGGTGTAGAGATTACTTAAAATTTTTTTTTTTTTTAGAAAGGTGCAAGCTGTGGGGACGCCTGGGTAGCTCAGTCGGTTAAGCCTCTGCCTTCGGTTCAGGTCATGATCCCAGGATCCTGGGATCGAGCCCCGCATCGGGCTCCCTGCTCGGTGGGGAGTCTGCTTCTCCCTCTGCCTCTGCTGCTTCCCCTGCTTGTGCTCTCTCTCTTTCTAATAAATAAAATTTAAAAAAAAAGTGCAGGCTATTCATAAAGAGATAAAGAGCCTAATAATATACCTGGCAATACGAGGTCAAAGACATCTCTCCCTTCTTCTGGTCTTTGCATAACCCCTTGACGTTTTGAGTTTCTCTAGTTTGTGTGTGAGAACAATAGATATACTGGATATGTATATATTTTTAAACGAACATGTTGCCCTCACATGCTTAACATCACCCTTCAGAGTTCTTCAAGTGCAAGGACAGTATCTTCCGGGTGGGGGTGAGGCAGGTTTCCCCGGGCCCGGGGCTGGGCTCCTGAGTCGGCCTGACCGAGCCTCCCTCTCTCCTGCCAGGGGTCCCGGTGCTCCACCTCATCTCTATGCCCTTCCCCGACGTCTGGCACACACCCCACGACTCCGAGGCCAACCTGCACCCCCCCACAGTGCACAACCTGAGCCGCATCCTCGCCGTGTTCCTGGCTGAGTATCTGGGGCTCTAGCCTCCAAGACTGACGCTGGAGGAGAGGAGCCCGGCCAGGATGTGCCAAGGACAGGTGGAATCAGTGGAGCTTGGGCCCGGCGGCCCCAGGGTATGCCGCCATATCCTTTCCTTGGGCATGGGTTCTATTGCGCTACGATTCGAAGACCCTCTTTCCTCTGTCTCAGGCCGCCACTCTTTAAAGACGTGGAAGAGACCAGACCACTGTGGGGGTGGCAGCCAAAGGAATAAGGGCTTAGACCCCGTCCTGGAGGAGGCATTGGTCGGAAGGTTTGCGGGGACCAAAGGCTTTTCTCAGTTTTACGGTCGGCACATCTCAGGCTGGCACCTGGACCAGTAGCGGCACCCCATCAAATGAATTCTCTGCGGCTTGTGTTTTTATGTCCGTGGACTGCCGTGTGGGGGCCCACGGGGGATGTGCTTGGAAGCAGGAACAGAGGAGGTGGAAGCCAGTATTTGGGAACTCCAGTCGGCCAAACCCAAGGGTGATAGACCAGTGTTTCTGTGAAACATATTCTACGCAATTAGCGTAACGAGGTGTTGCATGAAAAAGGGGATCGAAGGCACGGGATGAGACATTAAATGGGTTTCTTCGTTGCACAATGTGAATTTTCAAGATTCAGACAGAATGCGGTGTTATTTCCCCAAAGTATTTCACTGCGGAAGCCCTTTATGGGGAAGTGCCTGTAACTAGGGTACCTCAGAAGACACTTTGGGAAACACTAGGTTTTGACAGTTTGAGTGTATCCATGGGAGGAATGAGTAAGATGGATTCGCTGCCAATGAGTCCTACCAAACTGTCCTGTCCCTTTCACTTGTGGGTTGAGGAAGTACTTCCCAACCTAGCTAAGGTTCACACCCAACGAGGGTGCTTGTTAAAAAATGCAGACTCCCAGGTTCCACCCCAGACTTTCTGAATCAGAACTCCAGGGAGGGGCTGGGACTCTGTAAATGAGCCACGGAGGGAGTCTCCCGATCAGAGAGGTTGGGGACCTGCTGTCCTTAAGAATACGGCGTGGGGCGTCCCCAGCGGCTTAGCAAACCTACTCGAAATAAAACCATAAAATGGAGGACGCCTAGAGAGGGGGACCTCCGTCGGGCTCCGTGCCTGCCAGTTTGGGACTCGGATGGAGCCCTGGCAGGCAGCGAGGAGGCCAGGCCAGGATGGAGGGTTACATAGCGAAGGTGAGTACGGGCCTTCCACGCCAGCCCGGGGCTGGAGAAGCCTCGAGAGAACTCACGGGCCGAAGCTCAGGATCGCAAACGAGAGAGGTTAAGTAGAAGGTCCTCGCTGGTGGCTTTGCACAGTAGCCGACCTGTGCCGGGCCCCTCCCGCGTGCCAGGCGTCCCGAGGTAGGTCCAGACTCCCCAGCCACAGGGACGGCTCCTTTGTTCATTCCTCGTGTGCCAGGTGCAGTGGCAGGCACGTGAGAGCACCCCATCTCCCCTTCATCTCCCAGCCACCCTGAAAGTAGGTGGGACCATCACCTCTGCATAAGAGATGGGGAGCCACGTGCTGTTAGGCCCCGGGTTCTCGATGGGCAGTTGCGGACTGCACACCAGGCAAAGGGGGCCTGATGTGCATTCCGCGCCCCCCCCCACCCCCGGAATATCTGGGGCAGGGATCGTTAGCCCATTTCACAGAGGCTGCTGCTGCTTGGTGCCATGTTTTCTCCAGCTCCCGTCCATCCCCCAAACTTCACACTCTGATGGGGTCCCTAGGTTTATCTGATGAGCACGCCTGAGCACTCTGGGTGCTGACAAATGTGGGTGTCTCACAAATTGATCTTTTTGGAGGGGCTGTCAAGGATTCCCGTTTTTCACTTGAAACATACTTCAGAGAAATTAGGGGCTGCAGATCACATGTCTACGTGCACTTTAAGTGCTTGCAGTGCATTGGGCTTATCGGTGTCATTCCTCAGTCTGGAATTCTCAGCCATCCTATATTAAAATATCTTTGCATCACTGTCTGTTCCGATTCTAGAAGGTCAGCTGAATGTGCGCTACAGATGTTCTCACTCTATCTTCCATAACGTTCTTTTGTATTTTCTTTTTTTTTTTTGTTTCTGCCTCTATGCTCCTTTTTGGACCTAGCTCTGGTTCAATCAATCTTTTTTTTTTCCACTTGTGTCTAATCTGCTGTTGAGCCCAGCCACTGAGTTTTTCCTTTGGGTTCCTGTGTCTGGGGCTTTTTCCCTTTCCCATCTGCTAGGCCTTTATTAAGTTTTGCATGGCCTGCTGAGATTTCCAAGCTCTTCTACACGTTTGCCCTGCTGACAGAAAGCAGAGCGATCCTGTGGAAACTTTTGTAAGCCATGAAGTGCAGAGTATCCCCCACTTTCCAAAAGTTTGTCACATTGCTGCACTTTCACAAAAGACCTATCTCAGGGGATGCGTGGGTAACTCAAGTTGGTTAAGTATCTGCCTTCGGCTCAGGTCATGATTCTGGAGTCCTGGGATCGAGACCCGCATCGGGCTCCTTGCTCAGCAGGGAGGCTGCTTCTCCCTCTGCCTGCTGCTCCCCCTGCTTGTGCTCTGACAAATATAAATAAAATCTTTAAAAAAAGACCTACCTTAGTACCTGTTCTCACTAACAGAAAGGAGATCTGAAGAGGATTTTCAGTCCTATGAAAAAAGCCGTTACTGTACTCAAGTAGGTCTTTTGTGAAGGCAAAGTGGTGTAATTTGAGCTCTTGGAAAGTGGGGGAAACCCATATTCTAATCTGTGACCGGTGGGTTCATCGATCAAAGACCTTGTGAACCTGCTTTTGCTGATGTCTCCGCCGGTTCCTGCTCGTGGTGCTTTATTTCCATGCATGTTGGGTGACTTGACTGTGGGACATGGTCTGAAAAATCCTTTGTGGGGATTCTAGATGACCGTTCCTTACCCCGGAGGATTTGTGTCTGCTCTATCAAGACAGCTCAGCTTGGAAGTACCCCGAACACATGGATGATGCCACACACCAGAGCCAAGGGCCAGCCTGTGTCCGCACAGTCTCAGGGGCCACTTTCTTCTCTCCTTTGGTCTCGTGCCCCCCTCAGCGTTCAGAACATCTTCTCTGCAGGCTTCTGGGCCGTCATCCTTACCTGAGCTTATAGCTTGGTGGGATCCCAGCTCCTATTAGACTCTCCACCTTGGCCCTGACTTCTGCCTGCTTGTCCCAGTAAGACTACACAGTGGAAACCCAAGTTCGTCGGCACAAGCAAATGCCCTCAGACCAAAAGTGGCTTCTGGGTCCTATATGTCCCTTTCCCTGAAATTTTCAGCGTAGTATATCCCTTAAATGTATTTATTGGCTAGTTGATGCTTTTACCTTTTTTTTTTTTTTAACTACTTCTTTTCAGCAGGAGAATCCAAATAATCGGGTCCCTCCCTCCAGAGAAAACTGAAATCCCACAAAGCCAGGCCAAGACTCAAACCCAGGTCTCTCTGATTCTAAAGTCCAAGTGTTCAATAACTATCGTGATACTTCCTAGTTTCTCTGGTCATTTTTATTCCCTGATAAGGATGTCAGAGATTGTTGGGGCACTTGGGTGGCTCAGTTGGTTAAGCGTCCCACTCTTGATTTTGGCTCAGGTCATGGGATTGAGCCCTGTCTCCGGCTCCACACGTGGAGCCTGCTTGGGATTCTCACTCTCCCTCTGCCCCTCCCCAGTGCATGTGCACTCGTGCGCGCGTGCGCATGCCCTCTCTCTCAAATAAATAAATCTTAAAAAAAAAACAAACGTCAGAGACTGTTAATTACCTCTCACTATCCATTCTTCCCTCTTCCTTTATATTTGAATTTTTTAAAATGACTTAATTCCCCTTTTTTTATCTAGTAAATAATTAAGGGACTGTTTTGAAGCTTTAATTATAGGGATCTTTAGTGAGTTTTTTTTTGTTGGGCATAATGTACGCAGCTGAAAAACTGCATGTCCCAGTCTCCCTTGCATATGTTCGATACGGCTGAAGCTCAGACTGGTGAGATGTACACGTAAGTATAATACAATACCGACGGGAGGCAGGAGCTGTCTCTTCCTGCAAATCGGTGATGGTCAGAGTTCTAGCAGGTCCCACGGCCAAAGGACAGGGAGTCAGAAGCAGCCTGGGTTCCTAAGGACTTCAAGGCCACCATTATCTGCCCACTTGGGATTTCTACAGAAACGAAAACTATCTTGTTTAAAGCTACTACTATTTTGAGATTTTTGAATCCAAACCAACACAGATGAAGAGTCAAAAATAATCTTTGAGCTAAGGGACTTGGCGAAGGATCCTTCTCCCCATCTTTTCTGGCTTACCATGCAGTGCTCCGTGGCTCCCTTCTCTCCCCAACCCCCTCCCCGAACAACACACAAACCAGTCTGGGCCCAGCCTTATAAATATTGATTTTATAGAAAGGACCAATTCAAAACTGGTCAGATGCCACACACCAGAAGCTTTCAGAACCACAAGGATGAAATAAAACAAAAACGAAAAACCCCAAACGGAACCAACAAAAATACCTCAGCCCAGACTGCCTGAAAAATCAAGGTCTCCATTGACCAAAGGATTCTAAAGAAACACATGGCTGGGGCTGCAGAGACCCAACACCTGCACGAGTACCCAGAGTGGAAGGAAAAACAACCCAGAAAATCAAAGCCACAGTCCCTGCCCACCGACCCCCCCACGCTGTCAAGAGCGAGGCAAAGGGCTTCACAGCTTTTATGCGGGGGAGGGGGGGGGACCACAATGGCAATAGCTTGAGTAACGAGAGTAATGGGAGGAAGGGAATCTATACTTCAACTTTTTTGTTGTTGTTCTCCTCCACTGTGGGGGAAGTGAAGAGACTGGTAGCTTTAGGTTAAGGAGAAAACAGTGATTTTTTTTTTTATTGTCTTAATGGGGGAAAACGTCTAGAAATGGCAGGCTGCCACGAAAAGTGCCACATCTGATCTGCGATCTCACTGGCCCCCGTTTCCTAAAGAGGAGGTGAGCCCCGGTGTGGTGGGTCAGAGATAACCAACCTCGGGCCCTGCAGCCTCTCAGGAGAACACAGCTCCAGAGACAAAGAACTGGAGGGGGTGGGGAGGAGGGGGGGGGGGAAGGGGGCCAGAATGGGGGAACCCTTGCGGAGTACCAAAATTAGCTGCCTTCTGCTCCCTGCTGGTGGGTCCCTGGGGTGTAGAGTGGCAGGGAGAGGGTTGGGGGCTGAATGGAGAAGAACTTGAGATGCTGATAAAAACACCCTACTCGAGGGTCCGCGGCCCTGGATCTGAAGAGTAGAAAACCAGTAGGGGTCAGTGGATCAGAGTGCTTTCTCGATCATCCCCCTGAACCCCATCTCAGTTCCGGAGGGGGATCAACGCTGCCTGGACTGGGGATACGGGCTGGTGACCCAGTCCTGGCCGTGGGCTCCCGGGGAGCAAGGGGGAGGGGCGGGCACGGTGGGCTCTCCGCCCCCCCCTCCCCCGGCTTCACCTCCCTTCCTCCCGGCCAGCCCGGCCCCCGCCGCTGCCACCGCTGCCGCCACCTCCCCCACCGCCGCCCGGCCCGTTGCAGGGCAGCACCCAGTTGTTATCGTGTAGACCCAGGCGGCAGCCGGGCGTCTCACGGTCCGCTCGGCGGCAGCACATCCAATAGGAACGTCCATAAGGCAGGTCGTGGTGGTAGGGCTTGGGGTGCCAGCGGCAGAGCGACACGTCCCCCTTCTCGTATCTCTTGCGGCACTGCTTGCAAGGGTCGTCGCGATAGAGCGGGTCGCGGCTCCAACGCGAGTCTGTCGCCCGCACGCCGAACGCCTCGATGATGCCCTTGAAGTGGTGGCAGGTGCACTTGAGGGCCGCCAGGGCCCGCGTGGGCAGGAAGCTGAAGATCTTCACCAGCACGTGCTCGGGCAGCAGCAGCATGTACTGCCGGGGCTCCAGCAGCCGCTGAATCTTGAAGCGGATCTCCAGGAAGTCGTGGGACACGTGCCGGTACAGGCGGCACAGGGACGTGTCCGCGGTCCCCTCGGCATCGTCCGGGCCCGGCGCGGTGGCCGGGGAGTCGGCCGGGGGCGGCTCGGGGGGCCCGTCGGGACCACGGGACTGGAGGAAGAAGAGCTGGCCCGGCGGGGGCGGCTCCTCGGGGCTGACCGTCAGGCACACGGTCTCCTCTTTCACGTTCTTGGTGCCGTCCTTGCCGAAGAAGATGCACTCGTCCACCACCCCCGTCACCACCACATCCACGTGGAAGCCTGAGGCTCCGCAGTCCCGGGCCGGGGGCGGAGGGGGAGCTGGGGGAGTGTCCTCGGGCCTGGCAGGGACGGGCGTCTCCCCCTCGCTGGCCTCATCCGCCCGAGCCAGGAGGAACTCCACGTTGCTGGGGAGGGCGTCCCGGGAGGGGCTGATGAGCTGGTACAGGTCGCAGGTGATCTTGTCCTTGGCCCGGGCCCCGGGGCCTGGGCTGCCGGGGTAGGCACAACCCGGCCGGCCCCCGCTCCCGTTGGGCAAGCTGCCGTCGGGGGCGCGGGGCTCTCGGCCGTTGGAGATCCGGAAGGCGATGCGTACCTCCCCGGGGCCCGGCCCGGGCCTCTCCTCTTTGCGGAGGCCTTTGGCCGGAGGGCTGTCCCGCTGGGCTTCGAAGTGGGCCACTGCCTCGGCTACCCGGCTGCAGTCCCCGCCACCGGAGCGCCGTTCAGACCCCAGCCCCTTGGCAGGTCCGCCCTGCTCGGCTGACACGAAGACCACAGGCGCCGGGGTGCCGGGGCGCGGGTAGTTCTGCAAGGCCAGTGCGGCCCGCTGTTCCACCAGCGCCACCATCTCCGCCACGGACAGCAGGTCTACGTCCTCGCCAGCCGAGGCTGGGGCCCCCTCAGCAGCAGGGGGCGCCCCTGGGCCCCCTGGGTCCGGGGGAGCCTTCGTTGGCTCAAGACAGCGCCTCCTCCGCTTGGCCTTGGAGCTGTCACTGCCCCAGTGCCCCTTGACCTTCATGGAGCTGGCCCGGCTGCCCCCGCCACACTGGTGGGCCACAAAGAAGGCCACCTTCTCCTTCGTATTCCCGGGCTTGATGACGTACCACGTGTCCAGCAGGACTCGGCCCTCATCGCCGGCAGCTGCTGCTGAGAGGAGCGGGGCCGGCTGGGAGGCAGGGGCCTCGGTGGCCAAGGCGGGCGGGGTGTTCTCCGAGTGGGCAGGCCCGTGGTCCGGCTCGGCCCCGCTGCCGGGCTCTGGGCAGGCCGACGGCTTGAGGGCTGCAGCAGGCGGGCGTGGCTGGTTCTGTGAGTAGGTGCCAAAGGGCCGGGGGCACCACAGCTGGAAGGGCAGGAGGCCGCTGCGGTCCATCCTGGGGAACGGTAGCAGACAGGCAGGGGTTCACCGCATTTCAGGACCTGGATGGTCAGGGGAGGCTCCGCGGGCCACCTGGAGACAGGGAAGAGGAGCTGGCGAGCTGGGCGGGTGTAGAGCCTGCCCTCCTCCTGCCGCCCCAACCTCAGCTCCTGAGGGGACAGACCAAATGAGCCCACTAAGAGCTCTACTGCTGCCCCACTGCACAGGTGAGCAAACGGAGGGTTGCAGGGGGAATGAGGGCTGGTCTTTAAACACCCAGAACCGGGGTGCCTGGGTGGCGCAGTGGGTTGAGGGCCTGAGTCTTAGTTTCGGCTCAGGTGATGATCTCGGGGTCGACAGATCGAGCCCCACGGCAGGCCCCTCACCTAGCACGGGGTCTGCTTGAAGTTCTCCCCCTCTCCCTCTGCTTCTCCCCTGCTGGCTTGAGCCTGCGTTCACTCTCTCTTTCTCAATAAAATCTTTCAATAAATAAATAAATAAAACACCCAGAACGTAACTGAAGCTGGCAGGTTATTCCAACCCTGCACGTCTTACTCCACGGTCCAACTGCCTTCACTCACGATCCAGAGGCCTCCTGCGGCCATAACCCTGAACTTAAGTGAAAGTACCAACTGACAGTTCCTCCTTCTTCCGTTTGCTCACCCAGTAGCCTATTCCTGAAAAGACAAGAATTCCCGGCCCTGCCCACAGCTATGGCTACTTGAGCCCACGGAGGAAGGAATGAGGTTGGCTAGGCAGGGGAAGAAAATCTGAGGTCAGAGCCAGCTAGGTCCTTAAGAAAAAGGCTCTTTGGGCGCCTGGGTGGCTCAGTTGGTTGAGCGACTGCCTTTGGCTCAGGTCATGATCCTGGAGTCCCAGGATCGAGTCCCATATCGGACTCCCGGCTCTGTGGGAGGTCTGCTTCTCCCTCTGACCTTCTCCCCTCTCATTCTCAGTCTCTGTCTCTAATAAATAAATAAAAAAAAATCTTTAAAAAAAAAAGAAAAAGGCTCTTTGGGGCGCCTAGGTGGCTCAGTTGGTTGAGCATCCGACTCTTGGTATTGGCTCAGGTCGTGATCTCAGGGTTGTGGGATCGAGGCCCGCATTGGGCTCTGCACAGAGTCTGACTCATAGTCTGACTCAGACTCAGCACGGAGTCTGCTCGTCCCTCTCCCTCTGCAACTCTCCCCTGCTCATGCACTCTCTCTGGTGCTCTCTAAAATAAATAAATTTAAGAAATCTTGAAAAAAAGAAAAAAGAAATAGGCTCTTCACTTTGTTCGAGTCCCAGGGCTCCCTGAGAATTGCACCCACTTGCACAAGACTGTGTAGGGAATGAATTCCCGTACCACAGGCACAGACCTCTGGGATAGGAAAGCCTGTTCTCATCTAGTTTCCTTTTCAAGTTGCCCACAGGTAGACTGAGTGGGGAAGGGTTGCTTATCATAAAACCAGGCCCTCAGACTTGGTTTCGGGACTTTGCAGTTCAGGGCTCTCTTAACAATGATCATTTTATTTTGCAACGACTTTGTGCATGACCTAATCTGGAGGCAATTCTGCTAATGAGTCTGACAGGGACCACTTTCCACTGCAGGTCCAACAGGTAGCATACTCCTCCATCTCGATCATACCCTGGCCCCATCTCCCTCCAAGCATCTTGAAACAAAAACACTCTCCAAACCTCCAATCTTCCACATGGCCATAGACCAGGGGTCAGCAAACTATGGCCCACTGCTTGTCTTTGCCAATAAAGTTTTACTGAAACATGTGCTCATCTATTTATGGCTGCTTTCACCCTACAATGGCAGAGTAGTTGCAACAGGGGACATATGGCTTTTCAAAGCCTAAAATACTCATTATCTGGCCCCTTATAGTAAAAGCCTGCTGACCACTGCAGTATAGACTGACCCCACCTATAGATGGCTAAGCTTACCATCCACCAATACATCTAAATGCCCAAGAATAGACACCAACACAGCAGAAGCCACTCTCTGTAGTTACTATATCTCTACAACTTGGCTACCCCCTGAAATCCTCCAATTAGTTCCTACCCTTATCTCCAGAAGATAAATGCCCTCCTCGAAATATTCAGACCCTTCCAAATCCTGATTTAAACTTCCAAACCTATAAATATCCCCTCCAGCACAGAAGGCCCTAATCTCAAGGAACGCCTCCCAAATCCCACGTCTACCAAGAACTCCAACATACACCGCAATCTCCCAACCTCACACATGCCGCAAAGGACCAGTTTCCTGAAATCCTACACTCCCCCTCAAACACTTTCTAAATCTCCACATGCATTTCCTAATTCCTAACAGAAGCCCCCCCTACAAAAAAAAAAAAAAAACCTCACGAAAACATAAAAGCTCCTTAGCACATAAGACTAATCCCAAACCATATTATTTATCCAAGCCCAAAGCCCCCGCCCTGAACACTCCCAAAGAATCCTCACCAATGACAATGTGCTTACTGCATCGTTCACTGGAGCTTATTGGCACTGTTCTAAAGATTCCTGCTAATCCTCCCCGGTCCCTTTGAAGCAAGTAGTGTCTTAGTTCTGGTGTCCAGAAAGGTTTAACCCCAAATCTCGGGTCAGACAGGTAGGGAGGACTCGAGAAAGGTGAAAGCCCAGGCACTCTGGCTCCAGACGTGACACTCCTGGACTCTTTACTTTGCTTCTAAGTCTGCCCATGAGCTCCCTAAATCACATACCCACCAAACATCCCCAACCGCAAAGGAGACCCCTACAATACAATCGAAACTTTCATGTTACAAAAGAACCCAAACCCAAGCCCCAAGGCTCCCCCTAAGCCCAAGGGAACCCCAAGTATCCCCCCACACCCACGCAAACACTTCAAGTCCCCAAATACCGCTTAACTGCAAAGGGAGCCCCCTAATTTTGTAACCGCCCCCCCAACCCGCCAACCTACTCAGACGACCCTCGAAACCTAGACACGCCCCCAAAGTACCTTCACGGGTGAGCCCCGCCCCCCCAAGCGGCTGGAGAGGGTGGCAGCACGCACGCATGCGCTCGAGAGGAGAGGGTCCGCCCCCTCGCTCCTTCTCTCCAGACTTCGCGCGGGCAGGCGCGCGACTAGTTTCTCTCCGCCCCTTTGTTGACAGACCCGCGCGTGACGCCCCCAACCAATGAGCGGCTGCCGTTCGGGGCCGTGCCCATATAAGGAATGCCTTGGCGAAGGGGCCTAACTTCGAAAGAGGGAGGAGTAGGCGAGAGGTGAAGGGGGTGTGAAAACAGTGGAGTGTAAGAGAGCGCGGAACAATTCCCAACTCCTAGCTAAAACGGAGGAACAAGGCCAGGACAGAGGCCGACGTATTCACGGAGAGGTTTATTACACGACGTTCCCTCTAAACAGGAACCCTGATTGACAGTTGAGATTTAAAGGGCAAGCAGCTCCGGGATTGAGACGCGAGGGCGGAAAGAAGCTAAAAGATAAGCGCCCAGGTTTGGTTGGGAACCCTGAAGACCGAGATTCCCTGCGGGGGTAACTGGGCAGCAGATCACTTCATCCTTGAAGAACAAACGGCAAAACCCCGCGACGACTCCCTTGGCACTGAATTCACCCTCTGGGCTTGGCATTCAAGGCTCAGGCTGGGTGGCCAAACGCACCTTTCCGTTCACCCTTGGCAACCACGCGCCCCAAATCTGACTCAGATTTAGTACAAGAAAAGAATATCAAATATCCGATAGCATTATCGCCTGGGCTTTCACCTTTCTCGAGTCCTCCCTCCCTTTTTAAATGTTAATTGTTAAAATGATAATACTTGGGGGCGCCTGGGTGGCTCAGTGGGTTAAGCCTCTGCCTTCAGCTCGGGTCATGATCTCAGGGTCCTGGGATCGAGCCCCGCATGGGGCTCCCTGCTCAGCAGGGAGCCTGCTTCCCCCTCTCTCTCTGCCTGCCTCTCTGCCTGCTTGTGATCTCTCTGTCAAATAAATAAAGAAAATCTTTAAAAAAAACCACTGCATTTAAAATGATAATACTTGGGATAAATAAAATACTTAAAATTAACTTCATCTCTTGACTTTTTAAAATGTGGCTACTCTGAGATTTTAAATTACACATACGGCTTGCATTGTATTTCTATTGAACAGCGCTGGTCTAGATCCTTTCAGTGCCAGGCCGATTCAAGAGACACCCAAAGGGGGCTGCTCCACGGCAGGCGTCGCCTGTCCCCCCCTCCCTCCCCGCCCCAGCCTTTTCGGCTTCTAACTATCCTGCAGGTCACAGCCTGAAAGGTCTTCTTAAAGCACAAAGCTGACCCTGTCCCTACCCTGTTCAAAACCTACCATGACTCCCCAGTGCCCTTCGGAAAAAGCCCAGGTACCCAGCAGGTCCAGCCTTGTCGCTCCCCACTCCTCCACACCCCCAGGGTGCCCAGATGGGCACCAGATCTGGCATAGAGAGTAGTTAGAGTTCTAAGCCCTGTCCAATCCTCAGCAGAAGCTATTATCCTCTCCACTGCAGGGACAAAAGAACTGAAGCAGGACAGATTGCCCACACGGAACGGGTGCGAGTTGGAGCAGAGATATGAATCCAAGGAATCTGATTTGGGATTGCTGTGCTCTATTGTTGCTTTGCGAAATATTGTCTGGCGTCCTAGCTCAGCCATTTCCTCCTCCTGATCCTCCCCACTCTGGGTCAGACTCCATCTCTGGGCTCCTCCATTGGCCTCCTGGCTTTTTATTCCTCTAGAGTCACCAAGTTCTTTCCTTCTGTGGTCTTTGCATGTGCTATTCCCACTAACTGGAAAGCTTTCCCCCCAGATCTCCACATGGCTCAGTTCCTGATTTCATTCGCCTCTTTGCTTGAACGTAACTTTAACGTTAGAGAAGGCTTGGCAGAACTCCCTTTCTGGAAACCTGCCACCTGCCCAGAGGAGGACTTTTGGGTTCCCGAGTCCCAGCCCTGCCCACTCTGATCTGTCTCCTCGACGGGACAGTAGACCCAGAAGGGCCAGAACAATCAGGGTCATCATGGTGTCCCCAGCAGCAATGCCCAGCATGAGACTGAAAGGAGGGATCAAGTCTCCCTCCCCTGCAGCAACAAGTCCTAAACTTTGTGAGGCCTGGCTGGGTAAACTCTGTTTCACACCCAGGTTCTGTCTGGGTCCTAGGTCACCAGGGCAGAATTTTCTAATTTCCCACACACTGAGCCCTCCACGAGGCCCTCCACCAGGTCAGCTTTCAGAGAATGCTCCATGAATACCCATTTATTGTAAAACATCATGACCCAGAAAGACTGAAAATTTTAAAAAATGGAAAAGACCAGAGACAGAAGAGAAGAGAGAGAATTATCATTTAAAAAAACAACAAGGGGGGGGGGGACACTCGACTGGCTCAGTCGGTAGAGCATGCAACTCTTGACCTTGGGGTTGTGGGTTCAAGCCCCACATTGAGCGTGGAGATTACTCAAAATAAAATTTTTTTTTTTTTTTTTTAGTTTTTATTTATTCATTTGTCAGAGAGAGAGAGCACACACAGGCAGAGGGAGAAGCAGGCTCTCAGCTGAGCAAGGAGCCTGACATGGGACTCGATCCCAGGACTCTGGGATCATGACTGAGCCAAAGGCAGGAGCTTAACAACTAAGCCACCCAGGCATTCCTCAAAATAAAATCTTAAAAAAAAAAAAAGTAACAGCTGACAAAAACAAAAGGTATTAGTAGGCACAAAGATGGTAACGAAACAAACTGACCCCTTATATACAAAAGTTCTTGACGTGTGCTAACAAGATGACCTCAAAATATATAAAGCAAAAAAACACAGAACGGCCAGCGCTTTGGCAAATCCACAACTGTGATGGGAAACTGCAATGTATCTCTCCACAAGAGGTGGGGTGAACAGATAAAATCATTAAGGAACTGAACCACATGATCGACACTTGGTGGGATGCCCCCAGCCATTCAAGAATCTGGTTTACACCCCTTATCTGACATTCTGAGGTCCTCTTGCCTGCTGGCCCAGAGCTGGTCGCCCGGCACACAGAGATGACACTGAGCTCACCAGGAGGAGCTCGTGAGAAAGGGGGCAGACATCCAAATAAACCATCATGACCCGCATGAATATATTAGGAGAGAAACTGACCACAAAGGCAGTGGCTCACCCAAGCGTCACACTTGGGAACCAGGCTTTGCTCCAGGCGTTTTACAAATATGAACTCCTTGAACTGTCACATCATCTCACTATTTTTAATCTCATTTCAAGGACATGGGGGCACTGGAATGGCGAAGCAAGTGCCCTAAGACGCAGCTTTGCGGCAGGAGTTCCTGAAGTGGCCGGCAGCTTTAGTCACTGAGTGGCACTTTTGTGCGGATCATCTTACTCGGTTCTCAAACAGGGGCAGCCCCCCTCACCCACAGCCATAGACGCTGGCCTTTCTCTTCCCGATTTACTTTTTATCCTTAGCACATATCCCTATCTAATAGACTAGAAACTTTGTTGATAAAGTTTCTTGTCAGTTTCCACTCCCAGCACCTGGTTTGCTTTTTTTTTTTTTTTTTTTTTTTGCCTATTTCATTTCCCTGCAGGATCCCCAGCTTTTATTTTTTTTTTAAAGATTATTTATTTATTTATTTATTTATTTATTCATTAGGAAATGAGAGAGAGCGAGAGAGCATGAGAAGGGAGAAGGTCAGAGTGAGACGCGGACTCCCCATGGAGCTGGGAGCCCGATGTGGGACTCGATCCTGGGACTCCGGGATCATGACCTGAGCCGAAGGCAGTTGCTTAACCAACTGCGCCACCCAGGCGCCCAGGATCCCCAGCTTTTAGAACAGCATCAGCCTCTCCGCTCCTCTAAGCGAGCTGCCTAGAGCAGAAGCCCCTGAGGGCTGCATGCACACTTCCACTGCTCTCTAGGGGATTTGTACCCACATCTGAGAAGGAATGCCCTAGCCCATCAGAGGTGTGTGACGCGTGTTTGAACAGACTCCTAACACCGCCACACGGTCTGTCTTTACATGTGCTACTGGGGACCTCTTGGGGAAAGCCGGCTGGTTCCAGCCAAGTTCACGTGTGGAAATCCTACTCCCAGGACGGAGGCAGGTTGGCGCCTCCTCCAGGGTCCTCCCAAGCTATTCCGGATCTCTTCCTCCTGAGGCCTCCTCATTGCTGAATGACAATGACCTGGGTGAGGGCCTCTCTCTCCTCCATGCTGTGGGTTTCTGGAAGGCTGGGACCTCTCCTCAAAGGCACAGCTGCCCCAGCCTCCGCACTTGGCTCACTGGCCTACTTTAGCTCTTCTGGCTCCATCCTTTCCATGGCAGCCGGAGAAATGGCTCCAAACATAAATCAGACCGCATCAACTCCCCTGATTAAAACCTTTCCGTGAGACACACAAGTTCGCGAAAACAAGAATACACGTCCGGTATGGATCGGAGGGTCCGCCTCACCAAAATGGAGCGGCGAATGAAGGGAAAGGGAGCTATCAGATCAAAGAGAAAAGTCTAGCCCAGAAAAGAGGCAAAAAGAATCCAGCACGGCTTGCAGAGGTCTAGGGAGAACCTGTTTCCACAAATGCACAAAGAAAAGAGAGAGGCTAACAACGAACAAGCTGAGCGTGCACCCTAAGAAGGTGGGACCAAGGGGCGCCTGCCTGCGTGGCTCAGATTCAGATCCAGGTTCAGGTTCAACTCAGTTGGCTGAGCTTCTGACCCTTGATTTTGGCTCGGGATCTCAGGGTCTTGAGGCAGAGCCCGCTTGGGATTCTCTCTCTCCCTCTGCCATCTCCCCCCCCCCCCGCCCCGCCCCGGGACAGAGGCTCCCCCCCATTCTCTCATGCTCTCTCTCTCTCAAATAAATAAATAAAATCTTAAAAAAAGAAAAAGAAAAGTTGGAAACAATGTCAACTATAGCAGAATAGAGCCAAAAAAGAAGTTGGGTAATAAAAAGTAGATGCGTGGCTCCCCTTGCCTCCGTCCCAGAGTCAAGGTCATCCCAGCACAGGACTGGGCATGGAGCAAGTGCTCAGGGAATGCACTGGTCCACGGTCACAGCCACACAGGAATCGGTGGCAGGATACTGGGGCTCTGTTCCTGGCCCTGTTCCTTCTAACCTCCACCCTCTTGAGCCCCATCCCCATCCCCACTCGGTCCACAATCTTGATTCATCCCTCCCTTGGCTTTTTGGCCGCCCTCTCTTTCTCTCTCTCAAATCTTCCTTTCCAACAGCTCTCTCTAACGGCAGGAATCATCCAAATCCTCAGGATCTAGAGATCCGGGATGCAGACAGAATCCAGGTGGGGCTTGCAGACACTCGAGCTTTCCCACTTTTGGGGGCTGTGTGTCCATAGGCAGGGTGCTTAACCCCTGGTGCCTCAGTTTCCTCCACTGTAAAATGCAGATAATAACAGCACCCACCCACGGGCTGCCTGATGAGTCATGGAGATCAATCCAGCAGAGTGCTCAATGTCAGGTAGGTACCAAGGAGAGGCTCAGTATTCTAGTTCTGGGCTTATTCAGGGAAGGGTACCTAGGTACCTCAGTACCTAGGAGTTTGGAAATCATTGACTAAACCGAAGACTTCGTCCCTCTTTAACTTCATATTCTGAAAGAAAACTGACTCTAGTCCCTCAGGAGTCAAATTATGATCATTCCTTTGTTACTGTAGTTTATTGGGTCTCAATTATTAAACAGATATTTATAGAGCAGCTACTGTGTCCCAGGCCCCTGTCCCGGGCATGACACGGGGGGAGGGAGGGCAGGGGAGAGAAGGAGACAGAAATCCTCACCTTCTTGGGGCTGACATCCTAATTGGGGACAGGGACAGTAAAAATAGAGTGAGTTCCAAGGTGGCAAGTGCTATGGGGAAACAAATATAGCAAGTTAAGAGGACTGGGAGTGAAAGTGGGGGTTCTGATCTTAATCAAGGGGTTGGGATGGCATCACGGTATAGGTCGCTGTTCAGAAAACTTGTGGTTTTAGGAATCATACGGCAGTGCCAGAGCTGCTAGAAATACCCCCATTAGAAATGGTAAAAATACCATGTTGTATGAGTAAGCTTTGGACAAGCACAGGCTGAAAACACATTAAAGATTTTTTTTTTGGTTAAGATTTTATTTATTTATTTGACAGACAGAGATCACAAGTAGGCAGAGAGGTAGATGGAGGTGAGGGTGGGGGGTGGGAAGCAGGATCCCCACTGAGCAGAGAGCCCAATGTGGGACTCAATCCCAGGACCCTGAGATCATGACCTGAGCTGAAGGCAGAGGCTTAACCCACTGAGCCCCCCAGGCGCCCCAACACATTAAAGATTTTAAGAAAAGGCAAAATGACTTGGAAAGTGGACACATTTTCTAAGACAGACAAATAAAGGAAAGGGGGGGAAAAGCATCACATGACCTCGGGGGACCCAGCTGTGACATATAGGCACAGGGATGAGGGAGAGGCTGGCCAATTTTCTCCCAAACCAAGAGGTTTTCAGATGATTCACCGAGAGCTGAAGACAACGTGTTAAAGTCCCCTGAAGTTAATGACGCAATGAGAAGCAGGCAAAGCTAGCTAGCATAAGGGGCTGCGAATGAATCAGGAAAAGAAAACCCAAACCCGAAAAATGGAAAAATGAGCCCAAATGCCACCAGCCTTGTGACAACAACGAGCTCCTCAAGGGCAGGGTGTGGGTCTATACATAGCAGGCGCTCTAACAACACCGAGGACCCCTCAAGGAATGCATCCCCATTTTCCAGAAGACGAAACTGAGGTCCAGAGCGGTTAAATGACTTGCCTAGAGTCACACGGTTAGCGTGTGATGGAACCAGGATTCAAATCTGGGAGTTCTGGTCCCAAAGCACATGCTCCAGGGTTATTTCTTAAGAGAATCAAAGTCATAAAAAGACCTCAGACATACTGAGAGCTTCGTAGGCACTACACATTTTAAACATGTTATCTCCTCAACTCTTTACAAGCACCCCGTGGTTGGAAAGCGGCCCCATTTTGCACGAGTGAACTGGAGAACTCGAGGTCCAGAGTGGGAACATAGCGTGGCCAAGGACACACAGCAGCAGAGAGGTAGGGATCGGAACCTGAGCCTATCTGAGGCCACTGCTTTTAACCATCCGCTTTCCTATCACCACCGGAGAATTTTTGTGATAAACTCAGGAAGCCTCACAACAAATGAACCAAACTGTTTCAAGATGAATTACAAAGTTGCCAACCTGCCCAGTGAGGCTCGAAAAACCAAAAGGTTGGAGGGAGAAAACACAGTTGTCATATTTCCTATTCACTGACATACCTGGAGTTGGGCCGGGCTGGGCATTGGCAAGTGAATTATTTATATCTGGCTGGGGATCGGGATGTAGATGGGGAGGGGGACAGATTGAGTTTCTGAGCACCCCGTCGGGGAGTCACCCTTGACTTGGAAGCCCAGGGGTAGAGGTTTCAGGAAACAAGAAGAGTCAGATATGGGGGCAGCCTGCGGGAGAAGGAAAAGGAGGCCACCTGGCTGATGTCTCCCTCACTGGTCCCTGTCTTCTGCGTTCTCTCTCAAGTCTGATTCCCACTATCTGTTCAAAAAAATCGACAACTCGTGTGTATTGAGCATTTACTCTGAGAACTTTATGTGCTTACCTCCCTGAACCCTCTAACCTTCCCAGAGTTACTGATCCCGTTTTATAGCTATTGAGAGGCCCAAAGACTTGCCCAAGGTCACACGACAAATGAATTGCAGGACTAAAATTCGAACTGAAGACTGCTTCTATTCCGGAGTCTCTGCCCTCCTCTTAACACTGTATTTCAGGGGACTTACTGCAAGGGAGGGTAACAATCTTAAGGAGCCTCCCCTCTTCTCAGTGGCAAGTTGTTCCCACAACACAGATAAGGGCTCCCGAGTTTCAGAGAAGGGAGACTTGCCCAGGTCACAAAGGAGTGACACATTAAGAGATCTGAACGCTGGACTGCCAAAGCACAGAGAAGGCACTATACTTTTCGAGATTCTGGAGAAATGAGAGTGCAAAAGATTCTACGGCCCCTTCTGGCCATCTTATCCTACAGTTCTGTGACTGTCCAGTTTCTCAGGAGTCTCTGGCTGGTCTAGACAAAAACTATCGTTGCATCTAGGCGCCTAAAGCCACTCTCCCCACCCCACCCCGAGTACGGCAGCTTAACCAACACTCCACTCTACCATTGATTTCTCTCTCCCACCACCTCAGCTTGCCCTCCTGGCCCCAACCTGATCTAGAGGCCCTTACCCACTGCATCCACAGCTGGTCTCTCCTTCGGAGCCTACACACCCTCTCATTCATCTAGCCCTGACCCCCATGCCTTTCCGCAACCCCCAGGCTACCCGCCTCGAAATTGCTCCCTTCAGGGCCTCTGCCGGGACGCCCAGCCCCTTCGCCAACTCGGGACTGCCATCCCCAGCTCTGAGCTCTCTTACAGTCAATCCCAAAGCTCGACTCCCTCCTTACCTCCGAGACCCCTCCCCAGCCCCCATTCTTCTACTACTCCCTCCGGCTCCCATTCCTCCCGAACCCCTCCCCAAAGCGATCTCTCGTCGTCCAGCCCCTTCTTTAGCCCCACTCTCTTCCTTCTTGCCACCCGGTCCCGTACCCCCGCCCCAGCTTTCAAGAGCCCCCGGCCCCGACTCGGGGTTCTTACCATCTCCCCGCGCCGCAGCTCTCTCGGCTACGCGGGTTTCCCCCACTCGCTCCTCTCCAGCCTCCCCTTCCGGGTTCCCGCCCCGAAGCCCGCTGGGAATTGGAGTCCGAGCGGCCACGGACTACACCTCCCAGAAGGCAGCGTGATCACGCTTGGAGGTGGGGAAAGGAAGCAAACTGGGCGGGCTGAGGACAAGAACGACTCTAACTCCCAGGAGGCAGAGAAGGCGCTTTGCAGCGCAGGCGCAGAGAGCGCTCCCGCCAGGCACACTGGGAGATGGAGTCCAGGCTCCTCCATTTTGGCCCGGGGCCCTTGGAAAGAGATTGAGCAAGTTGCAGAGACGTTTGTGAGGAGTGAAGAGCTAAGAAAGAGCAAGTTTATCGATTTCCGTATGCTCATTAACATAATAATTAACAGTGCCTTGTACTTTCTCAAACAATTTTCCATCTCTTCCCCCCGGTTTTCTTACCATCACCTCCTCTAATTTACAAATGAGAAAATTAAGCCCCATGAACTAGGAACTATTCAACAACATAGAAGTTTCACGAGGACAGGCACCTTTGTGTATTTCGTTCAAGCACCCAGAACGGTGTAAATAAGTGTTGCGTAATGTTTATTGCATACTAACCATATGCCAGACATCCCAAGTATTACCCCAACTTTGTAAAAGTTAAGGCAAAAAGAGATGAAACCTCTTCACGGCAACACAGCAAGAAAGTGATTTGAACTGTGCTCGCTTCGGCAGCACATATACTAAAATTGGAACGATACAGAGAAGATTAGCATGGCCCCTGCGCAAGGATGACACGCAAATTCGTGAAGCGTTCCTTAAAAAAAAAAAAAAAAGTGATTTGAACTGAAGTGTGTTGGACATGAGCGCCTCTACGCTCCACTAGGTCGTTAGATCGCTTCCCCTTAAACTATATTTCCCAGCCCACCCTCATTGGCCCTGAGAAAGAGCTTTCAAAAACAAAGCATTTGCTCTGTCAAGGAATATAGATCGTCCTGAGGGGAACTGCTACTCAGGGCCAATTCCAGCGGCCCTCCTCTTTGACTCTTCTCTCAACTTATGGTTCTTTAATGCACCCCCTGCTTCACTAGATTCTCGAGGTCCACGAGCCTTCCCGACTGCACTGGGAAGCCCGGGGTGAAATTCCCAACTTCCAGCATGATCCTTGGCACACGGTAGGCCCTCATTAGATATGCACTGAAGCGGGAAGAGGGAAAGAGGGCCAGAAAGGAGACTGACCAGATCTCTCTTCCCTCCTGAATTGGCAGTTGGGGAGACCCCGCCTCCTCATTAGGATCCCCAGGCCCTGGTCAGCAGAAGCCGGTGGGGCAGGCGCGTGGCGAGGCGGGGGCGTGGCCAGATGGGGCGTGGCCATCTGAAAAGGCGGGCAGCTGACTGAACGCTGATTGGTCGGCACTTTGGCGCGCTCCAGCAAAGGCTTTGTCGGGAGGCGCGAGGCCAAGCTAGTGCTGAGCTAGAAGCCAGGGCCCTTCTCCAGGCGCGCTTGCGCAGGGCCACTTGCACCCTGCCGTTTCCCCTCTCCAGTCTCGCGCCCAGCACACCTTGGCGGGAACTGGTGGGGGCGTGGCCTGGCCTCAGGAGCTCACTTTTGCTCCCCTCCACAGGCCACCCGCAAGGAGCCTCGTTCCAAGGGGATTCGCGCCCACCCCACGGCCGGGTGGGGAACGCAGTGGCCGGGGCCGGCCTGGGGCTCGCGCGCGCGGCCAGCCTCCCAGGACAGGCGCGAGACACAGTCTGATCAGGCTCCCGAGTGTGGGACTGGCGTGAAACCAGAAGGGGGGCCTCACGCCATTTTGCACGTCCTGAGGCGGGTGCTGAGGCCGACGGGGAACGGGGCAGGGGACAGCCCGCCAGAGGCGAGCTGGGGTCCGCTCAGGAGCAGCACTCTGGTCGTGGTCTCCCTCGGGGATTTCAGGGGGACAGGAAGGCAGGCGTGCCCGGGTGCTCGAAGTGAGGCAGGCCAGGGGCAGCAGAGCTGGAGTTTGGGTTTGAGGCTGGGCCTAGGTTTTGGGATCCAGGCTCAAGTTTGAGGCAGGGAAGGCTCTGTTTGAATAGTGTCTGGGCTTTGGGGTCACAAGCTATGATCTGGGGTCTCTGGCTTTGTATCTAGATATAACTAATATTGGAATCTGAAGATGTCGGGTTTTGTGACTGGAAGTTTTCCTGTTGGAATCTGAAGATCCTAGTTTTAGGATCTGGAAGTCTTAGTTTTGAATTCGGAAGTATCATTTGGGAGTCTGACTTGGGAGGTTTGAAGCCTCAGTATAGATTCAGGGTCTAGAATCTCAGTATAGAGTATGAGGTATGAGAGTTAGGGTCTGGAGTCACAATTTGGGACTTTGAGGATTAAATTTTAGGACCTGGAGATCCTAGGTTGAGTTTGGGCCTTCAATTTTGGGGCTCACGTGTGAGATCTCAACTATAGGGTTGGGGGTCACAATTGGAAGGTCTGAAGTGACAGTTTGAGGGTCTAGAGGTCTTTGTTTTTGGATCCGAGGTCAATTTGGGAGGCTGTCCTTTGCTTTGAGGGAGGCTTGGGTTTCTTACTTTAGGGTTTGGGCTCTCTGTTAAGGTTTGTGGCCTGCGATCTTAATGGGATTGGGATTGGGTTGCCTTTGGAGATCAGAAGTGGACAGTTTGGGGGTCTAGAGTATCTCAGTGTTAAGAGTTTAGGGTTTTTAGGTCTGGAAGGGCACATTTTGGGTTTTAGATCCTCACTGTGAGAGTTTAAAGTCCTAGTTTTGGTGTTCTAACATCCCAGTTTAGAGATCTCAAACCACAGTTTTCAGGCCTGGTGGTCTGACATCTCACTATTAAGACCAAAGCTCTGAAGTTAAAGTTTGGGAATTTGCTGCTTTTAGTTTTAGGTGCAGGTCATGACTTGGCCCAAATTTACAATTTGGTATTCATGGACTTCAGTTTAGGGGTTTGAATTTGGTCTTTGGCCCATGCTTGTTGGGGGGGTTGCTTCTGGGATCTCGGAGTGCTCAAAGGAACAACATGGGGAAAACAAAGGCTACCCACCATGTGGCCCATTTCTCCTGGAGTCTCAGAGGTCACTAATAATAATTCTTTTTCCTCTGTTTGCAGATGTGGGGTTCCAGCAGACATTTGTGTTCCCTTGGATGGCCCAGAGCCAGTTCCCTGGGTTCCAGTGACAGGTAAGGGCCCTTCCCTGCCTCTCTCCATTCCAACTTTGGTCACTGGTTGAATAATAACAATAATGTTTACTGAGCGTTTGCTGTTTGTCAGACTCTTTGCTAAGCCCTTTTGTTTGTATGATATCCTTTAATCCTTACATCTCCACAAGGAAGTAGGTGCGAATAATTACCGCCATTTTCAAGATGAGAGAACTCTGAGGTTGTTGCCAAAGATCATCTCAGAGGCCCTGCAGGCTTTGACTTTCAGAGTTTTGTCAATGCCCTGCCTTCCTTTCTTTTATTCGTGTATTCATTCATCCATCCATCAAGCACCTACCAAGTATCAGGAATCTCCCTAAGGGATGTTCACAGGAGATTGAGGGTTGTATCAGATTCCTGCCACCCCTCCAGCCTGGATAAAGAAAAGGGAGCCAGAGTTCATCTTATCCTCACAATCTCCCCGAATGACTTACTCCATCCAGCTTTTCATTCATTTATATTTTTGTAAGATCTTATTTATTTATTTGACAGAGACACAGCGAAAGAGGGAACACAAGCAGGGGGAGTAGGAGAGGGAGAAGCAGGCCTCCCGCCGAGCAGGGAGCCTGATGCAGGGCTCAATCCCAGGACCCTGGGATCATGACCTGAGCCGAAGGCAGACCCTTAACAACTGAGTCACCCAGGCTCCCCCTTCATTCATTTATTAAGCATCTGCTTTTGTTCAGATTCTCTACTAGGTTCTGTGCTCAGAAGGAGCACCATGAAGAAAATGAAGAACGCCCGTCTCACTTCCCATTCCTCCTGGAATCCCAGAGGTCACCAACAATGTTGGGGGGTGTCTTCCCACTCCCCCCACCCCCCCCCCAGTCTAGATGTGTGGGGGGGAGTGTCATTGTATTGATAAAAACTTCTAGTTGCCATGAACAGAACCCTAGCTAAAACCAGCTTTGGCATAAAAGGAGATTCACCGAGTCCTTTAAACCAAAAATTCAGGGGCATCAGGGTTGGCTGGTTCTGGGTGAGGATTAAATGATGTTGCCAGGAACCTGCCTCTCTGGGCCATGCTGTTGCCCTGCGTTGGCTTCATTCTCAAGCAGGCCCTCCCTTTGTGAGGGCAAGATGGCTCCCAGCAGCTCCAAGGCCACATCCTGCCAGCCTGACAGGCCCAGCAGAGAGCCTCTTTCTGGGAGCCATTGATTCTGATTGGCCAAACCTGGGTTATGACCCCAATCCTGAACCAATCACTGTGACTCTTCTTAGCTGGACCTTAGTTCGGTGCTGCTAGTGCAAGGGGAGGTTGGGATCGACCTCTCAGAACCACATGGAAGGAGAGTGGGGGAGGGGTGGTCCCAAAGGAAAGTGTTACCAGGCAAGGGGGCTTACATGTCCATCAACCAAAATCAACAGCTTTATCAACTGTAGTTAGCTAATACTACTTGACCCCATTCTTCAACATCCATTACCCTTAAAAAAAATTCTGACAAATGACTGTCCACCTTCTGTCTTTAACATTTTGTGAGTACTCTCAGGGTGCCACGTCTTTCCAGACAAGATCTTTCCAGATAAGATCAAACTTTCTGGCCACTTCCATTCTATCAATGAGTTAAAAACAGCCTCAGAGAGATGAAAACATGTTTCCAAAGTCACGCAGCAAATGGCAGAGCTGGGATTACGACCTAGGTCTGTCTTATTCAAAAGCCGGAGCTTAAAACCAACTGAAAGGCTGCCTGTTGGGATTGCCCCCTGCTTTGTCCCACTTTGGGGCAGCTCTTACTCTTAAATTTCTGCACATGTCAAAGCAAATTAGGGCCTGGGCCTTGGTTTTCCTATATCTAATACGAGAAATTTGGACGGGCTCTTCTAGCTCCTGTAAAATAAAAAAACTAGGGAGAGTTTAGGCTGATTGGCTCAGGGAAGAGGAAATTCAGGAATTAGAATCATTTGCCATTTCAAAGGCTGGGACCATCAGAAGACAGGAGCATTCATGGGGTGCCTGGGTGGCTCAGTGGGTTGAAGTCTCTGCCTTTGGCTCAGGTCATGATCTCAGGGTCCTGGGACCGAGCCCTGCCTTGGGATCTCTGCTCAGCAGGGAGCCTGCTTCCTCCTCTCTCTCTTCCTGCCTCTCTGCCTACTTGTGATCTCTTTCTCTGTCAAATAAATAAATAAAATCTTAAAAAAAAAAAAGACAGGAGCATTCATAAAATCAACAATTTTTTGTTGAAAACTTACTAAGTGCTGATCATTCTTCTAAGAGCTAAGGATAGAGCCAGGGGCACCTATGACTTGCTTGGGCCCTAGGCAATTTTTCCTTCTTGAACCCCTTCCTCCTTTTTTTTTTTCTTAAAAGCTTGCTTTCTTTCTTTCTTTCTTTCTTTCTTTCTTTCTTCTTTCTTTCTTTCTTTTCTTTCTTCTAAATATCTTATTTATTTGAGAGAGTGAGAGGACAAGAGGGGGGGAAGGGCAGAGGGAGAGAGAGAAGCAGGCTCCCAGTTGAGCAGGGAGCCCAATGCAGGACTGAGTCCCAAGACCCTGGGATCATGACTTGAGCTGAAGGCAGACGCTTAACCGACTGAGCCACCCACGCACCCAGGCCCCTTCCTCAATTAAAAACATACTTAAAATTATAGTTTACAACAACATCGACATAGATTTTAAAAGAAATTAAAACATTTTTAGGGCAGTTGGCAGGTGGTGGAACACGTGACTCTTAATCTCCGGGTTGTGAGTTCGAGCCCCACGTTGGGTGTAGAGTTGACTGAAAAATAAAATCTTAAAAGGGACGCCTGGGTGGCTCAGTTGGTTAAGCAGCTGCCTTCAGCTCAGGTCATGATCCCAGTGTCCTGGGATCGAGTCCCGCATCGGGCTCCTTGCTCAGCGGGGAGCCTGCTCCTCTCTCTGCCTCTGCCTGCCTCTCTGCCTGCTTGTGTTCCCTCTCTGTTAAATAAATAAATAAAATCTTTAAAAATAAATAAATAAATAAATAAATAAAATCTTAAAAAAGAAAAAGAAATTAAGACATTTTCATGAGCCCTTAAAAGAGGGACCAGACTTGGGCACTGTGCTTACTGCGCCTAATGGATAAGTCAGTCTCGGATATAACCATTAATCAAATAGACAAAAATCCCTGCCCTGCGGTGTTGATAATAAAGAAAGATTTCAGATTCTGATAAATCATAGGGGATGTGACCAAGAATACGCTTAGCTAGATCGGTTGGTCAGGAAAGGCCTCTCTGAGGAGGTTCCATTTAAGCTCCGTGCTGAATGGCAAAGGAAAAACCAGCTATACAACAATCAGGGCATCAGGGCAAAAGAGCATTCCAGGTGGAGGGAATAGGAAAGGCCCTAAGGCAGAAAGAAACTTGGCAGTTTAGAGAAACAGAAAAAGGACCATGTGGCAGGAGCTGGCCGGTTCCCTGAAGACCCGGAGGGCAGATCTGGGGTTAGTGTGTGAAAATTACAGAAAAGAACTTGTCTGAAAACCAGAACCATCCAGCAAGGAAAGGGGCAGCCTTGGGAGGAAGTTCCTGGCTCCCAGAGGCCCCCGGGAGCACACCCCAAGTCCCACGTATTCAGGACTACTGCCCAGGAGACGTCAAGATTTTGTGATGCTTCATCGTCACTGTTTTCCTCCCGCCAAGTTTTTTCCCCAGGGACTTCTGTGTTTGCACACAGAAGGCTCTCAATGCTTTGCAGAACCCAGAGTAAACACCCAGGGACTACAGTTGATATGAAATTCTTTTTCTCAGCCACGGTCAGGTCACACTTTGAACTTAAATAGGACTGGACACTTTTTTCTTCCTTGCTTTCTGTATTGTTTCTCACTGGGGCTTCCAGGGGTCCTTCTAGAACAGAAGGGAAGTGGTATGCCAAAAGTAAATATTAGGGGCGCCTGGGTTGCTCGGTGGGTTAAAGCCTCTGTCTTTGGCTCAGGTCATGATCTCAGGGTCCTGTAATTGAGCCCCGCATCGGCCTCTCTGCGTGGTGGGGAGCCTGCTTCCCCCCCGCTCTGCTTGCCTCTCTGCCTACTTGTGATGTCTCTCTGCCAAATAAATAAATAAAATCTTAAAAAAAAAAAGTAAATATCAGGGTTAGACAGGACTTTAGAGGTCAGCCTACCCCAGTTTTCCTCCAAAGATAGAACCCCAATGTCCTTGCCCCTCAAAGTTATAGTTTCTACCAGGAGGTAACTAGAGACCAGAGATTTTTTTTTCATTCTTTCATTCAGCTGACAAATATATTCACGGTGTTTTCAAGAGGTTGCACTAATGGTATCCTACCCTGTGCAAAGCCCTTTTATGGCTTCCTGCTGGTCTTCACATAAAGGCAAAAAACTCTTCTGTACTATGAGTCTTTGAGATCCTGCCTCATCTGGCCCCTATCTTCTTCTCCAGCCTTGTCTCACCCCATAAGACTCCTTGCCTTTTGTGCACCAGACAGGGCAACTTTTCTTTGAGTTCTCCGTCCTTCCTCATGCCACAGGGCCTTTGCACATGTCCTCTCTATCGGAAATGTGCTTGTTCCCTCTTCACCTATACGTCTCCATTTATCCTAAAGAACCAGTTCTGGCCAGGTTACTTCCTCACGGAAAATGTTGTAGGTTAGATCAAAGCCACTGTTTCAAGTAGCCTTCTTTGTCTCCATCAGGGCCAACTCCCTGGGAGTGCAAACTCCTGTAGTTACAGACCCCTGTGTTTAGAAGAGCCTGATGCTTGGTTTAATGCCCTGCTCTCACCCCTTGAAATCCTTAATTTTTAAAAAGGGGGCCCCACATTTTCATTTGCGAGGCTCTCCTCCCCAGCAAGTTAGCTGGTTCCGGTCCTAATTGGAATTTTATGTTTGTTTGTGTAACAATCTGATTAATGACTTTATCCCTGATAGTCCTGTGGGCTCTAGAAAAGGCTATATTTTGATTTTTATACTTTTATCCATATCACCTAACGCCATTCCCGGCCCATCGTAGGTGCTCAATAGGTAAATGGCTGAATGAGGGGCGCCTGGGTGGCTCAGTTGTTAAAGCATCTGCCTTTGGATCAGGTCATGATCCCAGGGTCCTGGGATGGAACCACGCATCAGGCCCCTGCTGGACAGGGAGGCCTGTTTCTCTCTCTCCCACTCCCCTTGCTTGTGTCCCCTCTCTCACTGTGCCTTTCTCTCTCTCTGTCAAATAAATAAATAAATTCTTTTTTAAAAAAAAATAAGTAATTGCTGAATGAGAGAGTGAGTACGATTCTTTGAGGACTTCAGGCTTCGGTTAGGGAGATAAGTGCGCCTCCCACCCTGCTCCCCCATGTCCTCGAGGGCAGTGACAACAGTGGTTTCCCTCTCCTTCCTCGGTGTCCAACGCAGGGTCAGCTTGTGGGTTTGAGTAGGAACTAAACACCTGTCTAATCGAGGGAGTGTCTGGGGGCGTGGCCAGGCTGCAGGTGAAAACATCATGTGGACCTTCAGAGGAGGGGAAGAAGGCAAGGGAGGTCACCAGAGGCTTCCTACTAAGCCCTGAGAGGAGGCGAGACAAGGATTGGTGGAGAGGGGGTTTCCCAAAGGAGTCGTGTGAGTCATGGCAATGGTGCAGAATTTGGGAGAGAGACTCCAATGTCTTTGTGTCGCCATCTGTCAAGAGAGAGAGAGGTGGAGGGGTGTGTGTGTGCGCAAGGGTATATTATGAATTATGAATGCAGGATGCGATCCTGGAAGTTCTGTGGCCTCCCAGCAGTCCGCTTCCGTCATGCCCTCACTTATTTATTTAGCAAATAAGCAGGGAGTCCCCACGGTGTGCCAGCCCCTGTTCTGGATGCTAGAGATACAGTTCCCACCCCTCCCCTCCCTCAGCCCTCAGCTCGGAGCAGGGCTCAGAGAGATGCACCAGCACGGGGCTGAGGGCCCTTAGCCGAGGTACCTCCCCCGTCTTATAAGGGATGACACCAGAATGGTCAGCCGGGCCAGGGGCTGAGGGCCATTATAAGCCAGGTTAAGGGTTTCAACTTGGTCCTTAATAATGAGATGGCATCGAGAGGTTTGAAGCACTTATTAGACAACTAGAGTATCAGGCTCTGTGCTGGGCGAGCTCACACACACCGGTGTATTGAGTGCTACTGATAATCCTCTGAACCTCAGTGAATATCCTCATTCCCATTGCCTGGATGAGAAAACTGTGGCCAGATCTGTATTGCAGAAAGCTCACCCTGATGCTCGTAGACAGGACGGACTGGAGGAGGCCGGGGGTGGGGGCTGGGAAGGCAAGGGGGATGTCCACACGTGGACTGTGGCAGGGCCGGGGGGCCGGAGAAGGGACTGGAAAGGGAATGGGCAAGATTTGATGAGACCTACGAGGCCCAGGATTCTGTCTGGGGGGCTTGGGGCGGGGAGCCTCTCTGAGATGGGGAACACAGAGATGGGTGGTTTGGGGGCTCCGGTGCCAACGTCTTAACCAATACCAGCTCTCGGCCCCAAACAGGAGGCAGAGGAAGAATCACACCAGCAAACTTCATGAGTTGGCATTGCTGTTGCCTGTGGCCCTGAAGACGGGCACCAAGAAGCTCACCAAGGTATGGGGAGACCGGGAGAGGAGGCGGATGTAGGCGGCAGATCTGAAAATCTCTGTCCTTGTCCTGGGGCCCCGACACAGACCCTTTCAACGACAACACCGAGATGGGCACAGTCCTTCCCTGCGTGGGCCTTTCTGTGATCCCATTGCTAGAAGCCTGGGGGATCCTTCCTTGCGAAGGGGCAGGGGCAGCTGGGCAGGGGAAGGGGAGGGTGGACTCGGCAAGGAGCCCGGTAAAGGTCATCACTCTGGGGAGTCAAACAGCCCTCAGTTCGAGCCTGTCAGCCCCGAAATGGCAAGACTCTGGGTAGGGCCCTCGGCTTCTCAGCCTCTCAGGCAAGCCATTTCTCAGCCATAATCCGAGGGAAAATAACGTCTGCTACGCAGAGGTATTGTGAGGCTCAAAGGACACACTAGACTAGCTGTGATGGTCCTTGAAGAAATGTCGCTTCCCTCTCTGAGTCCCTTGTCCTGTGTCCTGGGGGCGTCCTCTCCGAGGTAGCAAGAGCTATGTCCCCAGGGGACACCTGCTGAGCTGCCGCCTCGCTCCGCTCCTTACTAAGGGACTCAGAGATCTTGGAGGTGTGCTATGTTTTCTCGCTGTGGTTCCTTTCTTTCGGTCATGTATCCACTCATTCATCAGCCAGTTCTGGTTCTGGAAAGACGTCTGGATGGCAGAGGAACTTGAGCTCCTCCTCCCCTGGGAACTCAGAATGTGGTCAGGACAATACAAATTCCAGAGGAATCAACCGACCCCCACTAGAACGTGCTGCCTGTTGTCCGAGAGGCTCAGTAGAGTGGACGTTTGGGGCAAGATCCAGGCCTTTGGGTGCCAGATCCTAACCCTCACCTCCTCGGGGCCTCCCACCTTCCATCGATCGCCAGGTCATGTTGATTCTCCCTCCTAAGTCCTAGCTTCCTGTGGCCCCTCTAGCAAAGGGCCACAAACCCAGTGGCTTGAAACAAGGTGAATTTATTCGCGCACAGTGTGGAGGGCAGGGGTCCAAAATCGGCCATGCGGTTCTTCTCGGAGGCTCCCGGGGAGAATCCGTTTCCTTTCCCTTTGCCAACTTCTAGAAGCTGGCTGTGTTCTTTGGCTCACGGCCCTTCAAGGCCAGCATCATAGCACTTCCCAGGCTCTCTCCTTCTCTTCCTCTGCTCCCATCTGCATCTCGCCTTCCCTGTCTTCGACCCTCCTGCCTGCCGCTTGTAAGGACCCCTGGGACCACAGTGGATCCACTCAGTTAATCCAGAACAATCTCCTCATCTCAGGATCCTCACTCAGTCCACATCTGCCAAGTCCCCTTGTCATATTCGGCAACATGTTCTCAGGCTCCGGGGACCAGGACATGGAGGTCCTTGGAGAGAGGCATTAAGCAGACCACCATGGTGCTCAGAAATACCTGAGGAATTTTGCCCTTTGTCCTCAAGCCTCTGTGTATGTAGTGTGCATAGGTACTGTGATCAGCTCTTGGGAGGTGGGGGGCAGAGGCGACTGGGGGACAGTCCCAGCCCCAAAGGAGTGACAGTAGAGTCCAGCGACAGGCGGCATTTCATCCCTGACCGCATGACAGCATCTCATGGAATTCTCCCCAGACCTCAGCCTGCTTTCGTGACCATCGATCCTCTGACATCTTAAGGATCCCTCTTCCTCCCCACCTTCATCTTTCCTTGGGTTCAGTCCTGGGTCTCCTGCTCCATGGACAACCTGCGTCCCTGCCTGTCCCCAGCCTCCCCCTCGACACGTCTGCCTGGAGGGCGTCACCACGACTTGGGCTGGGGCTGTGTGATGCACTCCGTCTGACGCTCAATGAGTGAACTGAGCTGTTATGTGTTGCCTTCCCTGTGTTTGAGATTTGGGGTGCGGCTTAGCCTGTGGCATCCTTCCTCGCCGGCCTGACTCATGAAGGGCCTCCTGGCCCATGTGGTCCTGTGGCTTCTTCTCTCTCTGACCATTGTCCACTGCGAGGAGAGGGGTCACATTGCCCAGAAGGACACAGCTGGTTAATGGCAGAGAGAGAGTCAGATGTGTCTCATTCCAAAGGGCCACCTCCTCAGCTGCTCGGTCACTCAGCCCTCAACAGGTGTTTGATGGATAGATGGATGGATGAATGAATGAGTGAATGAATGAATCCCCTCAGCTCAGACAGTCCTAGGACCTGTCGATCCTGCCTTCAGAAGGTCTCTGGGATCTGAACCTCTGGCGTAGCCCCCAAGCTAACCTTCTGGAACCTTCGGTCTTAGACTCTGAGTTGATGCCCAACGGCCTTCTGCATAAAACCTTTATACTGCCACGAATCACATTTTGTATTACTTGACAGTTTACAAATATTCAGTGTAGTGAGCGCCAATCGTGAGCCAAGCCTGGGGTTGGAGATAAATTATCTGCTCTTGAGAACGCCATGGTCCAGTTCTCCAAGTTAGAAAAGGCCCTCATTTAAGAACCTTGAGAACCTTGGTTTCTCAAGGTTCTCAAGAGCCTTTGAGAACCTTGAAGCGCTCTCATTCGATCATGGACGAAGTATTTATCAGGCAACTAGTGTATCAGGCCCTGTGCTGGGCGATTTCACACACGCTAATTTATTCAGTCCTAAGGATAAGCCTCTGAGCCTCCCTGAATATCCTCATTCCCATTGCCCAGATGAGAAAACTGAGGCTCAGAGGTAAAAAACGGCCTGCTCCCGATACACGGCCAGGAGGTGGCAGGTTGGCTCCGGGTCCTTCCAAAGTCTCCTGTCTGTGTCACATGTTTCCCTCAGTTAGATTATAGCTCCCTTCCATGGGTCAGGTCACATCATTTCAGCGACTGTTGCTAGTTTATGGAACAGTTTCTCACCAGCCCCTTTGTGGGACCATGTTTCCTGATCCAGGGTTCGGAAGATTACTGCTAACCGTTTTATTGGTGTTCTAGGGATCCAGTTCAATCCAAGAAATACTTAACTGGTCCTCCTCCCTCACCTCTTCACTAGGCTAACTCCTGTCATTCTTCAGGTCTCCGCTTAAATGCTGGAGGCCTGGGGCCCCTGGGTGGCGCAGTCGGTTAAGTGTCCAACTCTTAGTTTCGGCTCAGGTCTGATCTCAGGGTTGTGATCTTAGAGTCGTGATCTCAAGGCTCATGAGATCGAGCCGCACACTGGGCTCCACACTCAGGGGAGGGTCTGCTTGGATTCTCTCTCTCTCCCTCTGCCCCTTCCCCATCTCTAAAATAAATAAATAAATCTTTAAATATAATAAATGCTGGGTGCCTAACTCAGTCGGTTGAGTGTCTAGCCTTGGCTCAGGGCATGATCCTGGGTCCTGAGATCGAGTCCTGCATTGGGCTTCCTGCTTGGCAAGGAGTCTGCTTTTCCCTCTCCCTCTGCTGGTCCCCCTATTGGTGCTCTTTCTCTCTCTCAAATAAATACAATCTTAAAAAAAAAAAAATGCTGGAGGTCTTTCCAGACACTCAAGTTCAATTTCAGAATCTTGTTATACTTCTTATTCATAATGCTTATCACATCCTTGATAATTCTGTATGATTTACAAGTTTATTAACAGCCACTGTCCTCACTAGATTACAAATTCCAGATTTGCAATAGATTACAACCCACTGTAATAGATTACAACCCACTAGATTACTAACCCACTGAGTGGCTCAGTGGGTTAAAGCCTCTGCCTTCGGCTCAGGTCATGATCTCAGGGTCCTGGGATCCAGCCCCACATCGGGCTCTCTGCTCAACAGGGAGCCTGCTTCCTACTCTTTCTCTACCTGCCTCTCTGCCTACTTGTGATCTCTCTCTCTTTCTCTGTCAAATAAATAAATAAAATCTTTTAAAAAAATAGATTACAAATTCCATGAAGGTAAACAGAAGCATGTCCCTGGTCTCCAGTGGGTAGAAGTCTTGTTTAGCTTTGTGTCTGTGATACCGACTTGGTACTTGGCGGCCTGCTGGGCAGAAGGCATCACGCTCCATGCTACGGAGATCACCCTTCAGCAATCAGGGGCTAAGCTACCTCTCGATTCTGGGAGCGAGGGATACAGAAATCACTTAGCCACAACATCTACTCTCAAACTAGTTCGAGGTCAATGAGAGAGAATAACTCATGAGGCCAGGGCATCGCAAGGGTGCTGAGAAGGGACATCTGACTTAGGGAGGTGAGAAAGCTTCTGGAAGGGGAGACCACTGTACTAAGGCTCTGAGGAGGAGAAGCCAGTGCAGGAGTCTGTGGAGAGAAGAGGAGGGCTTTCCAGACAGAGAATGCAGCATGTGCAAAGGGCCAGGGGTGGGAAGCCAGACAGTGTGCATTGAAAAACTAGGCCAAAAGGCAGGCGGACCTGAATTCAGATCTCAGCTCTGCCACTTCCTTTCTAACCTTAGCAAGCCACGCTAGCACTCCAAGCCTCGGTTTCCACAACTGCAACAGACCTCTCCCTGAGCGGCAGCAAGGTCTAAACAGACTAGGAATATCTCTGCCCCTGGAGGGATTACTGGACTGGGAAACAGGCTCCTGCAGCCTTTCTGTCACTGGTCCCCCACAGCCCCGCATGGTCTTGGGCCCCCTTCCTGTGCTCAACCCTGTCTTTCTTTTGGGGGCAGAAGGAGATTCTGCTACATGTCCTGCATTACATCCAGTACCTCCAGAGCAGCATCGATGTGGCGAAGGCCTTGCTCAAATTCCACACCACCAATGGGGAAGGCGGACTCGGGGGTAAGTTCAGTCACCATTTCCCGCTAATGGAGAGCCATCAGGGACACCAAGCGACGTCGACGAGCCCCAGTCCCCGGGAGTCTCAGAGGCTGGCAGTGCGGACAGGGTCAGAGAGACGGGCCTGTTGCTGGGAACTCCAAGCAGGGTGCCTGGGGTCTCGAGACGGGGCCTGCGCGGTCGGTAGGGTAGCGGAAGCCCGGGGGAGCCCCGGCAGGCAGGAGGCGCCAGGAGCCGGAGCACGCCAGCATGGGAAGATTCGAGCAGAATGTCTGAGGCAGGCCAGCAGCTGGTGTGCATGGAGGGACCACGCAGCATCAGCACGAGGCGCCCAGGCTGGCGAACCAGACCCTGACGCAGATGCACGTCTTAGGACCTTAACCTCCCCGTGCTTCAGTTTGCTCAACTGCAAAATGAAACCGATATTGGTACGCTTGACCTTGGAAGAACACAGGCTTGAGCTGTGTGGGCCCGAGTTACACGCAGATTTTCTTAGATAAATCCAGGACAGTCCTGTAAACGTCTTTTCCTTCTGCTTTCGACCCCTGCTTTTCTCTAGCTTATTTGACTGTAAGAATACGCTATGTAACACAGGATAGCCGAAATACAGGCTAATCACCCGTTTGTGTTATTGGTAAGGATTCTCATCAACAGTAGCCTATTAGTTGTTACGTTTTTGGAGGGTCGGGATTAGGTGTGGATTTCCCATAGCGCGGGGCTCAGGCTAAGGAGGGAGACGAAGATGAGAATTCCTAGAGGACTTTAAAAAGCGAGCGGAAAACCATGATCAGATTTTTTTTTTTTTTTTAAGGAAGAGGTGCCTGACGTCTAGTGAGCAGAACTGGTTATTAAGGGGGAAACTGGAGTCAGGGAGGTCAGTGAGGAGGCCTTTAGGAGTGATCTGGACCGGAGACAGGCCATCTCGCACGGAGGGTGAAGTGGTACCTCCGGGCGACGTTGAGGAGGGAGAATTGAGAGGCCTCATGGAGAGGCTCCGGGGCGAGCCAGGGTGGGCCTTGGAGCCCTCGCTGCCCTGGGGACGGTAGGAGGAGGAATTGGTTTGGGATGGAGATGCTATTTGGGATGGGGACGACGGCGGGAAAGCATTTGGGAAGCTTTGAGCCTATCTTCCTTCTCGGCGGCCCCCAAATGACCCTGGGGGGCCTGAGTTTTCGCCTGGGAACCTCTGCCGCCTGGCCTCTCAACCTCACACCAGCTCAGTCTCCTCAGTTTCCACATTTGTAGTCAGTCAGCCCCCTTGGCCCTCTGCCCACGACTGGGAAGTGTGGGCAAGCCAGACGAGTCAGAAGTCACCCTGTCCTGACTTCTCCGGCCCCATGCAGGGCTGGGTCGGAACTGGGCCTCAGGCCCCGCACGGCGGAGACTCTCCACCCCTTCGAGCTCCCCGCACTCTCGCAAGTCCCGTCTTCAGGGAGCCTGCCGGAAACCCCGCAAGAAGAAACTCACCGGATTGTCAGGTACAAGTGAGGCGGGATAGGAAGCCGGGTCCCACGGGAGCAAAGCTCCTTCTCCAGAGCGTTTCTCAGTCCAGGGAGGCCTGGGCAACTACCCAGAGCCCCTGAACACACTTTAGAGTGGGACCTACCTTGTCCAACGTCCCGGGCCCTCGGCCCCTCTCTCCCTGGCCCTGAGGCCTGGAGCGGTTGCTCTCCTCCTCTGAGCCTCAGCAACCTGGGGCAGACCACACGGTGGTGCTCAGGACCGGGAGCCTGGGTGTGCACCCCTGGAACAGTGACGAGAGGAGAGGCACACAGTCCGGGCTCAGCGAGTTAGCAGCAGTGAAATAGCAGCTCAGGCTGCTATTACCGTTTATTGTCATTGGCCCCGGGCCAGGGCATCAGGGGGTACAGGCTGATGGAAAGACCCAGGTGTGGCGAGCAAGCACCCCCCGGGCCAGCCTCTGCCTGCTGCTCACTCACCATGCGTCCCTTCGCCTCTGCAGGCCTTCGTTGCCCCGTCTTTAAGATGGGATTGTACCTAATCAGCGCTTTCCAGTCTTGGCGGCCTACCTACTGAATCGTCCAGGGGACTGTAAAAAATGCCTATGCCTGAGCCTCCCACCCAGAAAGTCATGTTCCAGGGGCCTGGGGTGGAACCTGGGCATCAGTACTTTTTCCAGAGCTCCCGAGGTGGCTCGAACGTGTGGGCAGGGGTGGGGAGCCGCGGCTGGGGTGACCTCTCGCTGAGGATCCAGGCTTACCTGGGAAGGGCTGGTGAGCGACCAGGCCCGACAAAGCTGGGAATAGGCTGCGGGGCCCAGAGCAGAGACGCCCTCCTCCCGAGCCATGTGCTGCCCCCCCACCCCGATGCTCGTCTCTCTGCTCCCCCAGAACGCCAGAGCCGGGCCCAGAACCTGCGCCGCTGTCTGGCCCTGGACAAGCCCGAGAAGTGGGTGACCCCGTCCCCAGAGCAGCAAGGAAGGAACGTGGGGGGGACCGCCACCCTTTCAAGACGTGCCAGCTCCTGCTGTCACCCCAAAGTTGCATCATCGCTGCCTCCAGGTGACAGGAAGGGAGGAAGGTCCCGGCTGACGCTGTTGGACATGGCTGAGAACAGCAGCCACTGTGACTTCTCAGGTCGCTGTCTTCCCTCGCCCTTAACTCAGTCCCTTCTACACTCCCCGGCAGGCACCCGCGGCATCCTGAGCCCGGGCCCAGTAGCTGGGGCCTCCGCCGTGGGCAACGGGGACGCAGTCCCGGGCCTCCTTCCTGTCGGCATCGTCCTCCCTTTAGGCCCTGCTGTGGGTAGAAGGGAGGGTGGCGCCAGCGTGGCTCTGGTGTGAGGCTGTGGGTCACAGAACCGGGGAAGACAGGCGACGGCTCCTGTGACTCCCGTCCCTGGGCCACCGTGGTGATGCACCCAGCAGACCCCCAGGCCAGACAGGGGTGCCCGGTGGGCGAGGCAGGCCCTGAGCCGTCCTGCCCCCATCCGTTCATCCAGTCCCTGCTCCCCGAGCAACTCGGGGCCACCTGGGGAGGAAGGGCTTTTCGGCTCTTCGGCTCTTGGGCTGGTTGAGTAACCTGGGGCAAGTTACTTGGTAGCTCAGGGTCTGTCTGCTTAACTGTAAAATGGGCATAACCATGGTATCCTCGGGCCCAGGGCTACTGACTCGTCTCCAAACGGCCCCAAATTGAGCGGGCAGGGCGAGCTCCCCGAACGTGTTTGCTCTCGTCGGCTCCCTCGACAGTATTCCACTTCAGGACTTGAGCCCCCTGACAGCTTCCGTGAGGGATGCGGGGTTCCAGAAACCGGTGGGGTCATTCGGGGCACCCCGTAGGCTCACGCAGAGGCCCCGCAGCCTGAGGTCTTAGGAGGATGTGGGAGGGAGAGGCTGTGGCAGCCCGGGGAACCTCTCCATCCCGGGTTCTGTGACTCCCGGGATTCCTTCCAGGGGCAGGAGGAAGCGTCCGACTCGCCCTCCCCTCCCCGCAGGCTGCTGTTGCCGAGTCAGTGCCCAGCGAGACGGGCTCTACCGAGCCTTCAAGGCCCAGCAGGGGGCTGAGCGGATCCACTTTCTCAACAGGACCCAGCCCTGTCCCAGGTAAGGGAACCCCAAGGGCTCTGAGTGGGGGAGGCTGGGGGGTCCGGTCCGGCAAGGCTGAGGGGCGGGCGGTGAGAAATGAGGCCGATTGACGTCGCGCGGGTGTCTGTGGAGAGGGCACCGCGGGACCAGCTAGGGCTCAAAGCAGAGCCTTGCTTCGGGGCTGCTGGCCCAGGGCCGCGGCCCCTCGCCGGCCTCCCTAGCTGCTGGAGTGCCTTTTCTAACCCCGGACCTCACTCACGTCAGTTCAAGGTTGCCGGCCTCCCTCGGTGCCCCGATATGATATGTCAGTCGGCATCCGAGATCTTCTCGGGCCCCAGCCCCGCCCCCTGCCCTAACCCCACGAACCCGACCTGAAACACCACCACATACTCGCCACTCCACGGGGGCCATGGCCTTGCCCCCTCCGGACTCTTCACCCCCAATCCCTCTTCCTGGCCAGCCTGTCTCCCTCGTCCCCCGAGAAGACCACCAGCCTTCAGGCTGCGCTCAGTGGGGTCCTCCCTCCCAGCATAGGGCGACCCCAGCAGGCCACACTGAGATACCCCAGGGGCAAACGCCGGGGCCCGGGCCATAGAGCAGTTCCAGGCCCAGGGCTCCGGGTCTGCCTCTTGAATTCCACCTCTCACAGGCAGAAGCTGGTGTTCTATGATTCCAGCGAGGATCTGGACAAGGAGTCCCCAGATGCTGACCCTTGGCTTCCCGCCTGGACCCCGGAGGGCAGCCCCCCTGGTGACTGAAACTCCGTCTCTCCTCCTTGTAGGCTGGTGTGGGGCCTTTCCTGCTCACTTCCTTCTGAGCAGCGCTGTGGTGGGAGGAGAGCAGGACAGGGACTCGAGGTCTGCCCAGCACAGGGCTGAGTGTCCCCGCTGTCCCCGTACCAGCGGTCACTGCGGCAGACGGTGCTAGCCAATCATCACTATTTCTGTGGAGCCTAGATGCTGCCTCAGAATCTTTCTTAACACAGAGCTCCAGGGAGCTACAATCCATCTATCCGATGTGGGACACCAGACGTTGATTTTTCTGTCTTTGGTTGCCCATGACGTGACACGAGGCATCCCGTCCCTTCATTCCTTTCTGAAGCCCTCAAAATGAGTGGTCAGCAGAGTCACCCCTCCCCTGCATCTAACACTGGGGGAGAGGGTCATCTCTGACATGTCCTCAAGCCTGATGCTTCCTTTTCAGGGAGCCCGCTGGCCTTGGGGCCCCCCCAGATCAACAACTGGAGCGCGGCAGGCCACCCGAGCGAGATCCTAGGGCTCAGTCCCTCCCTCTTCAGCTCCCCAGGAAAGCTGCCTCCGGAGCAGATCCTGGGGGATGGCACAGAGTTCCTGACCCAAGGTGAGCTCCCGGGGCCGGACCCGACGCTTGGTCGGTTCAGAAAACATATGGTGATACCCACCAAGTGCCCCGGGGGTGGGGAGAAGCGGCCCCAGACCAGCACGGTGAGGGGAAGGCTCCGGGAGCCCTCGCCAGGGACCCACTCCCTCTGCTCAGCCTGGAGGTGCCCCAGGGGAACTGGCCCATGAGCCGGATTTGGTCCTGGGACAGGAGATCCCAGAGCAGGGACTCGGGCACTGGGGCCACCGGGGCCAGCGGGAGGGAGGCCTTTCCGCTCTCAGCCACCGCCACCCTCCCTCCCCGGCAGCTCTCTTCCAGGACGTGTTCCTAGCTCCCGAGTCTTCGCCTTCTGACGGCATGTTTGGGGCACTGCAGGGCAAGGTAGGCAGCCGTCCACAGACACGGCCGGCCGTCCTTTCCACACGCGTCCCTCTCCTATTTCAGGGACTCATCCATCCCCGTGAGCGGGCGGCCGCCTACCCCCACGTGCTCACTGTCCCTCTGTCTGCTCAGGTTTCTCCTTGTCCTTCTCTGTCCTCATCTGCCCATCCTTTGAACGCTCACTGCCGACCATGGGGCGCCCCACTCTGTGCTGGGCATTCGGAATGAACTAGATCCCAAAGATAACAGCTAAAAGCTGCCGGGGGCCCAGAAAAGACCCCATGTAACTTGCTAGCTGAGCTGTGTGGCAGGGTCTCTGGTGACCCCCGTCGACAGACGAGGAAACTGAAGATAGCAGAATGAGCCCAGGAATCCTTGGTCAGAAAGAGCCTCCCTCCCGGGCCCCGGGGCTCACCTGTTGCCGCCGTCCTCTCTGGGGGGCTGACCGCCCGGCTAACTGAAGGGCAGCCCCAGCCCGGGTCCCCACATGAGTCGGCCTCTCCCTCCACTGCTTCCTTCAACCAGGAGCTGAATCTGCGGCAGAAACAAAAATAGCCTCTCTTAGTGGAGCTCTTAGGAGGCGCCAGGCACGGCGCTGGGTGCTTCTCAGCCCTGCAAGGCATGCGGCGTGACCCCCGCTCTATAGGTGAACTTGGGGCTCAGAGAAGTTACCACTTGTCCGGGAGGTCATGGCTGCCGACCCAATGACGTTAAGAGCTACTGGCCCTGGGGCGCCTGGGTGGCTCAGTGGGTTCAGCCTCTGCCTCTGGTTCAGGTCTTGATCTCAGGGTCCTGGGATCGACCCCCGCATCGGGCTCTCTGCTCAGCAGGGAGCCTGCTTCCCCCTCTCCTTCTGCCTGCCTCTCTGCCTGCCTCGCTGCCTACTTGTGATCTCTCTCCTCTCTGTGTCAAATAAATAAATAAAATTTTTTTAAAAAAAGCGCTACAGGCCGGAACGGAGGGGGGGGGGTGAGCCCTTAGCCCCAGCCACCCCCCCACGCCCCGACCCGCTGTGGGAACCTGAGAACACTTGCTTGGACAAGGTTGTCTTAAGTTTGAGCTCCCATGACATCCTAGAAAAGCCATTGAGTGGGGACATGAAGGGACCCCGTGGTCTCCCCTCACGTCTCCCATCTTTCTCCTTCACCCGCCAGGAGCCGCCCTCGGAGGCCCCCGAAGACCCCGCCGACTCCCACGGCCTGTGCCAGTCCTCCGTGTCGCTGGACCATTGCTACCTGCCGCTGAGTGAGACCAGCAAGGCGCCGTCCGCCTCCGGGGACTCGGACACTGAGTCGGTGTGGAGGCGGCAGGAGGTGAGGACGGGGCAGCCGGCGGCAAGTTGGGTCCCCATCTCCTGCCGGCGCTCACCTCCCGGACCCCGTCCCCTGTCCCCCACGCAGGACGCTCAGGCCGACCCCAAGGGCCTGCTGTCCTCCAGCGACGAGGACGGGGACTACACGTGGACCCCCACACGGCGGGCCGCCAGCCTGCCCGCGGCTGGGAGGAAGGCTAGGAAGGGCCGGGCTGTGGCCCGCGGCCCCACGAAGTCCAAGGAAAACAAGAAAGCCCCCTGCCCGACCCAGATGAAGAAGAAGTGCGTCAACGGCTTTATCATGTTCTGCAGGATGAACCGGAAGCAGTATATCCGGTGGGTGGGGGTCCCTCTGGGCCCTGGGTGGGGCCTGACCCGCACTGTCATTCCCTCCCCTCCCCCCGCCAAGAGCTCCGTGCCTCCGCCGTCTGACACACTTGCCCCTCCTGGAAATGACCCACTGACCCTCCCTCAGCCTCCCCGTCCCCCACCATCTACCTGGTCCCCTTCCATTGGTCAAGGCCAAAGAATTGTTCGCAGCGAAATCCCACTCGGACTTAAGAAAAAAGGAAAGCGGCCCGCATAGTCTGAGAGGGGAGGAGGGGAGGAGGTAGATGGCCTTCAGGTGTGGCCAGGTCCAGGGCTCAGACCATGGTGCCCTGCTCCTTTGGGTTGGCTTTGTCCTCAAGCACGCGGGGGGTTGGGGGGTGGGGGAGGGGGTTGGTGAAGGGTCACCCCAGGGCTCAGGGCCAGCGACCGGCGGGGAGGAGAGCTCCTTGTTTCTCATGTTTCCCGCCAAAGTTCTTGGGGCTCCCTTGACAGGTCGGGCGTCCAGCCCTGAAGAGCTGGCGCCCTGACAGGAAGACAGGGGTCCCCTCGGTGTCCCCTTCCTGACAACCCATCCGTCCAGTTCCCTTCTTCCACACCCGGGCTCTAGAGCGTATGTCCTGAGACCCTTCAGGCCAAAGTGGGTGGAAGAGATCCGAGTTCTCAGGCCCCCAGCCGAGGCCTGAGAGGGCAGGGGAGCCGGCTGCGGCCTTCGCCTAAAACAGGCCGCCCTCTCCTCACCTCTTCCCTCCTGTTGCAGAGCCTGTCCCGGGACCGCGTCCACGGCCGCCACCAAGGAGCTGGCCCAGCTCTGGCGGGTGATGACCCAGCAGGAGCGGAGACCATACTGGTGAGGAGCTCCCCGCCCCGGGGCGCGGAGCGGAGGGGCCTTCCGGGCCCCTGCTCTGATTTTCGTGGTATTGGAAACAGGTTGGAGTTCATCGCTGGGGTGGAAGGTGACAGTGAATGGGAGGTCCTGGGCCTCGGAGCTTAGCAGGGCAAAGAGCCCAATGCGGGCTTTGGACCCCCTCTGCCCTTCCTGCCATAGGAAGTTTCCCAGAGCAGGAAGCCGGGTCTTATTTCCCTGTTACTCGCCCTCCTTCCTCCCTCCCCCTGCTCCCATCCACCTGGTCAGAGGTGCCACCTGCCCCTTTCTCGTTAGCTCACAGGAGCGTGGGGCTCGAGGCCCAGCCCCTCGGTACAGATGAGGACCTGGAGGCCTGGGCTCTGGGGGGCGGGGAGGAGATGGTCGCCCCCGGGAGCAGGGAAGGCGTGACGGCTGGCGGCCCCCTCTCCCCCAGCATCAAAGCCCGCAGGTTCAGCCGCCAGCACAATCGGATCGTGAAGCAGGATAGCTCCAGCAGTGAGGACGAGGACTGGGGGACCCCCAAGCCCTTCTACCAGCTGCTGGCCGAGAAGGCCCGCCGTTCCCCAGACCTGGCCCCTCTGCTGCCCCCTCCGCACCACTGAGAGGGTAACCCTGCCCCGTTCCTCTTTCCTCCTGGGCCTCACCCCTCCCAAGCAGGCTGGAAGGGGGGGCTTCCTGATGCCCACCTCTCCCCCCACCCCCCCCACCCCCGCTGTGTGCGCATTTGCCTGGAGCTGGGGCCTGAACTGGGCCCACAGGCCCCCCTGCCCAGCCCGCAGCCCCTCCCTTGCCTGGGTGCCTGGGGGGGGGGAGCCGCCGAGCACCAGGAGGGGAGCCCTGAGTAAAAGGCAGTAAGGTGCAGTTTACAGACGAGGGGTCGCTCTGCCCTTCCGCTGCCCACCCCAGGACCCAGTGGTTTCAGCCCTGTTCTTACCTGGCCCTCCTCCTCTGGCCCCTGTTCTATTTATAGATTATTTATTGTTTGCAACAAAATAAAGTGGAACTCTTATTACCAGCAAGAAAGCCAAAGCAGGCTCCTTTGGTTTCCTGCTTCCTCCACCCTGGGTGGGGGCTCCTCCTGCAGGATCTGGAGGCCTCGGGGCCTGCGCCGGCAGAGAACCCGCACCTTCCCAAGCAGCCGCGGGGAGCTGACCTCCAGCGTCCCCAGGCCCGTCAGGAGCGGTGGCCAGAAAGCCAGAAGCTCGGGTGGGGCTTTTTTTCTGGCTCAGTGTTGCCTGCGGGCAAGTGATGCAGAAGGTAGCCCACACCCCTGGAGGGTCTAGTTGTCTGTTAACTTTATTTTAATTGAAATGGAGGCGTAACATGTCCTAGAAAAATAAAGATTTATGATACAAACTAGACACAGGGGTCAGGGTTGCCCCAGGGGTGAGGGGATCTTTGGTCTGGGGCCGATGTGAGAATGAGGGATCTAGTCCGGGGTGGGGGTCTCCCAGGCCTCCCCGCACCTGCCTCCCTTCTCAGCAGGAAGGGCCCAGCCAGGAGGCTCCGTCGGTCTGGGGCCCAGGACCGCCCGGCCTCCACCCTCCGACTCGAAGCGGTTCCGAGAACGCTGGATGTCAGTGGAGCTATTAACAGTGTTCGAGGGAGTGATGGGGAGGGCTCAGGGGGCTGGAAATCAGCCGCGTGGCCGGGCTTTCAGCTCACGGCTAGTACCAGGTTGGGGGCGGCAGAGCCCCCAAGTCAGGACCCCCAAACCTCCCCGCGTATTTGGGGGCACAGAGCAAGGAGAGGGCTGTAACAGAGGGGGCCCCGATCGGGAGGACGGTGTCCCTGAGCCGACAGGGGCAAGCTCCCCCCCCCCCCCCGGCACCTCCAGGGCTCGGAGAGGTTACACGGCCTGGGTGGGGGGCGGCGGACGCCATGGGTGGAATCTTGAGCTCCCGGTGATGGCATCTGAGTGGCCCCTCAGCCCAGGAGGACCCAGATCTCGAGCACCATTGGCAGCAGAGGCAATAAGGCCCGGGGGGAGGGGGCCGGGGGGGGTCACAGCTCCAGAGGCTCTTCCACAGGCACCGACTGCAGCTGGGTCAGAACCTTGGGCTCAGCTTCCAGTCCCTCGTCAGCCTCGCCGCCTGCCGTGGACCCCAGGAGCAGCCCCTCGGGGTCGGGGTCTGACAGCCTCAGCACGGCGTGGGGGGCCTGCGTCCCCAGCCCCTTCTCGGCTTCCAGCAGCCCTTCCGGGCCCGCACTCAGTTCCAGGCCTGCGGGCCAGATGGGCATGGCTGCAGGCGACAGCATGAGCCCTTCGGGTGGGGGCGCCGGGAAGCTGGGCAGGAGACCGGAGGAATCCGAGGAGAAGGGCAGGCTGGTGGCGGCGGTGGCAGCAGGGACGGGCGGCGGCGGTGCAGAGAGTGGGCCCAGGGCGTGGACATCTGGGAGCGCGGGGCTGGGGGCCACCGGGAGGCCTCCCTCCGGCACTGAGATGGCCGGGTCCGGCTTCAGGGGCAGGGCCAGGCTGGGGGCCGGCGGCAGGACCTGGGAGACCAGCATGCTGGTGGGGAAGGTGGCCGTGAGGATGATCTTGCCCTGCTGCACAGCCACGCCTGTCACAATGGGGCTGCCAGACACGGGGTTGGCCAGCAGGAAGTTTCCTGTGGGGGCAAGAGATGGGCCAGGCGCAGGAGTGAAGATGGCGCTCCGCAGGGGCGACGGGGAGATAGGGGAGCCCCTTCGGGGTGGGGGCTGCGTCTGCGTGGCTAGAGCTTCGGGCGGCCGCCTGGCTCTGGAAGGTGAGGGGCCGCGCCAGGGATGGGCTGCCCAACCTCCCAGGAGCCCACGGGCGGCACCGGCACCCCACCCCCCACTCAGGCCCCAGGGAGGCGGGAGGTACCTGGGGCGGTGGCCGAGGGCAGCTGCAGGGCCGTCACGCCCACCCCGGAGTTTATCAGGTGCACGTTGGCGGGGCCCCCGGTGGCTGCCACCTTCACGGGGCTGCCTGGCCCAGCGGCTAACAGCTGCAGCGGCCCCACCGCCTGGGGCAGGGTCACCACCTGCGAGGTGGGCACCACCTGGGGCAGATTCAGCAGTGGGGACGCGGGGCCCAGGCCTGCAGGGTACCCAGGGGGTGGGGAAAGGGGCACCACCTGCGGAGCAGCCACGGGGGGCACTGGTCCTGGAGGCAGAGGAAAGGGGGTGGCCGGTGGGGGGCCAGGCACCACCTGGGGCAGAGGCCCCGCAGCCTCCTCTCCGGCCGGTCCCGGGGCAGCCACCTGGGCCTCCTTGGTCTCAGCGGCGGCGGCAGCGGGCTGAGCCTCCTCTAGCCGCACCTCCCCGGTCTGAGGGTCCAGGACCAGGGAGGTCTTGCCCTCGCTGGCCCCCTGGGGCCCGGGCTGCTGCGGTGGAGGGGCGCCACTGCCACCCGTGAGCAGCAGGGGGCCCAGGCTGGAGGCCTCCCCGAGGGCCAGGCTGTTGATGATGACCGGGCTGCCGTTGAGGAGCACGGCGGGAGAGCTGCCCGCGGCCAGGAAGCTCCCGTTCACCAGGATGGAGGAGGAGGCAGGGCAGGGCGCAGGAGGGGCGGCCCCGGCCAGAAATATAGAGCCCTGGGCGGGGGCCTCCGCAGCCACCGGAGCCACCCCCCTCTCCAGGTCCTCGGGACTGCGGCTGGACTCATCCTCGGTGGTGGGGTTCCCGTCAGACTCGCTGGCCAGAGAAAGGATTGTGAGCTGTGGCCCTGAGCGCCCAGTTTCCCCACTGGCCGGCGAGCCACCTGCAGGAGCAGACCCACCGCTCCCTCCCCACCCGCCCCACCCCAAACTTGTGGAGCAGAAAGATTGGGGGTGGGTTATAAGACCTCCTGAGACCACCCAAGGACCCCCAAGGACAGATCCTTTGCAAGTCCAGCATTGATACCTCCCTCTAAAAGCTAAACCTGGCCCCATCGGAGGTTAGGAGGCCCTCCTGCCCCACCTCCTTGGCCTCCCGGCCCCAGAGGCTGAGCACCGGGCAGCACAGCGGCCGCTGGGTCCCCTGGGCCCGGCTGAAAGCAGCCAGGCGTCTTCCCGGAGTGGAGAGACAGCTGTCCGCTCAGTTCCCGGCGCCTCTCCCCCCGCCTCCAACCCCGCGGGGCGTCAGAAAAGGGAGTGAGAGGCCGGCGCGCAGGGTGGGAGGGGAAGGGCTTGGGTTACAGGGAAATCGGAGCTGGGGAAGGTTCACGTTTCACAACAAAGACAGACGACGGACCACGCTGTTTGGGCCCCGAGGGTGGGGTGGGGGTGGTGGTGAGGAAGAGACACAGTCAGGGAAAGGCCTGGCAGCCCCGGAGCGTGAAAGACGCCCCCAAGACGAGTGGGTGGGCAAGGGCCCGTCCCCCTTTCCGCAACCCCCCATTTTCTCACTGCCTCCCCCGCAGCCACGAACACGGATGGGACTGAGAACGGAGCTCTGAGTGGAGCAGAGGGAGGTCTCCCAGCCTCCGCGACAGGAGAAGCGGGGTCGGGGGGAGGGCCCGGGGCGTGGGCCTGTTCCACCCACACGTATTCCCCGCGCCCTGGGGGGGCACCTGAAGGAGGGAGAAGGAGGTGTCCCAGGAGCTCGGCGCGCTGACTCCGGCCGTGGGCATGGGGGAGAGGGGGGCTGGTGGGTAGCACGTCCCCGGGAAAACGGGACTTGCGCCGCCCAGGTTCCCCTCACCTCTTGCAAGGCGCGACGCCGCCGCCCCCGGTCCGATCGCGCTGTCGCCGGTTCTTGAACCAGTTGCTGACCTGCGTGAGCGAGAGGCCGGTGAGCGTGGCCAGGCGGCGCTTCTCGTCCGGCGTAGGGTAGCGGTTGCCGCGATAGCAGGCCTTGAGCGCGGCGCGGGAGCGCTCCTTGAAGCAGTAGACGGTCTCCTCGCCGTCCCATATGGTCTTGGGCAGCGGGAACTTCTTGCGCAGACGGTACTTGTCCACTGCGCCCAGCGCGCGGCCGCGGGCCCGCTCGGCCTCGTGGTAGCGCGCGCGCAGGTAGAGGTCCTGCAGAAAGGCGTGGTGGGCGGCGGGGAAGGGGCGGCTCTCGAGCAGCCGGTAGAGCTCGGCGTACTCGCCCCGCTGGAAGGCCACCAGAGCCCGAGCGCGCAGCACCGGATCGCTGCCACGTAGGCGCTCGGCCGGGGGCAGTGCGCCCAGGAAGCGGCTCAAGCGGCCGGCGTGGCCCGCCTGTAACAGCGCTTCGCAAACGCACGCCACCTGCTCCGGCGAGAAGCGGAGGCCCGTGGGCGGCTCGGCAGCGGCCTCGGGGGGAGACCCGGGGACGCCCGGGGATCCCGGGCCCTCCGCTCCCGACGCCGCTTCGCCCGCCCCGGCCCCGGCCGCGGCCGCCGCCTCACCCTCGGCCGCCTGCAAAGTCTGCAGGAGCTGGCGCGCTTCCTCCTCCTCTTCTTCGGTCGCCGCCGCCGCCGCCACCGCCTCCCCCCCAGCCGCCGGCCCCGCGCTCGGCTCCGCAGGCAAGGTAGCCATGTTTTGCAACTTTGGGAAGTTCCTCCCTCCTTCTCCTCCTCCCTCGGGCTTTCCCCAGCCCCCTCCCCCGCCCGTTCCCCCCTCTCCGCCCTCCCCTTCGCGCTTTCCGATCTTCTCCCCCGCGCCGACCCCGCGTCTCCCCCAGCAATGCCAGGCCCAGCTCTCCACTTGGGTCTCGATCCCAGTGTCTGTGTGAGTGCCCGCCCCCCTCCCCGCCTGTCCGTGATTCTCCTTTTGTTTTCCCTCCGCCTCAGGCCGCGCTTTTTTGCCTCCCCCCGCGTGTGCCTCAGGCTCAGGGCCTCAGTTTCCCCATCGGGACAACGGAGAAGGTAACGGGCCGTCCGGGAGGGCTAAGGGCGCGAAGCCACCTCCGCCCCGAGACTAAGCTTCTGCACGCCTCCGTCTCCAGAGTCCTCTGAAGGCCCCCCCACTCCCCATCTCCGCCTGTGCTCCGCCCCTCGGAATTCCCGGCTCCGCAGGGGGGCGGGTCTGGCCGGAGAAGGGGCGGGGGAAACGGGCTAGAAAGTTTGCAGCAACTTTTCTTGAGCAAGTCTCTGGAACCGAGGCGCGTGGCTTGCGCAGGCGCAGTGGTAGGAGGATGGCCGCGCGCGCAGCCGGCCCAGCCCCCTTCCTCCCGGCGTTCGGGTGGCACAGCTGGGCCACAGCTGGACGGGGGCGGTGCCTCCTGGTGGCTCCCTAGCCATCTCCCATTGGCCGGATGCCGAGGTCACGCCTCCCAGCGTCCCCACCCCCCACCCCCAGCCCTGATTCGTCAGCTCTGCGGCCCGCTAGCTTCCCGCCAGGCCATTGGCCGCCTCCACTCGCCTCCCGATTGGCCCCATGAGCCCCGCAACGCAAAGAGAGCGGACACTCAGGAATTCCGAGCGTTGGGCAGACGGGAGGGCCTTTTATTCGCGAGGATCGGGGGTGGGGTCCTAGGTGGGGAGAGACAATAAATACTGAGGAATTTCGGGGTCTCAGTGCATCCAAAACGTGGATTAGGGCGCTGGGGTCCTGGAGCCTGTCAGCGGGTCGGAGGATAGGTCAATAAATACCCAAACTGCCGAGGCGGGCGGAGCCTGCGGTGGCTCCGAGAGCAGCTCACGGAGAGCAGCTCACGTGAGAAGGGCGCGGGAGTCCCCGAAAAAGCGGGGCTGGCAAAAGCACAAGGTTCCCGAGAGAGCGGGCGGAGCTCGCACTAGACGTTCGCCGCGGGAAGAGGACGTTCCCGGGATAGCGGGGCCTCATACACAAAGATTTGTGGTCTGCGAGCCGATGGGGGCGGGGTGGGGCAGTAGGGAGGCGGGGGAAGGTGAAAAACCGATGGCCGAGCCCTGGCCCTGCTGCCTTCTCTAGATCGCAGTTTGCCCATCCATGTCGGGGCCTCAGCCAGGCTGCAGGGAGGAAGTGGTCTGCGATTTCCCCCCCGGCAACAGCTGCAGCATTCCCGGTCACAAGCCTACCCGGAGCGCCGCACGCCCGGCTCCTCCCTCCCCGGCCGCCAGGGGGCAAGCCTGGATCACAGGGCTGGAGCTGGGCGGCGACCCACGCTTGGAGCGGTGTGAACGCGGAGGCGGTGGGAGAGGCTTCTGGGCGATGCCCAGGTCACCCAACCCTTCGGCTTGGGGTTCTAGGGTTCAGGGGGCGAAGGCGGCTCCTGGGTGGCGCCAGGCCGGGGCGAGATAGTCGGCGCAGGCCACCAACCCAGTGCAGCCCACGGCGGCGGCAGCAGCCAGAGCAACGGCGAACAGGAGCAGGGAATGCGCCTCCGATAGGTCAGGCTTAGGGACCTGCGGACAAGAGGGCGGGATCAGGTCCCCGCGGCACGGCCCACCTATTGGCTCCTGGGAATCGCCACGCCTACTCTGCCAACCTCTCTGCACTCCGCCCCGCCCCCGCGGGCAGCTGCGGTTGGTCCGCTGGCAAGCCGCAAGTCTTGTCCGAACTCGCCACTGGCTGCTTCCTAGCGGCCTGTGCTGATTGGCTGCCCGGGCATCCTCCCTCCCCGCGGCGGGCCCAGCGCGACAGAGGCGCAGCTAAGCAGAGGCGGCCTGGGGGTACGTGGAGCGAGGAGGGGGCGCGGCGGCGGACGGGCGTGAGCAGCCGGACGTACCCTGGCAGGGAGCAGCAGGTGGCGGCGGTGCATGGGGCCTGGCCCCACCAGCGGGCATTGGCCCAGAGCCACGGCCGGGGGGCCATCTAGCTGGAGAGAGAAGGGACAGGTGACCCGATCGGAGCCCAGCCCGGCCCGGTCGCCCTCGGCAGGGGGCGAGAGACAGCGGAGGGAGTCGGGGAAGGAATCAAAGGGAGATCCCAGACGGGATGTGCTTAGAAGCCTGGACCGAGGGGTATCTGGTAGACGTGGGGCTGAATGGAGGGTGTTTGCTGCCTGGAACCCCCAAGAGTTAGGATGATCCCTAAATCTGGGCGGGGAGACGGGGGCGGGGTCTGCAGAGGGGCCAGCAGGCTTGATACAAGGGGAAAAAGAGGGGTCTTACATGGGAAGGTGGATCCGTGGCCCGGGGACTGGGGACCCCCGTGACAGCTGGAAGGAGAAGAGAGAGGCATAGGGCGCGTGGAGGGACGGAGGAGGGCGGTGGCGCGGCGTGCCCCAGCCTGGGCCCCTCGCCCGCCCCCAGGTGTCCACACACGCCGCGGCCCCCTCCCCCGTCGCCCTCGGGAAAGGGGACGCATGAGGGACTCGCCTGCTTCTCCCCCGGCCTGCAGCAGCTCCATCCGCTCCTGCAGCTGCCGAACGTGCGCCTCCAAGTCTCGGTTCCGGGCCTCGGCCTCACGGAGCTGACTGCGGGGAGCAGAAGACCGTGAGCTCTCCCGAACCCGAGCGAGACAGGCTGCCGGTGGCAGAGACCGGCCCGGGCGCCCCGAACCCCGACCTGGCCAAGTTCTGGTTAGCTGTGCGGATGGCCTCCAGCTCCCGGCTCAGGCTCTGCCGTGTAAGCACCTCCTCCTCCAGGGCCTCCTGGAGCTCCCGCAGCGTCACCTGGACCTCCTGGGCCTCCGCCGAGGCTGGAATGGCCTCCAGAACCGCCGCTTCAGCCTGTGGGCAGGACGGCGCTTAGGGCTGCCCGCGGCTCCTGCCGCACGCAAGACCTGGGCACAGGTTCTAGACTGGGGAGGCCCCCCCCTCCGCCCCTTGTCTTCTAGATCTCTGGGAATCCCCACAGCTCCCTGCAGTGACCCAAGTCTCCTCCTTCCCTAACTAACCCCAGCCTCTGTCCTGGTTTGCCTTTGATCTGGGTCCTTCTCACCCTCCTTCCACCCAGGAACCAAAGGGCTGTTCCTAAAACTCTAACCCAACTTGACCATGTCCCCTCCTCCTCTCCAGCCCCTCAGCGCCCTCAGGAAGGCCTGCCTCCCTGTTTGGTTTGTTTCCTGTTGGCCTGTCTCCCCTTCCCTCATTCTCCACCCCCTCCTCCTGGAACAAGTCAGCCTTACCACCCTCCTTTCCTGTTCCAGAATAAACCTTTGCCTTGAGGTCCTGTCTGTAACTGGTGGGTGCTTTTCTTCCTGTGGACGGTCCTCCTGGTTCTCCTCCTCTCCCTCCTCCTCCTCTCCCTCCTCCTCCTGTTGGCTTGCCCCTCCCTAGAGCCCCCCTCCTCCCACACACAGTGGTTCTTCATAGCGATCATTTCTGACTGCAGTAACTTTGTCTCTACTTTGTTCTGTGTCCCTTTCTGTCATGTGAGCTCCTGGAGGGCTCAACACTCCGCAGCACGCAAGACCCCGGCAGCCCTTGCCTTTCTCTCCCCTCCGGAGGAGACCTTCTCCTCCAAAGACTCACTGTTTCCTCCGGTGGGGGCACGGCGGGCTCCAGGCTAGCTGCTTGCACAGGTGGCTCAGGCAATGGCTCGGCCTCCAGTTCCATGGCCGTGGGGCCTGGGACCCCCTCGTCCCTGGGGAGAGGAACAGGGCAAGGGGAGGGAGAGCTGGGCCCCCTTGAGAGGTTGCCCATCCCCCGCGTTTAGAGCCAGGACTCCCTCTCCTGTGGTTGCAGGAGAGCCAGACCCTGAAGACAGCCGAGTGTGAAGAGGGGGAGGGGCAAAGAGAAGGGAACTAATTGCCAGGTTGGTGTGACAGGTCCCCTTCTTGTTAGGAAAGGCCTGCCCTTCACATGGCCTCATGGTCCTGGGAGCCGGCCTCTCTGGACCTTCTGGAAGACCCCAGGGTCTGCTCATCTCCTCCCTCTACGACCTTTGCGGAAGGTGAGGAGCGCCCCGCCCAACTCTAGGCACTTCCAAAGATAGGTCTTCAGACCCGGTGTGGGATCCCAGGACTGTGATTCTAGTCATCAGCGCCCCCCGCCGCCCCCACCATCCCCAGCTGCTGGGAGGGGTTCACACTTTCCCTGGGAATATGAGATTGCAATAAAAGTGGATGTCCCCTCCAACCCAACGCTCCCTCTCGTGGCCTGCGCGAGCGGGGAGACCAAGCCGCAGCCGTCGCTCCAGCCTAGGTTATAACAGAGATGGACCAACTGAGTCCTGACCGCCCAGTGACGAGCATACTGTACAATGGCTCAGGCTGCTGTTCATTCATGGTAAGAAATGGCATTTGCGGGGCGCCAGGGTGGCTCAGTCGGTTAGGCATCTGCATTCGGCTCAGGTCATGATCTCAGAGTCCTGGGATCGAGCCCCAAGTGGGGCTCCCTGCTCAGTGGGGAGTCTCCTTGTCCTTCTCCCTCTGGCCCTCCCCCTGCTTGTGCTCGCACATGTTCTCTCTCTCAAATAAAATCTCTTTAAAATAAAAAAAAAAAGGAAATGGCATTTGCGGTACATTGTCCGGTGACAAAATAGGGTAGACCACATGGCATTCTCATAGTTATCAAGTATGTGTGTGCGAGTATATGAGCCAGGGACTGTCCCTGATGGTGGGCTTCCTTTTCCTGGTCCGCATTTTCTAATTTACTTGTGACAAGCAAGGTATTGTTTGTATAATTAATGTTTTTAAAAGGCTTTATGGTTATAAGAGTGATTCAATAAGTTTGTATCATTTTAAGATCAATTTAGAAATTCTAAACTTAATTTCTAAGATTCTTTTTTTTTTTTTTTTCTAAGATTCTGAGGTCCCATGACTATACTAGAAATCTGAAAGTGGAAGGTTGGAAGATTCCGGAAGGCCGAGTCTGTCGCTCTGAGATTTTATGACTAAATCTAAAATTTCACGGTACTTATGGTGCTGCATCTCGGGACTCCTAATAGTCCGTGGTCTCCAGGCAGGAAAATTCCAAGATTGATCCTGCAATTCGACTGGGCGCCCCTGGGCAGCCTCCCGGGGCCTCTGGCTGCTGGCACGAGCGGTCTATTCCTCACAGGCTGCCCCGGGGCCGTGCCTACCTGAGGGCCATGCAGGAGTAGGAGTAGCCCACAAACGGCAGGTGGACCCCCAGTGGCATGCCTTCGCGCATGTCCGACAGCGTCTCCTATATAAGAGAAACACAGATGTGGAATGACCTGGGCTTGTCAGGTCTGGTCCCTGGGCCCGTCCCAGTCTGGGCTTAAATCCCTGCTCCCACTATCTCAAGGGGTCCCTCCCGCATCTTCTCTCATTGTATCCTGCGGCTCCCCTCGGGGCACTCCCCACGCTGTAATTATATACTTCTCAGGGCTGTAAGTGCATGAGGGCAGGGGCCGGGGCTGGCTTGGTCCCTGTGTGTCCCCAGCAGCACCTGGCACAAGGGTACCCAGGCTGAACTCGCGCTCGGGATAGCTCGTGTCACAGTTGAGACAGAGATGGCCTAAGAGATTCCTCTGCACGACGGTGCTTTCCTGCCTCTCACTTCTCATCCCTCCAGGTCTCAGCTCAAATAGTGTCTCCTCCAGGAAGCCCTCCAAGACTTTCCATGCTGGGTCAGGAGCCCCACCCCCTGTCCTCCCCGTCTCATTCCAGAACTTTCTGGGGAGTTGTCTGGGGACCAGTCTGCGTTCCCCACTGGACTGTGAATCCAGGTCACCGCTGGGTTCCCAGCACTGGGCGGGCACAGAGCACATGCTCTGGGGGAGGAATGATTTCAAGACCACAGGAGACAGGTACTATTCTAAGCCCAAATTTACGGATGAGGGATTGGGTTGGGGGGGAATACCCTCTGCCCAGCAGGGGTCGCAGGTACCTACCCCACCCCCGCTCACCATGGCAGTGAGCCCGTCTTCCACCACATCGAAGTTGCATGTGTCAGTGGCACCTTCAAAATCCGGCGTAAAAGGGGGCAAGCTGTCTCGGAGACCGTCCCAGTCAAGGCCAAAGAAAAAAGGATGATTCCGGAAATCACCTGCTCCGGCTCGGCCCAGCCGCAACTCAGGGGGACACAGCAGCTGCTGGATGAGGTCTCGAGCCTCCTCAGGGACCCCCGCATCGGCCAGCGGGAGAGACAGGTGCTCCTGCCCGAGGGAAAGGGAGGGCGGGGGACGTTAGCCTGGCAGGATGTGTGAGGGAGATCAGGGCTTCCTCTGGTCGGGGCTCACCTTGTAGTGCACGATCTTGCCGTAGGTCTCAGCCGTAGAGTCGGCGTAGAAGGGCGTCTGCCCGTAGAACATTTCATAGGCGAACACTCCCAGCGCCCACCAGTCACACTCGGGCCCATAGCTGCCCGTCCCGGGCCCGCCGCCCACCGCCTGCAGGATCTCGGGGGACAAGTAGTCCGGGGTGCCCACAGCCACCAGCGACCGCACCTGAGCCAAAAGGGGTAGAGCTGGGCTCGGCCCCGCCCCTCTGGGCTCTGGCCCCGCCCCTCTCAACCTGGCCGGGAGTGCTTCCTCCTCCCCTGGCCTGTGCTAACCCCTAGCCGCTCACAAATTTAGGTGTAGGTGCCCTCCATCTCTTTCCCCCTCCAAATCTGGTCGCGCCCCCACCCCATCCCTACCTGTGGGCCTCAGCCCCGCCACACCACTGCACTTCCGCTCCCCCCACCTGACCCCACTCCTCTTTGGTGGCCCGAGACCCGCGAAGTAGCGCACCGCACCGCTCACCGTTCCGTCGGCCCGCAACTTGAGGCAGGAGCCGAAGTCGGCTAAACGGATGTGGCCGCAGCGGTCCAGTAGGATGTTGTCGGGTTTGATGTCCCTGCGCAAATGGAAGGCGGGGGTGGGTAAGGGAGCCTCTCTCCATTCATCACCAGGCTCCACCCCTCCAGGGCCCTCGGCTCCCCACCCTCTTAGGGACCATGCTCTCCGACTGCGACCCCCCCCCCCAGGGGATTCTGAAATCGGAACCCTCTGGCCCTGTCCCCAGTGGTCCCCACCAATGAGGTCCCTCTCCTCCAGGCCCCGCCCCCTCTGAGCTCCAACCTTGGCGGTACCCTGCCCCCTGCCCGCCTGCAACTTTTGCTTTCCTTCTCTGGGGCCTGTCCCCAGGCCCTCCTCTGCCCCTCAGCCCCTCGCTGCGCCCACCTGTGTACGTAGCCCAGCCGGTGAACTGAGTCTATGGCCATGACAATCTCGGCCAGATAGAAGCGTGCCATTTCGGCCGGGATCCGCTCCCCAAACTTGCTCAGCAGCGTTAGCAGGTCCCCGCCCACGTAGTACTCCATGACCAGGTACTGGCAGGGGGCGCGTCATGGGGTGGGGGAGTCAGTCGCACCCCTCAGCGCTGACCGCTGAGAGCCCGCGACAAAGACTCCCGCAGATGCCCCATCCCTGGGCAGAGACCCTGGAGCCCCAGCCCCAAGACAGCCCAAGAGATCTCCCAGGCCAAACCAGAGACACTCCTCCCCAAAACCTAATTCTCCCAGGATGTCACTGGACAGAAAGACAGAGGAGAAAAGAGAGCCCAGAAACCTGCCAGTACCCAAAGTACACAGCCTAAATACCCTGACCAGGGGCCCCCGATAGATTGTAGACAGCTATCCCCAGTCCAGGTGAGAAATCCCACCCCACCCGCGACGGTGGTATCTTTACAGGGTTTTCTGGAATCAGCCCAGGAAAAGTGCGGTGAGGGACATCTCCCATCCCGGGAAAGGAAGACCAACTCCTACCACACCCAGAGATGCCGCTGCCATTTCGAGGCAGCTCCCCAAGCCTAGAACTTCTCCCTGACTCGCCTCGTTCACTGACAGCCTCGGGGTCGGGGTCCGTCTCCCTAGCCCCCACCGGCCTGGGGCTCACCAAGTAGTTCTCATCCTGGAAGGCGAAGTGCAGCTCCGTGATCCAGCGCCGGTCCCCATTCACCAACACATCCCTCTCTTCGCGGAAGCACGACACCTGTGGGGCCCCCAGAGGCACTGAAGCGGCTGCGGGCCCGGGCGGGGGTGGGTAACCCTAGTGCTCTGTACCTCCGGCCCCGGCCCTCACCTCGCCCCTCTTCAGCATGTCCCATTTATTCATGATCTTCATGGCATACACTTGGCCCGTCTGCTTCATCTTCACCACCGCTACCTGAAGGCCGAAACAGGGTGATGGGGGCGGAGGTGGCAGGGCAAACAAGCGGGCTCGCCCAGTTTGGACTCCACCCCTAAAACACTCGTGGCCCCGCCCCCACGATTAATGCCGCGCCCAGTGGCCTCAAGCCCCGCCCCCGTCGGGCTGGTGTAGGCTTTCTCAACTCAGTCATTCATCAATTTCTAAGGTCCCGCCCCAACCCCCTGGGTCCCGCCCACTGCATGGAAAGTCGCGTCCCTGCTCTGCAGCCGAGCTGCAGCCGCCGCTCAAGGCTCACCTCACTGAACGCCCCGCGTCCGATCACCTTCAGAATCTCGAAGTCATCCCTCTGTAGTCGGGCCTCCTTAAGCCTCGCCGCGATGGGCTCCACTGGGGGGTTGGGGGTGGTGAGAACCGAGGGTAACTGGGATTGACACTAGGGACAGGAGGAAGTCCCACCCTCTGTGCCTCAGTCTCCCCCCTCGCAGTCCCTCCATCTCCTCTGTCCCTTGTTTTTTCCTCTGTCTCTCTCCTAGGACAGTCAGCCTCCCAAAGATTTCCCCACAAAAACTCTGTGTGAAGTTTTGGGGAACCCCCCGAATTCCCCTCCTATAGAAAAAAGGGTGGGATGCCTGAGGAACCCCTTTTCAGGGAGGGCACTGGGCCAGAGCGGCTCTAGTGGGTGCGGGTGGAGAGGGCAGGCTCTGGGAAAGGGAGGCTCTGAAGAACAGAAGATGTGATGAGGCCCAGTCCTTAGGGCCCCCTGAGCTTCAGGCCCCACCCCTACTCCAGCTGGGAGGGGGAGTGCCTGCCAGGCCCACCCCAGGCTTCTCAGTCCGTCTCAGATCTCACCCTGGAACACTCAGTTTAGTCCATCACCTCCAGGTTTAGATGCTGGTGGCTTTGGACCACACTTTGGTAAACACTGGATTTGGGGATGGAGCCCCCAGAGGGAACAGAAGAGGAAAACAAAGCCAGCATGGACCCAAATTCCAGGCTCTAGTATATTCACTCTGTCCTCAACCCCAGGAGTTGGGCTTCTTTCAGTCACCCCTCATTCACAGGTGGAGAGATCGTGGCTCAGATGGGTGAAGAGGGTGGCCGAGGTCCTACAGCTAGGAATGTTAAAGAGGGCAGGTAGAGGGAGGGGAAGGCCCAGGCAGAGGGAATGCAGGGGCACAGGGAGAGAGGGAGGCCCAGGAAGTGGAGGACGCTGGGGACTTGGGAGGCAGGACAGAGAGAAGGATGGGTTCAAGTCAGAGTAAGGGGAGATAGAGTGGGCTACCGCAGCGAGAGACGGGCCCCCACGAGTTTCGGGGAGAGCAGGCCGGCAGGGAAGAACCAGCCAGGGCCCAGGACGGGGGAGGGAGAAGAGAGCCAAGACGTTGAGCCCTTTTAAGGCAGCAGGAACCCAGGCCCCCTCCCCCGCCCAGGCGGCCTTGCAGGGGAGGGGCCGCAGGATACCGCTCAGGCCACAAAAGGAGAGCTCCTTACAGGAGAGCCAGACCCCCCGCCCCCCAGCTTGGGGCTCAGTTTACCCAGCCAGCTCAACCTCCCACTCTGCAAAGCTCTGCAAAATCAGGGCCGAGAGAGTTACTAAGGGCTGGGGGAGGCGGGGAGTCTGGCTTCCAGGGACTGAGTGGCCTGGCCTCTGGTCTCCACCTTCCCATCTGCGAAATGGGAGGGACAGGAGTGAGGCCTGAGTGAGAAAAAGATGAACACAAGAAATGAAGGAGAGGGGGAGGCAGAGAGACAGAGACATACAGAGCCTAAGGACCAAGTGCAAGCCACTGAGGGACAAGCCAGTGGCAGGGGCAGAGAGACAGAAAACCAAGAGCCCCAGAGAGCAGGAGTGCTGGGGTGGAGGAGGGGCGGAGGCAGACGCGGCCAGAGGCTGAGGTGGAAGCATCTTCCTTCCAGACCGTCTCCCGGGGAAGACCTGGCCAGAAGGGACTTTGTGCGAGAGCTGGAAGGTCAGAAGTCACAAGAAGAGGGACCTGGGGAGCTGGAGGGGAGTCAAGGCTGCCCCATGCACACAAGCAGGGCCACGGCTGGGGAAGGGGTGGCCGGACCCTAGAAAGCGGGCACACCCAGAAGAACCCTAAATTGTTCCTCTGCCACCCAGGGGGTGGGGGGTGCTGGGTGGCGCCTATCTGCAGGGCGGCTTCTCCCCCAGGGCCTGAGTCACCACACCCTCCCAGTGCCTGGGCACCTGTTGGGGCAGCTGGAGAGGCTGGCGCCGAACACCTGCCCATTGGCCGCGCCCCTGGCAGCTGCCCCATGTAGTCCCTTCTGCCTGCCCCTGTGCTCTGGGAGACCGGGGTGGAAAGCCAGGGGGCCCATTTTTGTGGTGGGGGGGTGGTCCCACGACACGGGGCTTCCAGCACGTCCCTAGGCCGAGACCTTGGGGAGGGGGTACAGCAGGACCGCGGGAAGCTGTGCCCAGTCCTCACGGCTCCCGGGTCACGGCTCTGAGTCATGGCTGCCCTAGCCTCTGCTGACCCCAGCCTGCCCGGCCGGGGTGGCCCAGGGGTAGGGCATGGCGCCCTAGGACCCAGGACCAAGTTCCGGGCTCCCGAGTGGGAGGCTCTTCCACGTCCACCTTGCCCCCAACTCAGCCCCTGTGCCCGATTCCACATCTCCTGCCTCCGCCCTGCCCCCCGCCCCCCAACCCGGGGCACCCATGCAGGCGGGCACTCACCCCACTGCAAGAAGTCGGCCACATACTTGTCCTGGGCCAGGTCGGAGGCCCCCAGCTCCTGGTGGACGCCCAGGAGAAGGTCGAGCAGGGGCTCCAGCCCCAGGAAGCCAGGGTCCAGCATCAGCCGCTGGAGCCGGCTCAGCCGCACCTCGGCTGACATGTTGGGCAGGCAGCACCATGGCCCCCTCCCCGGGCCAGGGGCTCGGGGTCCTCCCGTCACGGGGCCTGGCAGCCCCTGTCCAGGCCTCGGGGCTCGGGCTGCATGTCTGCCTGTCCCTGGCTGTCCCCTGGGCCTCTCTGGCCACTTCTCTCCGCTGCTGCTGCGGCCTCCTCCCCTTCTCCCCACCCCTCGGTCCAGCCCCCTCCCGCCTCCCGGCCTTAACCCCTCCGGAGCCAGGCCCCCCAACTCCCTCCTGCCAGGGCCCCTCAGGACGCGGCGGTGTGAGATGGGGGGTGGAGAATCTCAACTCTCGCACAAAGCCTGCCCCCCAAAAAGGCGGAGCCCAGAGGGAGCTACAGGTGTGGCAGAGGCCAAGGATGATCCCTCCCATCCTGCGGGGGCCAATTGAGGTTCAGGATGATCGGGTAACACCCCTCTCAAGCCCTGGAATTGGGGTGGGGGAGTGAGGGGGGAGGCCTGGGGAGAGGCGGGGGCAGGAGGCCAGGGCAGCTTCGCGCGGGTGACTCAGCCGCAGATTCAGACTTTGGGACGGTTTAAATTTAGCCCGCAGGCCCTCTGCTTTACAGACTTTTTTTTTTGGCAGGAGGTGGGGAAAGGGTGGTGAGAGAACGGGGAAGGGAGGCCCTCAGGAGCCAGGACCAGGGATGACCCACTGGCCAGAGCCTGGGGGAGGCAAAGGAGCCCCCAAAATAGCTCCTTGGACCCTGGCCGGACAGCCACATTCCTGCCCAGGCTAGGATTAGAAACAGAAACATTTCGGGGGGTGGAGGGCAGACCGGGAAGACACCCCTCCCAGTGGCTCTGGAGAGCCGGCCAGGAGGCATTCTCGGCAGGGGTGGAGTGCGCGCTCCCGGAGGAAACCATGGTCTCCCGATGGCCCCCAAGGCTGCAGGAGGCCACCTCAGGAGCTACCTGGGGGACCCATGCAGGCAGGCCCCCCCCATATCTGACCTGAACAGTCGGGGCACTTCCAAATTGGGAAGGGGGCCCTGGCAGCCCTCTTTCCTGCAGAGTTTGGAGGCCCGGCAGGCGGGGGGGCCCACCAGCTGTGTGCCCTGAGCCCCTCCCTCCTCTGGCCTTCCTTGGGCTCCTCCTGCTATGAGAACCAAGCAGGGAGGGCACCGGGTCGGGGAGAGGCCCAACTCCTCCTTTCGTGGAAGTAGCCAGATTCTAGGACTGCAGCGAAAATGCACACATTCCCTCCACGCCTCCCGGAAGGGAACAGAGACGCTGTGAAAACAGGGAACTTTAGTATAAATAAGAGGTCCTGGGGGACAGGGAGGGCCCCAAGGGGCTTCCATAATTTAACTCTTCAAAAGCACGAACAACAGCAAGGGCAGGGTGGAGGCCCCTGCGCCCAGGACGAGGGGCACACCGCAGAGCTTGCGGGCGGGGAGTCTCTCCCCCAGGAGCGGCCAGTCACATGCGGGGGACAGGGATGAGGCGAACACTGATGTTTCAGAGGAAGGGGTCATTGTACTTGGCAGTGGGTGGGGACAAGGCTGAGGCCGCACGGGCCACTACATCACCCCAAGTGTGTGGGCCGGTCTAGGGGACCCTCTGACCCCCAAATCTGTGCAGGGCAAGGGACCGGAGCAGTCCATCCGTCATGGTTAGTCTTGTTAATACGTTGATCCGTGAGGTCAGCGGGAGGGTTATGGCTAGGAGGCGGGGGGCGTGGTGGGGGGAACCCCGACACCCCCGGCTTCAGACCACCGTGCCGCTCGGGGAGTTGCCTGGTTGGGAGGAGATACCCTGGGGAAGACGAGAGGGGAGACAGGAGGGTTAGAGACCGCCTTGGGGCTCCCACCAGGCCCGCGGGGAGGGAGCCAGCCAGGATTCCCCCAAGGCACCTGCTGCCCTGGCCTCGCCCTTCAGTCCACCCCAGAGGCCGCTGCTCTGCGTCGGGGACGCCCCACCCCGCTAGCATCCCCAGCCCTGCAGGCGGCACTCCTGGACGATAATTAAAGTCCTTGGGTGGTCCTGAGCACAGAGGGGGGTAGGGGTGGAGAGGATGGGGGGGAACTCAGGGTCCTTTCTGACTGGGTGGGTGAGAGGGAGAGAACTCAGGGACAATCCTACCTCTACCACTGACTTGCTGGGTGACCTGGGCCAACTTCCTTCCCCTGTCTGGGCCTCGGCCTCCTCGTCTGTGAACTAGGGAGATAGAGTGGTCTCTTTCAGGACTTGCCAGACACCCCAAATCCCAAAGACCCTGCCTCTGAGACTGTTAGGCTGGTCTAAGGGTTCAAGACCCTAGAATTCTAAAACCACGCCCTGGGCCTCAGACCTAGCACCTCGGGCACACAAGCCCAAACCCCGTGGAGCTGAGCCCTCTGGGACAAGAGCTCCAAAGACGGAAGGCGCCAGGCCCGTGCTCCCCCTACTGGGATCTTCCCCGCCACGACCTTCCTTAACCCACAGCTACCCCAGGAGGTGGACCTGTCCACCCACCGCCCGCCTTCAAGGCTCCCTAAGAGGTGACGGCGGCCAGCAAGGAGCGGCGACTTGCCCAAGGTCGCACAGGGTGCAGCCCTGGAACCCAAGCTGGGATTCCATGACCTGGGACTCTAGAGGTGGGCTCAGATCCAGAGTCTGAGATCCAGGCTGGAAGGCGGGCCCACAGGCTCAGGGCTGCCCACAGAATTCGACTCGCGTTATTCAAAGGGTTTCACAATTCACAAATCGTTATGTCCCTTAGAAACACAGATTCGGCTTCGAGTGACAAGTGAAAAGGCCTGGCTGTGCTGGGCCCAAGTGGCCGCCCTTCAGCTAGCTGGCCACGGTCCTCAGCACTCCCAGCTGTCTCTTCCACCCAACCCTCTCTCTCTCTGCTGCCATGGAGAGTTCTAGAAGCCCGGTACTCTAAGATCGGAGAAGTCTTGCTCTGGGACACTCAGACTTCCCTGGCTTCCCCTCAGCCCACAGGGCTAAAGGCTCTGACTGCGACAAGCCCTCCTGCCGCCGCCCGCCTCTCCCCGGGCCCTGGGGAGGCCGGCATGGGGCCACTCACCGCCTTGCCCGGCCGGGCCCAGGTACAGATGAGGCCCTCCTGGCAGGCGGTGATGATGCAGTCCTCCAGGAAGAGGAGGACAGTGAGCCGCTCCTGGGCGATCTTCTTGCACACCAGCGGCTCGAGCAGGGGCACCTCGTGGATGCGCGGGCACAGCGCGGTGCCCAGCACCTTGGCTGGGTCCAGCCGGCTGCGGGGGGCAGGGCCGCTGGGCTTGTCCCCACCGCCGCTGCTGCCCCCGCTGCCGCTGCCCCCCCGGCTGATGTTGCCGAGGCTGTGATAGCGCTTGTGCTCTTTCTCTGACCCCCGGTCCCGCCGCTCCTGCAGCGTGAGCGTGGCAAAGCGGCCGATGCTGAATGGCGTGCCCGGCTCAGTCGCGGCGCCCGGGCCGCTGGCCTTGCCACTGCCTGCCGGGTGCGGGAGGCTGTTGGAGCGGGACAGGGAGCGGGGCAGGGGGCTGGGGCCGGGGCCGGGCTCGCTGCCCCGGGAGCTGCTGGCGGCGGGGGGCGTGGCGCCAGGCGTGCCAGGGAGGGTGCGGGTGCGGGCCAGCGGCGGGTGCGGGTAGAGCACGTCTTCGGTGAGGTCCCACAGGCAGAACTGCGTGTCCTGGCCGGCCGAGCCGAAGCGGTAGGTGATGGGGCCGGCTCTGGGCAGTGGGGAGAGGGGGGCTCCCCCGCCCGACCCTGTGCCCCCGGCGTCAGGCTCCTCCTCCTCCTCCTCTTCCTCGCCGCTCCGCTCCCCGTCCCCGCCAGCCGCTGCCGCCTCCTCGGCCCTCGTGGTGTAAGGGTCAAAGGCCACAGCATTGACCCAGGACTTGTGGCCGTGGCCTCGGGCCACCACACGGCCCTCGGTGAAGGACCACACGGTGACCAGGTCATCTTCGCCGCCCGTCACGACGTAGCGGCCGTCGGGGCTCCAGCACACACACAGCAGGCCCCCAAAGTAGCTCTTCATGAGCCCCCGCAAGAGCATGGAGTCGAAGTGGAAGACGCGCAGGCAGCCGTCTTGGCTGACGCAGGCCAGGTGCCGGCCGTCGGGCGAGAAGGCAAACTCGTTGAGGGGCCCCTCGCCCACCGCCCACTTGGCCAGCGGGTTGCGGGGCGCCTTGCTCTTGGCGGCGTAGACGGCGAAGCCCTCGCCCTGCTTCAGCAGGCTGTACTGCGGCGGGGCCGAGGCGCACGGGTGGCTGACGTTGTACAGGTACAGGTGGCCGCTGGCGTGCGAGGCCAGGAACAGGCTCTCCGACTCCGGCAGCCACTTCAGATAGGTCACCTTGGTCTTGTCGATCAGCCGCTGCCGGGACAGACGGTGGGGGCTGGGGAAGGCGGTCCGCTCCTGGCCGACCTCCTCCCCAACCCGGCGCCCCAAGGCGGCCCTCGGACGCGCCCCGACCTCCTCGGAGAGGGCCCCCCCCACGCTGAGGGCGAGGGCTGGACAGCGGGGCCCCAGGAGCGCAGAGGAAGAAGGGCGGCTGTCAGGCAGCCCCGGGGAGCTCCACGGAGCCTTGGTGTCCGTCTCTGGCAAAGGGACAGTCCCGCCTTTCTCCCACGTCCAACCCCCTTCTCTGTCTTTACTATGTCAGGCTTCACGAGAGACAGAGTCGCAGAACATCTGCTCCCCCAGGGAAAGGATCCTCGTCTGTGTGGTTCACTGGTCGAGCCTCGGAGCACAGCCCCGTGCCCACCGCAGGTGCCTGGAAACGATTTCCTGGACACTCGAGGGACAGCCCGGTCCTGCCGGCTGCGCGTGCGCCTCTGCTCCTTTCCCCCTCACGACTCAGAACCGATCCTTCGCTGATACCCAGAACCTGCCCTCTCCTCCCCCACGAAGCCCACAGCATGGCAGCCTTTCTCAAGCAGGGGTTCGGGAGAGAACTGAGCCCTGGAGCCCCTTGGCACCCACTGTACACAATGAATTAACTTCTTTCCCCAAGCATCTCAGTTGCTTCTCGTTCTGGGGGAGAAGTTGGAAAAGAATCACATCCTATGTTCTCTGGCTGAGATGAACCCCCGTTGAGAAAGGTTCTGAAAGCCAAAGTCTTTGCCATGACCTTGCAGCCCCTCCAGGGGCCAGTGCCTCCCGGTCACTTCTCGGGACCCGTCCCCACCCTCCCCTCCATAACTGCTCGGGCCAACCAGCCCTTCTGCGGTCCTGCTTCCAGGCCTCTGTCCTAGCTGTTCTCTTTACCCCTCCTGTCCTCCCCCTGGTAACTTTCTTGCCTCCTTCAGGTCTTTATTTCAATGTCACCCCCCTCAGTGAGGCCTTTCCCTATCAGCCTACTTAACTTAAACCTCACCACGCAATCCGCGTCCCCTTCCCTGCTGGATTCTTCTCTGTGGCACTCAACACCTCTGACACGCAGCATACATATTTGATAACTGCTTCCCAAGCTGGATGATGAAGGCTCCACAAAGGGAGGGCCCTCTGTCTGTTCTGGGCGCTGAGATGTGAGATTCCCCGGCGCTAAGAACAACGCCTGGCACAGACCAAATGCTCAATAAATATTTTGTGAATGGATGAGCTAGTGCATTTTTAATCCACTCACTGTTGTTACCCTCGCCCCCTTCTGCCATTCACGCATTCTGTATATCTGGAACACTCCCTCTGAACAGAGGGAAAAAGCCAGAGGACAAGAGCGGCCCCCGCCCATGGATAAGGTCGTGCCTTGGCACCAAGTCTAGCCAGGACTGAGCCATCTCCACATACGATTCCGTACCAACGGTCCCATGAGGCAGGGATGCGAATCCCATTCTGCAGGGAAGTAAAAGTGAGGCTCGGGAGGGACGGTCATCTCCCCAACACCATACGGTGAGTCAATGGCGCAGCAACGATTCGAATCTGATGCTTGCAGGCCCAGAAAGTGAAGATCAAGGGCTCTGGCTTCAAACAAGTCCCAACTACAGACTAGCCTCGGTTGTCTTCCTTCCAACGCAGGCACCGCAATCCCTCACCCATGGAGGAAAACTCAAGGAGTAAAGTGTTCGGCGCGGGGCTAACAGCAGAGGCCCCGAGCACGGCAGGCGCAGCTGTAATTATGAGCTGATACCCGACTAGCTGCTGTCCATGACCCCAGCCATGTGTCCGTCAGTCCGTCCCCTCTCTCTCCTGTCTCCTGCCCCTCTCAGGCCTCCACTGCTCCCCAGGCAGCTGCAGTCTCGTGGCAATGGTGTGTGGGTGTGAATGGGAGGGGGGAGCCGTTCTAGGCCCCGGGGGCCCATAATCACCTCTTCATTGAATAGCTTGCTGGTGTCTTTCTTGATGAGATCCAGGTACTGCACCTGGCCGGCTGAGAACCCCACCAGCAAGGAGATGGTCTCTGTGGCAGCAGTGAACTGGTTGAAGTCATGGCAGGTGGGCTGAGTGCCTTTATAGATCCGCTTGTCAATTGGCTTGTTGAGGTCAATGGACTTGAGCAGTGGGAGAAAAGGAGTTAATAGCTTCTACCACTGAGAGGAAGGAAGAGGGTGTTGAGGTTGGGGGAAACCACTAAACGGAAGGAGGTTTCAATCCCTAAGGGAAGTGGGTAGGTGGATGGGTGAGTGGGCAACCACAGACAGGAAGGGGGACTCAAATCACAGACCCAGGAGAGGAAAAAACTGACAGGAAGGCGCCTCCCTCCACCCCACAGGAGACCACAGTGCCTCCCCCCCAAAGTTGGACCCCTAACTTTGGGGACACCCATGTCTGCAGTATCCAGGCTTGGGGTCCCCACAGTCCCTGAGCTCCAATTTCTTTCCAGTCCTGGCATACAGACTCAGCAACTCCCCCTGGATCTTAGCAACTCAATAGTCCAAGCTCCCCAAAACCCAGGGTCACTCAAATCTCCAGGACTCTAACACCCAACATCCCAGGATTCTCTTTACTTTGGAGTCCCTAAATCTCAGGACCCCCATCACAGTTCATGGATGCATTAAACCTCACGGTCCCCCACATTTCTGGTCCTTTACCCTCTCTGAGCTCTCAGGATCTCCATCACTTTTAGGGACCACCATAACCTTCAAAGGTCTCATCCCCTCTGGGACCTACATCGCTCTAAAAATACCCATCACACCTGAGGATGTCCCTTTTGGGCTCTTATCTAGCTCCCCATCAGCTCAGAGATTCTCATTCCCTCCAGGACCCTCATGATCTCCAGAACCCCAGTGGTCCTTAAGACTTCATATACCTGAGGGATCTCTATCACCTCGAAATGCCCAACAACTCCACAACCATCCTCACCTCTGGGCTCCCAAAGTCTCAAGATTCACCACCCCCCACAACACCTCCAGACTTGCAATACCCCAGGGGGTTCTCCACTTTCAAGCCTGCATCACCCCCGGATTCTCCACCATGAGCAGATTCCCTACCGCCCAGAACCACTGAGAGTACCATAGCATCTCAGAATCTCTCCAAAATATCACTCCAGAACCCCCCCACGCATAACTTGGGGATCCCGCATGACCTCAAGATTCTCCATCACCTCTAGCATGGCCAGCACCCCGAAAGGCCTCCCAGGCTCCCACCACCTTTTAGAATTCTGCATTACCCCTGGGCACCCTTCCCCCTGGGATGTCCGTCACATCGAGGATGCCTATCTCAGAACCCCATATCCATTCGGGGGCCCTTCTATCACTTCTGGATCACCTCAGAGAGGCCTTATCCTCTCTGCCAGCACTGAGGCCACCACGACGCAGGCCGCTCACCCGTTGGCTCCCGCGGCGGCAGCAGCCCGGGTAGAAGTAGAGCTCGCGGCCCAAGTTGAAGCAGACGCGGTCTCCTCCGGCACCCAGCCCCGCGGGCGTGGCGGGCGGCTCCCCGGTCCCCGCGCCGTCGGGCTCCCCGAGGCGCACGAGGCTGAGGCGCACGGCAGGAAGCGCGGGCCCTGGTCCTGGGCCTGCGGGCGGTGGGGACGGCGCGGAGCCCGCGGCGCCGGGGCCGGAGGAGGAGGCAGGGCCGGGCGGGGGCTGCGGGGGCTGGGGCGGCGCCGGGGTCTGGGCGGAAGCCGGACCCGACCTGCGAGCGGCGCCATCGCCGGGGAGCAGCTTGTAGAAGCCCTCGCGGGTGCGGAACTGCGACTTGATTTCCGCACAGTCCCCCATGGCGGCGCCGGGGCCCGAGCCGCCCTCCGCGCCGCCCGCCGCCATCTTGGGCGCCCCCACCCCCCAAAACCCCGGCCCCGCCGCTGCCGGACCGCCGCCCGCCGCCGGGCCCCCAGCCGGAAGCCTCGGGCCCGTGCCGGAAGAGGTGGGGTGGTCACCCGGGCGACGCCTCTTCGATTGGCAACAGGATCGGGAGGCGGGATGAGCTCCGACCGTCGCTCGGGTAACTGTTCTGGGGCTGGGGGCGGGCCGACAGGTGGGCGTGGCCTTTGTGCCGACGACCGACGTGTGGTTGGCTGCGGGGCGCGGCCCGGAGGGAGATGGGCGGGGTCATAGAAAAGCCCAAATCCCTAGCAACGGCGCCCTGGGAACCGTTTGCCTAGCAACGGAAGGACCCTCAAGAGAAGGCCTGGTTCATAACCATCACGTCACAGATGACCCCAGTGATTCCAGCGCCTCCTCAGACTCCCAACGTACACCTTCCTGACCTCCAGTGTTTCCCACTGACGTCTTAAAATCCCTGACCGGTGACAGGGACAGGGGACCCTCCTTCCCCACCCTTGAGGATCCCCTAGATCCCGGTGATCTCCAGAGTCTCCTTAGAATTCCAAGGACTTCATCTGACCCACTACCGATTAACGTCAACCCTAAACATTTCCACATTTCCCACCAACCCCCAATAGGTGTCTCCATGACTTCACTATCTTCAACAATCTCACTTGGTCCTCCAACACCCTCTTCTGATTCCAAAATTTCATTGATCCCCACAATGCCCGCAATGTCCCAATGATCCACTAGTAATCCAAAAGCTGTTGCCGATCCCATGAGCCCTCGCTGATTGCCACTGCCCCTCACTTCCACTGAAGCCACCTTGCCCCCATCACAGAACTTCTTAGACCCATTCTCAGCGATCTCTCAGATTTCTCACCAGAATGTCCCAGAGGCATCTCACACTCGACTAGTCCTACTCTGAAATTGACGTCTTCCTCCAAATCCTGATCCTCTCCTTTGTCCCGTCTTAGAGCTCACACTGCCATCTCCCCAGTCATCCAGGCTGTAGACCTCAGGGTCTTCCTAGATCTACATCATCTCCTTTCACCCCCTGCTTCCAGTCCCCAAGTTTTTTGCATTCTGTCAAGTGAAGTCCTCTTTTCCAGTACCTTTCTCTGCATAGCGCTGGTCCAAAGTCCTCCCCTTCTCCTGGGGCCCTCTCAGCATCAGCCTTGTCTCTGCTCCCCCAGACTCCTATCCCACCCCTCTGTGTACACTCCACTTGGCATCTAGAAAGGTCTTTCTAAAGCATGAACATGACTGGGGCCCCACCTTGCCCTCCCTTCCTCCTCTCTGCTCCCCCAGAGTCCTATCCCACTCCTCTGTTTGCACTCCACTTGGCATCCCTAAAGGTCTTTCTAAAGCATGAACATGACTGGGGCCCTCCCTTGCTGCAAGGCTATCTGTGGCTCCCTACTGCTCTCACGGCAAAGTGAAGCCCTGAGTGATCTGCTCCCGCCAGTCTCTCTTTCCAACGTCATCTCTCACCATCTCACTCCTCATACCATGTCCCAAATGTGGAGGTTCAGGAAACTACCTCAACACAATGCTCTCTTGCCCTTGGGTCTTTGCACATGCCATTCTCTCTGCTTAGAATGTTCTTCCCCACTCTGTTCTTGACCCTTTAAGAGTCAGCTCAGGAGGTCTGTCATTCCTGGGGGCTCCCCCGTCTGGAATGTGTCTGTCTCTCCCCTAGAGGGTGAGCCCCAGGGAAAGCAGAGCTGGGGCTGCTTGGCCACCTCTGTGTCCCCAGTGCAGGGTTGGGCCGACAGAAGGCGCTTTCAGTAGTCGTTTGCTGTCCAGATGAAGGAATACATGACACAGATAGCAGAGACTATGCCGGGCAATGTCCGTTCCCAGCAAAGCCCAACAGCCCTGACTTGGAGGGCACATCAACAAAAGAATGAGGAGCTCGGGGGCGCCTGGGTGGCTCAATGGGTTGGGGCCTCTGCCTTCGGCTCGGGTCGTGATCTCAGGGTCCTGGGATCGAGCCCCGCATCGGGCTCTCTGCTCGGTGGGGAGCCTACTTCCCCTTCTCTCTCTGCCTGCCTCTCTGCCTACTTGTGATCTCTCCTCTCTGTCAAATTAATAAATAAAAATCTTAAAAAACAGGGGCGCCTGGGTGGCTCGGTTGCTTAAGCGACTGCCTTCGGCTCAGGTCATGATCCTGGAGTCCTGGGATCGAGTCCCGCATCGGGCTCCCAGCTCCATGGGGAGTCTGCTTCTCTCTCTGATCTTCTCCCCTCTTATGTTCTCTCTCTCACTCTCTCTCAAATAAATAAATAAAATCTTTAAAAAAAATCTTAAAAAACAAACAAACAAAAAAGAATGAGGAGCTCGGCCATAAGCCGTGGGGAAATTTTATTTAGAGAATAAATAATTTATTAATAATAAATTTATTTCTTTCCTCTTCTACCCCTGCCCTCTGGGGGCAGAAAGCAAGCCAACAGTGAACAAAACAATCCATCGCTCCCTATGTATAAGGGAAAACCTGCTAGCTCCCTGCTTGGCGGAGGGGGTTAGGGGGCCCCCTTCAGTCATCCAGGTCCTCATCCTCATCTTCCTCCTCATCTTCCTCCTCTTCTTCTGCGGCCGCCAGGGCCTGCTCTTGGGCTGCCTTGAGGGCCTGCTCCTCCTCCACCGTGGGGTCACTCATCTCCGTGACCTCCACGCTGCTGGGGTACTCCTGCTGAATGGGGGCTGGCAGGGCTGGGTTGAAGTTCTCGGGACTGTACTTGTGGCCCCAGCCAATGTAGATGTTCTCAAACTTCCTGGAAAGGCGGAGAGAGACTGAGAAATCCTCCCTCGAAGGCCCCAGCCCAGGCTTTCACTGCAGGTGGGACCCAGCTTGGGTGCAGCACGACTGTGGAGCTGTGGCCAGTGGGGTGATGTGTGCCCACGGGGTTTTTCTGTGTGTTCTTCAGTCGTCATTGAGCATCTGTCTCCTAAAAGTGCCAGGTGTGCCTAGAGTTGCCCTCTGCAACAGCACGTGGAACCCCTGGGCACTTGACACGTGGCCAGCAGGACCAGAGCTGAGTTTCTAATTGTATTTGATTTTCCAGTTTTACCCGCAATTTCTTCTTCGCCCCCCCCCCCCCGATTATTTAGGAGTGCGGTCATTTCTGCATATCTGTGAAATTCTTCCAAATTCCTTCTGTTTTTGATTTCTAATTTTTTAAAGATTTTATTTGTGTATCTATTTGTCAGAGGGGGAGAGAGAGAGAGAGCGAGTGCACGAGCAGGGGGAGCGGCAGGCAGAGGGAGAGGGAGAAGCAGTCTCTGCTCTGAGCAGGGAGCCCGACATGGGCCTCCATCCCAGGACCCTGAGATCATGACCTGAGCCAAAGGCAGACGCTTAACCAACTGAGCCACCCAGGCGTCCCTGATTTCTAATTTCATTCCCGTATGGCCAGAGAACATATTTTGTACCATCAATATCTGGGTACGTTTATTGAGACTTGTTTTGTGGCCTCGCATATGGTCTAGTCCCGGAGCCTGTTCCATGAACACTTTGAGGAGAATGTGTGTTCTTGCCGTTGTCGGAGTGGATTTTATTGCATTGCAATGAATTTCAATTTAAGCAATAAAACTGATAGTCAGTTCGGTTACTGGAAAATGTCTAAGCAGGTCTGGGACAACTTGGGTACGTGAATCTACTTTCCCAACTGTAAATGTTGTGAAATGTGAATATAGGTCTAGGACTTCTGATGACGAGGTAGCTTCCAAACGGAATGTGTGCTGTAAGCATCAGCTTCACACCAGATTCTGAAGATGGGGTATGAAAATAAAAGATGGAATATAGCTTGTTGATTTTTACATTATTGCTTTCACGTTGTGATAATAATATTTAGGATATTTAGGGTGAAATAAAATATATTATTAAAACAAATTTTGCCTGTTTTTACTCTTGGATGTGGCTGGTACTAGAAAATTGTTAAAAAAGAAAAAAGTTTAAAAAGTTTTAAAAAAGGTCTTAAAAGTTAAAGAAAAAAGAAAGTTTAAAATGCTACAGGTGGCTTGTATTTCATTTGTGTTGGACAGCGCTGGTCCGGATGTGGGGACTCC
>CM052803.1:6941613-6983845 GCA_028533885.1 Nasua narica | reverse complement strand
GGTGGAGCTGGCATTCTGATAATGGAGACAGACATTAACCGAATAGGCAGAAATACGTAGTGTGGTCTTTCTATGAAGACAAAGCAGGGAGTAGGCACTGGGAATGCCGGGGACGAGATGGCTTCCAATTTTAATTAGGGAGGTCAGGGAAGGTCACACCAACGGGACGTTTAAGCTGAGATCTGAATGACGTGAAGCAGATATTGGGGGTGTTTCAGTCAGAGAGAACAATTGCTGGATAGGCCCTGAGACATTTCATGAGTCTAACAGAATGTTGACAAAACTCAAGGAAACTAGGAGACAGGAACATTCCAGGCCAATCTCACTTAAAAATATAGATGCCACAGGGTGCCTGGGTGGCTCAGTTGGTTGGGCGACTGCCTTCAGCTCAGGTCATGATCCCGGAGTCCCAGGATCGAGTCCCATATCGGACTCCCAGCTCTGTTGGAAGTTTGCTTCTCCCTCTGACCTTCTCCCCTCTCATTCTCAGTCTCTCTCTCTAATAAATAAATAAAATCTTAAAAAAAAAATATAGATGCCACAGGGGCACCTGGGTGGCTCAGCCGGTTAAGCATCTGCCTTTGACTCAGGTCATGATCCCAGGGTCTTGGGTTCAAGCCTCATGTTGGGTGTGCTGCTGAGCAGGGAGCCTGCTTCTCCCTCTTCCTCTGGTGCTTCCCCTGCTTGTGCTCTCTCTCTGGCACTCCCTCAAATAAATAAATAAAAATCTTTTAAAAAATGAATTATAGATGCCGAAATTCTAAGTTAAATATCAGCAAATGGCACAAGCAAAAAGTTGCTCTCAAAAAGATGAGATTAAACTGGGCTAATAACAGGACGGGGCTGATATTAGAATAGAAAAAACATAACCCACCATGTTAATAGGTTAAAAAACATATGTAAGCTGGGACACCAAGGTGGCTCCGTCAGTTAAGTGTCTGACTCATGATTTCAGCTCAGGTCATGATCTCAAGGGTCATGAGACTGAGCTCCACATCAGGCTCCCCACTCAGCGAGGAGTCTGCTTGGGACTCTCTCCTTCAGCCCCTCCCCCCACTTGTGCATGCTCTTTAAAATAAATAAGTCATATATATTGATATATATAATTTATATATCATATATATATGATAACCTCAACTAGTGCAGAGAAATTGATAACATTCAACAGTCATTTATGACTTAAAAAAACCCCAGCAAACTAGGAATAGAAGGTAATTTTTTATAATGATATAAAGGGGATCCACAGTAACCTATAGCACACTCCAAACATGATGGTGAAAGACTGAAACTTTTCCCCTATGAGACTGGGAATGAGGGTGTCTGCTTTCAGGGCTTGTGTTTAACACTGCACTGGAGGTCCCAGCCCATGCAATCTGACATGAAAAAGAAGGGAAAGGTAAAAAGGACTGGAAAGGAACGAGGGAAAGAAACTGCCGTGGTGTGCAGGTGATGTGATTGGGAATGATGTACAGAGGCCCTAAGCTGCAGGTGTGCCTGGAATGTTGGAGAACACTGAAGACGTCAGAGTGGCTGGGGCGGAAGAGGGAAGAGGGGTTATGGGGGGAGAGAGGAAGTGGAGGGATGGCAGTATTGTAATGGCTTCTTTGCACCGGAGCCCGGGGCTATGCTGGGCACCCGAGAGCCGTGCTGGAGTCTCACCACAATCACACATCTGAGGAACAATCATGATCCCTACCCTCCAGATGAGGAAGACTTAAGAGTTGAGCTCATGAGGTCACAGAGCGGTTGCATAGTCGGGATTTGAAACCAGGTTGGTCTAATTTCAAAGCATGTATGTGTAACCCTCTGCTGGATGGAAACCATTTGGTGGCCATCTGGGGTGTGCTGGAGAGCCATCGCTGACTTGGGAACGGTAAGAAGTCCGGCTGTGGCCTTGGCTTTTCCATAGGGGACCTTGAAGTTCCCGAGGGAGGGAACCATTGAAAAGAGCTAGAGGTTAATTTTGACGAGACTAGGATCCTGGATCGGGAGCTGACTGGAGATGAACTTTGGAGAGCCAGTAGGGGCTGAACAGCTGTTGTGAGAAGCATGAACCTACTCCTGAGGGCACTGGGGAGCCACGGCAAGCTGTGCACATGGGAGGGATAGGGTCAGTTTTGTACCTGAGCAACATCGGTTACTTCTCCGGCCTTGTCTCCTCCTGCTCCCCCTTTCTCCCTTGGTTCCGGTCATACCAGCCTCCCTGCGTTTCCTCAAATACTGCAAGCCTTAAAGCCTTTAAACGTGCTGTATCCTATACCTGAACCACTGTTCCTCCAGGTACGTCCAAGGTGCTCTCCCTCCTCCCTCCTCTCCTTCAGGTCCCTGGGCAAATGTCACCTCCTCAGAGGCCTTCCTTGACCTCGTGTTGTTTAACACGTACTCCCTAACCCTGCCTTACTTTCCATCTTAGCTTTTTTTTTTTTTTTTTTTTTAAGATTTTATTGATTTGACACACAAAGAGAGAGAAACAGAGAGTAGCAGAGGGAGAGGGAGAAACAGACTCCTCACTGAGCAGGGACCCCCGATCCCAGGACCCCTGGATCGTGACCTGAGCTGAAGGCAGATTGTCGAGCAACTGAGCCACCCAGGCGCCCCTTCCCCTTAGCTCTTATCATCACCTATCGCTCCTTATACTTACTGTCCATTATCCCAACTAGAATGTAAATTTCACCAAGATGCAACGGGGACTGCGAAGCGTATTGACTACAGCTAAGCGGGCTTGGCAAGCGCCTTCCCCAGGCAGAAAAGTTGAGTGGAGATTAGGGCCTCAGGAGCCAAATCACGCGCATCTGCCGCATCCTAGCTGTTACCACTTTGGCTATGGGACCCAATTTCTCCCAGTTTCATCCTCTGTGAAACAGGGACTGTAGGTGTGCTAATCTCAGCTGTGAGAACTAGATGTTCAACATGTGGATGGCGGCACAGCGTCTGTTAACCATTACTAGTTTCCTCCCGACTCCGATCTGAGTCAGATGCCCCTGGAGCACGCACTGGTCACCCACGCGCGGCGATCCCGTCTCACCGAAGAGACCCCCGAGTCTGAGGCAGAGCCTTAGCTGGGTGGGGCCTCTCCCTGCCCCGGTCCCGCCCCTTCCCCACTCGCGAGCCCCTTCTCACAGGCTGAGGCTGCAGCTGGCGCTCGTCTGCAGCAGGTAGGCCTTGGCATTCTGTACCGCCAGCTCCCGAGGCTCAGGCTCAGGCACCTCCACGCTGAAGGGCATGAAGCCCAGCTCGGAGGGCGAGTACTGGAGGGCGGGGTCATCCCTCATGTAGGGCCCATGAGGGGCACCCTGGTCGAACCGCAGGTCTTCTCCCGGGTACGTGCTGAACTGGCCCAGGAAGTCGGGCTGCGTCTCCAGGTAGGCAGTGTCCAGTTGCTGGAAGAGGCTGCCTTGGCCCTGCTGTAGCTGCTGCAGCATTAGGCTGGCGTTTCGGGCGGCCTGCATCCCGCCTTCTTCCAGATAAGGTTGGGGCTGTAACTCGGAAGGAAAGCCCATATTCAGGGACGGGTACTCTACACCACCCAGCTGGGCTTCCTCAGCCTGGTACATCAAGTTCTCCTGTGGGGCCAGGGGGGGCCCTGATGACCAGTCCTGGAGGTTGGCCTGGCTCGCCAGGATCCCTTGACTGCTCTGCAGGGCCGGGCCATCAAATGGCATCTGTGGCACCTCCTCGGAGGTGCTGGGCTGGGGCTGACCGAGCTCCTGACTGCCCCGCTGGGAGATCTGGGAACTCCTCCGCCTTGAGGGTTGCTGGGGAGGAGGCTCAGGGCCGGGCGGTGGGTCCCCCATAGTTCAGAAGGGGCCGCAGACCTCCAGGAGGAAGGCCTGCAGACAGGGAGGTCGGACTAGTCGCCCGCCGGCCGGCACACGCCCGGTAGCCTCTGCGCCCGCCGCTCCCGTTTCTAAGGCCAGAGGGGGCGGGCCGTTACCAGGGGAGGGCGCGCGGGGACGCCGGGGCCCAGGAGCTGGCTTCTGTGCAGGCGGGGGCCCCCCGCCCCAGGGCCCGCCAGTCTTCCAGCCAGCACCGGGGGGCGTTCACTCCACACGGTGCAGCCCCACAGCTGACACGCAGGTAGAGACGAGAGACTGCATCCACGCCCCAGACCCGCGATTTTTAATTTTAAAGGCAAAGCCCCGCCGGCTAGGCCCCGCCCCGCCCCGCCCTTCCCGAGCTTCCTTCCCCACCAAGCCCGGTCAGCTGTTCCCCTTGGTCTCGGGTTCCCCGGCTTCCTCGGTGGCGGGGCTGGGGGTCTTCATGGTGTCTTCTCCGGCGGGGGTGAGGGTCTGGGGACTGTGCTCTTCCTTTGAGGTCAACCCGCCCGCTGCCTCCTAGTGATAGGAGAAGGGGGAGAGGGTCAAGGATAGCGTAGCAGCGTGGTCCTACCTCCACGCTTCCTTCGGGCTGTACCCTCCCCTCCTTACCCCGACCCTGGGCACTTGGCATATACCCATCACCCAGGGGCCCTAATTGCTTTCTTCCTTTGCTGCTTTGAGGTTGTCATCCCTACCTTAGGTAGGGGCCCCTCAAGACTAGAGTCCAGGAGTGCGGCCTCGGTCAACCCTGAGTCGTCATCCATGCTGATGAAGATGGCCCGGGTCTCACACTCAGGCCCCTCCTCCCGGAAATCTATGGCTTCTTCGGGCTGGGGAGGGCCTGGCCGGGTGGAGGAAGAGGACGACGACGAGGATGACGACGAAGGGGCTCCCACTCCTCCTGGCTTCAGCTTCTGTTCCTCCTCTAGCTGACGCTTTAAGGCTTTCTCCTGGGCCAGCCGCAGGCCAATGAGATCCTGAGGGGGCCGGGGGGCTGGGGCCGGGGCCAGGGCCAAGGGCTCCAGGTCGTCCTGGGGGTGGGGAAAGGCACATAGAAACTCAGGGCAGGGAGGAGGGGGTATCAGGTCATAGGCTGGTGTCAGAGGATGAGGGCAAGGAGCCAGAAAGCACCCTGAGGGAGACAGCAGGGTGGGCATAGGGAGTAGGTAAGGGGCAACTCTTCCCTCACCTCCCATTCCTTTCAGCAGGAACCTCCACCAGACAGAGGTGGCTGGGGTGGGGAGGAGGACAGGGCGGGCCCTGCTGGCTTGGGGGTTGGGGGGCTATGGGCCCTCACCTCTTCCAGAGGCCCCGCAGGCACTTCCTTGGCCTCTGGCTCCTGCTTGCCACTGGCCTCCAGGATGGTCATGATGGAGTTGGGGATGTGTGCTTGCTAGGGGAAGAGCAGGGTGGGGGCTCGATGGAGTGCTTGGACCCAAGACCCCTAATGGACCCCCCACCCCAGAGCCCCTGAGCTTCTGTGGCAGTGCAGGGCTCCCTTCTGCCCACCCCTGTCCAGTCCTCCAAGGCTGAACCCAGGGGACCACCCATCCCACACCCTGGGGTACCTGGTGGGGGGTGAAGGATCGGACGTGGGCCAGCAGGGGCTCCCGGAGCTCTGGGCACTTGTCAAAGACGGCACCCAGCTGCTGGGGTGGCAACTGCAGGATGACCTGGAAACTCTGGGGCTTGGTGCGTTGACAGCACTTGATGAAGCCCTCCCACACCTTGGGATACTTCCACACCTGGATGGGGCAGGGAGGGAGCGGTCCTGAGGGGGTGCGCAGGCAGCCACCCCAGAAACGGAAAGAAAGACCTTACCAAGATGGGGCCCACATCCCTGCCATCCAACAGAGTCCTCCGGGCTACCCACAGCCCTGACCTCCAGCCTCCCAGTTCCGGATCCCCCCTTCCGCGTGAGCACAGTCTCATCTCACTCTCACAGCAGTCTCGAGGGGTGACGTTAGCCCTACTAAACAGACGAGGCCCAGGGAGGTGCGGGGGCTCGTCCAGTCAGGTGGGAACCATGGGGCAGAACCAAGGTTTGAACCCAGGGCTGTCCGAACCTGCATCCCACCTCTGAGCCGGATGTTGCAAAGTGGCAACCTGTGGGCTGAATCTAGTCTAAGAGCTCGTGAATGGGTTTTTTTGTTGTTTTGGTTTTTTATTTCATCATGGTATTTCTAGCTTCTCTTGAGAAATGGGCCCATCTGTCAGCTCTAGTATGCATCCTGGCTGTGTGCAGAGGTGGCGGCAAGGGGCACTACGCCTCTCCTGGGAGGCCCACCCCGTGAAGCCTACCACCACCTGCTCCCGGCCCCCGGCTCCTCTCACGCATCACGCTGTGGTCCTGGGGGAGTCAGCGACCCCTGATGGGCTGTACTGTCCTTGGCCCAGGGCAGGGCAAAGGGGCTGCAGGTCTCCTAGAGTGTGCTCTCCTCATCCTGCCTTCCTCCGCTGGGCGGGCGGCAAGCAGGCTGGAAAAGGCCCGGGTCCTGCCACCAATCTACCTTCAGCGTGTCCTGCCGCAGCCCACTGCCTGCGGGACTGGGGGCAGCTGGGGGCGGGTTACCTGCTTCATGATGAGGCGGGACAGGATGTTCATGACGAAGCCCCCCAGACGGGGGTACATGGTCAGAGACTGGATGACGGTCCTCATGAGCAGCATGGGCAGGGGGCTCTGCTCCATCAGCTGCTGCATCACCACGGCCAGCACCTCCGACGTGTACACGTTCCGCTCCGCAAAGCACAGGTTGGTGGCTGCGAGGAGGCGGAGAGTGGGCCTGTCCTCTTTGCCCAGCTCCCCCGAAAAGGCGGGAGCCCCACCACCCTTAGAGAGCCTCAGCCCCATTAATCTGCCCATGTGAGTGGAGACCTCGCCCTCATTCCTGAAGCTCTGGGTGAGAGACTTCCTCACCCAGCAGGGCCCTGAGGGGACACTGTGGCATGGGGTGTTGGCCCAAGGGGAGACATGTCCAGCTGCTGGAAGCCCCAGGCTGGGCAGAGTGGGCAGACCTGGGCCCTTCTTCTTTGGGGACAACCCAGGGAAAAGCCGAGGCAGGAAAAACAGATTGCCAATGCCTGGGGGCCGATTCTGGCTTGCCCTTCCCATCCGTGCCAGAGAGGGAAGGCAGCTGTGGCTTCCAGAAGACCCCCCCCCCCCCTTGGAGACCAGAGATGCCCTCTACCAGCAGGCTGGTCAGGGGACTCCCCACTCCCGATCCTGATCAGAGCATAGGGACCCGCGCTGGTGCTGGAGGGACACCAGGCGTGGGGGCGGGTGGGAAGCACCGTGCACAGAATAAGGGAGCAAGGAGCAAGAGGAGGAAGCGTGGGCAGACGAGGCGCTCCCCAGCTCAACGTCCAGTGCCAGAAGGGCCCAGGGAGGGCCAGGACGATAGAGGCACCCACGAAGGCAGGCAGGCCAGGGCAGGCCTTGGGGTCTGTTCCCTCAGGAATGGGCAGTGGTACCCTCAAATCAGTGCAACTGGCGGTGCTCCAATCCATTGTGCTAATGGGGAGACCCCAGGAACTGCCTCTGAACCCCTTCTTCCCCAAATACCACTTGCCATGTGAGTCTGTCAACCAGGAAGTCTTTATTGAGCCAGAAGAGAGGCCCCCAATTCTTGAGAGGCTAATGGAGAACAGGGGTGGGTGCCTATAGGGAATGAGGGGGGCTCCTATAAGGAACAGGGGAAAGTTGGAGGCATTATAGGAACACAGGCAGGAAGGAGACTAGAGCAGGGTAGGGCAGGTATCTAGGCCAAAGGAGCAGAGGAAAGTGGTAGAAGGTAAGGACAGTGCAGAAGCCAGAGTGAAGCTACCAGAAACCAAGAAAGCTCCTCCTCCTCCTCCCTTCCAGTTAGTGGCTGGCTCCTGCCTGCTCTGCCTAAAAGGGTCCACAGCCAAACCCTTTTCCTCTCCTTCCACTCTGCCTCAGTCTCCCCCCTGGGCTTTCTACCCCCGCCCTCTACTCTACCCTCCATAGCAGGCTGAGGAAAAGTCCTTTCCGCAGCTCAGCCTGACCCCGTACCTCCTAGGGGCCCTCAAGGTATCAAGTCCAATCTCCTACTGAGGCCTGGGAGACCCCGTGGTGGTGGGGCCCAGGCATGGTGTTCGTGATGCTTACGGTCTGACCTCTCCTGACCAGGCCCCTTCCCCTAAATCATAAGATCTCATCAGCCCCAGCTCTGCAGTTCCAGACCCAGACCATGCAAGCACCTCCCTCGGCCTCTGCAAATATTCTTCCTTTCTCTGGGATCACGGTCTCCCCTGCTACCTCAGCCCTACGCATCCCTCTGTGGTTTCAGCTCAGGTGTCCTCTTGGGGCTCCCCTGTCCCAGCCCTGCTCACTGTGGGCTCTCATCGTCTGGGGACGGACCGTGACCCAGAGGGCAGGGTCAGGGCTGTCTCTCCATCCCTGCTGGCTCCCAGCACTGCCCCGCACCGGGCTGAGCACAGGCGCTCAGTGAGTTTTCTTTAATTGCTGCGCCAGAGCCCTGAGGGTGGGTCCCGTTATAGAAAAACTCACCAGGGAGGGTGGCTTTTAAAGGAGGAGAGAATGCCACAAATGAATGCTTATACTGTTAGGCATGGGGTATCCAATGGTGCACAGAACGCGACTGGACTTTGGATCCGGAGCTTAGAGCTGAATGGGGACCACCACTAGTGCCTGAGCGGAGAAACGTACTCTGGGAGCTGGCTAGCTCGGGTGCTGGGGGCAAACAGCAGGTAGGGAGAGCGCTGGAAGGCTGCTAGGAGCTCGGCAGCACAGAGGCTGTGTGTAGGCCTGGGCTTGCAGAAAGAAACAGGTGGGCTTCTAAAGGCCAGGCCTTGACGACATCTCCAGGGACCTGGCCGCTGGCCATCTGAGGGACCTGTGGCGAGGCTCTTTCTTCCTCGGACTTAATCTGGGTCTGTTTATGGACTTGGTGGGGTGGTGCGGTCTGTGAATCCCCTCAAATTGTACACAGAACTGTGTGAGTCTGTCCTCCTCGGGAAGGGGGCCACACTTCCCTGACATCATCAAAGGGGCTACAGCCTCTAAAAGGGCCACTTCTGGGGGCGCCTGGCTGGCTCAGTCGGAGGAACGTGTGACTCGATCTTGGGGTCATGAGTTCGAGCCCTACCTTGGGTGTAGAGATCACTTAAATAAACAAACAAACAAACGTAAAAAAATAAATAAAAAGGCCACTTCTGGATGCTCAGCTTCGAGACCCTTTTCACTTTACTGTTCTTTCACTAGAAGCCTTAGTTCCTCCTCAGTCGTAGTGTGAGTTTTAGACTTCCACAAGCTCCTTTCTCCACCTCAAAGATTCTGAGAACTCGCTGAGGAAGGCCAGGAAATAAGCAGTCACGGGAGGAGCCAGTTTAGGCTAGACGAGAAGCTAAGTGGTGGTGGTTGGGGGGGACCCCCTCCCCGCTCTTAAAGGAGAGACGAGGAAAGGACAGGGGTCTGAGCAGAGGGGGCGGCTGTAAGGCTTCCACCTTGATGGGAAAGCATGACTCCTGGGCCAGAAACCTCCCTCGGGGAGGAGTGGGGGGGCAGTGCTGAGGAGAGCTGGTGGGGAGAAGTCCTCTATGGGACGCGACGGCGTGGGACCCGGGGTGCCACAGGCGGGCGGAACTGGCTGAGCTGGATTCCCACTCAGGTCTAGCGGCCTTCAGATTCTGTGTGGTTCCACTACACCGCTTAGCTGTGTGCGGCCCTGAGCCAGTTCCTCAACCTCTCTGGAACCTCCGCTTCCTCGTCGAGGAGACGGAAGTCCGCATACTCACCAGGTTAACGGCTGGTGTGTGTCGGCAGGCAGGCCTGTGGGGCGCTCAGGAGAGCCTGGCTCAGTGTAAGTGCTCGGGAAGTGGTGACGGCAGCTATTAGGAAACTGCTGGTTGAGGGGAGCCGGCCAGTTTGTCCCCAAGCCCCTGCCCTGGAGGCACCTTGTCCTGCCTCAACTGGAGCCCGGACTGGACGCGGCATCTACTCCTGGTCCGACAGCGGCCCTGGCGGGCTCCATCTGCTCTGCTGGCTGTCCCTCTGCCCCCTGCTCAGCCGAGGGCTCTGGTCCTTCATTCCTCGAGCCAGGGCCGCGGAGGGGGGCTCCCCACCCTTCTTGAGGACTACTCTGTGCCGGCGCATAGCAGATGCACCAGTTCCTTGGACGGAGGGAGGGAGGAAGGGAGGAGAGAGGGAAGGCCAAGGAACGAGGGTAGGTGTCCAAAGCGGAGGTGGGGTTGCAGGTGGCACAATCTCCAACTTGGCAGATTCCGGTGGGGACACGTGGGTGCCTGAGTTTCCCCAGGTCCGCGGCAGCCAGGCCACTCGGGAGGACTGGGGGGCGGGGGGGGGGGCCGGGCCTCACCTTTGATGATGGACTTCATGTCACACTTCACCGAGTCGATGTTGTGCAGTGCGATCAGCAGCTCTCCAGGGTTCAGCGGGGATAAGGCCGAGTTCCCTTCGCCTGCAGGGAGGGAGTGGGAAGGGGAAGGAGACAGTGTGGCGCCTAAGTGAAGAGGTGTGTCTGGGTCTCCCAGATCGGAGCATGAACGAGTATGAGGCGCCCTCTGCTTCGATGGGACTGGGAGAACAGAGGGCTGGAGCAGGGGATGAAAAAGAGGGGACCGAATGGCACCCCTTCTGGGAAGCCTTCACCTTGCTCTCGTCCTCCCCCACACGGGGTTCCTACTCTTCTAGGGCAACATATGATGTGGTCCAGCAGCTTCTCTCCCTCCTCCCTGGGCTGTGCCCCCAGGAGGGCAGGACCCCTGCACAGCACAGACAGGACAGGCTGGGCCGGGCCATGCGCTCGATGACTGCACTTACAGGCAACGCTGCACGGAGGCGGCCAGGGGAGATGACGCACCACTGCTCCGGCTAGAGGGCCCCAGACACCCTCATGTGGCGGTCTTAAATCGCATGTTACAGGTGCAGCAGTCAGCCCCCCCTCCCTCCCTAGCACTGGCCCTTGGGGGGAGAAGGAGGAGTCCATCCTAGGTCACTGGGTCATTTTTCTAGGTTGAAAGTTCTACTTTGCTTCTTTCAACCCCATCGAAGACGCCACCCTACCGTGCTGGGTGCCCAGCAGGCGGTTGAAGACCTCTTTCACCACAATGGGGTTGAGCTTGATGAGCTTCGGCAGGGCCTGGATCACTTCTTTCTGCGGGGGGAGGGCAGGGTAGGCAGGTCAGAGGGCACCCCCATCCCAGATGCTCGCCCTGGGATGAGGCGAGGAGAAGCTCCGGACTTGCTATGCCCTCAGACACTTCCCTCCTCTCGCTCCCTCTGGTCTCTCGGGCTTGAGCTTTCTCCTCGAGTCACTGGGCCTGACTTGGCCCCAGCCTTATCACTCCCCATCTGAGCCTTCCTTGTGCCACATGCCCCCCGATGGCCCCTGCAGGGGGAGGGTGTCACCGTCATCCCCTCTTTGCACAGAAGCCGAAGGCTCACCACGACCCCACAGACTGTTAGCAATGAGACCGGGGCGGGGGAAACACATTTAGGCCTTTAGACAGGCCTGTGTGTGTGTGTGCGCGCGCGCATGTGCATGCGTGCGTGTAACTGTGACCCTCATTTGACAGAGAAGACTGAGGCGCAGAGAAGGGGGTAGCCTGCCTGAGGTCACAGAGGATGAAGCAGAACTGAGATGCCCCGTAGTCGGATGAGCCCTGGGAAGGGCTCACAAGTGTGTGACATGAGTATCCGGGTGCCTACCTCCCCACCCCTGCCCATTGCCGTCGTGGGGGGCGGGGTGCGGGGATCCTGACATCCGGCTCCGTACCTTCTCCAGTCCATTGAGCACGGGGATGAGGAAGCGGACATCTGGCAATCGCTTGTGGTAGAGATCCCGGACCCGCTTCACCAGCTCCGGGGAGGGCGGGACTGCAGGTAGAAGAGTAAGCAAGGGGCACAGGTGGGGTGAAGGGGGCACCGAGAGGAAGGAGAAATGGCAGTGGCTGTGTGAGAGGGGAGGGGAGGGCCGACTCCGTTTCAAAGCAGGAATCGTTGGCCCCTGGTTTCTCAAATGCATTGAGCAATATACCCAGGAGCTCTGAGGGCCAGGTCTTGGGGAAGGACCCATGAGGAAGGTCTGGGACATGGAGAAAAGGCTGAGCAGTGGGGGTCCCAGGGGGCACCTTTGTCCGTGAGGCTGTGCAGACATCGTGTGACCAGCGTCTCTGCCCCCTTGGGACAGTTTTCTACTAGCAGGAGCAGCTCTGGTGAATTCATGCCCATTCCTCGGATCTAGAGGAAGAAAAGCGATGGTAGGCCGGGGAAGGGGTTGGGTGACGTGGGGACCCCGAGAGGGCCCAAGGGGAGAACTCAGGGAGGCCCAGGTGCCAGAGGCAGGGCGGCTGGGGGGATGATGGGACTCTGGGGCAAGAACTGCACAAAGAGTAGGTGTTAACAGTTCTTGTCACTAGAGAAAAAACAAACGATGTAAGGTGACGAACGTTAACTAATCGTCCGTGGTCGTCATTCCGCATATAAACATGCAGACACATCACGTTTCACACCTTGCGGTGACACGGGGCTGTGTCAGTTACACCTCAGCGAACCTGGGGGAAAACAGAACTGGCGACGGGGTTCAGGGAACTGGGGGAATGAGGGGAAGGTGAGAGGGCAGGGTGGCAGTATGTGGCCTTCCCCTACTCTCCCCCACACAGGGTACAGACTTGCCATTGCTCCCAAGCCTTCGTCAGTGCTGGGCACCTACTGGGCAGCCGGGCCCTTCCTGTCACCTCTGACCTAACCTGACCTTTGATGACCTGCATCAGCGGCGGCCAGTGCCCCTCGTGGCGGCTTGCTCGGATCAGGGCTCGGCCTGCGCCTGCAGCCTACCCCTCTCCGTGGGCAACCAATGCAGGGAGCACCGGGCCGGGCTCTGAGGGCTCAGGCCTTCCTCTGCCATCAACCTTTATAATGGTCTGTGGAACTGGCAGTCTTTGCCCTCTGGGAGCTCACCGGGAGGACACCGCTGAATTTGGGGGGCGGGTGTTTGGGGGTCAGCCTACCCGACTCTCCTTTTATGTTGGAAATTTTCCATAATAAAAAAGGCAAGGACAGAGAAAGATAGAAAAGTGGCTTCTGATCTAGCGGCAGATTGGAAGGGCAGATAGTCTTGAATTTTGGGGCCCCGCTGCTTCTCATGTGGGTGACCTTGTGGCTCCAGAGAGAGGAGCAGGCGGGACTTGTGTAATGACAACTAAAGATTCCCATCAGCGAGGCAAGGGAACACCAGTCGCTAGCCGGTGACAGTGACACAGACGTTTATACGCATAAGCTCCTGGAGTCCCTGCAACAAGCTGGGGACGGAATCATCCCCCCCCCATTTTTACTGAAGAGGGGCCAGTTTGCACAGTGAGAAACTGAGAGGCAGGATGTGGACCTGGGTATGCCCTACTCCAGCCTCGTAACGCAGGGTGACCCTGCTGTCCTTTCACTGGCCGACGGGGCACGTGGACCACCCACAAGCTCCAGAGCGGCGGGACCCGGGGTGGCCACTGTTGGTGCTGAGCCCTCGCCGAGGCGGAGATACCAGGGGAAGTGCTGGACTTGGGGTCTCAGCCCTGCGCACGGGTGGGCAGAGCCTGGTGGGCTCAGGGGCCTCACCGGCTGCTCGATGACCCTCAGCACCGTCCGCTTGATGTCGGCGATGGCCTCCGTGTACACAGCTGCCAGTTCGTGGATGAGCTTGTGGTTCTGGGGCAGGAGAGCCAGGTAGAGGTACAGACACTGCTTTACGGTCTCCTCCGTCCAGGGTGCCGCCACCTCTGATAGGGCAGGGGGTGGGGGTCAGGGACCACTCTTCTCCCCGCCGTCTCCCACCCTCATCATCTGTCCCTTCTTTGGGGGGCAGGCACAGAAGAGAGGCAGGCCCGGGAAGCCAGCTGTTCTAGGCAGGAGGCCAAGCATCAGGGAAATGGTGTGGGACCAGGACTGCTCCCGTTTTAGAAGCCTCTGTCTGCACTGAAGTCCCACCTCATCTCTGACCGTCAATCCACAGGGCCAGAGGGATCTTTCTGAAGGGAAGTGCTGCCCCTGCCCTTCTCCTGCTCTGTGCTCCCACGACTACCCTCTGCCTGGGATAGATCCCCAGCGCCTACCTCGCTCTACTGGCCAGATGCTCTATGTCCCCCGCTCCCCGGGGCTCCGTGCTCTGGCCGCATCCTCCTTCTGAGAGTCCCCCCCCACCTCCCCAGGGCCCACACAGGTCCCTGCGCACACATCACTCCTTTGCCAATTCCCCTCTCCGTATCGCCTCATCCTCTGGGTCTCACACAACCAGTGTCTCTACTGGGCGGTCTCCCGTGCACCTGGGCTGTGCCAGGGCTCCTGAAGGCCCCGTGCTTTCTATCATAGCCTGAACCTTTCAGGTTTTTGTAATTCTTATTTTTTTTAAAGTAAGCTCTTTTTTTAAGTAAGCACTTAAACTCACGACCCCCAGATCAAGAGCTGCATGTTAAACTGACTGAGCCAGCCTGGGGCCCCTGAACCTTCCAGTTTAATGGTCCGCAGCCCTGGGGCCTGGGTCTTCCCACCTGTAATTGAGGGACCCGGGGCTTTGTTGAAGGAACGGGCCTATGCCTGGCCCTTCCTGGAGCCCCGTCACTGACTAGCTCTCCTTGTCCTCTGGTTCTGAGCCCACCACCCCCTGCTCCAGGATGCTCTCCCTGACCCCTGGGGCTGGGGCGAGACGCCTCTCTGGACTCTCGCAGGCCTGCTCATTTTGGTCGTTACTGCCTGGCTGTCTTCCCCAGTAAGCTGGGCAGGGCTCAGCTTCAAACCAGCTCCATTCCCAGGGCCTGACCCAGAGCCTGGGATCCAGAAGGTGCTTGCTAATGCATCTGACGAAGTTGCACCAGACCTGTATCCTTGTCGGCTCCAAACAGCACAGAGGGAGGGTTGGGGTGGACCAGGAGTTGCAGGTAGTTGAGGGCAAATTTCTCCACATACTCTCGCAGCTGTTCCTTCTCGTACATGCGCTTGATGAACAGCAGGGCCTGGGAACGCACCTGGAGAGAGAGGGCAGGCAAGGTGGTGGAGGCGGGAGACCGCCGTTCTGAGCCTGGCAGGACCAGTGGGAGAGCAAGCCCAAGACTGAGACGGGGCTGGTCTGCCTGAGTCACCTGTGCACTTGGGGAAGAGGTTCCTGGCCCAAGTCAGAGCCCGAATCACCTCCCCACCTACCTGCTCAGCCCTACCCCTTACCCTCTCCTGCCTTACTTGCTACGTTCCAACCAGAATGAGCTTTCCTTAGTTCCTCCAAAGGGACAGTGTTCTCCTTCGCTTTGAGACTTGGCACGAAAGGTCCACACTGCCCAGAATGCGGGTCACCGGCTCAACCCCATTTTACTCAGACATCACCGGCTGGGAGCCCTGAGAACAGGGACACTGCGTGTCCCCAGCAGCACCAAAGGCCCAAGCCAGAGTCTGCGGGGAGGTTCTGCTGAATGAATGGACACACGACTCTAGGAGAGGCGGCGGCAAAAGGCTTGGGCAGGCCTGGGTTTGGGGCCCTCTCAATCACACGCAAACCTACACGAGCGCACCTGGTTCTCTCTGTTCAGCCACACCCACCTACTCCTATTCCAGGTCTTGGCTCGCCTGCCTCCTCCCCCAGAAGGCTTCCTTAGGCCCCGTCCCGCCCGTCCCCCCATCAGGTAGGTCAGGCCCCTCCCCGGGGCGCCCAGAGCTGCGTGCTGCTTTACCCCACAGGCTGGCTGCGTCCTCACTGCTGGCGGATAGGCCACACGGCCCCTCTCCTGTGAGCTCCCCCTCCAGGTCCCGGCACAGTAGCAGGCCACACAGGGGCTCTCCACCACGGGAGGAGTGGGAGGGAGAACGGGACTGCCCTTCTTGGGAGGATGAGTGTGTGTATATATGCATGCATATTCTAGGTAGCTTCGTGCCACCATAAATGACAAAATACCCACCACCTTGCCACTACTGCAGGAAGGGCACGGGGCCCAGAGAGGACGTTTGGGGGCATGTGCAAGAGGCTGGGCTAGGCGCTCAGGACAGAGGAAGGGCAGAGGGCGGCCCAGCGCAGGGCGGCAGGGATCACCTTGTCCTTCTCGTGGGAGCTGAGGTCTAGCAGGACATGCAGGTACTGGAACTGGCGGGACGGCCGCTTGAAGATCAAGTCTCGAAGAGTAGACATGCCCAGGTAAGTGCGACTCTGTGGCAGAAGGGAGGGACACCAGAGCTCAGCCCGCCTGCAGTGTGCCCCTGGGACGTCTCCCTTGCCTCCCTCAGATCGGGTCCTGGACAAAAGGACTAGGTCCCTCACAGAGCCCCCTGCCACAAGGTCTAGGCGGTGCGCCCCTCAGATCCCCAGCACAGGCCCCTGCAGGGCTCCTGCGTGCATCCCGATGCTGGGGACTAAGGGAGATGGGCTGACTGTCCTCACCTCATCCTCGCAGTACTTGCGAACCACCTCCAGGGCACTCTCGGTGATCAATGGCGCCTCCAGCACGACCTTAGTGAAGATCCTGCCAGGGAGGAAGAGTGAGGGAATGTGCAGGGAGAAGCTTCCAGTCCTGCTGGAGCTCGGGCTGACAGGGCTGCCCCCCACAGACAGCTTGCTCGACCCCCTGCTGACAGAGCTTTGGAGGTAAACAGAGCCGGGTCCGAACGCTGCCGGGCTGGCTGACCTAGGCAGAGACTTCACCCCTCTGAAGCTCAGCTCTCCCCTTTGTCAAACGGGGACTCCTAACTTTACTCATTTACTACAGTAATGGAAGGGCACGACGGGGAGTGGGGAAGGGTATTGCTTTACAGACGTGGTGGCCAAAAATAGCTGCTTTGAGGTAACACTGAGTGGACCCTGGGGGATGAAAGAGCCAGCCACGCAAAAAAGAACTGGGGTGGGGGGGGAAGAGTATTCCAGGTACAGAAACAGGAACTGCCAAGCCCTGAACTTGGCATGTGCAAGTGTCAGAAGGCAAAAGGCCATCGTGGCTAAAGTCTGGGGGCAGTGAGGAGTAGGGGGACAGATTAAGAAGGTAAAGAGGTTGGTAGGAATTGAATTACATAGATCTCATAGGGCACAGAAATAAGACTGCATTTTATCCCAAGAACGATGGAGAATCATGGAAGGTTTTTAATGGGTAACGACAAGACTGTATTTACATTCTAAAATGTCACCCAGGCTGCTGTGTGGAGAATGGATCAGCAGGAGGTCGAAAACGAGGAGGAAGTTACAGAAGCAATTCAGGTGACAGACAGGGCTGGAGAGGAGTGAACCTCTGAAACAAGCCTATGGGGCAGGCAGTTATCTACAAGAACGGAGGCTCAGAGGGCACGCAGCAGAGCAGAGAGTAAGCCCAGGGAGCAGGCCCCAGAGCCCACCCGGATTCCGCCTTGCAGGTGCCTCCAGAGAGCAGGGAGAGAAGGGAGTCTCGGGGGATGGGCACGAGGCCTTGGGAGGTGAGGAGAGAGGTGATCGGAAACTGCAAAAGGCAGGACACGGGAGGGTGCAAGGCAGTCCCCCTCACCCATCCTTTTGGTCTGGCTTCTCCTGCAGGCCGGAGAGCAGGCGGATGAGGCAGTCCTCATACTTGTCCAGGGTGCCAGAGGCACCGGCTGCCAGGTAGGCGTTGTACTCCTGGTAGAGCCAGGCGAAGGCCAAGTCCAGGCGGGCCCGCACATCCTCCAGGATGAAGGACAGGACCTCGGCCTTCAGGCCCGAATCAAACTGTGTCACCAGACTGGCCAGGATCTTTATGCGCACCTGACAGGAGAGCGGACGTACGTGTGGGTGTGGGAGGCAATCCCAGGCACCTCGGGATCGTGCCTTGCAAGTCTTCCCGCCCAGGCTCAGGGACCCCCACTGCAGACCCGGTGTCAAGCGAGGAAGGCAAGCTGAGGAACTTTATAACCGGTGGGTCTCGTTTATGTGGGAGGGAAAAAAAAGGGGTGGGGGATCAATCATCATGGAACAAAACTGAGTTTGTAGAATCAGTATCTACGTACTTAAGTACATAAGAGAAAGATCCTGAAGACTTCCCTTACTTTGTACATTGGTCACCTCGGAGCAGGGGGATGGGATGTGGGTGGGGGCCAAGGAAGACTTATGGTACCTCTATGGTCTGGAAATATCTTTTTAACAGAGAGAGTACTTTTCTGTACTTCTTGGCTAATTAAAATTACCCTTCAAAAAAGTGGGCAAAAGTCGCTTGGCTGAGGTTACGATGCCAGCGTGTGGCAGACCAGGATTTAGACCTGGTCCATCTAAACGTCAGCAATAACAGGAGGAGCACTATTAACCGCCCGGAGGAAAGGCCCTGGTAGCAGCCCTCACTTGCAGGGCTCTCCCGGGCGGCCAGCTCTGTGCTGAGCGAGAGCTGTGCGTGTCCACGCATTTCTTCCCCCTTGTCACCGTGCGGGGCTGCTGCCACTTCCTCCTTTGGCAGGAGGACAGAGAAGAGGCAGGGAGGGCCGGTGGGCAGCCCGCTGGGACCTGGAGTCAGGGAGGCCGGGGCCGGGAAGCACGGGCTGGGGAGACAGGTGCACACCTGGGCCGCCCCGCTGCAGGCCACGGCCTTCTCTGCCCGCAGGATCCGCTTCACGGCGCCCAGCTTCATGGCCTCCACCTGGGCGTCCGTCAGGGGCTTCAGCACATCGCTCAGGCGGAAGATTTTCTTGCGTCCACCAGCGCCAGCCAGCCTACATGGAAGACCAGGGACAGGGACACGGTGACTCAAAGCATTCTTTCTGGAGCCCAGGCCCACCGCAGGCCATACAGAGACCCCCATCCCTACCCCCACCATACTGCCTTCCTAACTCTCCTGTGACTCAGGCGTGGCAGGGCACAGGGTAACAAGACAGAAGGGGGTGTCATTTTGTTTTTGTGAAGCGGGAATGCTTCTCTGAGGCGGCTACGTGGGCGTGCAGATCTGAGTGAAGCAGGAGGACGAGACGCACAGATACGTGGGGGATGAGCTTTCCCGGTAGAGAAAACGGGAGGTGCAAAGGCCTTCCAGTGGGGACCTGCCTGGCTGCTCAAGGAGAACCAAAGGGCCGGTGTGACTGGAGGAGGGAGCGAGGGGAATGGAGAGCTTGGAGGGCAAATCGGGCATGGCCCGGACAACAGATCTGGGTCCGGGGGAGGGAGGGGGGCACGCGCGTGGGACAGGGACTGGCTGGATGGTGTTTTTTCTGTAAGGGGGGTAATAATGAAGAGGATAACAACCAGTAGCACTTACGACATGTTAGGAATCACGCTAAACGCTTTATATCAAATTCACTTCCAACCCCAAGAGTGATCTAATTGAATGATCTATCACTGTGAACTCATTTAACTCTCCTTTGATCCTTAGAGAGAGATACTATCATCCCAACTTTAGACATAAGGAAGGAAGGGGCATTTTTTTTTTTTTTTTTTGGAAGGGGGCATTTTTTATGTAAAAGAAAACAATTAAGGCTTGGCGGTAATGGCATTGACTCTGGAATCAGACAGAAGCCCGTCCAGCCCTGTTTCTCTTTGTCGCTGTGTCTTTCACACCCGCACACACACGTGCATGCACGCACCACAAACCAGGCCTTCCATCCTGCGCCGGCACCTACCAGGGCACTCACCGGGGCTGCGTGACAGGGATGATGGGCTCTGGCCTCCTCTTGGCCTGGGGCGCCTCCTCCTCCAGAGTAGACATGGAGCTCAGGGCGCCCACCACGGAGATGGCCTGGCCCTGGGCCGACAGACGCCGCTTGATCAGGACACTCTCAGGCTTCAGCACCTTCTCCTCCTTGGGCTCCTCCTTGCACTGTTTGGTCTGCTCCACACCTGAGGGGAGGGGGCAAATGCGCTCCAGGAACGTCACACTCCCCTGCTCCCACCCTGCGTGCTGGGCTCTACCCTGAGCCCCGTATACACAAAGCCCATCTCAATCTGCAAAACGCCGTTCTGAAACAGGCACACTTTTTATCCCCACCTTGCACACGACCAAGGCTCAAACCGGACGTGCCATTCACTGCGGGTGGGGGTAGCAAATGGCACAGCCACGGTGGAGCACTGATGAGCAGCTTCGGAGAGCACTCAACAGACCCTAACCCATGACCCAACGACTCCACTCGCTGATACGTGCTCAAGATAAACGCGGCCATGTGCCCACCAGAGCACTGGTACACAAACCAAACAGGCAAAAACAAACAACAACAACCCCCCCAAACCCAAACAAACCCCCAAAAAACACCTGTACGGCTCCATTCACACCGGGCAAAGACTGGACGCAAGCCCCAGGTCAATCAACAGGGGTGTGGATAAACAAACAGCGGCCTGCTCGCATAAGGAAATACTACCGAGCAATAGTGGTTCACACGACAACACAGAGGCTTCTCAAAAACTTATGCTGAGGGGCGCCTGGGGGGCTCGGTGGGTTAAGCGTCTGCCCTTCCGCTCATGTCGAGATCCCAGGGTCCTGGGATCGAGCCCCGCATCGGGCTCCCTGCTCAGCAGGGAGCCCACTTCTCCCTCTGCCCCTTCCCCTGCTCATGCGCTCTCATGTTCCCGTCCCATCCCCTGTGAAATACATAAAATCTTAAAAAACAAACAAAACTTATGCTGAGCGAAAGTAGCCAGACTCTCCGGGATCCCATTTATATGAAGTTCAGGACTAGGAAAAATTAATCTATGGAGACAGAAATCAGAAAAGTCATTCTCTTCGGAGGTGGGATGCCATCGGTGCTGACTGGATAGGGGCAAGAAGGAATGTTCTGGAGTGGTGGGAATGGTCTATATCTCCATCTGGATGGTGGCTACACGGGTGTGTTCACTTTGTGAAAATTCACTAGGGGGTACAGTTCAGAGCTGTGTTTCTCTGTACGTAATCCCACCGGTATTAACGTAGGAAAACACCGAGTCGGACGGCTTCAGTAACCTGACCAAGGTCACACTGCTATTGAGTGGCTGAGGCAGTCTGATTCAACTGAGACCTCAAAGCCAGGCCCGCTGCATTCCAAACCCAGGGCCTGGAAATATTAAGCACTCATTGCATCTATGGGAAGTGCAACTGTTCACACCTGACGTCTCAAGTGAGTTTCATTTGCGCCACGGTAGGAGGCGCTCTTCCAGGACGGGGAAGCCCGCAGCCACAGTGCCAACCCTTGGCCCGGGTCAGCGCCACAGGACACTCACCGGGCCCCAGTCCTGCGGCCGTCATCTGTGTGGCCATGAGCCGAGCCAGGTGCTTGATCTGGGCTTCGGTGCCTGCTGACTCCACTGGGGTATAGATGGCTTGGAAAGAGGCGGGCATGGCCTCGGGCAGATACACCATGCTGATGAGGACCTGCAGGATGGCCAGAGAGAGGAGCCCTTCCTTACTCACGGACTCAACAAGCCTCTGTTCCATGCCCGGGCCAAGGCTGGGGACACGGCAGTGACTCGGACAGTTCTGGGCCTACTGCCGTGAGGCTCAGACTCCCGGGGAAGTCAGAGAGAGAACGAGCAGTGGTGCAGCGCGGTGCCCGAGAGCAGGAAGTAGAGAGGAGGCCAGGAGATGTGTCAGGAGGGCTGGGGGCGGCTCTGGCTCCCTGGGGAAGTGGGAGCCAGGCTGAGGACAGAGAGGAGGGCCAGTGTCAGGCTGGCACAGGGGGAACGGGGTACGGATTCCAGGCAGAGGAGCAGCACGGGGGAAGGCTGAGCAGCAGAAGAACCCTGCCCAGAGAGCGCAAGTTCAGTAAAGAGCGTCCTATGAACCAGAGACGGGCTTCAAAATAAAAATCAGTATCCTAACAAGAGCTCACCAGTTTTGTCAGGAATTGGTAACAAAAGGTCATTTCCAACTCTCTACACGCTTAGAGGTTTAAGTATATAGATGGAATAAGAAAGTAATTAGAACAGAGAGAGAATGAAATCACTACAAATCAAAATGTGTGGGATGGAACTAAAAAGGTTCTTTTTTTTTTTTTAAGATTTTTATTTATTTGTCAGAGAGAGAGAGAGAGAGAGAAGGCACAAGCAGGAAGAGTGGCAGGCAGAGGCAGAGGCGAAGCAGGCTCCCTGCTGAGCAAGGAGCCCGATATGGGACTCGATACCAGGACCCTGGGATCATGACCTGAGCTGAAGGCAGCCGCCCAACCAACTGAGCCACCCAGGCGTCCTGGAACTAAAAAGGTTCTTATGTGGAAAATCAGATCCTTAAATTCTTACATTGGAAAGGATAGCTGAAAACAAGCCAAGCATTTAACTTAAAATGCTGGGGTAAAATATTCAAAGAAAGCATCAGAGAAGAATAAAGACAACAGAAATAAAATAGAAAAGGTGGGGCGCCTGGGGGGCTCAGTTGGTTGAGCCTTCAGCTCTGGTCATGATCCTAGGTCCTAGGATCGAGTCCCGCATTGGGCTCCTCGCTCAGGGGGGAGCCTGCTTCTTCCTCTCCCTCTGCCTCTCCCCCTGCTTGTGTTCTCTCTCTCTCTCAAACAAATAAATAAAATCTTAAAAAAAAAAACAAAAAACCAGGCAAAATAGAAAAGGTTACAAAAGAGTATCAATGAAACTTCAGAGCCGGTTCTTTGAAATTACCGAAAACAAACAAATTGACGGTGAGACTGAACAACAAAAAAGAGTTAAGGACCCAATACTAGGGACAAAAAACCTGCCCATTACTACACAGACAGCAGGTATTATAGAGATAAAATAGAATCCTGTGAAGAACTTTTTTTTTTTTTAATTTATTTTTTATTAGAGAGAGAGACTGAGAATGAGAGGGGAGAAGGTCAGAGGGAGAAGCAGACTTCCCGCAGAGCCGGGAGCCCGATGTGGGACTCGATCCCGGGACTCCGGGATCATGACCTGAGCCAAAGGCAGTTGCTCAACCAACTGAGCCACCCAGGCGCCCCTGTGAAGAACTTTAGGCCAATAATTCAAAGAGCGTGAAGAGGACAGACCAGGTACCGTGAGTTAATGGAAGCGTCACCAGACAGGGCCCAAGGCGAGCGGCATTCAAATTGGATCTGGAAGGAAACAAAGAGCTGCAGCAGGACAGCCTCACGAGCTGTACTTCCGGCCGCAGGGAGAGTGGAAGCCAGAGGCAGGGCGCAGACAGGTGGAGCCGAGGCCAGACAGGGCCCGGGGGAGACGGAGAAGAGGGGAAGGCCTGGCGGGGAGGCAAAGAGCTTAACTCTCAGGTCTGTGGGTCAGGAACCGGGAGGCGGGCGTGCCAAGAACACAGGGCACTGAGAGCCGGCAGAGGAGCACGGGGAGAAATTCCACAGGTTTCTTCTGACATAATGAGCCTGCGGTGCCTGTGGAACTCTCAAGGGGAGAACAACGCAAGAGGCATACGCGTTTCCAGGCCTAGTGCTCACCAAAGAGATCTGAGTGGGACAGAAAACTCCCTCTTGCTACTCTAGTGACAAAAATTCCACTTCATTCACCCAAGAACTGAGACCCGTGGAGCCTCTAGGCAGAGAGAAGGGAAGGCCGAGGGAGACTGATGGTGAGCATGGGAAGAGGCACTGTCCATGAGCACCCAATGAGTCTGGGTGCTGCTACGGCCTGAGGACCGATGGGAGACACCTCCCCGCCGCCCACACCATCAACTCACACCAGCAGGTCTTCCACTGTAGAGCAGAATTATCTCTGAGAATCTAAGGAAAATGCTGGCCATCCTACCCCACCAATGCCAATCCCACATCACTTAGCAAATAAGTTGTACTCTACCCTCCCTTCAAAGGAGAGAGGGGTGGGGTTTGGACGGGGACTCAGACGATCCAAGACTATCCCTTGGTGACAAGGGATCTCCTGAAGGAGTAAAGATCAGAGGAAAGGTCCATCCAAGACTGAGAGGGCCCCCTGGACCATACCCTCCCAACACCGAGAGCAGAGAGGTGTCCTGGGACTAACGCCACCTGGAAGAGGTGGACAGTGTGGAGAGAAGGGTAGGAAAAGGACTAGAAACCTTTCCTCCCTGCCCTGTGGGAAATGGTCTGCATTCATCCTCACCAGATTGGCCACATTGTCAGGTGTCAGCAAGGGCTGCAGGAACTCGGCTGTGATGTCTGTGTCTGACTGGCCTGAGATCTGGGCTGAGGCCTTGGAGGTTCCCGACGGGCCTGGCTCCAAGTCCTTGTCCTCATCGTCTTCCCCCAGGTTGGGCTCTGGGAGAGGGAAGGAGACAAGATGCTGGTGTCAGAGTGAGCAACAGGCCCTCTCACCTCCGAGGGAGCCCAGGGTGGGGTGGGGTGGGGTGTCCCTGCCTCCAGGCGGCCCCACCAAGCAGGAGGGCAGCGGGCGACGACCCGGGCCGCAGCCGTGCTCTGCCATCGAAGCACCGCCTGACCTGGGGGAAAAGACCTGCCTCTGTCTGTGTCCCGTTCTCCTCATCTACAAAATGGGAATAAGCCACACCAGCCTGGCTGATTACACTAAACTCTGAGAAAGTGAAAAGGTTAACTAGTAATTTCCCTGAGCTTTATTGTTTAAAAACCTCTATCTTTGAAATAGGGCTCAACCTCACCAGGAATCACGAAAATGTAAAGACAACCGAATAAGATAGTCTTTTTGCCTACATGATTGACAAAAGAAAGAAAAAGGCTGGTAGCAACAGCTGTTAGCAGGCGTACAGACGGTGCAAACGTGAACTGGTATGGCCTTCTAGAAGGGCAATCTGAATGTAGTGCCAACTTTTAAATGTGTGCACCTTTTGACCCAGCAAATCTACTTCTAGATATTGACCCTAAACACTTCACTTGTATAAATGTATACCGAAGATAAAATGTACAGAGAAAAACCTTTACGTACAAAGATGTTCCTGAAGCTGGAATGTTTAAAAAGGTGATGATTTAAGTAGATGATGGCAAAAATATGATGCAATGTTATACGGTTTTTGTTTTTTTTTGTTTTTGTTTTTTTTTGAAGTAGGCTCCAGGCCCAGTATGGGGCTTGAATTCAGGACTCCAAGATCAAGAATTTCATGCTCTACTGACTGAACCAGCCAGGCACCCCTGTTATTCAGTCTCTTAAAAAAGTTCGCAATGGGGCGCCTGGGTGGCTCAGTTGGTTGAGCGACTGCCTTCAGCTCAGGTCATGATCCTCGAGTTCCAGGATCGAGTCCCACATCGGGCTCCCAGCTCCACGGGAAGTCTGCTTCTTCCTCTAAGCTTCTCTCCTCTGATGCTCTCTCTCACGTTCTCTGTCTCTCAAATAAATAAGTAAAATCTTTAAAAAAAAAAAAAAAAAAAAAAGTTCGCAATGCATGTAACAGCTGACACTCTGCATTAACCAAGAGCAAGGGCACACACAATTCACTTACATAAGGCTGAACGGAATGGGCACTTCGGAGACATGCAAATGGCTAATAAATGTAAAATGATGCACACAGAGCCTGACTTCAACCTGTGCAAGAAAGCGAACCTAAGCCAAGGGATACTGTTTATACCCAGAGGGTTCATGGAACATACAGGGCTGGGAAGAGCGGGGTAAGCACTGGGAGTGTGCATGGTGGTGCAGGTTTTGTTCTGGAAAACAGTTTGGGAACAGCTATCAAGAATGTCCATGCACTCAGCAGCAATGGGCACATTCAGCGCGCAGATCTCGGTTTCTAAGACTACTCCTGCTTAAAAGAAACCAGGGCTCCAGAGAAAAGGCTGATTCCAAGGCCGGGGTAAAGAAAGTACCAGAGGAGTCCAGAACATCTTGTGGCGCCGGAAAGTAAGAACTGCTCCAAAAAACTTACGGGACACAACAAGGGGGTCATCGGAGCCAGCTCAAAGGCTCCCCCAGCTCAATATGAGGCAACGTGAGACACAAAATGGGCACCGAGAGTAATGGATTACAGCCCAGAGAGTAAGAAAGAATCCACGAGTGCAACTGATAATAAAGCAGGAAGAAGAAAGCTCTTGCTTACAGAATGCCACCTGATAAGCGCAGAAGGAAAGCTTCTCATAGTCATTAGAGCGGTAACAGATGTTAAAACCACTGGGTCAAAGTTTGAAGAGGAACAGGTAGTTTTCCACGGTACAGTGTCTCCCTCAACTTAGGATTTAAAACGGGAAAGTGCACTTGGTACTAGAGAACCCCGGGAGACACTATTTCAACTGATGGATGCTCCCATCACCAGTAAGGGGGCCAATCAGTATCACGTGCCTCCTGACACCCCGTGGAGGCGGTCAGGGCATCAACTCTGCAGCGTCCCTGCCCCAAGTGCAGACCCTGGATGCAGTCAGGAGGCCGCAGCAGACGAGCCCCGACAGAGGGACGTTTTACCCAACAGCGGTCCTGGGCTCTTCACAACGGCAAGGTCACGAAGCAGAGGAAGGCTGCGGGACGGATCAGGGAGGCTAAGAAGGCGCAACAACTGAATGCAACGTGTGAGGGGATGCGGGAGCTTTCGGGACTATTCTTGTGACTTGTCTGCACGTCCAAAGTTACTTCAGAATAAAAAGCTTGCAGAAGTAGGCAATAAAATTGGCGGGCAAAAAAAAACAAAAAAAACCAAAAAAAACCCCCCCAAAAAACAGCTTTAAATGCACCAATCCCACTACTAGGAATCTGTCCTGTAACTGGACACGTACTCGAGACTCTCGTACTATAGTGATCAAAACACTTAAAAAAAAAAAGGGGGACACAAACGTCCATCAACAGGAGGAATGGTTAAAGCGATCCGTGTGCACTAGGGACTATTACACCACTATTAAAAGGATGCAGTAGATATCTATGTGCAGATACGGAAAGAGCTCTATGATGATTCCTAAACACATTAAGGGATGGAAACTCTGCTTTGCATGCTCGGTTTTATGGAAGAAGGTAGTAGATCTCTACCTTACTTCTTATATCAAAATAAATTCCTTATTTTTAAAAATAATAGAGACTCCTGGGTGGCTCAGTCAGTTAGGTGTCTGCCTTTGGCTCAGGTCATGATCCCAGGGTCCTAGGATCGAGTCCTGCATCAGGCTCCCTCCTCAGTGGGGTGCCTGCTTCTACTTCTGCCGCTCCCCCTGCTTGTGCTCTCGCACTCTCTCTCTCTAGCATGTAAATAAAATTTTAAGTAATGATAATAGTACTAATAAAAAGATCTAATTCCCTCATAAATGTTCTAGAAACAAACATCAATGATTTAGAAAAAAAGCTGTTGGTTAAGGAAGGCTGCTGCTGTGGTTGACACCACTGACAAAATAGTACACCCATCAAGAAATTACTTTAGGGGCACCTGGGTGGCTCAGTCGGTGAAGTGCCCGGCTCTTGGTTTTGACTCAGGTCATAATCTCAGGGTTGTGAGATCAGGCCTTGCATCTGGCTCTGCACTTAGCAGGGAGTCTGCCTGAGGATTCTCTCTCTCTCTCTCTCCTCCTGCCCCTCCCCCGGCCCTGCACCAGCCCTCTGTCTCTAAAATAAACAAACAAACAAATAATTACTTCAGAAAGAAAATCCAATTATAAAGGAAACAAAGCAAAGGAGAACGCAGGTGTTTCTGAAAGAAAACTTAAGGGTTAATACTTAGGGAATGGTTACTTTTGGGGAGAGGAATAAGAGGGAGACTTTTGATTCCATTCCTTTCTGCACGATTTAAATAATTCATAATTACTTTTATGTATGTTACACATTTTAATAATTCTATTTTGATATCAGCTGCTATGTCCTATCTATACACTGTAATTTACAATATAATATTAACTAATACAACTCAAGCTCATAGTTTAATATAAGTAGACGGGGTCGGTCCCCACCACCGCCTCTGGCCAGGCCGGCTCAGCCCCTCCGCTCACCCAGCTTCATCTTCTTGAGCGTGGAATCCGAGTCGTCTCGGGGCCGCTTGCGGGCATCCTTGCCACTGGGCATGTTGCGGGCGATCTCCGCCTGCGGCGTGCCCAGGTCCACCAGCAGAGTGGTGATCTGGGCCTGAAACTCCAAGGAGGCTGGGTGCTTCAGGACACTCAGCAGGTGCAGCTTGAGGTTCTTGCGCACGCTGCTCACCTGAGACTTGGCCAGCGTCGGGGGCAGGTTGGCTGTGAGGCAAGAAGCGGAAGCTCTGTTCTGTGGACACAGCCCACGGGGCCCTGCTCGTCTCCCTGCCCAAGACCCAGCTAGGGCGGTGGTTGCAGGCACCTCCTAAACAAGTTCATTTGCTCTCGGATCTACTGTGTAGCCACCCCCCTGTACAAGCTGATGCTTAAAACCCTCAAGAGGTCTCCATCAGGATTAGTCAAGCTTAAAATAAAGAGGAAGCTCATCCTTCTTTTTATTAAACGTAAAGGCTCATCACCCCCCATCTCTGGTCTGGAAATTCCAGTGTGCCTCCCCTGGGGAAGGTTATCGTCACCGCCGTCACTTCCACAATGCCCCAACTGAACGGCCGCAGCAGTGCGCCGCCTCCTTGGTCCTGCCACCAGAACGGCTGTCCCATGTCTAACAGTCACCTTGATGAACAAGCCTTCCCTGTTCCACAGAGAAAGAGGATGCCTGTAATTGTGCCTGCCCGGCATCCTTCCCTCCTTCCTCAGCCAACAATGCTCCTATTTTCCTTTGAGGGAACCACCCCGGCTCCATTCTCAGTCAAGTGGGCAACAGACTCGGGGCCAGTCAGAACAATACAATCCCTTGGCCACTGTGATTGGTTCAGAGATAGGCTATCAACGTCTTCTCAGCCAATCAGGAACAATGGGCATCAGTCTTTGGACTTTTGCTGGAATGATGGGGAAGGAAACACTCTGTCTCGTGGGGTTGCCAAGTGGATAGAATGGAAGCCTGGAGCTATCAGGGGCCATCTTTGCTACCCCAAGGAAAGAGACACAGAACAGAAGCCAACGAGGAGAGAATAAGAGCCAAGAAATGGAGACAGATCCAAAATCTGTTCATATTCACACCTCAAGCCTGGACATTTCAGTTTTCGCACATGTTCGAAAGTAGAGAAAAGACTTTTACAAATCACCAGGTACCCATCAACACTTTGCTTCCTGCTTTTTCTTGTTGTTGGGGTGTGGGGGGGAGGCTGGAATATCTTAAAGTATCTCGCAGACACCATGTCACTTCATTCACACATACCTTAATATTAAAGCCAGCTTCGAAATAGCTGTCACATGCAACCAAAAGATTCCTGTCTAATCTAGAGAATGCTTCCTGGGTCTAGACCTACTAGATGGATGAATTCCTCATGGATCCACTATCCAGCTCCCATTTCCTCAGGACAGAGCAGACTTGCCAGTGGAGAGCAGGAGGGGAGGGGACCAACCTACCATGCAGGGTTTCATAGGCCTGGATCACCTCTGACATGAACATGGGCCTCTGGCGGGCGATGTTGGCAAGGGAGCCCAGCGCTGTGGTCAGGTTGATGGAGGAGATGGCGGGGTGCACCATGAACTTGAGTAGCTGCTCCAAGGCCGCCTTGCCTTCTTCCCACAGCACATCTAATGAGGGAGAGAAGAGTACCAGTTAGCAGGGGCCCCTCTCCCTGGCCTCTGGAGAGAGCAGCCTTTGGCGCCAACAGGAAAAAGACTCTTACAAATCATGGCTCCGAAGGGCTGAAAAAAACAGAAAATTTAGTGGTTGAGGAGTCCTATAAAATAGACTATCAATGAGTATAAAAATTTAGGGGCACCTGGCTGGCTCAGTCATTAGAACATGCAACTCTTAATCTGAGAGTCAAGAGTTCAAGTCCCACATTGGGTGTGGAGCTTACTTAAGGAAAAAAAAAAAAAAGGAACAGAAAAATCTAGGGAAGATGCTCAAAGCATGAGATTCTAACAGTGAAAGACTAAAAATGATTTTAAATATTCAACTACAGGAATCTGATGATATGAGCGATGTTAAGGCAGACCTTTAACTATGTAAATAAGTGTATGTACACACAGACAAAGCACTCAGTCCTCTGTACCGCCATTCTCTGTGTGGTCTGGCCCCCAAAAGTTAACCTTTAACAACTTTGGTGGATATCTTCCTTGACACTTTCTATGAAAAAACATACTGGAAGGGATGTCTGGGTGGCTCAGTCAGTTAAGCGTCTGCCTTCATTCAGCTCAGGCTGTGATCCCAGGGTCCTGGGATCGAGTCCCACATCAGGCTCCTTGCTCAGCAGGGAGCCTGCTTCTCCCTCTGCCTGCTGCTCCCCCTGCTTGTGCTCTCTCTTCTCTCTGACAAAGAAATAAAGAAAATCTTAAAAAAAAAAGCCAACAAGCCAACAATCACAAGATCTATCTATATGTGTGTATGTGTGTGTGTGTGTGTATAAAATGTTCATTCCTGAAGAGCAAAAGTCTGGAAAGAAACATACTCTTAATAGTATTTATCTTATCTCTGGGAAGCAGGACTGGAGAGTGATATTTTCCCTTTACACCCCTCTGTTAGGTTTTGCTTGATACCTCACTAGGGTACATGTACCATGCTTATAATTTGTAATTGAGAAAACAGTTAAGGGGCGCCTGGGTGACTCTTGATTTTGGCCTGGGTCATGATCTCGGGGTCGTGAGACTGAGCCCTGCCCTGGGCTCTGCACTGGGTGTGGAGCCTGCTTGAGATTCCCTTCCTCCCTCTCCCCTCTGCCCACCACTACTTGCATGTGCATATGCCCTCTCTAAATAAATAAATTAAATTAAAACAAACAAACAAAAAAATGGAGCACCTGGGTGGCTCAGTTGTTAAGTGTCCAACTCTTGGGTTTTGGCTGGGGTCTTGATCTCATGGGTCATGAGACTGAGCCCCGCTGTGGGCTCTGCTCAGTGAGGAGTTGGCTTGAAGATTCTGTCCCTCTGCCCCTCCCCTCACTCATGGTCATGCTCTCGCAAATAAAGAAATAAATCTTAAAGAAAAAAAAAAAAAAAACCCAGTTGGGGCGCCTGGGTGGCTCAGTGGGTTAAAGCCTCTGCCTTCCGCTCAGGTCATGATCTCAGGGTCCTGGGATCGAGCCCTGCATCGGGCTCTCCACTCAGCGGGGAGCCTGCTTCTCCCACGCCCGCCCCCGCCTGCCTCTCTGCCTGCTTGTGATCTGTCAAATTAATAAATAAAATCTTAAAAAAAAAATACCAGTTAAATCTAGCTACCATTTACGAAGTGCTCACATCCTCATGGAAGCTCATGAGAAACCCGAGAAAGGGGTACTACTATCACTTCTGTTTTACAAAAAAGGAAATGAAGCTTAGAGAGAAGTAACTTGCCCAAGTTCACATTATAAGTGGTGAAGCTGGGATAGGAACCTGGCATCAGAACTCTTAACCAGTTGACTTTTTTTTTTAAAGATTTTATTTATTTGAGGGACGCCTGGGTGGCTCAGTTGGTTAAGCAGCTGCCTTCAGCTCAGGTTATGATCCCAGCGTCCTGGGATCGAGTCCCGCATCGGGCTCCTTGCTCGGCAGGGAGCCTGCTCCTCTCTCTGCCTCTCTCTGCCTCTGCCTGCCTCTCTGCCTGCTTGTGTTCTCTCTCTGTTAAATGGATTATATAAAATCTTAAAAAAAAAAAAAGAAAAAGATTTTATTTGAAAAAGAGAGAGCGTGTGCGTGCGCACACCTAGGGCAGGAGTAGAGGGGGAGGGAGAGGGAGCAGGGGAAAGCCTCTCAAGCAGACTCTGCGGCGAGCACAGAACCCGACGGGCTCGATCCCTGACCCTGAGATCATGACCTGAGCCAAAACCAAGAGTCAGATGCTCAACCGACTGAGCCTCCCAGGCACCCCTCTTAATCCACGTCTTACATGGTCTCCGGAAATGACAAACTGAGAGAGAAAAGGGGGAGGAAGGGTGTCAGTGTCGTTCGTGACTGACGGGCGGGACGAGCTGATGGGTGGCACTCACTGTACTGAATGTACGGGTGGTCACGAGGGATGCGGTCTAGGCTGATGTCGTGCTCCTGGCGTCGGGGCACCTCTGAGTCAGCCATGCGGGGCGACAAGGTGACAATGAGGCCCTCCACAAACTTGATGGCATGGGTGCGGATGCCGTCATTATCCGAATCCAGCAGCAGAATGATGTCGGCAGCCATGGCAGACACCATGTCCCAGCAGGCCTCTTGGAGTTCGCTGATGACTCGTGACTTTACCATCCACTTCGAGGGGCCCGGGAGGGACGGAGACATAGAGAAGGGGACAAGACATCAACTGCCAACTCCAGCACTACCCAGACACCCTTGATGAGGATGAATACATTCATTTGGGAAACGGACTGAGCTACAACTCTGCCCCAGGCCCTGTGTGCGATGACACTGGGGATAAGACCCAGGTCAGGTTCTGCCCTCAGGAGTTCATAGACGGCGACAAGCCAGAGAGAAGAGGCTCAGATCTTAAGACACAGGACTAACAATTCTGCCCTCACAACATGATGCCCAAGAGTAAATGGATTCATTTAATTTCATTAATGCTAATGAACACCTCACCACAGTTCGTGCTTTTCCTCACGGCACTGACCTTGGTGCAAAATGAAAATTTCTCTGATTCTTTGATAAGCATCGATCTCCCTCACCGGGCCGTGAGTACCATGAAGGCAGCACCCAACCCATCTGAGTCTCAGAGGAAGTACTCAGGGAATGTTTGTGCGGGACATGAGTGGATGGATGGATGGATGGATGGACAGACAGACGGATGGATTAATGGCGATTCCCGGACCATTAGGAAATTAGATCCCTTTGTTGCCTGTTCCCGAAGATCAATAGCACATCGTGCCCATAAAGAGTCTGATCTGTCCCCAGTTTAACGGACCTGCCCCTGTGTCCCAGTGAAGCTATAAACGAGACCTGTCAGCTCGGGACGCCCCCGGGTGGGAGGGAGCGCCTACCTGCAGCGCCACCTTGTAGAGCTGGGTCATGGTGAGGATGGCCTTCTTCACCACATTCACATTCTCATCCCTCAAGAGCATGTTGAGGTTTGCAATCAGTTTCAGCAGTAATTCAATGTCTCGCTTGCTGGGGGATAGAGAAAAAAAGGTCAAGGTCAAGGTGGTTTTGGGGTATGTGATGGAAGCCTGGGGTCCACGAGGAAAGGGAAATTGAGGTCAGGGGTTACCAGGAGACTGGAGGTGTGGGAGGGGGGCAAAGTCAGGGGGTGCGTCTGTCTCATTTGTCAGCACGTCCAGAAACCGAGAACAATGCTTGGCACCTTCGGACATAGCCACCCATGAACCCTCTCTCTGGGTTAGTCCTGCGATGCCCGCGCTTGTACTCTAGTAGGGCCCAGCTGTTCCCATCCCGGCAGCACAGCCAGATGACGGTGGCAATCTGGACAACCCAACTGTCTCATTTAGGATAGTACTTTCCTCCTAGCCTATCGTGACCACGGCACTAATACTTGTAAAGTACTTAGAACAGCATAGAAAGCATTCGGAAATATCGGCTCTCATTACTTTCGAGCACTTTGTTTTATGTAATCCCTGGTTTGGTTGACTCATTTGTTTACTTCAGTCTGAGGGCTCTGAAAGTGGGGGATCCTTTCTAGTCACGAGCAGAGTCTCGTTTTTTTGGCTGAAGAATGAAATACGTATTTGTTTGGTGAGTAAAAAAATTCAAGACCACACCTAGAACTCACATCATGAATATAATTTTTACAACATTCTACAATCTAAAGTTAAATATTAAGCTAATCAGGCAAAAAATACGGAACTCGGGGCACCTGGATGGCTCAGTTCGTTAAGCGGCCAACTCTTGATTTCGGCTCAGATCATGATCTCGGGGTCAGGGGACTGAGCCCCGAGTCAGGCTCTGCGCTCAGGAGGGAGTCTGCTTGAGATTTTCTCTCTCCCCTGCCCCCCTACCCCACTCACGTGCACATGTGCTCTAATAAATAAATCTTAAAAAAAAAAAAAAAAAAAAGAAAAAGAAACTCAACTGCCAGCTACGTGAAGTCAGAAACAGTATCTGTATTTACTCACTGTTGTATTCCTACAGCCTGAGACACAAATGCCTGGCACATACCTGTTGAACATATATTGAAATTTACCACAAATTCTCCCAGTAAAAAGTGAAGATTATGAATCTGGGCAATGGCATTACAGGTATGGGTTAAAATTCCAGCCCTACCACATATTGGCTGTGTGGCCTTAAGACACTCACTTCACCTCTCTGAGTCACAGCTTTGTCTTGCTATAAACGGGCCACATAACTAATCCATGGTGTTATTTTTGAAGATCAAAGTACATAAACTAGGTAAAGCATTTAGTGCCCGACAAAGAGAAAACAGTCACTAATAAGGGGCTATTTTATTTCCTCTGAGTCACAAAGCATCCGATGAATGCTGAATGAAAAAAAGACTCAGCCTGAACAGATCACTTTATCATTCTGAGCCTCAGTTTCCCTTTCCTTAAAATGTTACCCTAAAAAGGATAACAAAGCCTCCATTCCCAAGGCCACTGTGAAGGTTAGAGGTGAAAACAGAGGAGGGGACTTAACACAGCACATGGCAGAATAAGCTTTGCATGTGGTCACACCTCCAGTTTGATTCTGGTTCAACAAATATGTATTCGGCGCCTCCTACGTGCCGACACTGTCCTGGGCACAGGGATACAGCAGCCCACCATACAGAGAAGGCCTGCCCTCATGGAGCTGACATTTTTGTGGGGAAGAGAAGACAGTGCAGAGGGGTGCCAGAGGTGGGGGACTGCACTGGCAGGGCCGGGAAAGGCTGGCTGAGGAAGAGCAGAGAGAAGTGAAGAGTGAGCTGGGGGGCTCCCTGGGGGTGAGCATCCTTTGCAGGTACGGCAAACTGAGAGTACAGTACATTTTGAGGAATAGGGAGGCCGGAAGGTGTGAGTGAAGATCAGGGAGGGCACCAGGAGAAGATGGGGTGAGGGGGAGGGGTCTGGTGATCTAAGTGAGCCAGTGGGCTAGTGGAGTTCAGAGAGCAGGGGAGCTCCGAGAGCTGGTTTATATTTTAGCAGGATCACTCTGGCTACTGTGAGAGAAGAAGCAGGGCACGGGTCAGCTATTTCCTTTGGGAGGTTAAAAATGCGTTGGAACTAGATGGGTGAATGTGCTAAAATGTCAGCGAATTGTTCATTTAAAAATAGTTAATTTTATGGTATGTTAATTTACTTCAATGAAACAGAAGAGAGGAAGCAGGGGAACCAGACAGAAGACCACTGGAGCCACCTAGGCACGAGGTAATGGCGGCTTGGAGCAGCCTAAAAGCCAAGGAAGTGGTTGAAAAATGGCCAGATGCTGTTTATATTTTGAAGGTAGAGCCGACAGTCCTTACTGATGACGTAGATATGAAGTGTGGGAGAAGTAGAGCAATAATGAATGATTCCAGGACTTCGATCTTATTAAGTATTTGCTGAGGGATCAGTGTGCATGGGAGGGAAAAATAGGTCCAAGAAGCAGGGAGCAGGGCCAGGCGGGGAGATGAAGAGGCTATCTCCACTGGGGTGGTCCCAGGGGCTCCCTGCACCCCCCTGCACCCCGTACCATGCCTCCTCGATGAAGCCAATGACAAATTTGCGCACTTCGATCGACTTGTCTGCTTGGAAAGCGATGATCTCCTGCCAACATCAGGAAGGTGGGTCAGGGCTGCACCAGGATTCATCCCCTTACCCCTATACCCACACCCTTTCTCTCCCATTGGCCACTCACGTCCAGGAAGTTGTCTAGTAGTGTAGGATCTTTGTTGATGATCAGTTCCTGGACCTAGAAGGACACTGGGGATGAGGAGGAGGGCCACACATATAAAAGCAGGCTCCAATCAGTACAGATAGGAGCATGTGAGAGAAAACAGGATGGAGGCAGGCGGCAGATAAGCTCAGTTCAAATCCTGGCTCTGCCACTCCCAACCATGGCCTGGGCAAGCGGCTCCCCCCAAGTCTGTTTGCTCTTCGACGAAATGGGGATCTTAAACACCAACTCATAGGGCTCTTGTGAAGCTTTAATAAGACCCTATAAGGCATAAGGTCCTGGTCGGTAGGGAGCACATGACATGTGAGGGGGCTAAGGAAGGGGGAGTGCTGCAGGAATTCCTTCCTGAGGCTCATCCATCAACTCTCTCCAGTCTCCTTCTGTTTCTACTCCCAATCACACCGCCACAATTCATCAGGCATTTCATGACAGTGGGAACCCATCTCCTGATGTCCTCGGACTTGCCAGATTCTTTGGAATAAGCCTTCCCCACAGACAATTCTCACAGAAGCCCGATGCCAGCACAGGCCCAGCTCCCACTGCTAAGAGGCTGAGTCAGCCACCCCAGGCTACACACTGTACACGCCGAGCAAGCAGCACAACTAGGGTTCTCGTGCAGGCAACCAGACACCCACACCCTGAACTTCACCTGCCTCCCGGTCTGAACCACACCTGGCCCCTCCCCTTCGATTCTTCCTGTCTTCTTTTGCCTTTGTGTAACCTATTGTGCCCTCCACTCCACTCGAGACACTCTCCCTCTCTCACTTAGCCTGCTTCGCTTCTCATCCTCCAGGTCTCAGCTCCCATGTGCCCTCTTCCGGAAAGCCCTCCCTGACTTCCCCACCCACAGGCTGGGTCAGCAGGGCCCTGGAGGCTCCCTCAGCAAGCTGGGCTCCTCCGTCCCAGCCCAGCCCACTCTGTTCCCACTGTCTGGTGACTAGACAGAAACCTGGTGGAGAGGAAACACAAGGATGAAGAGCAGAGGATTTGGAGTTGGAATCCAGCATTCAAGTCCTAGTTCAGCCAGCTCCTAGCAGACTGACCTGGGGCTCATTAGTTTAAGTTTTGAGACTCTGCTTCTTTCTGTAGAAACTGGGGACCAAATTACCCTGCTTCACAGAGCTTTTGTGAGAATTAAAAGAGAGCATGCCTGAATAGCACCGGGCAGCAGAGCAAGCAAATCCTAAATGCCTAAATGTGGACACTAGTGTTATACTATATACTAGTGTCTTCTTTTTCACATGTTCCCAGCCCCTCCCCTTGTGCTGCTTAGCCCTCCATCACCCCAGCCCCTCACCTGCTTGAGTACTGTGATCTTTGAATCATTGGTGATCAGTGCTGCCTGGTTCAGGAGATCCACCACCTGGAAGGAGGGGCAGAGGCAGGGGATGGTGCTAGCTTTGCCAGCCCAGCCCCTTGGGCAACCCCTGGTTTCCGCACCTGGGGGTGGACTGCCATAAAGACAGGGGCTGTGCCTCCCCATTCTAAGCCCTTCTCTCCATGCTCACTCTCTCTGAGGTGGTCATGCCATCGATGCCCGGTCCCTCCTCTTGTGTGAAGAATTGTGATGCCACGCTCCGCCTAGTGACACTATCGCCACTGCTGCCTGCCATGGCTGCTGTCCGGTACTTCCTGGAGAAAAAGAAGATCGATCAAGCTCCGGGGCCCTGTGGATAGGCTAGACCTTCACCCGACTGTCCCCAAAGGGCATGACCCTCCTTTCCATTCTGTCCTGTCCCTGTTGGGTCTTCTGAACCCCCTCTCCCATCGAGGCTCTGTCTCAGACTGTGTGTGTACATAGGGGTCATGATTTGGGAGAGACGGATGTCTCCCAGGTCGGAGGCAGTCCCTTGTGGAGTGCCAGGCCTCACCTCCAGGACTTTGCACATAGCAGGCTGCTGAATGACTGAACAAACGAACACACAGCAGCCTCCTTGCCGGTTTCAGGGCCTCGTCTTGCCGTCTGGGCTGTACTCGGCACCAGACATGACAGCAAGTTTTCGAAAACAGAGCTCTGAGGAACACCAGCCAGAGTCCTACACGGTAAATATTCAACACATCAGAAAAAGGCCTCGTTAAAATAAATTAGGTGTTAGCCATTTTCTGGAATACTATGGAGTTTTGTTTTGTTTTGTTTTGTTTTAAAGGGGAGAGGGGAAGGGGAGACTTTTGGGCATCTGTCCCAGAGTCACACTTGGCAGAACTATTTAATAAGGATCAATGAGAGCAGTATTCCTAAGAGCAAAAGATTATTAGCAACCCAAGTATTCTCAAACAGGGAGACTGGCTGAAAAACCATAAGAAATCCATATAATAAAATACTATGCAACTGTAAAAAGAAATGAGGGATGAGGGCACTTGGGTGGCTCAGTCGGATAAGCGTCTGCCTTTGGCTCAGGAGTCCCATGTCTGGTTCCCTGCTCTGAGGGACTCTGCTTCTCCCTCTCCTCCCCGCTCATGCTCTCTCTTGCTATCTCTGTTTCTCTCTCTCTCTCTCTCTCAAATAAATTAATAAAATCTTAAAAAAAAATGAGGGATAAAAAAGGAAAATCTAAAAAAAAAAAAAAAAAGGAAAATCTCTATACATTGATTAACACTGGATTCCAACATATATTAACTGAAAACATGCAAAGAGGAAAACAATGTTTGCTGCACGCTCCCTTTTTACAAAAGAGAAATACATATATGTATATATATATCTACATATATATTAAAAAATGGAAAGATAAATCAAAAACCAGAAGAGAAGGGAAAACAGTAAAACAAATCTGGAGAGTCTCAATGTATCATCATAAAAAGCTGTCTGTGACAGCCTATGGCATCACAGAATATAGCAATTCAACCCATTTTCGTAAAGTTTGCATATGTAGACACACAACGAACTGGATCTGTTTCCTTTTCTATAAAAGAGGGATGCGGCACCTGGGTGGCTCAGTATGTTGAGCGTTTGCCTTCAGTTCAGGTCATGATCCCAGAGTTCCAGGATTGAGTCCTGCATCGGGCTCTCTGAGCCTGCTTCTCCCTCTGACCCTCCCTCCTCTCATGCTCTCTCTCTCTCTCAAATAAATAAATAAAATCTCAAAACAAAACAAAACCCAAAAACAGGGATGGCAACAGTGTTTACCTCTCAGAACTTTTTTGAGGAGCAGATGAGTTAGTATACAAATAAACACAAGATAATTATAAAGATCTGAAAAGATCTGAAGGATGTAGCATAAATCATCAACAACAATTTGAGGAGAATGAAAAAGATGCACCTTTTAAAAGGAATGTTATACATTGTATTGCAGTAGTTATTCACCAGGCGCATGGCGAGTTTGAGGAACCCGAAGGCCAGTGCAGGTATGCGAAGTGAGGAACGAGCAGAGAGGCCGAGTCGCCTCTCTGCTGAATGAATGAGTACCCAACAGCCTCCTTCCTAGTCTCCCTGCCACCTGTCACAGTCACATCTTGTTTAGCATCAACGCCATCATCCTCACCAAGGCCTAGGAGACCTTGTATGAGTGGCCCCTTCTACTTCTGCCCTCACTTTCCTCTTGGGTCTCTGTGCTCCAGCTTTTCCCTCACTACCCTATTTCAAATGCCAATTCCTTTTCCCTCTCCATCTGTGTTACTCTATTTTTCTACAAAGCATTTATTACCATCAGCATACTACAAATTTATAAGCTCCACGAAGGCCAGGATTTGTGTGTGTCTGTTCACTTTCTAGATTTCCAGCATTGAACAGTGCTTGGCACCAAGTCAAGTGCTCAGTAAATATCTGAGTGAACACCAAAGGGCTTCCCCAATCACAGGGCTTAGTATCCCCGCCCTTTGGCTCTAGGATGCTTGAAAAATAATAGCTAATATTTAAGCCTATGTGCTAGGCACAATTCTAATACACATGTTAACTTATTTAAAGCTCCCAACACCAACTCTCTGAGGCAGTTACTAATTTTAATTTCCATTTTACAAATGAGGAAACTTGAAGGCAAAGGAGTTAAAGTCACTTGACTGAAGGCTCACAGTTTCTAAGATGCAGACCCAGCAGTATGACTGCAGAATCTATCCTCCTCACCACTAGGCAGTCCTGCCTCTCTGAAAGGCATTCCTTCTCCACTCCAGGTCCATTCAAGCAAGCCAAGGGGCATGGTCACCTCGCACCCAGCACACTGCCCCCTCTTATCAGAACATAATGAACCTTTTCATGATGAACCTTCCCAAACTTTCCACTCTCACTGTGACAATAACAGACTGAGATCTACCTTTTTTATTCTTTTAACCCTGTGTTCTCCCTCTTCTACTTTTTGCCTTATCCTTTAAAAAAAAAAAAAAAAAGCATATGCACATTTCCTTTTTTTTTTTTGGTAAAAAAGGAAGCAATAATTATTAAAAAAAAAAAAAGGGAGCATATAATTAGCACTGCCTTCTCTTTTGTTTTTCACTTAATATTTTCTGGAGCCCACTCTATATCAATGTAGAGACATTTTCTTTATTCTCTTCCCCCACCCCTCCTTTAATAGTTGCATAGTATTTTATTATGTGGATGTTATCAGCTTCTTTTCTGTCAGTCTCCCTGTTGAAGATCATTTGGGGGTGCTTGCAGTCTTTTTGCTTTTACCAACAATCACTGTTTCCCCTTCCCTCCCGGTGTATTCCTTACGGAGTACCCACTCCCACTTGGGAGTAGGACGATTCCCCTCATATACCGAGTAACCCCAGGAGTATCTCTCATTCATTCAACGAACATTAACCGGGCGTCTTCAGTGCGACCAGAGCTGTGATGGGAACACAGCGATGACCAGCGTATACTCTAAGTCCCTGTCCCCGTGGAGCTCACGGTCACGGACCTAATCGAAAAACCCCACAAATAAAGGTCCAATGATAAATCTGAGTACATGTGACATGAAGGAAAGGAACAGGGACCTATGAGAGCGTTTACCAGGCGGATTTCGGGACGGAAGGCGGGAAAGTAGGCTTTCGCAGAGGAAGTGACGTTGATGCCGAGACCCAAAAGATGAATGAGAGTTAGCCAGGCAGAATGGGTGAAAGGATGTTGCGGGCAGAGGGGACAGCATGTGCAAAAATCCTGAGGCGGGAAGGCGCATGGCGAGTTTGAGGAACCGGAAGGCCAGTGCAGCTATGCCAAGTGAGGAACGAGCAGAGAGGCCGAGCCGGGGCCGGAGGGGCAGACGCGCCTTGGGGGCCACGTTGGAACTTTGCCCTGAGGGCACTGGGGAGCCACGGGAGGGTCCTGAGCTGGGGAAGAAACTGGGGTCCCGAACGTCGCTGCTCCCCTTTCCTCGCAACGCCCCAACCCGCCGGCCAGCGCCCCTGCCGCTTCAGGGTCCCTCCTCCCTTCGTTCCCGGGCCCCCACGCCGCCCCCCGCTCACCGCGGCGCCGGCCTCCGTCCCCCTCGCGCCCCCTCAGCAGCGCCTCTTCACAGACGCCGCCGTCGCCATCTTCCGTTCGCCGCGGGGACACTGCGCACGCGCCCCGCACACAGGGCCGCCGGGAAATGGAGTCCACACTGCGCCCGACCCCGCCCCTACCTCCTGCAGCGCGAGAGGCCTTCCGCCCTGCCCCAGACAACACTGGGGTGTCCTTCATTTCCGGCCTTTGAACGCCAAGCCTTAAGGGAAATGTAGTCCCTTAGCGGAGGCACTGGACGGAAAGGGAGGTAGGGGCTTCTGGGAAATGGAGTTCATGGTGGTTCTGAGTCCCTGGACGGCTGGTGTTAGAGCGGGGGGAGAGTTCGGGCGGCGAAGATCCTAGGTCCTGGAGGTGGTCTGTTGCCCCAGTGGAGTCTAAGCAGAGTCCCTGATCCGGCCCACCTTAGGTCCTGATCGTTTACGCGGTCTCGAGCATTTCCAGCTGTCGGAAGCTTCAGTCTTCCAGTCCGTCCAATGGGAACGTGGGTTTGAGGGTCTCTTACAGTCCTTATGGTAGCATATACAAACCTCTGGAGTCCACTGCGCTCTGAGGCACCTCTCCTCCGCCGAGGTCATGCTGGGCTCTGGCTATTCGCCCTCTCCTGTCGAGAAGATAAAGCCCGCTGGGGTAGAAGAGCCCCAGAGTTTTGCCCTTAGGGCCTTTAGGATCCGCAGTGTCTCGCACCCGTAACTCCCTCTCTTCAGCCACCTCCAGCTCTCGTGGCCCCGGGCTGCGGCTCCCGGCGCCCGAGGTCTGTCTCCGCTTAATCCCGCAGGGGGCGCCCCAGTCCGAGCGCGCCGCCCTCGGGGAGGCGGGAGGGGAGCCCGGGGCGGGTGAGGGCGGGGGGTGGGGGTGTCCCAGCTATAAAGCGTGGCCGCCTCCCGCGGCGCCCAGGACGGCTGGGACCCTGGGCGGTCGGACGGGCGGGCACCGGTCGGAACTCGGGCCGTGCCGGCTGAGAGATCTGAAGCGCTCGGTTCCCCCCGGGCCGGAGCAGGGGCAGGAGGGGGCGCAGGCCCGGGGGATGCTGGGCTCGGTGAAGATGGAGGCCCATGACCTGGCCGAGTGGAGCTACTACCCGGAGGCGGGCGAGGTGTGTCCTCGGGGATGGCGGAGCGGGAAGCGGGGGGCAGGAATCAGGGTGCGAGCGTGAATGGGGCTAGGATGGGGTGTAGGATCCAATGGGGACCCCAACTACAGTTGAGGAGCGGAGGAACTAGACACGCAGACCAGGTGTAGGAGTCAGGGATAGGGGACGAGGCATGGGAGTGCGGTTTAGGCTGGTTAGAGCGAAGGCTCAAACGGAAAAATTTAGGCAAGGGTCAGGTTATAATTTAAACGTGAAGACTGGGTGTTGGGGACCCAAAATCCAAGGGATTAAAATGAAAAACTAAACAAAAACAAAGATAGGAATAGAATTCTAGGATAGGGGACAGAGCTGGGGGATTAGGAGGTGGGGTTCCAAAGCGGGGGGGGGGGGGGGGG
>CM052803.1:6909624-6941513 GCA_028533885.1 Nasua narica | reverse complement strand
GCCTGGAATAACAGGTGAGTGAGAGAATTGGGGCTCAGAGAGATGGGGGCCCAGATGAGTCAGAGTTGAGAGCCTGAGAGCAGATGTGAGCAAAGGCATTGTCAGGAGAGGGGTCAGTCTCCACCCTCCATCTCTATTCGTGACCCTTACCCCTCCTGACTGAACTTCAGCGGTTTAATTGTTTTTAGAGACCCTCAGCGGGGATACTCCTTGTTGGAGGCTGGAGGGTTTCAGATTTCACACACACCCCCCTTTCCAGTAATCTCCAGTAATTGCTAATGTCCTCACTTGTCCCATCTCTGACAAGGCTGCCCTTGGAGGAGGGGGAGGGGTGTATCTTAATTCCCTTACTTCGGCAGACAGAAAGTCCTTCCGCAAGTCTAACTCCCATTCCCATTGCTGCAAGGGCTCCTCCTTAGCTTGTTCTTTTTATAGTCAAGACTGTGAAATGGCAGGGGGAAGGGTCCTAGTAGGAGGAGAGTTATGGGGGTCTGGACATTTGGGTTCCTAACCTGGAAAGAGACTTTGGGTTTCAGGTCACAGAGGGACCGGAATGTCTAAGACCTCCACGGATTCTGAGATCTGGGGGTTTACAAGGGGCCCCACCGTGCCTGAGTTCTGAGTCTGGGGTTTGAAGCTCGGGGTGGGACTCCTGGTTCCCCAGGACTGCGGGGCTTGGCAGAGTGCCCGGGAGGGGCCAGTCTTGGGGTTGCGGAGGTGTGAGGTGCACGTGGGGATGGGGCAGGCTGACCAGGGAAGGGACTGGGAGTGCTGAGATTGGGAGGTGTCAGAGAGGTGGTTGGAGATGGAGGCTCCCAGGTAGTGGGGGGGGGGAGGGGAGGGAGGGGAGTAGGGGGAGGGGTGGGGGAGGGGGACGTCCCAGCTGAACCCCTAAGAGAGTTCAGAGCCTGGGGACATGACTGAAGAAGACCCCACTACAGATCTATGTTTGGGGGTGGGGACACATCTTTAAGAAGTAAGTTGTATGGGTCCAGGATGGAGGAATTACTATGGGGGCACAGTCTGAAGTTTAAGAATTTGTTTGGAAACTGGGTCAGAACCCAGTAACCATCTAGAGATGATTAGCAGTTGGGGACATATTGTGGAAGAGTTAACATATGGGGGGGCACGGAAATGGAAATACTGGTGTCCCCAGCCTTCCCTTGCACTGAGCCACCTCCTCCCCCCTGGGTCAGAACAATAGGGAAAAAAACATCTGCACTCACTCAGCAACTAAGAACTAAGAGGGTCCCCAAACTGCTTCTCGCTCACCGCACCCTCCTGCTGGGGTGATCGACACCCCCGGTCAGGCCCCCTGTCAGGAAGGAAATTGGAAAGTTAGCACCCTGGGGTGTCCCCACTGGCCTCCAGTTTTCACAGATCAGCTGGTCCAAGTTCTCCCCCCTTTTAGAGATGGGAACTCTGAACCCTCTCTGAGTGGGGGGGGGCGCTGCTGGAGGATCTGGGACTGGGACTAGAAACCAGGCTTCTGGCTTCACAGGGCCTTCTTGTGCTCCCTGTCACACCCTCCCCCAGAGACAATAAGGAAATGAAAGGAGAGAAATTCCAGCCTCCTGGGATGGGGGTGCAGGTCCCCTGAGGGCTTCCCCCCAATCTCAGCCCCGCCCTGGCAGGGGAGATCCGGCTCACACCCGGACACTGGGGGTTCATCCCAGCCCTGGGGCGTGGGAAAGCCAAGGGTGGATTAGGGCAGCTGGAGTGCTTGAGGTCAGACCTCAAGGAGGACTTCCGGGTGGGTGGGGACCCAGAAAAGTAGGGCCCCGGGGTCCCAGTCAATCTTCCTCTGTGATACAGAGGAGCCTCATGGAGTTGGAGATTTGGAGTGGGGGTCGCAGAGGGATTTAGGAGCTCTCTGAGTCCATTGCCTTCCTTCAGCTCTGAAGGACGGGCTTCCCTTATCCTGGGGAGGGGGCAGAATCAGCCACAGTGGTGGTGGGGGGGACACCAATGCATGGAGGAGGGGTAGCTGTGACTCCAGGTTCAATGGGAGGCTTCTGGGGAGATGATGATGTTCAGGCAGGGAGACAGAGGGGCAGAGATGTACTGGGGCTGGGGGGGAAGAGACGTGGCCGGGGAGTGGGGCAGAGGGAGATAGGGTGCGGGGAGAGAGATGGGGTTGGGGAGAGTCAGGAGGAGGGAAAGGCAGGGGGGTTGGGGCGAGAGGAGAGAGAGACAGGAGAAGGAAGGGAAGACAGAGGGGCGAGAAGGAGATGGGGAGAGGACAGGGCTGGCGGAGAGGAAGCTTGGATGGAGACGGGGAAGTAGAGAGGAGGAGCAGGGAGGTATTGAGATGGGAAAGTGATGGACAGTTAACACGTGGAACCAGTTGGGAGACTCAGAGACCGGGAGACCAAAGAACTGCCTGGAAGTGCGTGAGAGAGAAGAGAGTTTCTCTGCCTGCGCTCAGATGAGAGTTGGTTGCCACCTGTCCCTGGGTCTCCGAGTGACCCCGGCCATTCCCTTCTCTCTCAGGACCTTGGGAGCTGCAGACCCTTACAGTGACGGGGGACAAGACGGGACCCACTGACTCCCCACTGACTCACGTGGGGCGGGAGCAGGGCAGACTCGGGTGGGGGGGCCGTTGTCGGGCTGAGGAAGAGAGGATGGTGGACAGTGGATTGAACCAGTAAATACACACAGCGAGGGAGAAATCACCGCCATGCTTTCATGTTTCTGTTTATCTCGTTCATTTCCTGCTAAGCTGTCAGCTCTGTGAGGGCTCGAGTTTCTGTCTTGCTTTTGTTGCATGATCCAGAGCCCTGATCTGGAGCCAGACTGCCTAAATCCAGAATCCGCAGTCCTGCCCCTTCCTTACTGTGTGACCCTGGGCAACCTCTCTGGGCCTCAGCTTGCTCAGTTATACAATGGGTGTGGTCACAGCGCAGTTGTAAAGGTGGAAACGGAGACCTTTCCTGTGAAGTGCTTGGAACGGTGCTTGGCAATAAGTAGGGGCCCTACAGATATTTGTTGAATGGATGGAAGAAGAGAGGGTTACTTAGAGAGACCTGGCGATGTCTGCTGTATTTCATTGAGCTAAGATGCATGTTTTTCATTTGAACATTTCTGAAGACGGGATGGGTTTTACAAATCAAAGGTGTCTAGGGACTGGCTGGGTTTCCCCCCATCCTCATTGGTATTATTCTTATTGGTACTTAAAATAACATTACTACTTACAAATAGCGATGTCTTAAATGTAATGATATATGGGTTGATGTAGAGATGATACAGATTATGATATCTATAGATATGATATCTATAGATGATATAAATATAAGAGATGATATAGCTTAGGTTGAAACATGTGATTTCTGATACGGAAACATTAAAAAAAATTTTTTTTTTAATTTCATTTATTTAAGTCACCTTTACACCCAATGCAGGGCTCGAACTCACGACGCTGAGATCAAGAGTCATGGGTTCTGACAGAGCCAGCCGGGCGCCCCTCCCCCCAATCCTGAAACATCTTTGGCCTCTAACAGCTGTAATTCTATAACCTAAAAGAGTGATAGAGGGTACCCGTATAGATGGGATTGTTAGATAAGTCAGGAGTTTTCGATTTTTTTTTTGGTTTCAGGACCGCTTTAAATTTAAATTTAAATGCTTAAAAATTATTGAGGACTCTAAACAGCTTTCACCCATGAAATTATGTCTCTCAATAGTTACTGCATTAAAAAAAAGAAAAGTTACTGCATTAGAAATTAAAACTGAAAAAAAATTAAAACAAATTTTTAAATTATGGCTTAATTAATTTTAAGATTTTATTTATTTGAGAGAGAGACAGAGACAGAGAAGGAGCGAGAGCATGAGCGGGTGGGAGGTGGAAAGAGGGAGAGGAAGAAGCAGACTCCTCACTGAGCAGGGAGCCCGATCCGGGACTCCATCCCAGGATTCTGAGAGCAAGACCCAAGCCGAAGGCAGACGCTTAGCCGACTGAGCCCCCCAGGCGCCCTGGGTTAATTAATTTTAAACTAACAGTTTTTTTAGCATAAATACTGTGTTTTTATTAGCAACGATATTTCTGGGGGCCCCTGGCTGGCTCAGTCGGTAGAGCAGGCAACTCTTGATCTTCGGGTCGTGAGTTCGAGCCCCAAGTTGGGCGTGGAGCCTACTTAAAAAAATAAAAATAAAAATAAAATAAAATAACTATATTTCAAAACATTTAGTGAGAGAAGTGGCACTGTTTTATTTTTGGCAAATCTCTTCAGTGTCTGGTTCAATAGGAGACAGCTGGTTTCTTGTGGCAGCTTCTACATTTGGTCCGTTGCAATGTCACATGTCTGGTGGCCTCTGGAAAACACTGTAACTCCTGAGACACAGTGAAAAAGGCTAATAATTTCTTAGCATTACAGGCAAATAGTTCTGACCTCCTGGACACCCCGAAAGGGTCTCAGAGACTCCCCACGGTGCCCTGGACCGCTCTTTGAGAACCACTTAAAGCATGAGCTCCAGTATAGGGAGCGCAGGGGATGGAGGATGAGGTCGGGGGTGGGGGTGGGGCATGAGGATGGGGAAGTGAGAGAGAGACTTCCAGAGACAGCCATGTGCGGACACAGGTAAGGATGGGGGGAGGGACTTGTTGGAGGGGTAAGACAGACAGACCGACAGATGGACACACCGTGGGGGCCGGCGACCCTTTGCTGACCAGCAGAGCGGCGACTCACTGACTCTCTTTCTCTCCTTGCAGGTCTACTCGCCTGTGACCCCAGTGCCCACCATGGCCCCCCTCAACTCCTACATGAGCCTGAACCCTCTGAGCGCTCCCTATCCCCCCGGGGGGCTCCCTGCCTCTCCGCTGCCCTCAGGACCCCTGGCCCCCCCAGCACCCGCAGCACCCCTGGGGCCCACCTTCCCAGGCCTGGGGGCCGCCGGCGGCGGAGGCAGCGGCTCCGGGTATGGGGGCCCGGGCCCGGGGCTGGTGCATGGGAAGGAGATGCCGAAGGGCTACCGGCGGCCGCTGGCCCACGCCAAGCCGCCCTATTCCTACATCTCGCTCATCACCATGGCCATCCAGCAGGCGCCGGGCAAGATGCTGACGCTGAGTGAGATCTACCAGTGGATCATGGACCTCTTCCCCTACTACCGGGAGAACCAGCAGCGCTGGCAGAACTCCATCCGCCACTCCCTGTCTTTCAACGACTGCTTCGTCAAGGTGGCGCGCTCCCCGGACAAGCCAGGCAAGGGCTCCTACTGGGCCCTGCACCCCAGCTCAGGGAACATGTTTGAGAACGGCTGCTACCTGCGTCGCCAGAAGCGCTTCAAGCTGGAGGAGAAGGTGAAGAAGGGGGCCGGCGGGACCTCCACCGCCAGGAACAGTACAGGGCCCGCTGCCTCGGCCGCCGCCCCGGCCGCCACGGTCACCTCTCCCCCGCAGCCCCAGCCTCCACCCCCGGAGCCGGAGTCCCAGGGCGGGGAAGATGTGGGGACTCTGGACTGTGGCTCACCCCCTTCCTCCTCACCCTACTTCACTGGCCTGGAGCTCCCCGGGGAGCTGAAGCTCGATGCCCCCTACAACTTCAATCACCCCTTCTCCATTAACAACCTGATGTCGGAACAAACGCCCGCACCTCCTAAGCTGGACATGGGCTTTGGGGGCTATGGGGCAGAGGGCGGGGAGCCTGGGGTCTACTATCAGGGTGTCTATTCCCGCTCTCTGCTAAATGCGTCCTAGCGGGGGTGTGGGAGCGCGGCGGGTGGGGTATGGCTGTAGGTCACACCATCGGGCACTTGGGGCCTGATCTTCCTGGTGAGACTTGGCTCGTCCCGTCAGTTATCATCTTGGTTGGTCTATTACCATGGTGGCTGCGGTCCCTGGGTCCATCCTTTGGGTACTGTGATAACTGCCGTTGACATCTTGGCCCTTTGGACATAGTGATGGATATCCTCTTGACTGACCCTTTGGAGGGGATGGTGATACCATTCCAGTGACATCTTCTTTGGCCCGTTGGGTGCTGTGATCACTTCTTTTTTGGTGGACCTCTTGGCGTAGTGGAGGCCGAGTTGGCCACCATCCTGCGTAACATCTTTTTTGGGGCGTGTTGGGTGCTATGGTGGGCGCCATCTTGGTTGGCTGACACAACCAGTATACCGTTGTCCCCCGTGAGAGCTGCCACAGCCCCTGGGTCGGCCATTGTCATCACCGTCTCTTTGGTGGGAGTTGAGTGAGGGATGGAGGTGAGGCTACTCCTTGGTTTTTTTCTAGAGCCCATTCCCCCCTCTGGTCCAGGAGAAACTGGGAAGGACTGGCTAGGGTGTGGGGAATTTCTACTGAAGTCTGTTTCTTGCCTGGGAAGCGGGATACTGGTTGTGTTGGACCATTAAAGGCACTGTTTCTGCCTCTCACTGAATGTTTCTTCTTTGGAGGGCGGGCCCTGTGGGGCTTCAATACCTGAATTGCCGTGTCCCTGCCCCCTCTCCCGCCTGCCCCCAGAGCTGGCTGCCTCTGGGGGAGGGGCTGGGGGAGGCATCGACCTGACCTTTGGCTCTTTGCTGTCCCTGACCCCAAGGACAGTTTGCTCACGGATAGCAGCCCCCGCAGCTCTGGGGCCAGGGCGGCCGGGGGGAGGTGGCTCTGTGGTGACCAAGGCCATCTCCCCGCCCCCATTCCCCAGACACACACCTCTAACTCTGAGGCCCAAGGAGCCCTGGGGGCTGCTTGATTTTTTTGGTTAAGCTGGGGAAGAGGGGAAGGCACAAACAAGGTGTTAATTGAAGGAGATGGGTGCGTGCGTGTGTGTGTGTGTGTGTGTGTGTGTGTGTGTTGGGGGGATGGGCCTCCATGGGTCAGAGGATATCACTGTGCCCACTGGGGTCTCCGTGCCCATCATTCCCTCTGGTTTGTAGCCCTCCGTTCTGTGGGTTTGCAGGCCCACATTCTGGGTGCTCGTACCTGTTGGTGTCCGGGGATGTCTAACGGTTCCGTGTGTGTAGTTCTCTTTGTCTACCTGCCCCCAGGTCCTGGGGAGGCTCCCACTGTTAGGCGCAGGTCCCCACGTCCACCTGTCTGCATCCCCGCCACCTCAAGGAGTCCGTGTGGGGCTCAGTCCGTGTCGCAGGCCTGCCTATGGCCATGTGTCCTGTGTGCATCTCTGTGAGTCAGTATCGGCCTGTATGTTTCGCACGTTTCAAACAGTCTGCCCGCGCTTGGGTGTCAGGCCTGTCACCGCTGCGGGGAGGGTCGGCGGTCACTTCTGCAGGCAGGTGTGTAGGGAAAGAGCTCTGACCTCCTTGGGCAGCTGGGGGCCCCTGGGGTTGGCATCTGGGTGTCTCTGTCCCTCCGGGGCTCTCCTTACGCTCTGAGTCTGGGCTCAGTGCTCAGATGTTCTGAGGGCCTGGCTGGGGTGGGGGGGGGGGAGCCGGGAGGGAGGAGAGAGTGAGCAGAAGCTGAGGCTCAGGAGGGAAAGGGACTGGGCCAGGGTCATTCAGCCAGGTTAGGGCAGGTGGGCAGGCTTGGTCTCCTTTTGTCTTTTCCTTATTTGGGGTTTGCTTTTCTTGGTCCTTGGTTCTCTAGTGGCTCGTTCATTTGTTCATCATACCAAGGGCTGCCTGTTTACGTGTGTGTGAGAGAGACGTCTCCCCCAGTTTCCTTCTCCTTAGTGTCATCTCTCTGTGGCACTCTGTCCTTAGCCCTCTTTCTGGGCCTTTGTCTCCCGGCTTTTTTGAAAACCTCTGCTCATCGTCTGTAATCTATCTCTTACACAGCCTGCCTTGGGCTTTCTCTCTCATTCACTCCTTTGCTTTGACTCTATCCTTCCCTCCCTGTCTCTGGGCTCTGGATGTATCCAGCCTCCTCTTGGGGACTGTGACTCCTTTCCAGGGTCTCCCTCCCCCTCCCCAACTACTTTGGATCTCTGGCCTTGGCTCATCCTTCTCTGGTCTCCAGCTCCCTGAGTTTCTGCCTCTACCTGCCACCTTGCAGGCCAGGCCCTCTATTTCTGTCGCGGCGCCCGCCTGCGGGCTGCGTGTCACCCCCCGCCCCCTGCCGTGCTGGCTCCCCGTCAGCCGTCCCACCGGCCTCGCTGTCCTGGGCAGGCCGGGGAATTCCTCCTAGTTCCTGGAAAAAACAACTGGGGCCGAGAGAAAGGCCCTCAGTCTCCCCGGGCGCCTGCCCCCCTCCCTCGGGCCTGGGGGTCTCTCCCGGAGTCGGCCGGCCCGAGGCAGGAAGCCCTGCGGTTTCTGGCTTCTCCCAGGCGGCCTCCGGATCTGGCCCCCGCCCCCCCGGCCAACAGCCCAAATATTATTCCGCAGGAGGAGCCGGCGGTGGCGGGAGGAGGCCCAGGCTGAAAGAGGCTTTCAGGGCGGCCAGGCCTGGGGCTTCCTGTCCCCAGGCTTGGGCCTCAGGCCGCCCCAGTAGGGACCTCAGGTGGCCGGAGGGGCGGGTGTTGTTGTAGGGTCCTGGGGGGAGGGTGGGGCCATCCATCAGGGTGTCTGGTGGCCACCGGCTCGGCCGGCGCGGGCAGGTGTGACCCCCCCACCCCAGGGACAGCCGGCTGATGTCCAGCGTGGAAAAGTACCACGGTCAGACGTGGGACGCGTGGACAGACATGAGGATGTCAGGGATTGGGGATGGAGGGATAGTTACGGGGACACAGAGAAGCTGGGGCTGGGACAGGTGAAGCTGGACAGAGCCTGAGGGGACACGGTCCAAGGGAGGGGCCCACGGGTGGGGAAACAGAGGCCAGGGCAGGGTCCTAGCTGTGGACTGAGGTACCACGACATCAGAAGGCATGTTATAACAATGCTGGAAAGCGTAATCCTGATAGAAGCTTCTAGGGCTTATCCTCGGCCCGGCATCGTAGGAGCACCTTACGTACAAAAAGAATTGACCCAATCCTTCCTGCCGCCTGTTTTATTATTGGTGAAACTGAGGCAGGATGAGGTGAAGCCGCTTGCCCAAGGTCACACGGATAGCGTTGGAGCGGGGGCGGGGGGAGCGAGGACTTGAACCTGGGCAGTCTGGTGCAGAGTCAGTGCCCTTAACCACCGTGGTGCTGGGGAAAATGAGAGCGGTGACCGCACCCTGGGGCCCTGGGGTCCCAAGCCCTCCCTCAGAGTCAGCCCCATTCCCTGCCACGACCTGCCCCAGGAGGAGGGAAGCATCCCCGGGGGCCGAGGGAAGCCAGCAGTCCCGCGGGAGGGGGGGCGGGGGTTACAAGCGAGTCCGAGTGTGTGTCCGTGTCATTGCCCATGTCGCCGGCTGTCACACATCTAGTCTGGTGTCGGCGGGTCGGGATCCCGGTGGTGCCGGCTTCTGTGTTACCCGCGATGTGTCTCTGGTCGGCGTATCCGTGTGTGTTGCATGTGCCTGTTACTGTGTCCTCTCTGTCCCTGTTTTTGCTTTGTCCTTGGATTTCTGCACCTTGCCTACTGTCGGCCTGTCCTCGTAGCCTGACGTCCGTCCCGATGCATGTCTGTCCCTGGGTCTGTCCCCGGGCTCGATGGGTCTGTTTATGTCTCCGTTACTCTGGGTCTGCCTATATCTGTCCTTGTTTGTCACCATGTCTGTTCCCCTATGTGTCACCATCTACCCAGCGTCATCGTGTTACTCACCGCCCAGGCCACAGGTGGGCGTGTCGGGCGCACTGGTGCCAGGGTGGGGGCCCAGCCCGGCCCACCCTCGCCTGCCGTGGGCCAGGCCGGGCGCCTGTTTGCAATGCCTGCCACAGGTAAACACCGAGATCCGGAAACCAAGGGCCACCTCCCTCGTCTCTGCTCCCTGCCCCTCAGCCTGCCCCGGACTGGGCTGCGCCCCAGAGCCCCCGCAGGTGCTGCCCCCACACTGGAGACGGGCCCTGACCCACCCTTCCGTCACAGTCACGAGCATCCCCGAGCCCCCAGCCCTGGCCCGGCCCGGCCTGTCCCGTCTGCTTCTCTCTCTCTCTTTCTGGATGTCTCTTGGCCTCTCTTGGTTCCTTTCTGTCCTTATCTCCTCTCACCCGAGTTAGTCTGCGGCTCTGCCTTTCTTTGGACCGACCCTCATCTCCATCCTGTCACTGTCCCTCTACCTCTCCCTTTTTCTGTTCTCGCTCTGTGAAGTGTGATTTCCCTCTCTTCCTGATCTGACTCTGGGTCTCTGACTGCCTGTCTTTCTGGTGTTCTTTCGTGCTTTGTGCGTTTCTCTCTCTCCCTTTCTGTCCCCGTGTCCCTCTCAGCCCGTATCTGTCAGGCTTGGCCGCTCTCTCCGTGTGTCTCGGAGCCCCCCAGCCCCCTGCAGGATCAGACTTCTGCCATCCCTTGGGCCCTTAGGGAAGTGTGTGGCCCCTGCCCCCCGCCCCCAGCCCGCCAGTATATATATAAAGGTATATGTACATATTATTTATATCTGTACCCGGGGGCAGGAGGGGCAGACACAGGGGCCTTTGTGTAGCCGCTGCCCGCTGCCTGCCCGCCCGCCACTCCTCTCCCTTCGTCCCTGCCACCCGCCCGCCTCCACTCCACCCCCCACCCCCCGCCCCACAGAAAAGTTCCTGTGGGGCCTGCCAGCTTCCTTTGCCTGAGGTGTGAGTGGGCACGCCACGGGCGAGGCGGGCAGGGGGGCCTAGGGACTTTTCCAGCTCTGGGGAAGCTTTCCGGGTGGGGAAGAAACGGGACTTCTCAGCTGGCTGCTGTCTGCCCGTCTGTCTGTTGTCCCTGGGTGTCCCCGGGTCCTCACCTGGCTTCTGCCTGGGAGTCTGTCCATCCATCTAATGTCATTCTGACTTCTTCTCTGTTGGCCTGGGGCTTATTCACTTGTGCCCACACCACACACTGCTGTTGGGTATATGTGCGAGGCTGTCTGCGAAGCCCCAGACACAGAGCAATGAGATGCTATCCATCCCGGCTGATTCTTGGGCCATTTCTGTCTCATTTCCTCCATCTCTTTAGCCAGTGCTTGAAACCCTCCACTGGTCCTTGTGAAAATAGAATCCAAAATCCTTATCATGACCTACAGTGCCCCCAAGGTTCCCCTACTATCCTTCTGACCTCATTCTTTTTTTTTTTTTAATCTTCTTTTTAAGTCATCTCTACACCCAACATGGGGCTCGAACCTACCACCCTCAAGGGTCGCACAAGAGTCACACGCTCTGCCGACTGAGCCAGCCAGTCGGACCTCATTCTTACACCCCTCCCCTTTGCCACAGTGGCACTGGCCACCTGGCTGCTTCTGGAACAAACCAAGCAGGCTCCCACCTCAGGGCCTTTGCACGTACCATTCCCCCAGATTTCCCCTGGATTGCTCCCTCACTTCTTTGAGTTTCCTCTCGGCTCCTCAGCAAGTCCTTCTCTACCTCCTTTTTCCCAGGAGCAACTTCCATCACTCTCTATCCCCTTCCCCTGGTCTACTCTTTCTTCTTAGGACTTACCGCTCCATGGCTGTCACATTTTATGGATCTGTCTGTCTCTCCTATCTGTCTCTCAGCTCTGCGAGAGCTTCCCACAGAGCTGTATCTATAGTACCTAGCGCACTGCTTGTCCCACAGAGGATGCTGAATAAATATTTCTTAAAGGAAAGGAGCATATTAATCTATCCACCCTTTAAACTAACTCTGTGTTAGGTAAAGCCGAGTTCATAGTGGTCACTGAGACAGCCCTCACCCTGCCCTCTTGGGGCTGACAGTCCATTCTCCAATGACGGTACAGAATGTGCAGGGCTGGGATAGGGCAGGGCAGGGTCTGTGAGAGCCCAGAAATGGCACTTGACGCAGCCTGGGAGGTCAAGGAGGGCTTCCTGGAGGTGTCAGCTCAGCTGAGACCTGGAGAACAAGTGGGAGTAAGCCAGACCTTGTCGTGGGGACCAAGTGATCAAGAAAGACCCAGGTTTGCCCTTCTCCATTCTCTCCTGTCTCATAGAACTTGAGTTTGAAGAGGTCTTAACTCTCTAGTTCAAACCTGTACCTTTCCCTGAATTGTCTCATCTTCTTTCTCCCCCTCTCAGTTCCTCTCTCTCTGAATCTCCATCTCTCCTCCCTCTCCCTCCTTCAAGGTCCCTGTTCTTGGCATCTCATCTGCGTATCTCCGTCTCTCTGAATCTATCTGGGTATTTCTCTACTTAGCTCTTTTCTGAACGTCTGTCCATCTCTCTGTGTCTGCCTCACCTCCGCCGTCTCAGAGGGTCTCTGAGCTCTCTCGCCCCTCTCTGGGTCTCTTGTCTTCTTCCAGTGAGCTGATCTCTCTGGCTCCCTCTCCACATCTATTGTCTCCCATCTCTCCTTGTCCATTTCTCCTTTCTGGAAGTCTCTGCACCTACTCACTGATCCCCCCCCCCCAATCAATCCGGAACCCCTCCACTCTGGCCCCACCCTGGCACTGAGGGGGGAGGGGGACTGATCTAGCCCCTCACACCCACACAGGTCAGGTTGTCTGCTCAGTTAATGGTTAACTCAACCTCTATCTAGAATACACAGGAGCCAGGCTGGGGGTGACTCCTCCGCCCCCCCCCCACCCCCGACCAGCTGTTCTTAAAGGACCAGGTGTCCTCTGCAGCTCTTCAGCCCTCACCCTGGGACCCTAGTGTCTGGAGTCCTCTTGCCCTTGGGATGGGGGAGGGGAAGGGGGAACTACCCAGTGGGGGGGGGCAGGGGGGCTGCAGAGCTGGGACAGAGGAGGCCACAGGCTTGCAGAGGACGGGTGGCCAGGCCTGGAGCTCCATCCAGCGTCTCCCTTGCCGCAGGCTTATCACCTGGTATATTTAATCAGGGGTGGTTTTCCCAGCCCTGCCCAGGGCCCAGGCTGGCAGTACCAGGGGTGACAGAACACTTGAGACCTGATGCCAGTGGGGGTAGGAGCGGATGGGACCTCTCCCCCCGCAGCCTGAGAGCTGGGGGTTTAAGAGTGGCGGGTCGCCCAGGCATTGAGGACAAAGTCCCCGGGTCTCTGATATTTGGGATTTGGGACATGTGGGTCTGCAAGATTTGTGTGGGACACGTGGATAACCAAGAGGATGGGCCAAGACTTTAGAGTCTCCCAGATTTAGGCGCTAGAGCACCTGTTTCTGAGATCGGGGGCAATCTGGGGTCTCAGGGCTGTGTGACAGTGCTCCCCAGTGACAGGAGCTACACTCACTCCCCATCTTTCCATCCATCCATTGGCCTTAGCGCCCTGCATCCCCCCTTCCCGCAACCTCTACTTTAGGGTCGCAGAGGGAGACTGCAGGGGTGGGGGCTGGGCTCTCGGGGCAGCCCCCTCCCCTTAACCCCTACTTTGCCGCAGGGCTGCTGAGGCCCCGCCCCTTGACGCCAGAGAGCAGGAAGTCCTGGTTAATGATCAGCCCATCGGGACAGGTGCGGGGACAAGGCCGCGCACATCAGAAGCGGCCGCGGGGGGCCGTGCCTTTTACTGTGCCAGTCCCATTGTCCTAGGATGGCCACCGTTGACACTGGTCTCCCAAGATGGGCGCGAGGAGCGCAGTCCAAGGCACCACCAGAGGAGGGAAGCAGTCACCTTGTTTCCAGGGATCCTGTTAGTGTACCCCATGGAGGTAAATTTCCTCTCGTAGGGCAGTCCCTCTGAGCAATGCAGCCTTAATACTCTTGCCTCCTGAGCAAGAACTCACTGCCCATCCCTTCTTGGAAGCCTCCTGATGCCTCCTTCCCCTTCCCTCGAGGGCGCTGAGTCCCCCACATCCTGGGTAGATACAGGGGCTGGACCAGAAAGGAAATCTCCTTCCCGAGCGTGGCTCTGGTTCTCACGCAAGCAGCCTCACATGGGGAGCCTCAGTTCTGTCATCCGGAAAACGGGCAGCTGGCTAGACCGCTTGAGGAATGGCCCATATTTCTAAAAACAGCAACGGCTCGCCTGAGGGAAGGGCGCCACCTGGAGGCTACAACGCAAAGTCCTTTCCCTGCAGGGATCAGTTCGGTCCTAGAGGGGGCGCAGCATCTCACACAACTAAGGGACCAAGAAGGAAAAAAAAAAACCCCATCTTTCGGTTTATTGAAGGAGGAAAAGGGGGCGGGAGGGGGGGGCAATATAATGCTTTTGCTTTGTTTATAAAGAGCGAGATTTCAGGAGGCCCCTTCTCAAGGAGGAGGGGGGCACCTCTCCCCCAACTACAAGCAGCAGCAAAGCCAAGCCAAGGAGGGGAGAGGAAAACTGGAGGGGCCAAGTGACCCCAGACAGCCCCTCGAACAGAAGCCGCAAGCTTTCTCCCCCCACCCTCAATGCATCTACCCCAGGGGACCCATCTGGGATGAGGAAGGGGGTATGTACACAGGTGGGGGTAGCACTGGGCTGGGCGGGGGAGGGAATAATTTATCCGCAGCAGCGGTGGGTAGGAAGGGGGTGGGAGGCAGTAGACCGGAGGCAGTGGTGACCTAGGGGTCCCGTTCTTTCTTAACCTTGATGTCTCCAGCAAGGATAGTGGCGATTTCGCCCTGCATGAAGGCCCAGGGGACAGAGGAGCCCACCAGGGGGCACTTGTCTCCACTGGGGCAGTACACCTCCCCAGCAGGGCCCTGTGCCTTGATGAATTCCCGTGAACAGGGAAAACAGAACTTGTGTCCGGGCACTGAAGGGCACTGGACGAAGTGGGTGTCTTCCAGCCGTTCCCGGCACAGGGTGCAGCACAGGGGTGCCCCAGGGGTCGCCCCGGTGCCGCCACCACCCCCGCTAACAGCTTCTGCCCCTGCCGTGGGGCTGACTTCCGCCTCACCATTGCGGGCCACGAGACGATGCTGGGCAGGAGGCTGGGCTGTGGAGGAGGCTGCGGGGCTGGCACCCCCGGCGCGCACGGGGCCCCCACCCCCGCCAGGGTCCTTGGGGGAGTGGCCCAGGGCCTCGGCCACGTTCTTCAGGGCAGCGATGGGTGAGGGCACCCCAGGGGTGTCGGTGGAGTACGGGCCACCCGGGGCTACCCAGTGCCGCTGCTGCTGTTCCTCGGTGGTCATCTTCCCAGCCGCCTCACCCTCGGGCTCGGGAGATGCCTTGCGACGGCGTGGTGTGGGTGCCAGGTTCCGGGACGGGGCTCGCGGGGGTGGACCACAGAGAGCTGCAGGGGCTATCTCTGGGTACTGCTGGGGCAGGGCCTCCGCGGGGGCTGGCTCTCGGAAGCTGCGGACACCGTCGGTTAGCAACTCCCCCAGCTGGCGCCATTCTCCTGAGCCGTGCCTCCGTTCGTATTCGAGGTACTTGAAGCCTGATGAGGCCAGAGCCTTGCCCGGCTCCCGCAGAGCATCATGAAACATCTGGCGAGCCACGGCCAGGACTCCTGCGTACACGTTGCCAGAACCACAGGGGTATTCAGTAAAAAGCTTCAGCTCGAACTCGTAGCCCGGCGGGCGGGCAGTAGCATCAAAAGCGAACACCCGCCCCACCAGCCCGTGATCCTTCTTGAAGCGGACGTTGAAGGGGGCACAGGCCGACAACGCCAGCAGCTGTTCCCGCACAGCTTTGGGGCGCCCGTGCCACTCCTCCGCCCGGCCACGCATGGCCTCGTTCAGTTCTGCCAGACAGTCCGCATTCCTCTGCTGCTTCTCCTTCTCGAAATCGGAGCCAAAAGCCGGACGGGCAGGACTCAAGCCGGGTGCCAGCGTCAGGCCTCGGCTTCCCAGGCCAGACACCGCAGCTGCCAGCAGCCCGGGGGGCACCAAGCTGGGCATGGAGCCAAGCAGGGCCCTCCGCGCCCCCTCCGCCACGGCCTCCTCGCGGCCCAGCCCATTAGCCAGGCGGGACCCCAGGGTGTACTCCAGGGCGGGCGAGGGCAGGGGGAGGCGGCCCGACGATGTGGCCCTGTCATAGCGGTCCTGGCCAGAGATGCCACCGCCAGCTCCCGACGGCTGGGGCTGGGCCTGCGGAGGCGGTAACTGAGGCCCCTGGGCAGCGGTAGCAGCCAGGTCCTTCGTGGTCGGGTGCTTGAGGGCGGGGGGCCCGGGAGAGCGGCCCTCGGGAAGCACGTGGCTGCGCTTGAGTTGGCGGGCAGCGTCGATGAGCAGCTCGATGCGATCCGCACCCTCGAAGTTCACGCAGCCGCGGCACACCGCCTCGCTGAAGTCCCACACCATGGCCCACGGCATCTTGGGCAGGTCGCACAGGTAGCACCACTGGCGGCGGGACGCCTGCACGGACGCCATGACCCCCGCGCGCGCGCCGCTGAGCCCCGGCGTTCCACCCGCCGCCGACGTTCGATCCGCGCCGCCGACGTTCGATTTGTGTCCCCGGAACCGCGCGATCCACAGTCAGGCCTCCGGATCGGCCTCCCCGCCGATCCAGGCCCGGCCCCCCTTCCCCGCCCCCTGGGCCCTAAGCCTTTTTCCTCACTCCCGCCTCCTTGAAAAGCCTGTTAGGCACGTCGGCGCCCCCGCCCGGTCCGGGCTCCGGGCCGAGGCGCACAGCTCCGGCCCTGGGATGGGCTGCGGGCGCCGCCACCTCGGGCTCCCGCCGCTCCCGCCGCCGCCGTCGCCGCCGCCGCAACGGCCGCCGCCGCCTCCACCTCCTTCTGCCCCAGAGGCCGCTTCGCAGGGAAAGTTACATAACGCGCCTGCAAAGCCTTCTGGGAAACGTAGTCCCGCCGGGGCCGATTCTTAAAGGGGAAGGCTGCCGGGGGAGGAGCCAGCTCGCCGCGTCTCCGACGCGCAAACCCTACCGTTCATCTCGGTGCGGCCGGGAGTTCCACGCGCTCGGAGGAGCTCCGGCACAGGGCTTGGGGGCGGGGGTGACATATGAATGGTCAGAGCTATCACGGATTCAGAAATGGTAGGAAGTGAACAGGCTTTCGGGCGTCTAGTTACTGTTCCGAGTTGGCTGTGCAGCTTTAGGCAAAAGTCTTGCTCTTTCTGAGACTCAATTCCCCGCCCATCAAAGGTGGGCCAATGCCTGGTTATGGAGGCAGAAGCTCCTGGGGCGGGGCGGAGGGGCCCTGATTGGATGGCTTCAGGGCAGGGGGACAGGAGGCTGGCAACTGGGGGAGGGAGAACCCCTGCTTGGCACCCCATTTGCCTCCAGTATTGTGTATCATCCTCCCAACGGGGCCGGAAGCAGCCGGAGAAAGGGGAAGAACGAACGCCTCTGGGCCAGGTCTCTGCCACGGTTGCCTCCTCTTAAAGAGAGTGGTCCAACGCCCTCGAACTCTGTTCCATCTCTGCCGGCGCGCTCTGGTCTACAAAGGGTTACACTGTGTTTCTACCCCGCTCCCCAGCACCACTTCACTACTATTCCCAAAATGCTCTGCGGGGAGGACGAACTGACGCACTTCCGCTGCCTGGGAGGTTGGGGGAGGCCTTCCCGATTCCCGCTGTCGGCCCCCCGCCGGCTCAATTTTTAGGGACTTTACGTTTGCGGGGAGCACTGCGTTGAGGGAATCCTCACCCTCTACTGCTCGCTAATTTGGGGGAAGGGAAGGAGGCCGGAGATGGCCAGCAAAAGTAGGGGGTAGTTTTTCTCCAACCTTGAGTGCTTACTACCTGAGCGGACTAACCAGGCTTTGGGGACTCCCCCACCTCATCCCGCCCCCGGGGAGGGATTTCTTCCCAGCATCGGGAACAGTGCGAGTCAGGCTGGAAAAGTAGGGAGGGAGGGAGGAAGAGACAAGTATCCAGGTTCTAACCCCCATCACCCTCTTTCTCTCTCTTAAGCCTGGGTCCGTGATAAGCGCTCAAAAATATTTGAATGACTTGTCAGACTTGCATTCATTACTGGCTTTCAAACTAATCGGACTGTCTACCTCCTCTCCCACATCCGGCTGCAATCCTAGCAGCTGATTTTGTTATCCAAACGTCGGTGTCAGCTTCACAATTTCGCTTAACACCTGTATTATTTTCTGGAAATCGACTCCCCTAAAAAAAAAAAAAAGAAAAAGAAAAGGAAAGAAAAGACAAGACTATCTACTTTTGCCTCATTCTAAGCAATACAGACATACCTCGGAAATATTGCAGGTTCCTTCCAGACTACCACAATACAGCAAACCTAGCACAGTAAACAGTAGTGTCGGGGGGGTTCAAGAGTTCTGGCTGGAGTCCTGCTTCAGGAGGGCTGATTTGGGACTGGCCCGTGACAAGTTTAGGATTAAGTCTCTGAACTCAGGAAAAAACACAGACACGCCCCAACCCCCCAATAGTCTGCTTTTCATCGGGCAGTCTCAAGTTAAAATGAAAACATGCATATAAATGTTTAGCACCGTGCCTGGCCCAGAAAAGGAGCACCATACATGGAAACTGTTTTTAAGCTGCTCATTAACCCGAAGGTACAACTCTCCAACTGTGTTGGGTGATGCTGAGGACACAGTACTGATCTAGCTAGACTCAGGCCTTCCCCTGACCAGGCACATCCTGGTGATGGAGGCAGATGTTCAATTTAAATTTACTCAAAATATTATTGAACTACATTTCCCCCCTACCTGCTGGGGGAGAGGGAGTGCCAGGAAAGACTTTTCTGAGGAGGTGACATTTGAGCTGAGACCTGAAGGATGAAAACAGAGTTGTTGTGGACTCCTACATTTCTTATGCCCATTTTACAGATGAGGAAAAGGAAGGCCCACGCAGCTGGCCAGGGCAGTGCCAGGGGCTGGGCGCTGTCTGACTGAATCCAGGGTGGTGGCTATTGGCTACTTTGCTACTAAGCTTTGCAGCAGGTTTAGGAGGGGGAAAAAATAAAAAGAGCTCTTGCCCTCAGGAAACTGGGGAAGTAGGGGGAAGGGGGACCAGCTTTAAACAGATAAAGGCATGTGCTCATTTAGGGACCATGGGACACTAGGAAAAAATCTAGGTAGGCTCATCCTAGCCTGGAGGAGGAAATCCAGAAAGTTCTCCTGGAGGAGATGACACTTAGGCTCACGTCCGAAGGATGGATAAGTAGGAGTAAGATTTGAACACAGATTTGATGGTTTTAAGGAAAGAAAAGAAAAAAAGGGGGGGGGGGCGGAAAACCGGCCAGCCTCCAAGTTCAAGGGGACACCACCTGTCCATGGAGGGGTGGGGGCAGGTGTAAGTGCTGAAACCCCCAGGCCTGTCTCAGAGCCCAAAGTAATTGTATTAAAAATAAGTTTATTCGTATCTTGTCACCACTTGGGAGAAAAGAGGAGGTTGAGCTCTGGAGGTCAGAGACAGCAATGGGAGGCAGAGGGCCCAACCTGTACCTCCCCAGTGAGAACTCCACCCCCCTCTCCCTAGGGTACAGACTGCTGTTTCCTTTGTCATCCATATTCTGATTTGTCTCGAGACTCCCAGCCCCTCCAAAGTGTGGATCGGGGAAGCGAGGAGGCCCCCACAGGTCAATTCTCTTCAAGTCAAGACCAGGAGTTATTAGGGAAAGGGGTATGTGCAGACCCGAGGGGTTCCCTCCGCGACCCACGAAGGGCGGTAATAAATAAGGTAAAATCGATGGCTTAGAAGTTAGGGTTCGGGGAAGCAGCCAGGCAGACAGCGCTGTACTGGAGAAAGGGCCGGGGGCACCCATCAACGAGGTCCCCTGAGAATCAGGCACTAACTAGTAGAGGGAGTGGGGTGCTCGTGCCCCTGCAGCAGGGGAGCGGGGGAGGGGGGCAGCTGAAGTGGGAAGGTGCGTCGCCCTCCTCCACTGGGCTAAGCTGGCGGGAGGAGGTGCAGGCAGGAGGAGCGGAGACGAGCTCAAACCCAACAGCAGATTTTACGGAGATTTCCATCGCCCCCGCCTCTTCCGTGTAGGGAAACCTTTCCTCCTCTTGTGTGGGGGTGAGTCGTGGGGAGGAAGCGGGGCTGGGGGTGGCCGCGGGGTCCCCTCCTCGCTCCTAGGGGCGATGATCACCCCCCTGGCTGCGACCACCGCTCCGTCCACCACGGCAGCTACCACGGACACCGGCTCCGGGGCGATCTCGGCCTTGGGGGTAGGCGGGGGCAGGAGGGGCCTGGGGGGTGGGGGCGGAGGCGGGGGCGGGGGCAGGGGCGGGGGCAGCCTGTCCACCGCGGTTCCCGGCAGAAGGGGCAGTAGGGCGCTGAGGGCCTCACTCAGTTTGGCCAGTCCCTGCTGCAGGGTGCCAGCCAGCTCCCGGATGGCGTTGGCAGTCTCCTGCTGAGCCCGCAGGAAGTCCAGGGAGGGGTCTGGGGCCGAGGGCGTGGGTGGTGGCAGTGGAGGAGGGGCTGGGGGCGGTGGAGACAAGGCCAGGCGGGGCAGCTGGACGGTCTGCAGGGCTGGAGGGGGCGGGGACTCACGCTCCTTGGGTGGCGGGCAGCCCCCCTCCTGGGGACTGCAGGAGGGCCGGGCCCACTGCTCGGGGCTGCTGGAGCCCCCCTTGCTGTGGGCTGGCGTATCTGTGGAGAGAGAGAGGTAGGTAAGATGACGGCGACCCCCCATGCTGTCTTGATTTCCCCTTTCCACTTCCCACACACCCTGGCCCCAGAGCCACCTTTCCAAAACCCGAGTCAGATCGTGCCTTGGAGGAGAACAGTGGAGAGAGAGTCAAATGTATTTAGCAACCACCTAAGGCCCCATGCCGGCCTTAGTGGAACTGGGGTCCTGGAGGTCCCTTGGGGAGCCAGGCAGAACCAACATTCTAGAAGGCTCTGAACTCTGTGGACACTCCTCCCACCACACAGCTCTCAGGCCGCCTTGCTGGGCTCCGTCCAATCCGGTGGGAGGAGTTCTATTTCAGCTGTGGTCTGTACCAGTCCAACCCCAAGCCTGCTGCCTGCCATTCCCAGCTCCTCTCACCTGAGATTTCATTCATGCTCATGAACTTGGACGGAGTCTGCAAACAGAGGCTCCCAGGTTTCCCGGTGGCGTGGGAAACCTCTCCTCCAGTTGTGCCCTTGCCTACCCCCTCCATCACCTAGCAATGGCTCCCACTGTCTAGCCCAGAGCTGAGCTCCTGGTCCTCCCCCATCCCGCCGCATCCCCATGGGCCGATGACCGCTCTGTCCTTCCTGTTCGCCCACCCCCCAGGCCAAAAACTTTCACTCCTCTTCTCCGGCTCTGCCTTCAAACTATTTTCAACATCCAACCTGTTTGTTCTGTCCACCTCCACAGCCCCTCCTAGTCCAACCACCAGCATGTCCCACTCGGACTGTCGAGGTCCCACCAAAATAACAGGTATGCTGCCCGCAGAGGGCCACCTAGCCACTGATCCTTTTATTTGCAATGTCCAAAATAGGCAAATCTACAAGAGACAGAGAGTACATGAGTGGCCCCCTGGGGCTGTGCGAGCTGGGGGTGATGGCTAAGAGGTGCGGGGGTTTCTTTTCGGAGTGATGAAGATGTTCTAAAATTGATGGCAGTGATGCTTGTAAAGTCCACGAATAGCTCAAAGCCCCTGCATTGTCCGCTTTAAACGGGTGGCTGTATGGTATGGGAATTTTATCTCCATCGAGGTGTGTAAACAACACAAGTCAGATGTGGTCTTTCTCTGCTCAAAAGCTACCTGGGGCTCTCATCTCTCAGAATAAAAGCAAAGCCCTTGGGCCCCCCCCCCCCACCAAAGCTCTGCACAATTTGTCCCACTGCCTCCCTGACCTCATCTGTACCCCTTCCCTTTGTATCTCATTCAGGAGGCTCCAGCTGCATTGGCCTTCTTGGTGGTGGTCCACAAACACATCAGGTCTGCCCCTGCCTCAGGGCCTTTGCACTTGTATTCCTTGGCCTGGAAAGCTCTTTCCCCAGATACCTGCCTGGCTCCCTCCCTCAGCTCCTCTGCTCAACTGTGGCCTGCTTGGGAAGATCTTCCGTGACCGCCTGTCTACCGCAGCTCCCGTCTCTGTCCTTTTCTCTCTCCTAACCCTACCTGATTTCTTTTAGACCACTTATCTCCACCTGGCATGGGGTCGCTCTGTGTTTGTTGTCTGTCTCCTCCTCCTGATGTCAGCTCCATCAGGCAGGGCTTTGTTTTGTTCACCGCTGTTTACCCAGCGCCTAGAACAATGTCCAGCACAAAATTTTTTCTTTAATGAAAAAAGAACTGTGGCTTCCAGGGAGTCAGCCCTGATGGGGGCCCCGGGCCCCAGGTCCTTGATGCAACCCTCCCACGGCTCCCCCAGCACCCACAGGGGACACAGGCCAGCCCCTCCCGAAGGCTGCAAGGCCTCAGGTCTTACCCCTTTCTGTCCCTCATCCTTGGGTCATGGCCAGCCAAGGGGCATGCAGTTCCCTCCACCAGGAGTACCCCCCTTGCATGGCCCCTTGGCCAGCTCAGAGACTCCTTCCTCGGGGAGCCTGCCTCCTGCTCCGAGGCCAAATCTGATCTCCCTGCTCTCCTGTACCAGCAAGAGCCCGCCACCTCCAGCCTTAAATGCTGGGGCGCTGGCCTCCCTGGGCCAGCCGGGTAGGGGGAGGCAGGGGGAGGCGGGGAGAGAGGTGATAATCAGCGCTAACACTTGTTGAACTCTTTCCTGGCTCAGCCCCGGGAGGGAGCGTAGGAGCTAAGCTTCCTCCTGTGTTCTTTCAATGCGTCCTCTCAGCCATTCTGGGGGGGGGGGGGGGGAGGTAGATGCTGTCATTATTTGCCCATTTTACAGATGAGGAGACTTGAGGCCCAGAGAGATGTCACAGTGCTGGTGAATGGGAGAAGAGGGATTTGAACCCACACGGGCTCCAGGCCCCATGTTTTTAACCACTCCTTGGACAGGGCTCTGTGCTCTGGGCCCAAGGGCGTTGAGTCTCCCTCATGAGGGCTGTGGGGACTGTTGCCACTCCGAAATACCGCTTTTCTAGTCTACTGAACAACAGAAAGTGGCCCAGCTGTCGTGTCCACAGGGATCCCAGAAGGGCCACGACAAGATTTAAAATCATTTATCTGCAATCTTTGGGCCTCAATTTCCCCACCTGTAAATAGGTGCGTGTGTGAGCAAAGGACCAAGTGACCCAATAAGAGAACATCTCCCTGAGGGCCATCGCAGAGATAAACTGAACCCTGGGATAGGGTTGAGGCCAGTGCCTAGCACATAGCAAATCTTCACTGTTATTGTTTTTGTTTGTTTGTTTGTTCCCCCCCCCCGCCCCCAAATACTAGGTCAGAGAGGAATTATCCTTGGGTCTCCCTTTAGTGTCAACAGAGATGCTTCAGGCTGCCCCAGACTCTGTTCCAGCCCTGCAATCACAGCAGTTCTTCTTTTATGAGTTTACACAGTGATTGGTAATCTCCATGCAAGGTTCCAATCAAGGTTGCTTTAGCACATTGCTGCCCCAGGGCCTTTGCATATGTGGCTTCTTCTAGCTGAAGTGCTGTTCCCCCAGATATCCAACTGGCTCATTTTTTCTATTCAGGTCTCTGCTCAGATTCCACTTTCTCAAAGGCGCCCTGACTACCCTACCTACAGCAGCCCCCTTTCATCACTTACTATGCTCTTAATGTGCTTTATTTTTCTCCTTAGTTCTTATCACCTCCTGGTATATGATCTGTTTGGGGGCTACTTGTTTGTGGTCCGTCCCCAATAACTGGAAAGCCAGCTCCATTGTCTTTGTCTCCACAGTATTCCCAACATCTACTACTGTGCCTGCCTTGGAAGAGGGGCTCAATAAATATTTGTTGAATGAATGAATGCATAAAACAGTTGTACGACTCTTGAAAAAGTAAGTTTGCCATCTCTGCTCTGGTTCAGTGTGGCCATTTCACAGACAGAAACGATGAGGCTTAAGATTCATATTGAGAACAAGGATCCCAAGTGATTGTGTGTCTCTCTCTCCTGCCGAGGACACTTTCAGGCCTCCCCAGTGCCCTGAAGATAAAAGTCCAAAGTGATAAAAAAAAAAAAAAAAAAAAAGTCCAAAGTGATGACCTTCACTTACACACCGCGTGTGATCTAATTCTGGCATACCCATTAACTCTCAGTCAATATTAATTGTTGCTGTGATTGCCAGGCAATCTAGCCCAGTGGTTAAGTGCACGCGCTGTGAGTTGGACACAACCTATATTTGAGTCCCAATTCTACTACTTACTTGCTGTGTGACTTCGGGTAGGTGAATAAGCCTCTCTGAGTCACATTATCCTGAACTTGTTTGATCACTTCCCCGTCCTTCCCTTCCTCAAAACCCTCTAGTGACTCCTGCTAGCACTTAGGGTAAAATTCCTCACCTCAGCCTAAAAGGCACTGCCTGGTCTTGCCTTTGCTGACCTCTCTGACCTCATCTCAAAACATTTCCTTTCTTCAGTCCTTTTACTCTCCCCTTCCCCTAACTTAGAAACTTCTCAGTTCCTAAACTGGCTAAGCCTTCTTGTCTCAAAGCCACTGTACATGCTGTTCCTTCCACCAGGAACATTTCCCCAGCTCCTCATTCTCGCTGTGCATCTCTGATGTCACCTCCTCCGCCTTCCTTGACCTCCCAGCCCGGGTCATGTGCCCCCTCCAAACTCCCACAGCTCAGCCCCAGGAGGGCAGGGCTGGGGATGTCTCAGTCACCACTGTGTCCCCAACACTGCCCAGCATAGGGCAGATGCTTGGGAAATAGCAGTAGAAGAATAAGCCAGAGTCAAGGCTAAGTAGGAGTCTTTGCACTCTGCTCTCTGCACTTGCCCTACTCATGGCATGACCTTGGGAAAGTTACCAAACCTGTTCGAGTCTTTGATTTATAAAATGGTAAAATAGTTCATACCTCCCAGCATTGGCAATCCTATCAAGAGCTAAAAGTGAGTGTTCAGGAGGAGTTGTACTAGGCAATGTACACATATTGACTCATTTAATCTTCGCAGCAAGCCTTTGAGGTGGGGGACTATTTTTTCATTACCATTTTACAGACACGGAAACTGACCCGCAGTAACTTACCCAGAATGACACAGCTGAGTGGCAAAGTTGTGACGGGAGCCCAGACAGCCTGCCCCCATCGTCATCATCTTACATCGCCTTTAATGAAATTCTGCGTGTGTGCTGCTAATCCCAGGTGTGGACTCTGGAGCCAGGCCCCCTAGGTCTGGGTTCCTTTCATGACTCTGACAGTCATGAGCTGTGGCGCTTTGGGCGAGTCATTTCACTTTTCTGAGCCTCAGTTTCCCCAGATTTAAAATGGGCATAATCACAGCACTCACCTCACAGGGTTGTAAGGGAGGATGTGATGAACCACGGAGAGGGCCCGGAACGGTGCCGAGCACACAGCTGACTTGGTGACCGTCCGCTCTGGCTAAGGTGATGCTGAAGGAACTCACCTGCCCGTCGGTCCTCCCTGCGGTCCTCCGACAACACGTAGCGTTGGGCGCCCGCACTCGGGGCCGGCGGCTGTGAGGAAGCGGCCCCGGAGGGCTGCTCGGCCCCTGCACCAGCTCCTGGCCCCGCCACGCCCGGCCCCAGGATGGCAAAAATGGTCTCCTCCTCCGCGGAGAAGGCGTCCTCGGCGGCAGGCCCGGCGCCCTGCGTGGAGTGCGGCACGCGGGCCAGCTTCTCCTTGGTGCGGCGCTTGAAGTCATTCCAGCGCTTCTGGACCTCCTGGCCGGTGCGCTTCCAGCTGGTGATGCCGTTGATCTTGGCGGCGATGCCGTCCCACACACGCCGCCGCTCCGCCACGCTCACCCGACGGCTCTGCGCGCCGTAGAGCTGGGGGTAGTGGGCGCGCACCTCGCGGATCAAGATCTGGTTCTCCTCGAACGAGAAGCGCGGCTTGCGCAGCCGGGTGGTCTCTTCCGCTTCGCCCGCCGCCCCCGAGGCCATGGCGCCCCCCGACGCCGCCGTCCGGCCGCTTGGCGCATGGGGGGGCGCCGGCGCTGCGGGCACAGGGCGCACGGCGCTGGCGGGGGCACGGCGTCCGCGCGCCGCCCGCCCCACCCCTGCCGCCCCGACACCGCCTCCTCTGTCCCCGGGGCCAGGGGTTGGAGCGCGTGGCTGGGGGCGACGGGCCACGCGGGACATTCAGAGTGCCTAATAATAGCTGACACCCGCTGAGCGCTCCTCCGGAGCCTCGCGCGGCACAAAGTGCCACGCCGAGGAGTTGATGGAAATTGGGGGAGGGTCTGGAGGGGTGGAGGGAAATGAGGGAAAGCGAAAGAAGAGGGGGTGTCTGCAGGAGTTAGAGGAGAATGGGGGCATAGGAGAATGCGAAATGGAGGGAGAATGGGGGTGTCTCGGGGGTCGAAGAAGCATGGGGGTGATGGGAGTAAGGAGATGCTGAAGGAGAGATGCAGCAAGAAGGGGGGATCTGGAGCAGAGGAGCGCTCTGGGGGTTCCGGGGCAATAGGACGTCTGTAAGAACGGTCTGAGAAGGGGTCCTCAGAAGGGATGCCCGGGAATAACGGTGAGTTGGGGGCTTCTAGGACAGTGGAGGAGCTGGGACTATAAAATACGAGGGATTAGGGTCTGCAGGGATTGTGGGGGCTCTGGGGATTGCCAAGAATTAAGAGGAGCTCTGGGGGGAATGGGGTCCGGTAGTAAGAGGGGACAACGGAGGCGATGGGAGACTCCAGGAAGAGTGAGGGTCATGGAGGGTGGGGACCGAGTCGGGCCGCGGGTCACTCACCGGCGCCGCCGCAGCCCCCGCCTGCCCGTCGGTCAAGGCTCGGGCTTCTGCGGCCTCTTTCCTCCCCCCTCCTCTCTCTTTCCCCCTCTGGGCCCCGCCCCCGGCCGCCCCGAGAGCCACGGCGCAGGCGCACCTAGCGCCAGTCAGCTCCCAACGCCCTTACCGCTAGAGTTTCACGCCCCTCCCATGGCGCAAGCGCAGAATTGCCTTCCACCGGCCTCCTTGAGTGGGGCTTAGCTGCGCAGGCGCAACATTAGCACGGCGTTAGGTCGCGGAGCTGCTTGATGCCTCAGCAGCGTACGCCGAAAACTGTGTCCACGCATGCGCGCCCCTGGCTCCCCCGCTAGCTTTGGTACCCAGGGCTCCGTCCCCGCGCAGGCGTAGCAATCCTCGGAGGTGGTGGGAGAAATGATGGAGAGATCGCTGAGAACCAGCGCCGTCCTCGCCTTTCCGACAGTCTTCCTGCTTAACCCAGCGCTCTTACTCTGCTTGGGTCTCTTTTTCTAGGAGAGAGGGGAGGGAGACGGCGCTGGAGGGAAGCGCTCCGTTTCCATGACAACTGTGTGGGTGGGGTGGGGGCGTACGAAAACCCGATTGCCGCCCGCTCATTCCTGCACCAGCGCGGGGCTGCTCTGGATCCGCCAACCCCGCTCTTACCCGTTGGGGCGGGGCAACCTGGGGATATTCCACCTCAGGCGGGCGCAGTAACCATGACGACTCGTCAACCTTCCAACTGTGCCTAGGGGGCCCCCAGTCCACACACTGACGTCATGGCGCGGGGAGGGAGAATTTAGAGGGAGTCTGGCGAGTGGGGAGGGTGATCCTTGGCGCAGGTATGACTTTAAGCAAATGCGCGGAGGCGGGAATGAATCTAGAACACGGGTTGGGTGAGCTGGAAGAAAGAATGATGGAGTTAAGTCGGGCCGAGAAATTGGTCTTGCACCCTGCAGGAGTTCTCAAGGTCATTCAACAAACGGTATTTCATTCATCTAGTCAACAAATAGTTATTAAGCACCTCCTTGGTTCCAAGTGCAGTGAACACAAAAGACAAAAATCTACACCTTCAGGGAGCTCACATTTTAGTTGGGAGTAACAGACAATATGCAAAATAAGATATATAAGTGAGGAGGTGATGAGTATTAAGGAGAAAAAAAATGAGGGTAGGAAACAGGGTTGGGGAGTATAGTGCTCGTGTGTATGTCTGTAATTTAAAAACGTTGGGTGGCTCAGTCGGATAAGCATCTGCCTTTGGCTCAGGTCCTGATCCCGGGGTCTTAGGATAGAGCCCTGCATCCTGCTCCCTGCTGGGCCGGAAGCCTGCTTCTCCTTTTCCCACTCTTTCTGCTATGTTCCCTCTCTCACTGTGTCTCTCTCTGTCAAATAAATAAATAAAATCTTAAAAAAAAAAAAAAGAGCTCAAGTTTGCCCAAACTTGACGTGCCCTTTACTCCACCAAGTACCAATGTCAGATAGGCAGTTAAGATATTTGAGATTGGGGGCGCCTGGGTGGCTCAGTGGGTTAAAGCCTCTGCCTTCAGCTCGGGTCATGATCTCAGGGTCCTGGGATCAAGCCCCACATCGGGCTCTCTGCTTGGCGGGGAGCCTGCTTCCTCCTCTGTCTCTGCCTGCCTCTCTGCCTACTTGTGATCTCTCTCCTGTCAAATAAATAAATAAAATCTTTAAAAAAAAAGATATTTGAGATTGGACTTCAGGGAAGAGGTTCAGGCTTGAGCTATAACTTTAGGAGTTGTCAGTGATTAAATGACATGTAAATCCCTAAGAATATGTGAGGTTAGAGAGGGAGCAACTGTAGATGAAAGTCCATGGCCCAAGGCCGGCGCACTCCAGGGTAGACAGCTGACATCAGCAAAGGAGGTTGAGCAGGTGCATTCAGTGAAATGAGAGGAGAACCAGGGCTGTCTGCTGTCCTGGAGGCCAAGTGAAGGGCGAAAATCAAGGACAAAGGAAGAGTTAAGTAGGTCAAATGCTGCCTGGAGGCCAAGTCCAGTGAACCTTATAACTGACCACTGGGACCAGCAGTATGGAAGTCATTAGTAATCTTGAAGAGGGCAATTTCAGCGATGTTGTGGGGGCAGTGGTCTGATTGGACGGGTTCAAGAGAGCGTTTATAGGGTATATTTTATTAGTTTATTGCCTGGGTGGCTCAGTTGATTAAGCATCTGTCTTCTGCTCAGGTCATCCAGGGTCCTGGGATCGAGCCCCACATCTATCCATCCAGCTCCCTGCTCATTGGGGAGTCTGCTTCTCCCTCTCCCTCCTCCCCTCTCTCCACTCATGCTCTCTCTCTCTCTCTCCCTCTCAAATAGATAAATAAAATCTTTAAAGAGAGAGAGAGAGGATTGATTGATTGATTGATTGATTGAGAGGGTTTGGAGAGAGCCAGTGTAGATAGTCCTTTCTAGCCCAGCAAAGGGGTTTATCTGGAAGAGATCTGGGGTCTTGAGATGTTTATTTAAGATAGGAGTTGTAATAGGATGTTGTATGCCAATTCATGATGATTCAGAAGAGGGGAGCTTGATGGTGCAGATGAGGGAGGAGAGAGAGGAATGTCCTCGAATAGGCATGGTGGGTGGGACCCAGGGCAGGAGTAGAGGGTGGCCTAAGGAGCAAGAGCTGTTCAATCACAGAAAACAGCGGGATGGGGGGCCTGGATGGCTCAGTGGGTTAAAGCCTCTGCTTTCGGCTCAGGTCATGATCTCAGGGTCCTGGGATCGAGCCCCGCATTGGGCTCTCTGCTCAGTGGGGAGCCTGCTTCCATCTCTCTCTCTGCCTACCTGTGACCTCTCTCTCTGTCTGTCAAATATACTATATATATATATATATATATATATATATATATATACACAAAACAGCGGGATGGGGAGGACACGGAGGCAGGCAGGAGGCAAGATCTGATGTCAGAAACGTGTGAATGTTCTCCTCTGTTCGTTAGGTTGTCTCTGGAGACTAGGTAGCAGGGTCCGAGGTGAGAAGGCGATCCTCAGATTAGGGAAGACACAGGAGAAAGCCCTGAGATAGTGAATGAGTGGCCAGGGAAATGTAGACAGACAGACCCAATCATTCAAGGTCATTGGCTTTGAAATTGAAGTGAGTTGGGTTTCTCTCTAATCACATTACTCTGAGTGTGTGCAGGTTCACAGTGGGTAACAAGGGGATTGTCACCGGGCCTGGGTTTGTATGTGGTCCCACCATGTGCCCCATGAGGGGTCAGGGTCCAGGGGTCAGGGGCAGCCCACGCTGGACCTTATGGGCAACATTAAGGAGCTTGAATCCAATCCTACAGGCAATGGGTTCTGAGCAAGGAAGGACAGGGTCTGATTCATGCTTTAGAAAGAAACCCACCCTCCCTGCCCCGCTGTTCTATAGACAATAGATGGGAAGGGGGAAGATTATTGGCTAGACTCAAAGGAGAAATCAAAGGCAGGAGAGGAAGAGGGACGGTGGGAACAACAGAAATGAATTGGAAGACATCTGAGAGGTAGGATGTACAGGGCGTGTGACTGTCAGTCTGGGGAGGGGAGGGGAGGCCTCTAGGCGACAGCAAGTGTTCTGGCCCAGGTTCCAGTTGTATGGGGTCAGTTAGGACATGGTGAACATAAGGTCCTCAATAGGTATTATAGGTTGAATTCTCCCCCCCCCCAAAAAAGACATGTTGAAGTCCTAACCCCCAATACCTCAGAACGTGATCTTCTCTGGACATAGGGTCATCGGAGATGTAATCAGTTAAGATGAGGTCATACTGGAGTAGGGGCGCTCTTCATCTGACATGACGAGTGTCCTTATAAGAAGAAGAAAGAGGTACATAGAGGGAAGACAGAGACAGAGATTAGCCAAGGAAGGCCCAGGGCAGCCAGAGGCTGCAAGAGGCAAGGAAGGATCCTCGCCTAGAGCCTTCAGAGGGAGTACAATACTGCCAACACTTTGATTTGGGATTTGTAGCCTCCAGAACCGGGAAAGTGCCTTTGTGTTTTGTCACTGGTTTGTAGCCCTTGGTTATGACAACCCGGGGAAAACTCATACACTGGGCACCCAAAGGTGGCATCCAGGATCCTGGAGACCCCACAGAAGACTGGGTTGGGGGGAGTTGCATCTAACTCAGGTCTGGAGCTTATGAGAGGGCTGGAGGCAGGGAGCCATGGGCAGAGGTGAGGTGTGCGGAGCTCTGCAGTTGTGGGTATAGGCAGTCGGCGAGCAAGGGCCCTGGGATGGGGGCAGATCAGGGAAGCCTTTCTTTTTTTTTTTAAGATTGTATTTATTAATTTGACAGAGAGAGAGATCACAAGCAGGCAGAGAGGCAGGCGGGGTGGGCGGGGGGAAGCAGGCCCCCTACTGAGCAGAGAGCCCAATGCTGGGCTCGATCCCAGGACCCTGAGATCATGACCTGAGCCGAAGGCAGAGGCTTTAACCCACTGAGCCACCCAGGCGCCCCCAGGGAAGCCTTTCTAAGGCTTAACTTTGGGTCCTGAAAAATGCTTAATGGGTTGTAACAAGCATTAAAGACACGAAATAAAGCAAAATCGGAAAAAATCAGACTGCTGTATGAAGTAAGGTTAAGTATTGCTTTGAGGAATTTTGTTTCTTATGTATTTTCAGAGGTTCTTGAGACACTTCTCAGGATAGTGGAAATGGCTCAACTCCAGAACCAGGTTATCGGGGCTCAAATTCTCCCACTTACTTGTCAGGTAATCTTGGACAGGTTACTTAACCTCTCCGGGCTTTACTTTTCATCTCTGGAAAGTGGGGATTAACCCCAGAATCTACCTCATTGGACTGTGATGGGTCAATAGATATCAAGTCACTGAGTAGCTCCTGGTAGGTAATAATTGTTCCATTAATATTACTGAGATCATTATTTTGTGAAACTTTTGTCCCGGGTGTGTGTGTGTGTGTGTGTGTGTGTGTGTGTGTGTGTGTGTTGAATCAAGATGCGAAATGAACTTCTCATTGTGGTTTGCGGTAAAAAGTGAAAGCAACAGAATTTGGGAGAGGAAGTCTCCGCTCTGTTCTTTAAATCTGTCAATTAATTGGATCACACCCACCCCGATTATCCAGGATAATCCTCCTTACTTAAAGTGAACTAAATATAGACTTTAATCACATCTACAGAACACTTGCGTGGCAATACCAGGATTAGTGTTTCAGTAGGTGGGGACTGTAGCCACACCAAGCTGACATATCAAATAGCACCATAACCACAGACGTAATCAACAAATAAGCAGTAAATAAGCATGCTACATGGTGGGAGGCCCTAAGGAGGAACGAGAAGAACAGGGTGAGAAAGAACAAGAGTGTGAGGATGGGAAGGCCTCACAGAGAAGGTGACATATATAAGCAAAGAACTATAGGGCAAGGAAGGAAGCCACGTGGCTATCTGGGACAAGGGCAATCCAAGGAGGGGGAAGGGTAGGTGCAAAGGCCCTGAGGCAGGAATGTTCCTTGAGCATTCGAGGAACACTGCCTCAATCCTGGTGAGAAGTTGTGGTGGGGATCAGGTAGGTAGTAGGGGGCTGGGGCGGGGGGAGATGGTCAGATTCTGG
>CM052803.1:6865736-6909124 GCA_028533885.1 Nasua narica | reverse complement strand
TTTTTTTTTTAAAGATTTATTTATTGATTTGGGAGAAAGAGAGAGAAAGCATGAGTGGGGAGAGGAGCAGAGGGAGAGGGAGAGAGAATCCCAAGCAGAGTCCACACTGAGTGCGGAGCCGGATGTGAGGCTCGATCTCAGGACCCTGGGATCACCTGAATTAAAACAAAGAGTGATGGACTTAACTGACTGATTCACCCAGGTGCCCCTGAACATCTGTCTTTTCTTATGTTGATTACTTGTTTTTTGGGTTTTTAAAAGTTTTTTTTTTTTTTAAGATTTTATTTATTTGGGGCACCTGAGTAGCTCAGTGGGTTAAAGCCTTTGCCTTCAGCTCAGGTCATGATCTCAGGGTCCTGGGATCGAGCCCCACATCGGGCTCTCTCCTCGACTGGGATCCTGCTTCCCCCCCCCCCCCCTCTGCTTGCCTTCTCTGCCTGCTTATGCTCTCTCTCTCTCTCTCTCTGTCAAACAAATAAATAAAATCTTTGAAAAAAGATTTTATTTATTTGACACAGAGAGTGCACAAGCAAGTAGAGCGAGAGAAAGAAATAGATTCCCCGCTGAATAGGGAGCCTGATGTGGGTCTCTATCCCAGGACCCTGGGATCATGACCTGAGCTTAAGGCAGATGCTAAACCGCTGAGCATCTTTTCTTTTTTCTTTTTTTTTTTTTTAAGATTTTATTTATTTATTTGAGAAAGAGAGAAAGCATGAGAGGGGAGAAGGTCAGAGGGAGAAGCGGACTCCCCACGGAGCTGGGAGCCCAATATGGGAATCGATCCCGGGACTCCCGGATCATGACCTGAGCTGAAGGCAGTCGCCCAACCAACTGAGCCACTCAGGCGCCCCTGAGCATCTTTTCTTATGTTGATTACCTATTTTTATTCTCTGGTCCAGTGTGGCTGCTTTGCTCTTTCCAGGAACCACCCTCCCTACCAGAGAAGCATTTTCAGAAGGTGGAGCAGGGTTGGTGAGGAGAGAGAAACACTTGGGGTGGGGAAGAGATGAGGGGGTCTGCCCAGGATGCAGGGGAGAGGTTTGTGCCGAACCAAGAGCCTGGCTATCACTATCCTCCCTTCTGATTAAGAATGGAGTCTGACGTCCAGGTCTGTCCCACCGCTCCCTGCTGTGGGTGCCTTCCGTCAGCGCCTGGCCTTTTCTTCCCCGTTCTGTCTCATTTGCGTCAATGACATCTGGCTTCCCATCGGATTCAGCCAATGTCCTCCCACCCCACCCCCTGCCGCCTTCCCTGGAGGGGGTTCCTGAGATTCCTTGGGGGTGGGGTGGGGTGAAGATGAGAGTCTCCTGAACATGCATTGGGCTCTTCGCAAATCCTAATGACCTTGCCTCCCCCCCCCCCCCCCGCGCTGCCTCATCTCAGAAAACCCTTCCCCTCCCAGAGTCCAGCGCCCCACTTCGTTGAACAAAACGCACACAAACACACAGCCCTGTGGCTCAAGGACCCCCACTCTTCCGAGAAGCTCTATGGACACTCCACGTAAAGGACCCTTGGTGTGTTTTATGTCAATATTTTTTTGAATTTAATTTTTATTCTTTTTTAAAAAGACTTTATGTATTTATTTGACAGAGAGAGATCACAAGTAGACAGAGAGGCAGGCAGAGAGAGAGGGGAAGCAGGCTCCCCATTGAGCAGAGAGCTCAGTGGGGCTCCATCCCAGAACCCTGAGATCATGACCTGAGCCGAGATCCCAGGACCCTGAGAGCATGACCTGAGCCGAAGGCAGAGGCTTTAACTCACTGAGCCACCCAGGCGCCCCTTTAATTTTTATTCTTACCCAACCACTTTGAACTCTTGTAACCCCTTCTTTTGCTGTCTTGCTCCCAGGATTCTAGATAATGTGTTTAAATTGCTACTTCTTGTTTTTCGATTTCACATTATCCATTGACTTCCACTGTGGAAGGTGATGGAGTTTCTTATACACAGGCCCCCTCCCCTTAAGACACTCCCCCTCTCCTTCCTCAGTGTGGAACTGCTTCCTAGTTTATTGTTAGATCAATATTCATCCCTATATTATTATGACTAAGCAAAACCCTGTCCCCAACTGAGGCTTCTAGTATGCTATGATTACATGTCTTTTCTCAGACAACTTTTTGTTTTCAGGAGATTGAACAGTTGCGGTCTGTAGTCGTTGGCCTCATCTCCCACCACGAAAAATTCTTCGCCATAGACTAAAGGTCCTTGCGGTGCCTGGCTGCTCACTAGGAGAAGCACGCGACTCTTGATTTCAGGGTCATGAGTCCGAGCCCCACATTGGATGGAGAGATTACTAAAGAAAAAAAAAAAAAGAAACTTAAAAAAGCTCCTCTCAAAGGTCCAAACATGCTGGGGAGACATGGGCATTATATCAAGTGATATTAGGAATTTTTCTAAAAAAAAAATTTTAGGTGTGATCAGTGTATTTTATATTTTTATTTTTAAAATATTTATTTATTTATTTATTTGACAGAGAGAGAGAAAGAGATCACAAGTAGGCAGAGAGAAGGGGAAGCAGGCTCCCCGCTGAGCAGAGAGCCAGATGCGGGGCTTGATCCCAGGACCCTGAGATCATGACCTGAGCTGAAGGCAGAGGCTGTAACCCACTGAGTCACCTAGGCGCCCCAATCAGTGTATTTTAGCGATGTTTTAAAAAGCCCTTATTTAAAAACAAAAGATTTATTTATTTATTTATTTGAGAGACAGAGCACAAGCAGGAGGAGAGGGAGAGGGAGAGGGAGAAGCAGATGCCCTGCTGAGCGGGGAGCCCAGTGTGGTGTGGGAGTCGATCCCAGGACCCTGAGATCATGACCTGAGCCAAAGTCGGACACGTAACCGACCGAGCCACCCAGGCGCCCTGGTAGTTGCATTTTAAACCAGCACTCTGGGCAATTCTGATGCACACTGGCATTTGAGAATTCTCCCCAAGAACTTTTTATTTTGGAAAATTTCACACGTACACTGTTATAGGCTGAATTGTGGTTCCCTTCCTGTCCCATTCATAGGGTATTTGGTGAAGGGGCCTTTAGAGGAAGTCGTTGGGTTTAAATGAGAAGATAAGAGTGCAGTCGTAGTCTGATGAAATTGGTGTCCTTAGAGAGAAAGAGACATGAGAGCACACACACTCTCTCTCTGTTTCTCTTTCTCTGTCCCCACCAGCACATAGGAAAGGCCACACAAGGACACCATTAGGAGAGAAGGTAGCTGTCTGCAAGGTAGGAAGAGAGCTCTTACCAGAAACCGAACTGGATGGAACCCTGGTCTCGGATTTCTAGAACTATGAGAAAACATATTTCCATTATTTAAGCCACCTGGTCTAGGCTATTTTGCTATAGCAGCCTGAGCAGATTAATACACATACAAAATTGGAGAACATGGTTTAGTGAAGCCCAATACCCATCACCCTACCTCCACTGTTATTGACATCGCCAATGTCAATGACATCGTTATTCATGTTTCATCCCTGTTCCCATCTGTTAGATTATTTAAAGATCTGTTTATTTATTTTTGAGTGGGAGAGAGAGAGTGTGTGTGTGCGATCAGGGGAGGGGCAGAGGGAGAGGGAAAGAATCTCAGGCAGACTCCCCACTGAGTGGAGTCCCACTCATGACCCTGAGATCATAACCTGAGCCAAAAATCAAGAGTCAGACACTTAACCGTCTGAGACACCCAAGCACCCCTGCTCGATTATTTAAAACAAACCCCAGCCATAATTTCATAATTTCATTTCAACCACATATACTAGAGTATGTAACTCTAAGATTTAAAGTATAGCAATATGGTATGATACTTAAATATTAATCATAATTTCTTAATACTAGCAAATACTCTTTTAAAGGAAGATTTTATTTTTAAGGAATCTTTGCGCCCATCGTGGTGCTCGAACTCACAACCCCGAGATCAAGAGTCACATGTGCTCCACCAACTCAGCCAACCAAGCACCCCAATACTATAAAAAATTCATGTGTTTAAAATTCAAATGTCCAAATATATATATAATATATATTATATGTATATTATATATATATTTTATATATATAATTTATTTTTTTTGAAAGTTAGTTCCCGACATCATTCATGACTTAGTCTGGTACATATTTCAGCATGCACATATCTCCTAACAGGAAGTACTTTCTCCGAAACAACCATAGTACAATTCCGGGAACTTTAGAGTACTGTTATCAAATATAGATAGTCAAATTTTCCTAATCCTTCCAATAATGTCTTTTACACCTGTTGGGTTCATTTTTCTCAATCTAGGATCCATGCTACATTTAGGGATGACATCTGTTCCGTCTCCTTTGATCTAGAACGGTCCCTTACTTTTTTCTTTCCCATGAGACTGAGATTTAAAAAAAAAAATAGATCGGGTGTTTGGTAGAGTGTCCCTCAGTTGGAGTTTGTCTGATACTTCCTCACGATCAGATGTGTGTATTTCACACATCTGATCACAGGGCAAAGGTCCTATTCTGTCCTTCTGTGTAGGGAGGGGTGGCCCGTGGGGGCGTGTGACATCTGGTTGTGGCATTACCAGTGATGCTGAGTTCCATCCCTTGGTTAAGGTGGTGTTCAGATCTCCCCGCATATAGGTACCTTCTCCTCTTTGGAATTACCAAGTAATGTCTGGAATGACACATTGAGACAATGTGGAGATCCGGCTTAGGATACATTTTAACATTTTAAAAAGAGAGAGCAGGAGATAGGAATGCTCCTTGCTCTCAGGGAGTAAACATTTTATTTGGGGATGGCGTGGGGGAGGAAGACAACCGAGCAGCAAACGAGCAAATACTTAAGAGGTTCAGAGCGTGAGCCCCCCTGAAGGCAGCGACTTTGTCTTGTTTACTGCTGTGTCTGTTGCCTAGATCAACACCTGGCACGTACCCTTTTATAAAGACATGTTGAAATCAATGAATGAATGGTGTTCCGTGCTATAAAGACTCTAAAATAGGATCCTGGTTAGAGACTCTGGGGTAGGGCGAGGTGAGCTGTGTGGCTATTTTAGGTAAGATGTTGAGTTGGAAAGAAGATGAAAAGCAAATGTAAAAGGTCCCTGAGGCAAGACAGAATTTGGTGTGTTGATGAGCAGAGAGAGGACCAGGAATGGGGGTGGAGGGAAGGAGAGCCAGCCAGGCTGAATCCAGGTCCCCTCAAGATCGGCCTGATGGGTTGGCCCGTGGAGTGGGACTTTGCAGACCGTGGTGGGTAGTGTGGATTTTACATGGGAAGCCTGGGGTCAGGGTACAGATTATAAGCAGAGACTGATGTGATTAGGGGTCCCTTGCTATGGAGAATGACACTTGTTTGTACCTTTCTGTGGATTCTCTTATCATTGGGGGGACCCACTGGGGAATCTAAACACATGCCATTTTGTGTGCACTTTCAGGGGGTTCAGACTGGTTTGGTCCATGCCAAGCCCCCCAGACAGATAAACTGAGACTCACATCTACTAATAACTAGCACCTACAGAGCCCTTGGTCTGAATCAGGCTGTGTTCTGAGTGCTTTCTAAACAGATAACTCTGTCTTTGCAGCAACCCCAAAAGGAACGTCCTTGATGATGCCCATTATATAGATGGGAAAAAGAGAACTAGAGACAGCCTTTCCCATGATCCCATAGGTAGTCAATGACAATGGAAGGGTGACGAACCTGGAGTTTCTCTTCTTAGCTATTAGGTGAAGACTCTCTCCAAGTTAACCCAATCTTGGGGGTCAAGGACACTCTGAAGTCCATGCTGGGTCTTTCCAAGGGTCTCAGGTTCAGTGGCTAGAAACTTTGGTCATTTCACTGTAGGTATGCCAGGAAAGCTGGACCAGGCAAGGGCTGTCATTGTTGGGTCAGGGGAGGACCCCAGGCTTGGAAGGCAGGGAGGCTGGGCTATGGAGTCCCACAGCTGGCAAGGTGGGCAGGGGCAGAAGAGTATCATCCAGTCAGGGTGTGCGTTGTGTACATTTGCTGCTTGTTACCTTGTGTCTGCTCCCCGGGTCCATGGGAGTATTTGAGTCTTAGTAAATCAGGTCATAGGCTCGGGAAGGAGGTTGCGTGGCTACAACTCCCGCTCATGGCTCACTAGCTGGACGTTTTCAGGCAAGTTACTTAGCGTCTCTGTGCCTCCTTTTTCTTGTCTGTAAAATGGAGATAATCACAGTTTCTACTTCATAAGGCCTTGTGAGGGAGGATTCAAGGAGATACTGCATGTCAGGTGCCACCCAGCCTGTGGCGGGGAGGCGGGGGGGGGGGTCCTCAAGGGCAGCCTATTTGATCTTGTGTGTCATTCGGCAGTGTGTGCTAGGTGACATTCCATCAGCTTCGCTGTGCGTCCTCTGGGTGTTATGTTTACCATTCAGTGTATTCCCGAGCGCTTGGAGGAGCTACACCGATACTTTCCGGATCTTCTGTTCCCGTGGCTAGTTACAAGGTTACCTCTGGCATCCACTCTCAGACCCCGGCGCGAACCCGGGTTCCGGAACCACTCCCTCTCCCCAACCCTACGATCCCAGGGCTAGAAAGCGAGAGCTACCTCCCCTGTCCCGGAGGCCGGGCTTCCTTAGCCACGCCCAACCCCCTGTGGCCACGCCTCAGCCTTCCAATCCCAGGCAGGAGGCCGTGAAGCCACGCCTATCTGTCAATTCCAGGTCTAGGTTTGCCCAACCCTCCCATACTTTGCCACGCCTCCCTCCCTTCCCGCTCTAGCCACGCCTTCTCCCCCTACTTGGTCCAGCCCCGACCCCCCCCACCCCAGTCTAGCACCTGCCCCCACCCCCCAATGCCTTAGGCCTTGAGCAGTCACTAGATTGTGGAGGGGTGTGGGTCCTGGAGACTTTATTTGCCCGCAAAAAGGCCTTGCCATGGGAGGTTGGCGAAGTACGTCTTGCCCTAGGGACACATGAATCTCTGGGCCTCGGAGGGTAGGCAGAAGCGGAACCCAGAGACCTCTGCCACCCCCTCTTTGTCCGTAAGTGATCTGTATTTCAAAAACATCTCCAGGGATCAGTCTTCCAGTGGGGAGAAGAGAGCCAAAGGCACCTGGGGTGATGTGGGAATACCCCTCACCAAAGGCCACTTGTTTTCTACCTTCATCCTCAAAGTTCCACCCAATCTCTGGAATCTATAGCAAGAGAGGAAAGGGTTATGATCGTTTCGTTTTGTTTTTAAAGAGGGGTGGTCAGAATTGGGTAGGCTCCCTCTTGCCTCTAAGATATAAAACTTAAAAAAAGAAAAGAAAAGGGGAAAATGACACTTCATTTACTAAAATCAACAAATGATCTACATATAGCTGTCACTCGGGAATGACCCAGAGTTTGGGTCATGCCTCGCTGAGTGAAGAGAGAGGGGAAGGGTGGGTCCAGGGAAGGTGAGGAGGGGGCTTCTGGGTTCTGCCCCCAGCCACCCTGCCTGGATTTCTCTATTTTTCAATTCTCTTTTTCTCTATCTCTGGGTCTCTACTCACCCCCTCTTGATCTCTGTCTCCCTCACTCTGGGTCTCTATCCCCCATCTCTCTAGCCCCTCTCTTTTGTGTCTCTGTCCCCGATCTAAGTCCCCCTTTCTGACTTCTCCCCTCCTCTCTGTGGTCTTTGTCCAAATATTTCTGTCTGTCTTCTCAAACTCTGCCATCTATCTGGACTTTTGGCCATACTCCTTCTTAGCTCTCCAACTCCAGGGTTGAAGACTGTCTGTGGATATTTCTCCCCATCAATTCCAGGGCTGTTAATCCACTCTTTTCCTCCCAGAATCCCTTTTTGTATCGCTGGTTAGGGCCAAGGACTAGTGTTCATGAATGGAAGATTGGCAGAAGTGACAAAGAAGTAAGGAGGGCTTCTCCACCTTCCCCTTCCCAGAGCAGCACGCACTGGTGATGGTGGAGCCCATGGATGGACAACTGCTGTAGGCCCACATTGTACTTTTGTGTGAGTGGGACCTAATCCACTGTTGTCCTAAGCCACTGAGATGTCAGGGTTTATTTGTTATAGCAGCTAAAATTACCTTACCTAATACCATGCCCACACTACCTTCCCATACAGAAAGCTGACAAGACCCCAAGGCTAAAATTCCTAAATTTTCAACTAACATCCATCTCCAATGGTGGGACAATGTCCTCTCATATTAGGACCCAACCCACATCTGCCAAAAGCTGAGTCAACATTTAAAGGTAATCTTACCCCAATCTTAGTCTTAGCTCTACCTTTGACCTAACCTGACTCTGACCTCAGGTAAATCCCTAGCTCTGTTTCTGTTATAAACCTAACTTTGACTTTGTCCTTAATGCCACCCCTGTCTTGGCCTAATTCTCTTTCTAATGACCTTGGCCCTGATGCAACCCTTAACTGTAAGTCTGATGATTATGACCCACTTATATCACAAGTCTAAACCTTAACCCTGGTCCCAAGAAGAGATTCACCCTGACCTTAATCCCAGCATCAACCCCAGTCCAGTCCTAGATCCGAACCCGGCCCTGATTTTAGATATAATCCTGGCCATGATTTTTGAGTCTAGCTGTCTTAACTCTATAGGCAATTTTTATCTAGGTCTTGGGTTCCTAGCCCTAACCCCAACCATGGCCATAACCTAAACACCAGCGCTAATTGTCACCTTTACCTGAATCTTAACCTTGTCTTCAAACCCCAAACCAAACTCCACCAGTACTTATTGCTACTGATCCTTAATCTTAGCCTTAGCTTGATTCTTAATTTCTAATTCTCCAGTTCTAAGAGTTTCACATGATTTGGAGTCATCCCTGACTCTTCCTTCTCTTTCACTCCCCACAACCAGTCTGCCAATCAATTCTTGGAGTGCTACCTTCACATTCTATCAGTGTCCAACCATCCCTCTCCACCTTCACAGTCACCAGGTCTGGCTTCCATCATCTGGACTGCTGCAGTAACCCTCCCCTGGGCTCTCTGTTCATTTTACTCTCCTAGGCTCTAACCCAAAGGGATCTTGTTAAAACCTGAGTCAGCTCACATCTCCCTGCTCAGAACACTCCCATGACTTCCATCTCACTAGGAGTAAAAGTCAAAGTCCTATATTGCCTCCAAGATCCTAAATGAAATGGCCCCCTTTGTTTCCTTCCTGACCTCATTTCCTCCAACCCACTCCTTGCCCACTCTGTTCCAGCCACCCTGGCTTCCTTGCTGGTCCACACATACTCCAGGCACATCCTACCCCAGGCCCTTTGCACTTGCTGTTTTCTCTGCCCAGAATGCTCCTTCCCCAGATATCCACATGCCCACCCCCAACTCTCCTTCAGGTCTTTACTCACATGTCACATTTCCAGTAAAGTCTTTCCGTCCAGCATATTGAAAATTGCAGTGCCTCTCTCTTTCAGAATTCTCTGTTTTCCTTCTCAGCCTCATTTTTCTTCATGACATGTATTATCCTCTAGTGTAGTGTGGAGTTTATTTATTTATCTTGTTTACTGTCCACTTCCTCCCATAGACTACAAGCTCCCCAGGATAGGGAAAATTGTTGTCCCTTTTGTTACTCAATGTCTAGAACAGTGCCTGGCACATAGTAGACGCTTAATGAATGTTTTTTGAAAGACCATGGGCTTCCTGAGAAGGTTGTAGCTCCATTTCCCTGTAGTTCTAAGATGGGGTAAGAGGAAGAATAGTGGAGAAGGGGCTGGGGTGGCCGCGGCTGCAGCTTCCAGGAGAGCAAGTTGAGTGTTCAATTACACCTGGTCAGCAGAAGGCGTGGCTCTGTCCCCAAGCCCCTGTGGCGACTTTTCTGCTGACCAGGAACTCACTAAGCTCTTGGCTCGTGTCCACCTGCAGCGAAAGCCGCTGAGAAGCGCGAAAGCCTGGGTTCTCTTCCTAGCTTGTCGGTGGAAACAGGGGCACCCATATATTCCCCTCCCTTACGGCTCTGAGCCTCCAGTTCAGCTGAGACTGGGGTGAGGGCCAAGAGGGAGACTCCCCTCAACGCTGGAGCTGGAGCTGGGGATGGGGGTGAGGATGAGGCAGGAACACCGTGGGGGCTCGGCACAGTCAGTGGCGACGAGGGAGGAGAGAAGGCCGTAGAGATGGAAGGACTTAAATACAGCTGGCCAGCGAAAAAGAGGCAAAAGAGAGAAATATAGAGACAAACAGAAAGACCCAAGGTGAGAAGCACAGGCACACCGAAATGGAGATGGACAGAGAAAGAGTGTGTGCAATAATGGGGAGAAAACGGGTCCCCTCGACATCTATTACGCCTACCATCTATTCCACTGCCCCGCAGCGCTTTCCGAGGACTGCAGAGACTGGCAAGCCAAAACTACACTTCCCAGAATGCCTTGCGGTGAGGTTCCGGAAGGAGGTTTTAGGATCCACCAATCAGATGCCTCCGCGGGAAACTTGAATTTCTAACCCAAGTCAGCAAGGAGGGAGGTAGCCGCGAGGCCGCCGCCCTGCCTTGGGATTTCTCTGAGCTGGTGTGATTGCGGAGCCAGCGGTCGGCTTCCTGATCGCCCCGGAGGAATGGCAGTTCCCCGGGCGGATCTTTCTGGAGGGTGGATTTGGGGGTGCCTTGAAGGCTCAACCTAGAATATTTCTTCAGACAGGCTCTGTGCCCTTTTATAAGTCCTTTTCTATTTATACTGGCCAGAGTGGATTCTGTTCGCTGCCACTGAGCAATACTGGTTACACAGACACGGAGAAAGATGCAGAGGCGAACAGAAACAGAAAGTTGAAGAGATCCCACCCCCAGCGGGGACAAGGAGAGAGACAGAGCCCTACAGGGATACAATGAGATGAAAAAAAATTTTTTAAGGGGAGGGGGAGAAAAAGAGTGACAGAAGGAGATGGGGTAACACAGACACCCAGAGAGATACTGAAGGCAAACTGAGGCTCCACTGAAGGAGCAGAGGCAGAGGCAAGGATGGGGGCGCGGGGGGCAGAAACAGTGTCCCAGGACTCTCCCCAGAATGCTGGCGTGGGAGTGTGGGTGAAGAGGATCCTGTAGAGACTAAACTTCTCCAGAAGGCAGAGTTGGAGGCCAGAGATTGGAGGGGACCCTGGGGAGGCCCCTGACTTGACAGACTCACCAAGGCCTGGCCTGCTGATGGAGTGTTTTTCCAATAGAATGTCTCCTTTTTTCCCCCATGCTTATTCCCAGCCCCAAACTTCAACTGCCCTGACTGAGGAAAGCGTAGTGTCTCTGAATGGACTTCCCACCTGTTTGCCACCCGCCTCTCAGGCCTTGCCCCTAAAGACCAGACCACTTGACTTGGACAGGAGTGACAGTGGTGGTTCAACCACCTTTGAGGACTGAGGCCGGTTCCTGAGGGTAGAGGAAGACTGAGCGACTAAGAGGAGTGGAGGGTCTGCAAGAGAGGGAGACTGAGTGGAAAAGAGAGGGGGGGCCCGAGGGGCAGAGAGCTGGGGAGACTGAGGCAGAGAGAGGGGGACCCAGGGGAGGGACGAGGGGGTGGGGGCAGTGAGCCAGGAAGGCCAGCTCTAGGATTCCAGGGAGTGGGCTCGGATAACCTGGCTTCATTATCGCCCTCAGATCTCTTTCTTCTCTCCCTTCTTGGGTCGCCAGATAAAATACAGAATGCCCCGTTGCATTTGGATTTTTAGAGAAACGACAGCTAATATTTAGTGTAAGTATGGCTTCAATGTTGCATGGGACGTATTTACACTTAAGAAAATTCTTTTTTTTAATCTGAAATTCACATCTCACTGAACATACTGTATTTTTATTTGCTACGCCCGGCCATCCTACCCCCATCTCTCTTGTTTCTGCCTCTTTTTTGTCTCCTCTTTGTGCTTGTCTTTCCCTGTCACCGTCCACCTCTACCTTCTCTGTTCTCTCCAGGTGACCTTGCTCTGATGTGCAATGGCCTCTCCCCACCCCCTGCATCTAGGCCCCCTCTTCCCTCTGTCCTCCCATCCCAGCCCTGTCTCCCTCCTCCAGGCAACTTCTCCTCCTTCCTTCTTCATCTCTCTTCTCATCGAGGGCCCCCACCCCTGAAGCCCACCCCCACCCCTGCCAAAGGACAAGGTTAGGAGGCTTTGAGGGAGTTAGGAATCCCCCATTACTCACCTGCATCCCGACCTCATCTCCTTTCCTTTCCACCTCCTGGGTCAGAGAGGTCAGAGAGTTTCCCAAAGTCACACAGCAGAATAGAGATCAAACTCCCCCCTCATCCCCAAATCCCTTCTAAGTTTCCAGCCTCGTGGTGGAAAATTCCTCTACTTTGCCGGAAAATGGCCGAGGTTGGCAATAGTTCTGAACCCCAGGCAAAACTTGAGGGCCTGCAGCCCAGGACCAGAGTTGCCTGTGGTGCAGGGATGGTAGACTTTTGAGCATCTACTATGCGCTAAGAGTTGGAGATGCGGCTTTCAGGCCGGCAGCATGAGAACAGTGACTCGTGGTGGGTGTTGCCAAGTCCCTAGGCCTGAGAACACAGGGGTGCTCAATAAATGTCTGTTGAACAAATGAATGAATGAATGAATGAGTGGATGAACGAAAAAACACACCCCAAGCAGTTGAAGACCCTTCTCCATGTCTGCTCCCCTCTTCATTCCCACCACTGTCTCTTTCTCACTTTGTCCCTGCTCTGTTTCCTTCCTCCCCTCCCCTCTCTCGGTTTCTGTCCTTCCCTAGAGTCATTTTCTCGTTAGTTTTCGGTCAGAGGGGTCTCTACAGTGATCACCACATGCTGGGCATCTCTTCTGTGTCAGGCATTGAGGGGGGTGAGGCGCTCCCAGAATCCTTCTGGAATATTCCAGAAGGTTAAGTACAGCTTGGGAGGGTCTTTTCCATATGTGAAGAGTGGGACCCAGAGAGAGGAAACGAGGTGCCCGGGTCACAGCAGAACCTAAACCTGTCTCTCCATCTCACGCCATCCGCCCTCCTCCTTGGCACGTCGTCACCTGCCCAGCCATCCCTGACTCCTCCAGAATGTAAGGACATTAGTATTAAACACTGACTGCAGGGGTCAGTGTCCAGGAGCCGGGCATGTAACACGAAAGAGTAGCGGAGGGTCAGGAGGGGCTGAGGCTCTCTGCCTTGGCTGATGGGGAGAGCCTGGCCCACTCCAGCCAGCTCCGACCACCCAGAGATGCCACATCGGATTTCTCAAGAGGGTCTTGCAACCCACATTTCCAGAAGTCCCCCGAAGCTGAACTGCTGGCACCAAAATCACACAAAACGCTGTTCAGGTCAAAAGAGATCATGTGTGCCCCAGATAGGCCTGCTGGCCGATGGTTTGCAACCTCTGAATTGTGTTTAGTGCCATGTGCCAAAGAAGAATTTCCAGATTTCGGGAGAATATATGCTCCGTGAAGGCAGAGATTTGGGGGTCTGTTTCATTAATGGCTTTACTTCAGCACCCAGAAAGGTGCCTGACACCTTGTATGTGCTCACTATTTTTTTTAAGTCGGTGGTGTATTGGATCCTAGCGTCGATCATAGAAATACCATGAACTTTTGATACGGAGGGAGGCGGGGGCTCTGAGGGGTAAATTCCCAGGGGTCTGGAGCAGCACTGGGATCGGAATCCGGATCTTACCTGACCCCGAAATGGAACCCGAGGCTATCCTGACTCTAGCTGGGGTTGTGCATTTGCAATGCTCCGTGTGTGTGTGTGTGTGTGTGTGTGTGTGTGTGTGTGTGTGTACACGTGGGTCCAGGGGTACATTTGTGGGACTGTTGTGCCAAGTATATGTGGTGGCAATTATTGGACACTGAGTCCCCCCCCCAGCTTAACCTGGACCCTTGCTTCCCTCAGAAACACTTTCTCTGGGTGCTCGCCCAGTCCAGAGAGAATAAACCACCCCTCCCCTCCTTCCCCCTCCTGGGCCCATCCTCTGGGGTCCCCCCACCCCCTCCCCTAGATACCCAAGTGCCCCAAGGGAAAGGGGGAAAGAATTTAGGATGAGGGTGGAGGTGCGGGGAGGAGGGAGAAGGAAGGGGATGGGTTAAGAAGGAGTGTGTGATGTCAAGCAAAAAAGACAACATTAGACACAGATGCTGAGATGGCGTTTATCGCGGCAAAAAAAGGTGAAGTCGCCGAGGAAGGGGGGGAGGGGTGTGGTGGGGGCCAGGGTAGGGGCCATGGAAGCTAATACATGGTGCACTAGGTCACACGACGGACACTGGGGGTGGGGGGTGGGGGTGGGCGTGGCCCAGGCATGGCAATGTGCAGAGGGGGAGAGGAGAGGGCAGCGGGCCCCAGCCAGGAGCTTCTGGAGGTGGGGGGGTGAGGTGGGGGGTGGGAGTGGGGGGCGTCTCTGGTCGCAGAGGATGGAAGGAATCAGTTAGAGGGGGTTGAATGGAGGCACTGGAGGCATGGCCACATGGCGGATGGTCTGGGCCCAAGAAATGGAATGTCGGGGGCGGGACAGCAGGCAGCAGGCCAGCTCTGGGCTTGGGCTGTTAATCCAAGAATTGGGGACACTCAAGGGACCTTACAGATCCTCCAAGCCCCCCATTTTCCAAGAGAGAGAACAAGCCTGGGAGAGGCGAGCTTAAGGTCTCAGTAAGGATTTAGCGGTCAGTTGTCCAAAGATAGTCATACTCTCCCCGCAACTCTCCTACCCTGGCTGAACAGAGAAAGGGAGCAGAGAGAGTCTAATTCAACCATTATCTCACTGAGGCTCCTCAGGGAACCCGGAGCGTGAACCCATTTCGTAGATGGAGACAACTGAGACGTCCCTGTCAGACTACACCTTTCCATGCCTCTCCCACCTCCTCTGTCACCGCATCCCGCTAGGAGTAATACTGATATCTTAAAATCCTTAGCACTGGGGCCAGGTGAGAGGACACAGCTTGGGATTCTCCCAAATGTAACCGGGATGTGGACCATGCCTCCAGGGGCCTGTGATGCCAACACAAAGAAAAAAAAAATGACTCCCCACGTCCCCTGGCTCAAACCCAGTACAAAAGTGACTATTTACAATGAAGGGGTGGGGAGTGGGGGGGCACAGAAAGGAGTGGGGCCAGAGTGAGCGCTCCGCTGGCAGGAGGCCACGCCCCTGGCCCCGCCTTCAAAAGGGACTAAGCCAAACAGCTGAGATATTTATAAAGGTCACTCTCCCCAGAGGGGGGAGGACCCTAGGGGTGAGGGATGGGGGTAGGTCATGGGATGGGGTGCGGGTGGGGAGGCATGGGCGGTGGGAGGAGATGGAGGAAAGGTAGCTACTGCCCCTCGCCTACCCCCTCCCCCTCGCCGGACACACAGTTTTCCGTGGGATGAACACAGAAAGGGTTAATCAAAAAGAGTTCGATGAGCGAGTCTGACGGTCGAGTGGGGCGGGCTGGAGCAATGAGGCCGCAGGTCCCGGTGGCCGGTGGTGATGGAGTCACTTAGAAGATGAGAGGTTGGTGGTTTTGGGGGGGGGGAGCGGGTAGGGAGGAGGAAAGGTGTGGGGGAGGGGGATTAGGCGGTCCCCCCCCAATTATCTCTGGGAGACAAGAGTGTCCTGGACTGGCTGACAAGGGGTTAAATAACCAGCAGCCTCCACCCCCCCCCAAGCCTCCCCAGACACGTTCCCCACCTCCCTCCCTGCCACCCAGCAATCCCCAACGCGACTGGTAGAGGGCACCGAGACGAACCTTACACACTCCAGCAGCGGCGCCTCGGAGACAAGCCTCTCCACCACGGCGTCCAGACAGCTGACTGCAGTGGCGAGGGATCGGATAGCAGGGCTGGGTGTCGCGACTCTACGAGAGCCGTAAACTTGTGTCCCCGGCCCTCAGGGCCCCAACTTGGGCATCGCGATCCCGTTCTCCCCGTCGTGACATCCGGTTCAGGCTTTCGCGACAGCCGGCCTCGGAGTTCAAAGTCGGCGGGGCGGGTGCGTGGCAAACAGCGCGAAGGCCTGCCTGGCTGTCGCGAGAGGTCCGCACCCAATCAGCAGCCTGGACGCCCAAATTGCCACCCTCGTCGCCACTCTTAGTTAATACTTTTCCCACCGCGCAGCGCGCCACGACCTGAAGTCCTGGTCTTGCAACAGCAATAATCAATGCAGGGGGAATCCCCTCACTTTCCAAACAGTAGGCCACCAATCAGAAACAAAATGAGGGCGTGGGATGGAGGAATAGGCAAGAGAAACAGAAAGAGGGGGGTATTGAGGGACCTGGGGGTTAAGAAGGGGGGGAAAAATACCACTCAGAGGAAAGTGGTACCATATTCTTCCAAGTGTAGGTCCCCAACCGTCTATAAGTCATTCTTACCAAACTCCACTTGGGGTACCCATAATAATTCCCGCCTGCAAGTCCAGGGCAGGGGTTAGGGCAGATAAAGATCGCACAATCTTCACCTTCTAATCCCCTAATAATTATTGCAGTGAAGCCTCCTTGCCCACGGAGAGATGGTTGGGACAGGGCAGAAGGTGGCTGGGGTGGGTTGGCTCAGAGCCCCGAGACGGGGGATGAAAGAGGTGAATTTGGCACATTGAACCCCTTCTTCTCATAAGTGCTTTGAGGTCCTTCTCTGGAATCCAGAGCTGACACCATCCCTGGGGCCAGCAGAAGAGGGGCTGGACTTGTCTCCCCCCTCCCCAATTTCTACAGATTTGCCGGAAGGAGGCAAGTGGGGTTCTCCCTGGCTGGTGGAATTTGGGGGGGTCCAAAAGGTTAGGGATTAGCTGAAGGGGAGTTTTTTTCTGTCTTTTTTTTTTTCTTACAAAGATTCTAAGAAAAACTCAGGGAGGGAGGGGTGAGGAAGGGGGACCCAATTTAGCTAAGTGTCCACAGACTTTTTCAATGCCTCTTAGGGGCCTCCTCAGAGAGAGATGGTCCCATTTCCTCCCCTCTCTCTGAGGTTCCCTCCCCACAACCCCCCCAGCGGCTCAGTTCCAAGGAAGTTTGGCACTTTTTTTTAATCAATGGGAAGGTGGGGGGAGGAAAGAGAGTTAAGAGGGGTGAGAAGAGGGGAAAAGACAAAGATAGAGACAGGACAGGTGACAATGGGAGCCACAAGGAGAGAAAGCAGAAAGCCATAGGGAGCCCAAGAAAGAAAAAGAGAGAGGAAGAGAGAGAGGAAGACTCTGGAGGAAGATGTTGGGAGCTGGAGGGCAAATGGGAAAGAACGGGGAGACAATTCAATGCAGCAAACACTTATTAAGCACCTACTGGGTGCTGAAGAGCAGGGGACAAGGAGGCCATTCAGTCTCTGAGATCTGACTGGCTAACAGGAAAGAGGAGGGGGAAAGAGGCGGTGGGTTTTTCAATGATCCCCATCCCTGACCCCACATCTGTGTCCCCTCTGGACATACTGCAGCACAAAAGATTGAGGTCAGGATGCAGAAGAGACTTTCAAGGGATGGGGAAGATGGTAGAGTGAGTTTCCTAGGGTAAAAACAGGGAAAGATGTGTGGCTCTCGACTCACCAACCTGGTGAGCGAACTAGCTCACTGAGCTAGCAAACTACTTTTCAGATAGCCCTGGCTGGTGGGGTAGGGGGTCCCCGAGAAATGTGAATAGGGAGGGGGTTGTCACACAGATACCCCAAGGGAACACTTTTCAGGAGGCCCAGCCTCCAGAGATGTGTCTGTGTGAGAAGAGTACTGGGTCCCTCCAATGGGGACCCAGACTCCCATGAATGGGGCTATAGAAAGCATCTGCTATAGAAAGCATGGGACAGACCAGGGCAGCTGAAGATGCAAATGATATGCAAATGAATGCTTTCAAATCCCACCTCCCCACTCCCAGATAGTGTTTTACCTCTCCCTGGCTCCTTCCCCTCCTCATGGGGGCCTGGGGGGCTGTAGGGGGGGAACAGCGATACCCACGGTGGGTGGAGATACTGTGAAATACCATAGGGTCTTCTGAGAGGCAGAGGGGAGCAGTGGCCCCCAGGGCCACCTCCACCTCCAACCCCAAGAGCTCCCCCCCCCACAGAAGATATGTACAAAGTTACATCGAGAATTGTTTTGGCACTCAAATCTCCATCTGGGTTCAGTCTGGAGATTAGGGGTGGGGGCAGCAGCGATGGGAGATGGGGGATGGGGAAATGGGGCCTGCCCCCCACCCTGGAGATGAAGAGGGCATGGAAAAAGTCACCCTAGTGCCCCAGCTACAGCCTCCCATCAGGTGGAAGGGCCAGGGTGGGAAATTCAGTGCAAGGTACCTTGAAGGCTATTGCTTTCTAGGGATTTTCACATTTTGATTTGGGGGTGGCTCTCTAGCAAGGGGCAGGGGTCTCCCAGGCTTTAGGGGTGGGAATTGTCTCTGGCTTTTCTTCTCTCCCTTTGTGGGAGAGAGACGAGGAGGCCTGATTCCCCAAAGCCATGGAGTAGAGAAGGGTCTGGAAGACCTAGGAGGGGGACAAATGGGGGAGAGGATGGGCATGGGGTGCCCCTCCCCCAGAGATGCTGATGATGGAACCAGGGCACTGGGGGCCCTGCTTTGGGTTGGAGGAAGTGGAGGTGGTCTCCAAGGGGGAGGGGGAGATGGATGAGGGTAGAGGTGGGTCTCAACTATCCTAAGTCCATAGGGTTGTCAGGCCCTGAAATCTCAGCCTGCCAACAAGGCCTTAGAGCTGACCACAGTCGCAGTGCTCAGGGAGCCACTTCCAAACCAACTCTCAGGGCTGCTTGGCTTGGCAGACTCCGTTAGAATATTCTAGCTCCTCAAGGCCCACGGCAAGAGCACCAAAACATTCTGATCCCTCTGATACTATCAAAGTACTCCGGCTTGCTGGAAACCACAAGCCAACCTAATCTATTAGACCACACGAAGCATTCATGCTCAAGGGACCCTACCGTGGCTCACTGAACCCCACACTGGGTCATGGTGGCCTGACCGAGCCACCACACTTTCGGCTCACCAGACTCAACAGAACAAAGCCACGCAGACACAAGCATGCACACAAAAGGCGGGGGTGGGAATGGGGGGTCTTTAACAGTTTTCACTAGCTCCATCTCCCACCCCTCCCTGCCAGGTGAGTTCACAGACTTGGTGTATTTGGATAGAGATGACCCTGACAATATTGGGTCTTTTTCCTCAGAGTCCTCCCAATAGGATCCAAGTCCCACCCCTTATTCTCCTCCTAGGCAGACCGCCAGGCCAAGACCCACCAAAGAGGGGTGCGAGTGGAGAAGGAGCGTCAGCGACTGGCCACAGCCCAATCCAGGAAGTGCATGCTCCATCCCAATGACGTCACAGGAAATAACCTGGAGCTGCCACAGGAAGTACATGCCCCCATGATTTGGCTGAAGTAACCTTCAAGGGCGGCCCACTGAGACATCATAGGAAGTACCTGTCTGTCCTGTCATCACAGGAAGTGACCTCTGGGGAACTACTTCCTGTGACATCATAAGGAGTACCAGCAGCACCCCAGAAAGTACTAGACTCAGTGACATCCCAACAGGGATCTTCATTCCCATTACTCTAGGTAAAACCACAGAAGATGCCCCGGGAAGTTGTTCCAGCCTCTCACAAGAGTCTTGCCCACAGGACTGGACCAATCCCAGAGCTCGCCTCATTCCCAGCAGCACTGAACCCCCTCCCCCCATTACGACCTGACAACAAAACAGTGAAAAGTCCCACTTAGGAGGGACGACTCCAATAGGGGTAGAGTCGCTGAGAAGATCTGGGAACTCTGGGGTCCCTGCTCCAAATACCCCATTTCAGTCAGACTCCTCGGCTCCCTCTACTCCCGTCCCTTCTCTCAGATCTGGAACTGAAAGCAGGAGAGGTGGGGTGTTGTTTGGGGGAGGCCCCTCATTCTAGGCGGCCCAGGGGCTCCCTCCCCTCCTCCCATATGAAAACAAAAACTTACAAAGGGGGGGGAAAAAGCCTCACCAAAAAAAAAAAAAAAAAAAGGAAAGAAAGAAAGAAAAAAGGAAAAAAAAAAGGCAGGGTGGGGAGGGGGGAGAAAAGGGGAAAAAAAGAAAAAAGAAAAAAAAAGGAGGGAAAGAAAGAGAAAATAACACTTTGTTTTCTATTAAAATCAACAAAATGCAATATATACAGATATCACACAGACCCGGGCCCTGGGAGAGGAGGGTCAGGCCCAGCCAAGCGTAGGGAGGAAGGAAGAAAGGGGCCAGTTCAGATCTGGGGAAGGGAGCTTCTGGGCCCCATCCCCAGCCATCACTCAATCCTGCCTATGACTACCAGAAGGGGGGGTGCAGTCGGGCCTACCCCAGCCCCTGTCCCACGAGGAGCAGGACTACACCCGAGCTGAGGTCAGGAGTCAGGGTGGGGTGGGGGAGGGGAGGAGAAGGAAGAGGAGGAGGAGGGGCCGGGAGGAGGGTGGGAGCACACACCACAGGCCTCATCCCACTTTCTGGGGGTTTGAGGCCCTCACTCCCTGCTCGTAGGTGACCCGCTGGCTGATGAGGTATTGAGCGGCTTGTGTGGCCGCAGGGCTGCCCGTGATGGTGACCCGCCGGTTCCGCGTGCCAGGCAGGAACTCTCCCTTCTTGGAGATCTGGATGCGCGCGCCTGTCAGCTCCTGGTACTCCACCAACGTCTTGCCCCCTTTGCCCAGGATGGCCCCCACCAGGTTCTCAGGCACCGCAATCTCCACCAGCTCCTTGGCACTCTCGGCCGCCAACTTCTCCGCCGTCAGGAAGCCCCCGGCAGCCCCGGCTGCAGCAGCGGCGGCCACCAGCGGGCCACCCCCGCCGCCCGCCCCGCCGCCCGCCCCGGCCCCGAGGTAGCCGTTGGCGGCTGCGGCCAAGGCGAAGGACCCCAGGGCTCCGGGGGGCGGGGGCGGGGGCGGGGCGGCCCCTCCGGCGGGCCCCGCCCCGGCCTCCCCCGCGTAGGACGCTAGGAGGTTGGCGGCGGCGGCGGCGGCGGGGTTGGCACCGGCGGCCACGGCGGCCAGGACCCCGGAGGCCGCGGCCGAGTTGAGGCCCAGGCCGAGGGAGTTGGTGTTGTAGCCGTAACTGGCCAGCGTGTTAAGCGCCGTGCTGATGGCCAGCAGGTCGGTGCCTGAGAAGGCAGGCAGGGCTGCCGGAAAGGCGCCCACGCCCGCCAGCCCCGCGGGGCCCAGCAGGCCGGAGGCGGCAGCGGCCGAGGCGGCGGCGGCGGCGGGCAGCACGTCGGCGGGGCTGGCGTACGGTGAGCCGGTGGGGTTGGAGTTGGCCACGGGGCCAGCCACGTTGGCGTAGCTGATGTTGAGGCAGCTGCTGCTCTGGGGGTCTTCCTGTACCTTCTGCACGATGGCGCTCACGGCCTTGTGCACCTGCTCCGGCTCGCCGCTGACGGTCACCACACGCTCCTGAAGGTTGATGCCCTCCGGCTTCTGGGACAGCTGCACCCACGCACCCGACTGTTCCATCACGGCTTTCACGGTGGCGCCCCCCTTGCCGATGATCAGGCCCGCGGTGCTGTTGGGGACGATCAGCTTGGCCTGCGTGTGGGGCGAGAGGGAGGGTCTTTAGGATGGTGGGTGGAGACTGAACAGTAACGTCAGGCTTGCGGGCCTTCCCTCGCCCCGCTCTCCCGTGGCCCAATCGGCCCGCTGCGCCCCTTGATAGACACCGGTATGGTCCTACTGCTTGTAAAAAATAGCGAAATACTTCCGTATTGGTTGGTTAAAAAAAAAAAAACAACAAAAACTAGTACTCCGAGTCCTCTCCGTAGGCTCTCAGCCACCCTGTCCCGTGTCCCTGGGACCCCTGGGATTTCCCTTCCCTCCAGCACCTTAAAGGCTGAATGGCTGATCCAGTGGGTGCCCTCCAGGAAGGCGGGTGCTCCCAGCTTGCACTGGTGCTCACGCCTTCTAGAACATTAAACGCTCTGACTCCCAGCTCCAGAAAAGGGGTCATTAAGTATCACTTTACAGAGAAGCCACTTGAGGCCTAGGAGAGGAAGGGGCTCGCCCCAAGGTTACTCAGATTGTGAAGAAGCTGCAATCCAGCCTCTTGGATTCCTGCTCCGTGGTGTTTCCTGCCCCAGGGCAAGGTCATCGCGCTTAACCCTCTTTTTGTTAGGGGTCATATTGTTGCCCCCACCACCCACATGCTGCAGTCCTACCCACCCCTCCCCTGTACCTCAGGATATGACTGCATTTGGACCGAGGGTCTTTAAAGAGGCAATGAAGGTTAAGCGAGGTTATTGGGGTGGGCCCTAATCCAATAGGACTGATGTCCTTATAAGAAGGAGAGATTAGGACACAGGCACACACAGAGGAAAGACAGTGTGAGAATGCAGAGAAGAGGACAACCATCTCCAAGCCCAGGAGAGAGGCCTCGGAAGAAACCAGCCCTGCCCCAGATCTCAGACTTCTAGCCTCCGGAAATGTCGAGAAAATGAATTTCTGTTGGTTAAGCCACCCTGTCTGCGGTCCGTTGTTACGGCTGCCCTAGCAATCTAATGCAGTGGTCCTAGCTGTAAGATGAAGATAAAAAAACCTCACATCTGAGACAATCAGGCACTTATACAGCAGTCCCTTTCTCGGGGGCAGAAAGGCGCATCCTTTGCGCTGCAAATCAGATCCGTCTTAATTCTGGGGGTGGGGGAGGGGGAGATTTCAAAACCAAAAGTCTCCTTTGGCATATCCAAGAGCATTTCTACACATAGGTTGCTCTGGCTCAATCCTCTCACAACTGCGGGTTCCACCCCCTGGAGCCCCTGCCTCCCCTCTCTCCCCCTGAGGCCGACCTCAGGGGTGTTTGGGAAACTTGTGGGAGCACTTCCGGTTGTCGTGACGACTGAGGGGACAGATGCGGGCACACTGTGGGGCAGGGCCTTGGATGTCAGTTCTTCACAACTGTCCAGGCCCCTATGACTTTTTAAGTGACTCCTTGGACATTCGTGTTGGCGAAAAGTCTGTTTATAGACCTCAGAGCCCAGACCTGAACCCCACGATCCATATAAGTACCTAGTATTTTCTTTTTCCCACGCCCTTAAGAGCTACTGAAATTTCCAGGAATGCAACTAACCCGTCAAGGAAGGGAAGGATTGTACTTTGTTTCCTTCCGAACATTACCAAGTCTGGTTCATCCTTAAAAGAAAAAAATCATGACAACAGTAGTAATGCCACGTGTCTTATTTACATCTCTGGTAGGACACCCTGGGTCACTGTTTGTTACTGTCTCTCTCAGGTTGTGTTAGGTGTGAGCGGCTGTGTCATTACTTCCGCTGTAGTAATATGTAACATTTACACATTAAAATTCATCTCATTTCATAATACATCACCTTCCTTTCATTTCTCCTTTATGTGAAAAAGTCTTACGGGATAAAGAAATTGTACACGCATACCATGGAATATTCCTTGGCAATCAATTTAAATGAACAAAGTACTGATCCAGGCTACAACATGGATGAAGCTAGAAAACATGCTGCGTAAATGAAGCCAGACACAAAAGACCATATATTGTAGGATTCCGTTTATATGGATGTTCAGAACAGGGAAATCTATAGAGACAGAAAGTAGATTAGTGGTGGCTTAGGGCTGGGGGCTGGTGCTGAGCTGTGGGGATTGAGGAGTGATAACTAAGGGGATCAAGGTTTCTTTCTGAGGAAATGAAATGTTCTAAAATTGATTGCGGGCATGGATGCACAATTCTGAATATAATAACTGAACTGCATGCTTTCACTGGGTGAATTGTAGGTATGTGAATTAATATCTCAATAAAACTGTTAACAGTCTTACAGATTTAGATACGTAATACATCTACATTATATTCATAATTTCCCTGTACTGAAATGTGTGTGTGTGTGTGTGTGTGTATGTGTGTGTGATTTCAGAGGTAAGAGGGCTGGGAAAATATTTGTAGGAGAAAGAGGATTTGGGGTTCGACAAGCCTGAGAACACTGCTCTGCTTGCTCTGTTCTTTGTTGATCTCACTTTGACTTTTCCCTCCCTCCCTCTTGACTTTTCCCTCCCTCCCTTGCTGACTCCATGGTAGGCACCCTAGACTCCCTGCTGTTCCTCCAAGTTGCAACCTTGGTCCAGACTCAGGGCCTTTGCACCTACTATGCCCTCACCTAGAATGCTCTTTCCCAGAAAAGGAGGCTCACCTCATCACTCAGGTCTTTGCACAAAGAGGCCTTACCACCCCAGTTAAAAAGCTTATTTATTTTATGTCCCTAGCACAGACACCTCCAGACTTGTATCCAACTGCTAACCTCACATCTCTAGAATGTTGTTGAATGGACACCTCAAGCTTAAAATCCAAAGCGGAACTCCTCATCTGCTCAAATGTATTTTTACCATGGTTTTCCTCATTTCAGTATGCAGGAAATGCACCCTTTCACTTCTCAAGCTCAAGACTTAGAAGTCCTCTCTTTCCCGCCACTCAACATCCAATCAGCAATTCTGTTGACTCTACCTTCAAAATATATAGTAGACAGGGCGCTTGGCTGGCTCAGTCAGTAGAGTGTTGTGTGATTTTTGATCTTGGGGCTGTAAGTTTGAGCCCCATGTTGGATGTAGAGATTACTTAAAAAAATCTTTAAAAATACATGTATAGTAGACTATTCTAGATTAAAATAGACTAATGAGGTATAACAACTCAATGCAATGCAGGAATACTGATTGAATCTTGGATAGAAAAATACTTTATAGATATAACATATTTTGAGACAATGTGAATATGAACTTTTATTAACTGATAGCATGGAATTGGTGTTAATTTTTGTAGGTGCGATAACAACAACATAGGACACATCCTTAGTCTTGGGAAACGCATGTTGAAGAACTGAGGGATGAAGAATCATGACGTTCATACTTATTTTAAATGGATCGGCAAAAACAAAGCACTCAACAAACAAGCAAATAAAGCCAGCAAGTGCTTGTGTGTGTCTGTGTGTGCAAAGAAATAAAGCTGGTGAATCTAAGGGCAATGTATAGGGAGTTCATTGTATTACTTTTCAACATTTTCAAAATAAAAAGTTAAGAGGAAAAAAAAGGCGCCAGGACTCTTTCTCCCTCTTTTTTCTGCTTTGTCTTTTGTCATAGCAGTTTTCACTCTCGGACTTTTTTATTTGCTTGCTTGTTTTCGGGTTCCCCGTCTAAGATCCACAAGGGTAGAGATTTTTGTCTATATTGTTTACTGCTCGGTTCTTGGTGCCTAGGGGGATGTCTGGTATGCATTAAGCGAAGAGTGTGTGAATGAATGGATGGATGAAAGAAGGAATGGCGATGTGCCCACAGGACCAAGCAGGAATGGGACTGGATGGAGATGACATGGTATATCTCCCCTAGTGGTGGTGGTGCTGTGTGTGGGGGGAGGTGGGGAGGTAGAGTGCTGTACATTTTGGTACACAGACTCAGTCTGATCTGAGTTTTTAAATTAATTGGACATTCTGATTTATAAAATGGGAAGCACCCTAGTTTTTATCTCTTGGCTACCTCTTCGAAAGGTCTATGAACTACTGTGTAGTAGCCAGACCACTAGTTTGCAGTCTGTGGATACGAATCCCTGAAAAGCTGCCTTGGACTCTGGAGACAGTTGCTCAGGTTGGAAATCTTGGCTCCACCACTAATGCTGGGCAAGGGACCTAACCTCTTTGAGACTCAATTTTCTTATCTTTAAAATGGGGATATCCATCCCTTCTCCACAGATTTATTGTGAAGCCTAACTTGAGATCATTCATGAAATGATGAACTTGACTCAGGGACTAGTGCCCCTTAGTTATGTTTCTGCTTGGCCCTTATGGGCAGATTATCATCCATTAATCAAACAAGCAACATTTGTTGAGTACCTACTATGTGTTAAACGTAGGGTGCCATGTGAGTGTGCAGGTAATATGTGCTCATAGTAGATAATCCAGAAATGGTTGTTCTCATTGTTATCTCCGTGGAAAGACCTGGATTTAACTCTCACATCTGTGGTACAGTCACTTTGAAAAATAGTCTGACAATTCTTCAAAAGGTTAGACCTATCATCTGACCCAATCCCATCCATAGATACTCCATATACTCCAAAGAACTAAAAACCATACCTACACGTATGTTCACAGCAGCATTCTTCATAATAGCTAAAAGAAACAACCCAAATGACCATCAGCTGATAGACAAAATGTGATACATGCATATGGTGGAATATTATTTGGCCATAAAAAGAATGAGGTTTCGATATATGTTACAATACGGATTAATCTTGAAAACAGTACACTAAGGGAAAGAAGCCAGACACAAAAGGCCATGTATTATGTCATTCAATTTATATAAAACATCCAGAATAGGCAAATCCATAGACACCAAAAATAGGTTAGTGGTTGGAAGGGACAGGAAAGGGGGAGCTGGGAGAATGGACAGTGACTGCCAAAGCATATAAGCCTTCTTTTTGGAGTGGTGAAAACGTTTTGGAATCACATTAGGTGATCAGTCCACAACTTTGTGAGTATACTAAACACCACTAAATGGTGTACTTTAAAATGGTGAACTGTACAGTATGGGAATTATATCTCCATTCATATATTCAAAAACATCATCAGAAAAAAAAAAAAAGTCCGACAAGTCAAGAGGCTAGAACAGAATGCATGAAACCAGACCTAAGAGTCAAGAGATATTTAGTATGATACAGCATTTCAGAGAGAAAAAGGAAGGAGGAAGTAACTATTCACCAAGAAATGGTGAGGGTAAATGCCTTCACCTTTCTGTGCCTCACTTCCTCTCCTCCAACACGGATGTAACTGTAGCTACTCCATACAACCATTGGGAACAGTCAATGACTGGAGTGCCTGGCACGTGGAAAGCCCTTGGCAAATGGTTAACTGTCTTCATGATAGGCCCAGGTGGTAGACCCAATGGATCTTAGAGAGATCACAAGTGCAGTTTCATAGAATCCTGGAGTCCCAGGATGTCAGATCAGTAGAGTCTTAGAATAATGTACATCAAGAATCTCGAAATCACAGAGCCATAGAATTGTAGGAGTTTTAGGGCCAGAAAGACCTCAGAGAACATCTGTCCCCCTGATTTGGAAGTCTGTGGCGATTTTCAAATAGTAATAGTAGAATAAAATTATACAACTACAGTCCTTCTATTTGCCAGTCCCTTTGGTAAATACTTTCATATAGTCACTTACTTAATCTCTACAGCAACTTTACAAGAATAGGCAGGCACTATTATTATCACATTTTATGGCTTGGAAAATGGAGGCAAGAGAGGTTAAGTAACTTGTTCAAGGTTACACAGATAGTAATAGAACCAGGATCTGATCCCAGTCCAGAATCTGTGTTCAGATTCTCAAGCCTTTGCCCCAGAAATTCAGTGACTCTGATTCAGTGACTCTGGGCTGGGAACAAAGAATCTGGATTCTAAGCCACCTAGATGATTCAGATACCAGCCAGGGCTGAGAACCCCTAGTCTAGCCCAGAGGTGGAAAACTGGTGGTCCTCAGGCCACAGGTAGCCCATAGCCACATAGCGTTTTTAAAGCTGAGCCAACCTTTACTATTTTTTTTGCCAACCTTTAAAAATCAGTTGATTTCAAATATTTCTGGCTTCTTCTGAAAAATTCGTAAGATGTGGCAACACTTTGTCTACATTCCCAAAGGGAAGAACTGAGTCGAGTTGAGTAGCAGCTGCCCCCTTTAGGGATAGCATTATATCTCTCTGATGAGGCCAGAGTCCTCAATTCTTTATGTTCCCTTGCTGAATCTTGGAGGCATTTCAATTATAATCCCTGATCTGGCCCAGCTTCCACACTGTAAAGAAAGGAAACTGAGGCTTACAGAAGGGAAAGGAACTCAGAGTAACACAGCAAATCCAATGTAGAGAGTAGACCTGTCTCCTGACTTAAAAGTCCCATAATAATATCAGCAGCTAACATTTTTTGAGAACTTTTTATGATTCTAAGTGCTTTTTTAAACAACAGTGAACACTGATCATTATGTAGTGAACATTACGTAGGTGCCATAATGAATCTCATTTTGCAGATGAGAAAAATGAGGCATGGAGAAATAGTTACTTGTTCAAGTTCGCACAGGTAAAGAAGTAAGTTATCAGAGTAAGATTCAACTCAACATCTGACACCAGAGCCTGAGCCTTCAGCCATTATCTCTTTCATTCTTCAGAACTCCCTAAGTAATAAATAAGGAGAGGAAAAATCCTGGTTCTATAACCTTTCGATTCCACTATCTCAGAGTTCCTGTGGATTAAGGGGTGGAGTGGAAGAATCGGACCCAGATGGTGCTAACCCCATTTTCCCTGAAACATGTGCAAACTCTTCATGAACTCTGAGCCCTTTGTGGCCACGACCAAGGCGGAGGGAAAAGGCAATATCCTTGCCACTGTGTAAACGGTGTTGCCTGCTGGTGAGAAGGGATTCAGGAGAGACCTGGCAGAGCCGCTTCAGCACCAAGGACAGCAGCCGCCCTCCTAGCCCCAAGCCTGGTCTTTTTTGGGAATGATTCGCTTGGCAGCATTCTTCCAGGGCTTTCCGCCCACCCTTTCCCCAGAAACTTGGGGGAACTCAAGTCCGTGTTTTTTCCCATCTCATGGTAACAGAATTCCCAAGATTTCCAGATTCCTTTTACCGAGGGTCTCTCTCTCGTCTTTGCTTCTAGGCAGACCTTATGGAACCCTCATAAGTGTCTTGTCCTTCTGCCAGGGGCTCTCGCCCCTCTGCATCCTGTGCGCAAGTATATGGGAGTGGATAAGGGGGAGAAAACGGGGAGTGTACTCGGTTCCCCTCCCTTCCGCCTCCTACCCATCCAGGGCCACACCAGGGGCTTTCCAGCGAGTCCACCTGCCCGGTGAACACCGTGGTCATGGCAACCACAGAGGCCGGGGTAGTGATTGGTCCGCTCCCTGCCACGCCCCTACGCCACCGCTTCCCCGTAACTGAGGCAACCAAGAGGCGCTGCCCTCCTCCTTCCATCCCTTCTAGAGAAGGTTGTGTAGGAGAGGAACCTGCCCCCTCTCTCGCTAGCAAAACACCCATTTCTCCCAAATGGTGGCTACTCCATATAACAATTAATGGAGAGAGGGAGTATGAGGCCATTTCTAAACTTTTCCGGATGTGGTCAGGTTGCCCATGAAGTCACTTCCGGTGAGAACAGGAAGTGGGAGGCAGGTTGCTGTGGGAGACAATGGGATGAGGTAGAAGGAGGGAGAGGGTCTAGAGAACCCCAGGAAGGAGGGATAAGGTGGGAAGGGTGTCCGGGGAGAGGTCTTGGACAAATTCTCCCAGATCTTCACTCTGTCTCTGCATCAAGCCCACTCTAAGAGGTTTGGAGTCCCTAGGCTGACTCCCTAATAATACGACTAATTACTACCATGTATTTACTTGACAAACATCTTATCGGTGTTATCCCATTCAACTCCCATGGTAATCCAGTGATATGGGAGAAGTGCCTTCTCCCAAATCTCACTGGCTTTACAGAAACCCAGTCTTTGCCCCTGCTGACCTGCTTGGCTCTGTCGGGGTTCATCGTGGTTTGGGGTTGAAGGATGTTGACCACCTCAGGCTTGGTCATTGCTTGTGGGATTTCTCGGACCTTCTCAGCAATAAAGCTGTGCACAGCATTCAAGGCCTCTGCTGTGCCCTGTACCAGGCATACTCGTTCTGTGGTTCCTGTTGAGCAAGGGAGAGAGAGGGCACCCTCATCACACAGGAATGGGAAGATTCCTGGGAGACAGGCCCCATTTAATGGAAAGAGAAACCTAGATCTAGAAAGGGGACCTAACTGGGCCCAGGTCACATGGTAAGCCTAGAGAAGTTGGCATGGGCTCCCAGGCCATGAGAGTAGCTGGGAAAGGGAGGGAAATGCCCGTTTTATAGTCTGCACTTCGTGTCCTTCCCCCAAAACAACCCCAGGGGATGGAAGAATGATGCTTAAGTGCTTTTCGATGCCCACAGCAGCCCTGGGCAGGGAAGACAGGGCTCAGCTGCCTCTTCCCAGTCCTTGCCGGCTCCTGGTTGCTCTGGCAACCATTCACTCACTCCCCCCCCCCCCCCAGAAGCCGAGAGCTCAGGCCTGCAACGGTTGCCACAGTAACTGGAACCCCCTTATCGGTCTGGCTGGCCGGGTCCTCAGCCCACCCCCAGGGGGACGAGGGACGAAGCCCCGTTGCCATGGCAACCCCTGAAAGCCTGCAGCGAAGGCCTCTGGGCTTTTGGAGAGGATGGGGAAGGGCTGGGGGATGGGGGAGACAGAAGAGAGGCCAGAGTGCCCGCCTGGACCCACCAGATGGAGGGCTGAAGGGTGGGGGAGGGCAAGGGTGTGGACAGGGGAGAGCAGAGGCAATTCGGGGAAGGGTAGGGGCTCAGGGATGGAGAAAGGAGGGTGGAGTGGATGCCTTTGCTGGAGGGTGTCTAGATTTTGGCTGCGGTTCTAACCTAGGCATCCTCACTCTGTGTGTGAATGTGTGTGTACTAGAGGTAGGGAGGCAGCGGGGAGCAGAGAGGCCAACTCGGGGTGATGCTGGGATATATGTGTGTGCGTGCTTGTGCGTGTGCGCACGAGCGTGTGTCCATGCATGTGTAGACCTGGGCTGGACTGGCTCAATTATCTTTATCCGTGTATGTGTACAAAAGAGTGGGAGAGACTGAGCTGTAAACCGACAGCACGACACCGTGAGTCCAGTAACCACAGGTGCACTCTTGCGCATGGAAAAGGCTTTGGGTGTCACTGATGTTCAAGGTTATGTATGTACCGTTTGCGAGAACGAGCTACTTGTCCAAGGAAGTTTGAGAGAAAGAAACAAAGAATCTCACGAAGTGGCCCTGAGGCTGTATGATGAATGAATATCACTTTGAGACTGGATGTCAGTCTGAGCGTCGGCAGCAAAGAAACAACGAGACGCCTTTTGGTGTTCAAAAGACTATTTGGATGCCTGGTGTGTGGTATGCGTGTATATGTGTGTGAGCCTGTGTGTAGGAGACAGACAGGCAAGGTTCTATCACTGGTGTGTGTCAATATGAGCGAGAGAGAGAAAGAGAGAGAGAGAGAGACCGACAGGCAGACTCAAGCGTCAGTATGATGGGGGGACTAATGTGTGTGTGTGTGTGTGTGTGTGTGTGGCTGGGTGTATGCATTATCGCCGGACAAGGCGGCTCTACCGTGAGTGGCCGGTGTGACAGTGTGCGTGCTGGCAGAGCTGCGCGTATTTGCTGTACGGAGGAGTGGGTGTCTGTCTCCGTCCCTGAGTGAGACCGCCTGCAGGGACCGGTCAGCTCCCTGGGTCTATAAAAGGTCTTGAGTGTGCGCCAGGCTCCACGTGCCTGAGTGTCTGGGGCCTTTGGGGGTGAGGGTTCAGTCTCCCGTGGGCACCCTAGCACAGCGTGTTGGTGCCCCCACCCTGACCCCTCGCTGGCCATCTCTCAGCCTGGCATGCCAGTCTCGCCATGTGTCTGAGTGTCACTATCTTTGGGGGGCACTTGGATAGTTGACATCCTCCATCTCCTCTGGGCCACTGTTCCTCACTTATTCCCCCCAACCCCAGAACAATGGACTAGTCTGAGCCAAGGGTGAGTCAGCGTGCAGGCTGCCTCCGTCTGGGTGTAAATAGGAAAGGGTGTGGGTCAGGGTGGGAACTAGGAGGGGGCGCAGGGGGCCCTAGGGAGAGCCTGGCTGAAATGGCTCTGCTCTCCATTTCAGCGAGGCTCCCTTCTAGCTGAGGGAGTCTGGGAATTCCCCCCCTTTGTAGTTCTCAACTGGGGTCCACGAGGGCTTTGGGGGGCTCGGTTAGCTCCTGAAAGAGTGTCCAATAAGGACAGCTGGTGCTTACAAAATACCAAGCGCTAGACACTATTCTAAGCACTTTGTATATATTTGTGCACTTCATGTAGGAGGTAGGTGCTATTATTATTCTCGATTTACTGCTAAGGACACTGAGGCACAGAGAAGGTTTGGGGTCTGTTCAAGTTCACTCAGTAGTGAAAGTTCAGGGTTTTGAACCCAGGTGTCTGGCTTCAAGTCTGAGCTTTTAACCACTGAGCCACCCTTGTGCTCAATGTGGGGCATGCAGACTGTGTGTGTGCTTGTGCGTGCGTTGGGGAGAAGGCATAAGATGACTCCATTTTTGCTATCGGATTTTTGATAGTGAAAAAGACTATGTATGGATTTATTAAGTCATCACTTCAGATTTTGCACTTTAAGGCAATATGTTATAAATCAATAATTTTTTTTAAGCGTGCGTGTCTGTGCTTTTCTTGTGGGGACAGAGCTTCAGGCAAATGCTCAAAATCAGAAGGAGTTTGGATTCGCTAAGGTGTCTGAGTGCGTATACAGAAGTCTGTGTGTGTGGCTTTGGGCAAATGCCTGCTTTCTTTCTGCGTCTCAGTTTCTCCATGAATGATCTGGAAGGATAGAGTCTGGGGCTTGGCGTTGCCTGTAACAAGGAGGGGACACCCTTTGTGCTCTGCCCCTCTCTTGGGGATAAGGGTCAGGTGGGTTTTTGTTGCAGGTAGGTTTTTGTAGTAGACACAAGTGTAGCGTGTGTGTGTGTGTGTGTGTGTGTGCGCGCGCGTGGGTGTGTTTCACCATTGTCATTTCTCATCTGTTCTGTCTGCTTCTGTCACAGTGAACAAAGTGCCCCTCCAGCCTTTGAACATGCTAGTTCATCTTCCAGGAGTACTCTTCCCTGCTTTTATCTAGCTCACTCTTACTTATTGTTCTGGGCCCCTCCTCCAGGAAGCCCTCCCTGACCTTTCCAGGCTGGGTCAGGTGCCCTGTCTGGGCTGCCACCATCCTCTGGGCTTCCCCATCCTAGCCCTGACCATGCTGGGTCATTGCTGGTGTTCAGTCTGTCTTCCCTACTGGGCTGTGAGATCTGTGAGGGAAAGGGGGTGGGGGAGGATATCTCAGTCACTGCTATGTCCTCATCTCTGTCCATAGAATAGGTGGGCAGAGAATGTAGGTTGAATAAATGAATGAAGGAATGTTAGCCAGGAGCAGAGGGAAAAATGCTCTTCCTTTCAAGGCATAGCACCCTCATTTTTTATGTTCCTGTGGGTCCTGGGAAGTCCTAGGGGGCAGGATTAGGCTGTAGGGGGCCGTGTCCCACCTCTCTGAGGTGGCACAAGCCTTATGATCTGGAAATTTCATGTCAGCAGTGGGGAGGGGGTGCTGGGCGCTGTCCTGGGCTTGGGGAGAGATGCTGGCTCATGTTGCTTGTTTGAACAGTATTTGGCCCAAGAAAGCCAATGACTGTCCCATCCTCTGGGGTTCTCAGCTCCCTGGCCTGTGGGGTGTGTCACTGAATTGGGAGGAGATGATGTGTCTCACGTCAGAGAATGTGATCCAGGCATAAGGAACCAAGTGTCCTCGGATAAATGCGCCAAGCAGAGGTCTTATCAGTATCTTGTGGCCTAGGGGGCGTATGGGGGAAACTGGGCCAGAGTGGAAGAGGAAAGCAGGGTTGAGGGGGGGGGGGTGTGCCTAGTTCCCTGGACAGTTCTCTAAACCTCTTGCCAAAGCTGCTTAGTGAGATGGGAGGCAGGGCAGGCAGAGGGAGGAGGGAGAGAGAGAGAGAATATGAATGTGTCCTGACCCTGGGCTCCAGCTCTGGTGTTTGACCTAAAAAATCCAAGGGGATTAAGGATGAACTAGAATCAGCTCTGGACCAAAGATGCCATTCTGGGGGCCTTCCCTGGGGGACATCCCTAAATGTCAAAGCCCAGGCTCAGGTCTTGGGACAGGCAGCTGGAGAGGGTGACAGATAAAGCAGGGGGCCGTAGAGGGAGTGGAGGGGCCTTGGAAATGTTACGGTTGTGGGAGGGAGAGCGAGCTGGAAGAGAGGCAGAAAAGGGGCTAGGTTTGGAAGAAGGAAAGAAAAAGCATGTGGGGGCTGAGACTGGGAAGGAGACACGAAGGGAGAGGTGGGTGAGTAGAGTCGGGAAGAAATGAGGGGCCATCCAGCAGATCATTGAGATCATCCAGGTACTGGGGGTTGGTTGAGTGGGTGACTTCCCAGAGAGGGCTAAGGAGCAAGAGAAAGAAACTCGCGAGACAATGAGAGGTGGGGGGCAAGAAAAAGATGGGGCAAGGGGTGGGAAGAAAAGACGAGGAGCTAGAGGAGGGAGGGAGGAGGGAAGACAGAGATGGACAAGACAGATGGATGGGGACAAGGGGTGGGGGAGACATCATCCAACCAGAATCAGAAGCAAAAAGAATAGCAGGAGGAGCCAGAGGGAGGCGGATGGGAATGGAGATTCAGGGAACAAGAGATGGGAAAGTCGGAAATAGAATGAGAAAGACATAGGAAGAATGACACAGACAGAGAAGACCAGCGAAACTCAAACTGGGCAAGATGGGGTAACAGAGAAATCCAAAGAAAGAGTGAGGGGAAAGAAGTGTGTGTGTGTGGGGGGGGGAGTGTGCAAAATGGCTGGCTGGCCCCCCAACCCCAAGGGACACCCTGACACCTGCCTCCCTGCCCACCCCCCTCCAGCAACTCCAACTGACCCAAAGAGGCAGGTGTGTGGGAAGGGGCACATCTGCCAGCACATCATGCAAATGAGCTCATGAATATGCAGCAGGCCCATTGTCTTGCCCTGCCCCCACCCCCATCTGCTCAGGCCTGGCCCCTGGGGCTGAGGGCAGCTCTGTCCCCTTAGGAGGAGGGGAGGCCCCCCATCACTATGACTGCCCCAAGGGCAGCTCTTCCCCCTTATCCAGGGCCCGGGTGGGAGGGACAGGAGGCCAAGGGCAGAGTCCTGGGCCAGGGCTCACCCGGATAGAAGTCTTTGGACTTAGAGAGCTTGATGGTGGCTCCTGTCTCCTTCTGCAGCTGCACGATGGTCTGCCCGCCCTTGCCAATGATGGAGCCTGCCGCGTAGCTGGGGATCAGCACCTTCAGGAAATATTCGCCTTCCTCTGCAGGGGCACACGGGGAGGGGAGGTAAGGGAGGCCGGGGAAGGGGTCTTCACCCTCGGCATGGTGTGGGCATAGGAAACCCCTGGCATCCCAGGAACATACAGGAGCAATGGCCATGAGAATAGCAGCAGGGAGAATAAACAAATAATGATCTTCACTCATTCACTCGCTCATTCATTCATTCATTCATTCATTCCACGAATAGTTACTGAGCACCTGCTATCACACGCTTGGCAGTGTTCTAGTGAAACAGCCGTGAGGAAAACAGACAAACTCCCTGATTTCGCAGGCAAATGAGGCAAATAAGGCCAAGAGAGTTTCAGTGATTCAGCCAAGAGCTCACACAGCTACATTATTCTAGTGTGTGTGTGCGGGGGGAGACAGACAGTATGTTTTATGTTAGATGGTGGTCAGCACCAAGAACACAAAAAGGGGCAGGAGAAGGAAGGGGGATTACAGGGGCTATAGTGTCAGATCTGGTGGCCAGGAAAGCCCTCCCCAAGAAGGTGGCATTCTTTGTTTCACAAACACTTCTATAGAACCTAGTATATGCTAGATTCTGTTCCAAGTACTACACAAGTACTAGTTCTTTTAATTTTCACACTGATGCTATGAAAGTAGTACTTTGTAACCTGGTTTTAGAGTCCAGGCTCTGGACCCTAATGACTGATTGTTTTTCAGGCTGTGGAGGTGGGAATGGAAACATGTGCCTCCGTGGGAGAGCAAGTGCAAAGGCCCTGGGGTGGGATTGTGCCTGAGTTGTCTGAAGGAAGGTGAGGTAGCCAGTGTAGCTGTGGCTGAGGCAGAGAGGTGAAGAGTGGAAGGGGATGAGGGGCTGAGAGGGATGGTGGTAGTGGTGGGGCCACGGTAAGATCTTTGGTTTTTACTCCAAGTGAGATGGGGACCATGGGAACCAGAGGTAGCTCTGAGCAGAGGAGGGACAGGATCTGACTTAGGTTTCCAGAAGATCCCTCAACACTCATATGGACCCTGTACTGGGCTGAGTGCTTTGCAAGCTTGACCTCAACCATTCCCTACAACTCCCAATGAGGGGGTACAATGAGCTCCATTTTTATGTGGGAGGAAACTGAGGTATGGAGGCAGTGAAGGCACCAGCCCAAGGTCGGCTGCCCAAGGGCACCAAGAAAGTCACTGGCTTGAGATTCCAATGCAATTCTGCTTCATTCTTGGTCCTCACTTACTTAGCACCTTCTGATGCTGGTGGCCAAAGACCAACACATTTGAGGACAGTCTCCAAGACCTAGAGGTGGTGAGGTGATGCCAGTGGTCCCTTGTGGGACTGTGGCCATTCTTTGTTAGGGACCAATTTTCTTGGTCATGTGTAAAGCGCTTTGTTAATGCACTCGAGTCACATGCCTAACCTCTTCTACCTTCTAACCCAATTGCTGTCTCTAAGTTCTCATAGGGTAGAAATTCTGGAGCCTTCTCAGTATCAGAGCCTCTGTGACTTGGCCCTGCACTTCTTTCCAGGTTCACGTCCTCATCTTCCTCTATGTGCATCAGACCTACTTCTTCTTTATTCCTTAGACTTTCTCTCTTCCCACCCACCTCAGGGCCTTTGCATGTTCCTTTTGCTTGGAACTCCCCTCCCCCAGTGAATTCCTCTTGTCTTTCAGGTCCCCACCCAAATGTTGCTTCTTCTTGGAAGCCTTCCTGGAATCCTGAGGAGGAGATGGATCCCCTCCTGTTCATTTTGTGCCTTTAGAACAGTGTATCACAGAAGTCCACGGGAGCTCACCCTGTGTCCCAGGGACTCATGCCATGGCCCAGCACACAGTAGGCATGCGATAAACATTGGGGAAGAGAAGGGAGGAACCAGGCCACTCTGCTTCCAAAGCTTAAGGTCTTAAAACATCCCCTAGTGGTTTTTAAAATTTTTTTCTTTTAAGCAAAGGAAACCTATTTTCAATGTCTCACACGAAACTCCAACACACAGAGCAGATAAAAGAGAAACTGTTCTGGTAAAAGTGGGGGCAGGGCAGGGTGCCGGGAGCCCTGCCTATCTCTGCCTGATCCCTTAAGACGGAAGGTTCTGCGATCCCTGATGTGTTAAGATGGGGGTGCAGGGGCGAGAGATGGGATGCGGTTTCACAGGCATGGGGAGGGGGTCCAGAATGAAGGGGTTGCCCTAAGCCTAAGGCAATCCACTTAAACTTGCCTCATCAGACCATTAAACCTATTAAGTAATTAACCCCCCAGAGTGCCTTCCCATCAATCATCCTGACCCCCCTGAATTCACTTTCTTCCCTGGGCTCACAGAGGCAGCCTGTTGCCTGCCCCCCACCCCTAAACCTGTCACAGAGATGGAGGACCAGTTCTCTATCCCCGAAAGGCTCAAAAAGCTGGGGAGGGCATTCTCACAAAGGACTCTATCCTCTTTTTCCTTCTTTGATTTCAATCCTTATCCTCTCTCCAGCCAGGGTCTCTTCCCCAACTTCCTTCTTGAAGGTGGAAGGTTTTCATCTACTCTGAAGAAAATCGGGTACGTCCCCCATCCCATCTTCTGTGCCCTCTGCCTTCCTCTTCCCCAGGAATCTCTGTATGCAACAGCAGATAGTTTTAGACTGAGTGTGACTTTTGTCCCTGACGGGACGCGGGGCCTTGGGCAAACCACCTCACCTCATGGGGCCTCAGTATTCTCATCAGCAAAATGGGGATGTGATAGCTCTACTCCATAGGGCAATGGTAATTAATTAAGTGATAAACCACAAAGTCCTCAGGCTGGTCTCAGGCGCATGCAATACTTGAGAAACGTTAGCTAGCATCACCTCCACTATCATCATGACTAATACCGATGTCAGAAACACAAGCAAAGTTCTTCAGACAGCGTCTGGCCCTGGGTAAGTGCTCTACAAATGGGAGATGAGCCTCTGAGGTCTGAGGTTTTCATGGGGTGATGGGAGAAGGAGGGGAGATCCCATTTCCTTCATCACTTGCTCCCTAGAAGCTGTCCCAGGCCTTTCTCTGCTTCTTGGAGGAGGAGTGAGCTCTCACTGATGGAAGCGAGACCCTGCCCTGCATCTCTCTGTCTCCCTTCTTTCTCATGCCACTCCTTGCCTTTGCCCTTGATGTATCTCCTCAGTACTGTTTCCTCCCTTCCTCCAACAAATCCTTCCCAAGCACCCACTCTGTGCCAGGCCTTGTTTGAGGTGCCCGTGACACAGCAGGGAACAAGACAGACCATTTCCTCCAAGTCCACTCACTTTTAAAATGTAAATGCATCTCTTTAAAGAGGACACTTAAAAACCACTGCTAATATTCAGAGTCTGAAGGCTGGTTATGTTTTCCCCTCCAGAGCATAGAATATAAACATACAATGGAAAAAAAAAAAAAACAAACAAACCCAAAAAGTTTGTCCATGGATTCTCTTAAGCCACCTTCCGGGGGCTCGAGGGTCCCTGTGGCAGACTAGTATAAAGCAAAAGCCTGCGCTGGAGGCCAGCCTCCTATGGAGAATGACTAGGTGGGATCTCGCACTTGCAGAAACTCAGAATACAGGGCAGGGTCCCCACTGTGGCCAACAGACCCCTCTGACCCTCTTCAGAAGCTTCTGCATGTCTTTCCCATTTGGGTGTACTCTTCCACCCTTCCCTTTAACGCCCCATGTGAGTCCCACGTCCCCCAGGAAAAAGCCAAGGGGAGACACACACCTTCAGCTGAACCCGGAGCCCCCAGACCTCACACGCTCCCACTCGGTCTGAGCAACCAAGGCTCTGCCTGCAAAAAAGTTCTTCCTTCTACTGCAGTAGGATCTAAATGCCAGAACTCCACACCCACCCACCTCCACCCCCCTCTTAGCTTCTCCCCAGCAGTTCAGGCAGCACCCTTTACCCTTGACCATGACTGAAGAGCTAGCGCTAGAGGAGCTCACTTCTCTCCTGCCGGTTTTCCTCCTGCTACGACAACGTCAAGCATTCCCACCTTGGGAAGGGATGGTCCTCCCTCTGCTAGTCTCCCCCTCCCTGTTGTGCCCACCTTCTTCAGAAATGCTTCTGGAGTTTCCAGAAGGCAACCAGTGGCCCTCTCCCCTTAAATACTGGTGACCTACCCAAGAGACTTGGGGTGCTGCGTGGTAAGAGTTGCACTTTTTATCAGAGAGTTGACCCTGATAGGTAGCTTCAAAGAGGGGGTGGGGAGTCACTAATGACAAAGGGAGAGCTGAAGGGCTGGGGGCGTGTTGAGGGGTGTTTTCAGTGACAGGAAGTCTAGGGGGAACCAAAGTTGGGGTGCCTTGCTCGTGGGACCTGCTCTGACTGGAAGGTTGGGGACGTAAGTGTCGGTGTGTTCCGCGGAGGTGTGAGGCGGCGGGGGTGTGATGTTGACATTGTCGTGGGCGCGCGTGGGGATGTGGCTGGTGGAAGACAAGACGACAGGGTGGGGTGTGGGGCGGGAGCAGCACCCCGCTCAGGAGGGCGGGGCCCGCAGGTGTGGGAAGCGGGCTCTCTGTGAATGACGGTGTTGCCGTTCCAGTGAGAAATGCAATACAACCGAAGCAAGGGGGGAACGGCATGCCGAAGGTGTGATGCCCTCTTCGAGCTGTGACACCGCCTCTGAGTGAAAGAAAGGCGGATGGGTAAGATCTCCTCGGGCCGAAGCGCCGCGGGATGGCGCGACAGGCCTCTGATGACGTTCTCGGTGGCACGGATCGCAGTAACGACAGCGATTTTGACGCTTTGCTGTGTGCTTCTTAAATACAGTCCTATTTAACTCACACGACAGCCTGGCGCGGTAGTAACAGATCTTACGGCTCCCATTTTCCAGATGAGGAGACTGAGGTTCGGGCAGTGAAATAACTTGCCTGAGGTCCCACACCAAGCCCATGGCAGTGATGAGAGGGACCCTGGAAGGTCTCACTCTCGGGGCTCTTAACTTTGGTGACATTGTGTTTATGGGAAACAGCGAGGATGTCGGGAGCAAGACATTCGGGGCAAGGGGGTGGGAAGGATGAAGGGTGTGTGTGTGTGTGTGTGTGTGTGTGTGTGTGTGTGTGTGTGTGGTGCGCATGCGCGTGTGTCTATGGGGCGGAAACACCTTAAAGAGTTTCATGGGGCGCCTGGGTGGCTCAGTGGGTTAAAGCCTCTGCCTTCAGCTCAGGTCGTGATCTCAGGGTCCTGGGATTGAGCCCCGCGTTGGGCTGTCTGCTCAGCAGGGAGCCTGCTTCCCCCTCTCTCTCTGCCTGCCTCTCTGCCTACTTGTGATCTCTCTCTGTCAAATAAATAAATAAAATTTAAAAAAAAAGAGTTTCATCTGGACTTCGGGGTTGGGGGGCATGGTTTGTTATTGTCCCACTAGACTACACAGCCCTTTGTCTCTCTGATGAGCGAGTTCCTAACCTGAGTTTCCATTCAACTTCTTCCCCCGAGCCCTCCTGTCCTTAGGTGCCTTGTCCCGCTCCCAAGGGCATCCGGCAGTCTCAGAGCCCAGACATCAGTGGGTACAGCCCCCATCTCCTCTCTCAGCCCCCAAGAACGGGCAGGAGTGGCAGGCAGGCTGGCGCTGCGGGCCAGAGCTCGATCTGCCCCATCTGCCACAACTTGCGGTGACGCCCTGGAAGTCTCCCTCAACCCTCTGAGCCTCGGTTTCCTCACTCAGAAATGGGACTCCCTATAGTGTCTACCCATATAATGCAGCCAGTCTCCTGTGTCCAAATCGCAGCTCTGTCTCTGATTAGCTGACTGACCCTGGGCAAGTTACTTAACCTCTCAGGGCCTCAGTGTGTCATCTGTCAAGAAGGGGAACATAAAAGAATTGTAAGGATTACATGATTGCTCTGTGCTGAGCATTTTCCATAAGACTTCCTGGCGCTCTGCAGGCCATAGATATTAGCCATTATTATAATTTATTTTGGCTAATTATTACATCACAGAGTGTTGAGAGAATTACATGACTTACTGCCTATAAAGCAGTGAGCAGTAATATGGGTAGTGGCCATTACTATTATCCTTGTGGCGACTGCGATTTTCCCACTTGACAGATGGTGACTCTTGAGGCTCAGGAAAGGGGTGAGGTTGACCCAGCATTCCCCAGTCATGACCGTATTATTGTAAGGAGCCCTCAGTTTTGAGATGAAAGTCCTAGATCCTTGCCCAACGCTGTCTCCTGAGTGTTTCCGTAAATGGAGGAATGACCCTTTGCATCTCTAGGCCTCAGTTTCCCTAGGGGTCACCAGGAGGGGAGGCGGAAGAGCCCGGAGGGGAGGGTCCCTAAGGGCTCATCCTAGTTTTCCGGGCTGCTGAGGGAGGCAGGATGCCCAGGGTTAAAGCACATGAGCTCTGGAGCCAGACGGCCCAGAGTTGGATAGATCCCAGCTCCACCAACTTATGAGCCGGGTGACTTTGGGCAAAAGTGGCTTCATTTTGCAGAGCCTGTTTTCCTCATGTGAAAAAGCAGCTCAAATCCTCTCCCCCAGAGGGTTGTATTAGGAAATTAATCCATAGCTCAGAGCCTGACTTCTAGTAAGTGTACTTGGGCCTGACCGTAGCTATTGCTAGGTTGTCATGCTCCAAGCAATCAGCTTTGCAGCGCCTCAGGGCCTTTAAAAGAAAGATGAAACATTGCCCCCCCCCTCCCAAGCAGGGGCCTGGCTGGGCCGCCAGGTCAGGCTCAGGGACCGCCTGGGTCCACGACTCTCTCCAGGACTAGGAATGGCAGTGGGGCAGGAAGAAGGGAAGGAAGTTGGCTGGGACACATTCATGTGTGTGCTGGGGGGTGGGGGGAGCAGGAAGAAGGACAGGAAACTCCCTCCCACCCCTCCCCCAACTTCCCTTTCCTTCAATTTCTGCTGGACACCCCCTCACGGTCAGCCAAGGGGTCCCCGATTCCTGTCCCACCTGGACAGGAGTGGGGAGGGGGGAGGGCGGCGCTGAAATGGAGGAAAGAGACTTGGCTTGCGTTCCATCCAGGGGGGAGGGGGGAGGTCCCCACCCCACCCACTACAGGGCCTGGTGGAGCGGGGAGCATGCACTCTGCCCCAGGCCATCCCTCTCCCATCCGGAGGAAAAGGCCAGAGGAAGCAGATTTTGGCCAAGGTGACCGCAGGGAGGGGCTTGTCTGCTCTGGGGTCTCCCTCCCTCCGTGGAGTTAAGAGGCTGGGCTCGGAGCCTCTGAGAATCCCTACCTCCTTCCTGAGTCCCCCACCAGAGAGACACTCGCTAGAGTTCCCAGCTCGCCTTCCATTCTCTGGTCCACATACCTCGTCAGGTCACACACACAGTGGGCGCCCTCCTGTCTTACACGCGCATACCTTCTGTTGTCAAACACCCAGACATCGCACACGTACACACGCAATCCCTTGTCTCTTTCACACACAGAAGCACTCCCGCATCTCTAGTGTTACATATTCAACCATTTCGCGCATAGCCCCTCACACACAGATACACACACACACACACACACACTCCTTCCCTTTTCATACCCCTTGGGTGTCATATACACACTTTCCCTGTCACACGGGCACTATCCTTCTCTCTCCTTGTTACACACCCTCGTGCGGCTCACCCACAGAGCCCTAACCTCTTCCGTCATACGCCCACCTTCCCTGGTCGCACACGCCCCCTCTGATGTCACTGTTGCACACCTCCATGTGTCACACCCAGCCACAGCCTCTTTGGAGTCACACCCACACCCTTTTCTTGTCACATACCCTCGCCAGCTTTTCCTGGTCCCACCCCACCCCAGACACGCCTGTGTCACACACACTGAACTGCCTTCCTTGATCCGCACAGCCTCTCCCGGCGCACCCCCAGGGCTGGCCCCTCCAGCTTCCCCCACACACCCCCTGGCATGTCACACACACCCTCTCACTCATGTGTCACACTGCCACGGCCCCCTCAAGGGTGACGTGCACACACTTTCCCTTGCCACACGTACCCCCCCTTCGAGGGTCTCAAACACAGAGCCCAGCCCCTCATCTCACCCTGTCTCTTACACACACATACACACACACACACCCTCTTTCCTGTCATATCCATGATCCTTAATGTCACACAGCCAGGCCTCACAGGGCCCACGCGCGCACATACACACAAACACACACACACCTGTCCCAGCCACACATTCTCCCACCTAGCTTTACACACCCACCCCTTCCTCCATCTCATCCAACACACCCACCCAGCTTGTCCCCACGCACAATCTTGCCCATGGCCCACTCATGCCTTTCTCTGGGACAATCCTTGCTCAGGACATCCCCAGGGAGGGAGGCTGGGAAGCTCCGGTCCACAGGCCTCCTCTACTCCTTCCCCTCCCCCCCGCCAGGACACGCCAGCCTGGGAACACCCCTGCCCCGAAAGGGTCACATCACACACCCCTCAAGGACACAGAGACGCCCGCCCAGAAGGACCCACGCCCCCCATCCTTTGAGCCCCCCAAGGACACTTATCACCCCCTCCCCCCCATCCCCTCTCATCGCAGACAAAGCTCCCAGCCCCGGGCAGCGGCGAGAGGGGGAGGGGGTCCGGCCCCCTCCCCAACGCCCCTCTCAGCTCCCGGGTCTAGGGAGCGGCGCCCTTCCCCGCCCCAGAGCCCTTGCACCTGCCACGGCGGGGGGAGGAGGATGGAGAAAGGCGAGGCCCCCTGCCCGCTCCCCCACACCGAGTCGCAACCCTTTCTCACCTCCCGTGTTGCTGCGCTTGGTGCAGACCACCTCGGGGGGCGTTTCGAGGGGCCTCTTGCGGGAATCCGGGGCCTCGGGCTCCATGGGGGGGGCCTGGGGCGGC
>CM052803.1:6810076-6865636 GCA_028533885.1 Nasua narica | reverse complement strand
GGATGTGGGAGGGGGAGGGGGAGGGGGCGGCGGCGGAGGGATGGGGGAGGGGGAACCCTGGAGAGGGAAGGAGGGAGGGAGCTGGTTCTGGGGGGCTGACAGAGCCTGGAGAGCGGATGTGAGCAAGACGGGAGGGCAAGGGGGGTCCCCGATAGGACCCGGAGAGAACTGAGGGGTGGGGTCTCTCTCAAGATTACCGAGGCCGGGAACTGGCCGCGCCACTTGGGGGGGTCGGGACCCCCTTCTTTGCTCCCCCGGCTGGAGGGCCGAGCCCCCCAGACCCTGCTCGGGGCGGGGGGCCGGAGGTGCGGAACCGGAGGTGGGAGGCGGAGGCAGCCGCTAGTGGGGACCCGGGGGGCGGCGGGTGCGGGCGGCAGCGGCGGCAGGGCTGGCGGTGGCTGCTGGCCCGAGCATCTTCTTCCCGGAGGCTCCCACAGCGGCCTGGCCCCTCCCACCCGATCAAAGCCACGCCCATGCCGGTCAGGGCCGCGCCCTTCGGCGCCCCCATTGGTCTGTCCTTGAAGCCTGGACCACGCCCCCTGGGTTGATCACGCCCCTTCCCGCAGCTGGGGAGCGACCAGAATCCCCTAGGCTTGGAGAAGGACCCTGGGCTCCTCCACACCATCACCACCCCTCACCTGAAGTGTACGTTTATTGAGCACTTACTGTGTGCCAAGTCTGGTTCTAAGTAAGCGCTTCACAAACCTTACCGCGTTTAATTCCCAGAGCAACCGACTGTCTAGTACTCTCACTATCCCCATTTTACAGAGAAGGAAACTGAGCCTCAGAGACTAGACATCACTTGGTCGCGATAAGAAATCTCACTTCACCTGTCTCCTACCTCTGACAGCTGGGAAGTTCCCCCTCGAATCTTCCATCTCTTGAAGAATCAACACAGGATTACTGCAAGGGCTCAGGGAATTGAGTCTAATGAATACCTACACGTCTAACACGGTGTGTGGAGCTAGGCTTAACATCCATTTGGCACTCAGGTCAATCAATAGCACTTCCAAACCCCGTGCTGAGTGTCAGACACTGTCCCAAATACTGGGGTACAACAGGGAACAAAAGTCTTGGTCCTTGCAGATAGACTAAGTATTACTGTTCATGTCATTAAAAAAACCTGATTCTCAGACAACAAACCAGACACTCAGGAAAATGGAGTGTGGCTCATCCAAGGGCACACAGGTAGACAGACAGAGAGGAAACTGGGATTTGAACGCAGGACAAGCTTAATTTCAGAACCTGAAGTAGGGGGGCCTTCTTTGGAGTGGATCGTTGCTATTATTCAGTGTTCTCTGGTATATGAATTTTCTTCACCCCGAATTCCGTGTCTTCAAGGATTCTTCCTAGGTCAGCCAGACGCAAGATTAGGCTCAGAGGGGGCCTGGGTGGGGGTAATTGTGGCAGCTGCGGGAGGGGGGCGCTCCCTCTGCTCTATCCTACTCCTGCCCTCCCTTGTCATGCTCTCAGGTCTCCAGCATGGGGAGGGTAGCAGATGGCCTGGGGAGGATGAAGTGGCCTCCCATCTGTCCCCTCCCCCCCATTGTCCCCAGAGCCAAGGGGGATTCAAGGGGGTTGTGGTCCACTGCAGTCTGGATCTTCCCCCTCCGTCTTCCTGGAGGGAGCCGAGGAGCTAGTTGCTATGGAGACAAGGAAGAGGCAAGAGAGATGCAGGGAGGCATCAGGGTCAGGCCGAGCTCCACACCTTAGACCCTTCGATTCACATATACTCCTCCATACAGGTACGTATCCCAACATCCATGGAGTCTGGCATGAATTTCCACATTGCCAGCACACACGCAGCCGCACCCGCCCTCCTGCAGACACACAGGTGTATACTCGACAGTTTCACACAGGCACACGCTGATGTATGAAGAAGACCCACGGGGATAGGTATACACACACACACACACACACACACACACACACACCCATAATGCATAATGCACATTCAGTCATGCGGATCATATATATCACAGGCTCTCATGCAAAAATAGAGAGACACACATCTGATACCCGAGTATGTCCCAGGTGCACATGTTCAAAGCCAAAATAACTCCACACTTGGCCACACATACCCTGAGAAGTTACAAGTACATGATCAAAGCCGTAAGACATAAACAGCCTATGTTACATAAGGCATACATGTCAGTGACATGTGATATGTAGACGGACAAACAGACCCAATCCTGCCTTCCACGCAAACTGGGTAACCACACACATTCAGATACATGGCTCTCGTAGTCAAATTCACAAAATACACGGGACCTCACGGGCCACTCAGCGACATGCTCCACACACACGGAAATCCCCAGTATTGGTCAGCCCCCCCAAGTCATGCCTGCACCCCAGCTCACACACCCCCCCAAGCCCTCCCATTTGGACACACACGACAGCACGGTTGGTCACGCACTCACACTCACACACAAACACAAACCTCCTCCTAGATATTTTTAAACCCAGGCTAGTTCTGCTGCTATGGCAACCGCCCCAAACCCATTGCCATAGCAACCTAACGTCAGCTTTCCAAGCACCAAATCCTGGGGGATTGCAGGGCCCCAATCAGAGGCCAGAGGAGGGGGCTGCCGCACCCTCTGCCATCATCCGTGCCCCCCCAGTACCTCCACCCCCCGGGTCTTCAGGGGAGCAGTCACCTTAGGGTGGGTAGGGAGGGGCTGGAGCCAAGGATAGAAGACCCCCCTCAGACCAAGCTGAGGCAAAGGCACCCCCTTGCGGTGCTTTCTCCTCCTGCTCCATCAGAGCTTTTGGGGGGCCTCATGGGGCAAAGGTCGGCCTGCCCCGACACACATAAACCTGGGTTTGAATCTTGGCTCTGTCATTTACATGCTGTGTGACTTGGGCATGTCCTTACCCTCTCTGAGTCTCATGTTCCTTAATTTGGAAAATGTTCCTGCTGTTGCCATCAATACTAATACCCCAAGGGCTATTGTGACTCAGCCTGATCTGCGTCCAAATTCTCACTCTCCCCTTTTCTAGCTGTATGAATTCAGGCAAGGGCCTCTGGGTCTCCGCAACAATGTTGAGGGGCACAGAGTAATGTAATTACATAGGGCTGTTGGGATGATTCCCAGCAAAGGGGTGTGGCTGCCGAGCTAAGAACTTTGCATGTATTCCAACTTATTGAAGTTGGGTAAGTACTATTGTTATTCTTATTTTGCAGGAAAGGAAACTGAGGCCCAGAGAGGTTGCCTGAGATCACACGGTTTTGAAACATGAGATTTGAACCCAGGCAGTCAAAGACAGGGCTTTAGCCATTTCTCTCTCCTGCCACTTAAAGAAGTTTGGAGAAGGCATGATAGAATGGTGGATTCCTGGAAATACTTGCTAGCCTCAGTTTTCCTGCCTGCAAAATGGGAGTTCCGATGGTACCTCCCACTGGTGTTGGAGGATCTATGAGGCACCTTGCATCTGGGGTGCTGAGAATGGGCTGGCAAACCTGAGTGCTCCGTGTAGACGGGGAGCAGATAGGGAGGGGTAGGGCAAGCCAGCAAGTGGGTAGTCTGAGGAGGGAGGTCGGCTCTTCTTTCCCAGCCTTGTGATCTCGGGCACGGGTTTTCTCTAGTCTGAGCCTCATCTCATCACCTGTCAACGGAGAATTGTAACAGTGCTTAGGGTATGGCAAGGAGGCCAAGAATCAAAGCAGGTGAAACCACTTGGCCCAGGTCCCAGCCAGTGAAGAGAGAAATCTGAGCTGATATCAATAATCTCCATCCCGTCTGTGCACGGGATTTAGGAGTCTGGACTACAGAATGCAGGGTTTTGCAAACTGTTTTGACCCACGATGAGAGATATTATGTCACGATCGAATGCATACAACCCTGAATCAAAGGTTTCATGAAATCATACTTCGCCTATATCATCGTCTGTACTGCATCTACACCACGTGCACAGACTCTGATCTACTCTTTCCTACTGAAAAATGTTGGTTGATTTCACAGTCCCCTAACCGGTTGCGACCAACAGTACGAAAAACCCTCGTGTAGCAGTTATGAGGTGCAATCCTGGAGTCATTGGAGGAGTTTACGCAGGGGAGTGACATGAGCATCAACAGGGCAATGGGGGAGGAGGGGCCAGCCAGAACAGACTCTGGGGACGAGGGGGCTCTTTGCCCGACCCTAGCAGGGGCAGGAAAGATGGAGAGATGTGATCAGAAGCCAACGCAGGAAAAGTTAACAGTGTTTTGAACACAGTGTATGGTGGTTATGAGCATCAGACTTGAAGACAAAGCCTTACTCATCCATTTGACAAAAATATTTATTGAGCATGTGCTGTGTGTTGGGCACTGTTCTAGGCATTGGAGATACAGCAGTGAACAAAATAGACACAAATTCCTGATCCCATGAGATCACATTCCAAGGAAATAGACAATCAACCTGCAAAAGAAGTAAACCATACAGATGATAAGGACTGTGGAGAAAAATACATCCAGGAAGGGGGATGAGGGGTCGGGGCACAAGGGGGTGAGAGTAGGGCTTTGGGTATAAATATAGTGGACAGGGGAGGCCTCACTGAGGAGGTGGCATTTGAGCAGAGACCTGAAGGAGGAGGAGGTGAGGGAGTGGACCATATGGGTCTCTGGGGGGAGAGGGGTCTAGCCAGAGAGAAGAGCAGGTGCAAAGGCCCTGAGGCAGGAGTGCACCTGGCATGTTGGAGGAAGAAAGAGGAGCCCAGGGAAGCTAGAGCAGAGTGGGGGAGGGGAGAGTGGGAGGAATGAGGCCAGTTAGGCAGGGAGCAGACTGTGTGGGGCCTCACTGAGACAAAGTCTTAGCTTTGACTCAGAGTGAGATGATCACTGTGGGAGAGGTTTGAGTAGAGGAGGGATGTGAGCTGACATAGGCTTTATCACAGATCCTTCTGGTTGTGTATGAAAAACACGGTATGTGTGTGGGGGGGTGGAGGGTAGAAGGAGCCCAGCGAGAAGGTGACTATGACTATCCGGGTAAGCAGTGCCGGTGGCTGGTTGGACCAGGGTGATAGGTAACCCTGCAGGTGGGGAGACATTGCCAGAGTCCTGGTGCTCCTACGTGGCTTTGGGCAAATCATTTCACCTCTTCAGAGTCTCAGTTTCCCCACTTACAAATGGGGGCGGATAATAAAGCACCTACCTCTCAGGGCTCCTGTCTGATCTCAGTGTGACAGTGCGCGGACAGCCTTTGGCCCAGAATGTTCGCTCAACAAACACTACCCGCCATTGTCACTGATGTTAGGCCCCTCCTTCCCAGACCAGAGAAATTCTATGTCCTGTCCAAGGGGATTTCGGGGAGGAGGATTATAAAGAAGACGTTGGTCCTTGAATAATGATTGTATATTTATCTGATCCTGAGACTATTTGAGTCCGAGAATCTTGGACCAAAAATACTTGCCCTGAGGGGGCCTTTAGGGGGGTCTTTTATTCCTATCAGGCCCTTTGTACCATGAGAAACAGAGACCCAGAGAATAGTTTTATCCTGCCCAGGAGCCCACAGTGAGTTGGGGGCTGAGCCAGGGCTAGAATCCATCCTCGTGGTCTGTCTCCCAGGCCTGTGTTCCCAGTCCTGGCTGCCTCCTTGGTGATTATGGCATCTGACCGAGTCCCCTCCCCCACCCCTCAGCCTCAACATCTTCCTATGACTTCCGACTGCCTCCGGGATAAATTCCAAACTCTCCCCGTCACTCAGGCCAAAAACCTCGCATTCGCCCTTGACACCCCCTCTTTCCCTCACACCTACATCCAGCCATCAGCAAAGCTTTTCTGCCGCACCCTTAGGGTCTCAGTCTGACCCCATCTCGCCCACCCCATTTGTCATCACCACCGCGGTGCAGGCCCCCAAGGGCTCCCCACTGGGCTCTCTCATGGGAGCCTCTTTCTGGGCTCCCCGCTTTTACTCTTGCCCCCTTTCCACAGCAGTCAGAGCCAGCCTTTTAAAAGGCAAATCAGGGGGCGCTTGGGTGGTTCAGTGGGTTAAAGCCTCTGCCTTGGGCTTGGGTCATGATCTCAGGGTCCTGGGATTGAGCCCCACATCGGGCTCTCTGTTCAGCGGGGAGCCTGGTTCCCCCTCTCTCTCTGCCTGCCTCTCTGCCTACTCGTGATCTCTCTCTCTGTCAAATAAATAAATAAAATCTTTAAAAATAAATAAATAAAAGGCAAGTCAGATCATACACTGTGTTGTATCCAAGAGAAAGAAAAATGGGTTCTCATAAGAACATCCAGGAGCAATAAAGATTTCTTGCCTTAGGTTTGTAGGAGAAGAAGGAGCTTTCTATGTTATCTCTCTCAAAGGTGTGCCTTTACAAAGATTAGGGTGGGTGGATGCCTGGCGGGCTTAGTCGCTATAGCACGTGACTCTTGATCCCGGGTTCTGAGTTTCAACCCCACCTTGGCATTAAAAAAATTAAAAATTAAAAAAAAATATATATATATATAGTGAGCGCTGTGAATTGTGTAAAACTGATGAATCACAGACCTGGACCCCCGAAACAAATAATACATTATATGTTAATTTAAAAAATCATAAAGAACTATACTACTTATTTTCAAAAAAAAAAAAAAAAAAAGTACAGCAAACAAAACCACAGGGAATTTGAGTCCCTTGGGTTTGAGTTGGGATTTGAACCCTTGGTGGCCTGGCTGCAGGGTGGCCCTCTTTTGTTTTTTTTTTTAAGACATTATTTATTAATTTGAGAAAGAGAGAAATCATGAGATGGGAGAAGGTCAGAGGGAGAAGCAGACACCCCGTGGAGCTGGGAGCCCGATATGGGACTCTATCCCGGGATTCTGGGATCATGAGCTGAGCCAAAGGCAGTCTCTCAACCAACTGAGTCACCCAGGCACCTTGGGGTTGACCTCTTAACAGCTTTACCACCCTACCTCTGTTTCTTGCTGGTCCCTCTTCTCTGATCAAGTTTCTCCCAGGTACATGCACTCCCCCCACCCCCTCACCCCCACCATCTCCCCCTCCCTGGGAGTCTCCATGCTTCCCTACTTTGGAACCACAAGCGCACAGATGTGAGCCAATTCTATGCAATCATCATTGGTTGAATTTAATTTTAGAAATTTCCCCCTTTCATCTCCCCCCGCCCATAAGCAGCCACTCTGGCATGCTTAATTTTTGGCCTCCATCCTTCTTCTGTTCTTTTTATTAAGATCCATGTGTACCCTTACAGTTAGTTTCTTTGTGTGTGTTTCAAATTTGCAACAGTGTCATTGGGCCACAAACCTCATTATCTTTCTTTCATTGTGTTTTAGGAGAGCTTTCTGTGTGGCTATGCCTATTTCTAGCTCAGGATGAGTGAGTCTTGAAAGGATTCTGAGAGGCTGCCTGGGTTTAAGTAACCCACCAGGCTGCTCCCTAGTTGAATGCCCTGGGGGAAGTTTCTTAATCTCTCTGGGTAGAATGGGAGGTTGTCAAATAATGACACTTTTGGAGCGCCTGTGTGGTTCAGTCGGTTGGGTATCCGACTCTTGATTTTGGATCAGGTCATGATCTCAGGGTCGTAGGATCGGGGCCCAGTGCCTTGGGCTCACGGACTGGGTGTGGAGCTTGCTTAAGATTTTCTCTCCAGGGCGCCTAGGTGGCTCAGTTGGTTAAGCGACTGCCTTCAGTTCAGGTCATGATCCGGGAGTCCGGGGATCGAGTCCCATATTGGACTCCCAGCTCTGCGGGAAGTCTGCTTCTCCCTCTGACCTTCTCCCCTCTCATTCTCAGTCTCTCTCTCTCTCTAATAAATAAATAAATAAAATCTTTAAAAAAAAAAGATTCTCTCTCCCTCTTAAAAAAAAAAAATATATATATATATATAGCACTTTTCTCATAGGATCATTGCCAGCTGGTATCTTAAAGCGTTTAGCATCAGGCATTTACTAAGCACTGCAGTGACGTTTGAATCTTTCTCTTCTCTATGGCTGTGGGGTATCCCTCCATATAGTCCACATTGTGCTTCTCAAGCCCTAAAATTCCCTCCAACGTGGACATCAAATTCCCTCCAAGCCTTTGCCTCTGAACTGCACTCAATCCGCATCCTCATTCGTACGTCACGTACAGACCTGTTGGAGAGTGGAGAAATTGGGTTGCCAGGCATCCCCGTCTTTAATTTCTCCGAGAATTCCACACTGCTCTCTAGCAAGGTTGCCCCTATTTACACCCGTGCCGGATGACCCCTTCTTTCATATATCGCTCCAGAACTCGGTGTTCCAAGACCACCTAATTTTGGCCAATCTAGTGAATGTGAAAAATGTCGCTTTAGGTACTGATGTAGATCAGTTTAGCTTCCCCAGGCATCCTTATTCTTCCTTTCCACCCAGAATTACTACAAACACGTGCAGCCGTGTGTGTGTGTGTGTGTGTGTGTGTGTGTGTGTGTGTGTGTGTAAGGCTTTGAATACTAATCCATTCAAGCATTAAAACTTTAGTTCCTGTTACAGTAAAAAAGGGATCATAATAACACCTCTCCCATAGATTGTTAAAGGGATTCGATGATATGATAATCGCCATGGTTATTTGGTGATTCCTCCCTGGCAGATGTTGTGTTAGGAGCTTTACGTGTATCAACCTATTTATTACACACACACACACACACACACACACACACACACAGAAAAACCCAAAAAACCCACAAAAAACCACTACGAGGCCCATCTGCTGTTATCATCCCCATTTTACAGATGAGAAAACTGAGACACGGAGAAGTAGACTATAAGAAGCAGAGCTGGGATTCAAACCCAGACAGAGTAGGCTCATCAACCACCTCACTGCCTCTCACTGAGACATCTAGGAAAAGCACTTATAGCTTAATGATTGCTCTATATAATCAGCTGTAATAACCACAAAGGACAATCCAAGGGGGGCTTGGGCTATGTTTGCTGATGACCTCAGTCAATCCGATCATGGTTTATCTATTGGGACATTTTATGAGCATAATAATTATAGCACCTCACATTAAAAAAAAATCATATTAGGGGCGCCTGGGTGGCTCAGTCCATTAAGCATCTGTCTCTGGCTCAGGTCATGATCTCAGGGTCCTGGGATCGAGTCCTGCAGGGAGCCTGCTTCTCCCTTTCCCTCTGCTTGCCACTCCCCCTACTTGTGCTCTCTCTCTCTTTCTCTCAATCTCTTTTGTCAAATAAATAAATAAAATCTTTAAATTTTTTTTTAAGATTCATGTTAAGGTGTGGGAAATCTGGACCTGCCTGGGGCTCTGTCTCTCTATCCATAAATGGATAGGATTGAACAAGACCTGGATCCCTTCTCTTTTCATAGCCCTTCTATTTCCCAAATCAAAGCACTTCTAGCCATTAGAGTTGTCCTCCTTTCTAGAACTCCCTGGGCACCAGGTTCCATTCCCAGCTTTTATGTCAATGAGACCCGTGGGCAATTCTCACCCAGCTCTCTGCCTACCCTGTGCCTGCAACGGCTGAATGTGGTTGGACACAAACACACGCTACGTGATCACCTGCCTGGGAACCGCCTAGAAGCTCTCTTCATGTCCATTCACTCTCCCATGCTCCTGGAATAACGACACATCTTCTCCTCCTACCTTGGACCTCTAGCCCCACCCCACTCCTCATTCTCACCCTGGACCCTGCTCCATTCTCAGAGAGAGGAGAGAAACCATCAGAATATTCCTAGGACATCCACCTACCACCTGCACCCGAGACCCTATTCTCTGCCTTCACTCCTGTTAGATACGGAAGTACTCTCAATAGACACTAGATCCCATCCTCTCTTGTCTATTAAGGGACATAAATCAAGCAATTCTCCCCTCTCTCTCCTGCACCATCCATTGTCCGCTCTCTTCTGGATCGTTCTCGGCATAAAACATGTTTTAATACAAATATGCTTTATTAATCTCATCTAGCTACAGCTCCAGAGTTTTGCTGTTCTTCACGGTTTTATAGCAAAATCTGGGGAAAAAAAAAAAAAAGAGAGAGATCTCTACTAATATCTCCTGTTCCTTTTCTCAGTCCTTCTTGAATCACCCCAACCAGCGTTTGGCTTCACCACTTGGCCAAATCAACTCTTGAGGTTACCGGTGACCTCCATGTGGCCTGTCCAGTGGCAGTCCAGTGACCTGCCCTCGTGTCACCTTCTCACTAATAGTCACACCCTTTTCCTAGGTTTATTTTCTTCCCTTGGTTCCCAAGACTCTCCACACTCATGATTTCCTCCTGTCTCACATCTGCTCCTTCTCTGTGGTTTCTTTGCGAGCTGAGGGCCGGGAGGGAGAGAGAGAGAGGAAAAAGGAGGCAGAGAATGCCAAGCAGGCTTCACACCCAGCACAAAGCCCCATGCAGGGCTTGATCTCACGACCCAGAGATCATGACCTGAGTCAAAATCAAGAGTCGGATGCCTAACCCGACTGAGCTACCCAGGTGCCCCATCTTTAACTCTTGGGACTCAGCACTTGGTCTTCTTCTCTTGGCCTCCCAAATTTATAGATCTCTCTAGGCTGGACCTCACCCCAGAATTCAGACTCATATACTCAGTGAGCCTCTCAACACTTCCACTTGGAAATCTCTTAGGTGCTCCATGGTGTCCAAAACCAAACTCCCGATCCCTGCTTCTCCCTGCCCCCCACCTGCTAGTCATCTAATCTCAATAAATGGAAACTTCATCTTCGCAGCTCCTCAGATCAAAAAGCCTCACAGTCATTTCGACTTGTTTCTTTATCTCCCTACTGACACCCAATCCATCAGCAAATTCTGTCAGCTCTACCTCTGGAAGACGTGCAGATTCTAACCACATCTCCTCACCTCCACTGCCACCACCCTCCCCTCATAAAAGCCGCCATTGTCTCTCATTTGAATGATTTTTAAAAAATCTTTTGGTTAAAAATATTAACCATTTTAAAGGGCACAAGCCAGAAGCATCTAGTACACTCACAGTGTTATGAAAGCATTATCTCCACTTAGTTCCAAAACACTTTCATCATCCCCAAAGGAGACCTCACACCCACTAAACAGTGACTCCCCCATTCCCACCCCTACCCCCACCCCCAGTCCCTGGCTCCGCTAATCTGCTTTCTGTCTCTACGGATTTGCCTACTCTGGACATTTTATGTGAATAGACTCATGCGATGTGTGACCTTTGTGTCTGGCTTCTTTCACTCAGCATGTTTTCCAGGTTCCTCCATGTTGTATGATGGACCAATGCTCCATTCCTTTTTATGGCTGAATAATATTCCATACCATAGATATACCATACCTTGTTTATCCTATCTATGGATAGACATTTGAGTTGTTGCCACCTTTTGGCTATTACGAATGGTACTGCTGTGAATATTCACGTACAGATTTTTTTCCATGTACAAATATTTGTTTGAACACCAGTGTTCAGTACTTTTAGGTCAACATCTAGGAGTGGAATTGCTGGGTCATATGGTAACCCTATGTTTGACTTTTTGAGGAACTGCCAAAATGTTTTCCACAGGTGGCACTACTTTATTTCATTCGAATTGTTTTAATAGCCGATTCTTTTTTTTTAACAAAAGATTTGTTGGTTTATTTGAGAGCGAGATGGTGGGGAGGGAGAGGGAGAGGAGAGGCAGAGGGAGAGAGAAACTCAGGCCGACTCCATGCTGAGAGCAGAGTCCGATGCGGGGCTCGATCTCACGACCCATGAGATCATGACCTGAGCTGAAACCAAGAGTTGGATGCTCAACTGACTGTGCCACCCACGTGCCCCTTTGACAGTCTATTAACATAGCCACCAGCATCATCACTTAACACATGAGTAAGAAAGTGTCCCTGCTGCCCTCAACCTTCAATGGGTCCCATCTCAGAGCAAAACCCAGAGACCTCACTGTGGCTTACAACACCCTACATGACTTGACCCCTGGCTCCCTCCCAGGTGTCTTACTACATACTTCACTCACTCAGTATTGATTTCCTCCCTGTTATTTTTTTTTAATTTTATTTTTTTTTAAGTAAACTCTACCCCCAACATGGGGCTCGAACTCACGACCCCTACCGTTGTACCTGCAAGGCTGGTTCCTTTACTTTCTTCAGGTCTCTCTTTTAAATCACCTTCTCGGAGACACATCTGACCACCCTATCCCCTTCACTCTTTATTTTCTCCATAGCATCTACCACAATCTGACATATATACATTTGTTTGTTTATATTTTAATTCTTTGTTTCCCTCTCACAGGGCGTGGACTTTTTCTCTTTGTTCACTGATGTACCTCTCCCTAACACCCAGAAAAGTGCCTGGAGCATAGCAGATGCTCAGTAAATGCTTGATGAATGAAGGAATGAATTGAACTCCATTTATGAATGAAGAAAGCAAAGCTCGAGGAAGAGGCATGACTTATGGGAGCTTCCACAGCTGATGAGAGGATGCTTTAGGATTCCTTTTCTTTTTTTTTTCTTCCCCAGTGTGTCTTGGATTCTAATCCAAGAGGACCCCACAACCAGTTGGTGGCAAATGCAGGACTGACCCTTAAGCTTCAGGGCAAGATTTTTCACAATAGCCTCTGGCACACAATGGATACTTAAGCGCGGTGATTGGTGTTCAGGATGGGTTTATAGCCAAGCTCATGCCAGCTACAGGGCCCTGATTTGCAAAGCTCCTTCAGTGCGTTCCTAAGGTCTGAAGTCTTCATCACATTTGCAAAAGGAAGGATATTTAAAATGCAACTGGTAAAGACTACTGTCTTTTTGCCATTCTACCTCCCCCCTGTTGCGCTTCTCTTTACCGTGGGTGGTGCTGGAGTAGCCTCAGGCATTTGTGGGATCTAGCAGAAAGGAAGGTGAGTTGAGGATGCATTTAGGTTGGGTTTCATGGGATATGGAGATGTGGTTCATAGCCGCTTTCAGATATACTTAAATTACCTAACTAGCAGTTCTGCTTTAGGAATGGCTTCTAGGAATGCTCCTATTGTGAGAGGTGCTAACTCAGTAGGTACAAGGCCCATAGTCTATTGCCGCAAGACCCTGTGCTCTAGTGGCTTACTGCACAAACACCTGTGCAAAAAAAAAAAAGTTCCATCAAGCATAGGAGAGGAAAGATCATTTACTTTTCTCTCTGCAGATTGGGATATTATGAGATAAGTATATGCAGCCAAAAAAGTAGGCGACTACCAGAAGAGGTGTGTCAGGCAGTAAATTAATAAAAACATTACGTTATATTTTGCAATGCTTGTGGTATTCGTCAGCTCTTTTAAATATGTAATTTGTTATTTCATATTCTAAATTTTCACGCTCATACCCAGCTTTTTTTTTTTTTTTTTTTTTTTTTAGAGATAGTGCGAGCACCAGCTGGGGTAGGGGCAGAGGGAGTAGCCGACTCCCTGCTGATCAGGGAGCGGGATGCGGGGATCCATCCCAAGATCCTGGGACCATGACCTGAACTGAAGGCAGGGGCTTAACAAACTGAGCCACCCAGGGGCCCCTCATACCCAATTTTGTGTTAGTAATTTCGTTATTCTTTTCTTAAGGAACGCCCCCTTCCCCTACTCCCCCACCAAACTCTGTAAGTTCTATCAGCCCTGTTGATGACTCATTGGCTCAGAATAAAAATACGTTCCCAAGCTGTGCGATCCTCGGGCAGTGGCTGTACCTCTCTGAGATTGTTTCCTTAATATCAAAATGGGGACCATAATAGTCCCTACACCGCAGGGTTGTTGTTAAGTTTAAATAAGCCAAGGCCTGCAAAGTGCTTAATGCTGGATCGGAACCGACTGAGCAATGATAAACCTCTGCCCCACTTTATGCAGAGACTTCCCCGCAGCCTCCCAACACCCGGCGGCAAGACCCTCCTGTGCGCATGTGCTCCCGACTCTCCTCCAGCCCGCCCCTCCTCTTGGGCGCGTCTAGTCCGCTGCAGGGGGTGATGGGCGGAGTCAAGGGTTACTTCCTGGATTTCCTCTCCCCCCCACCAAGGAACAACCCTCTGCATGATTGGCAGTAGGAATTAGCCAGTAATGATTGGAAAGAAGACCGACGACCAGACCCATTTAGGAATCGTTCCTCCGAGTTGGCCAATTGCAAGCTTTGGAGGGCGGGTTCGTCTCTGAGGCGGGACACGGAGTGAGAGGCGTCTGTTTTGACTAATGAAAACTCGGCTGCGTGTGACCCAGGGCCAGTCAGAAGCGAGAAGGCCGGATCTTGGGGCGGGGCTGGAGCTTCGGCGGTTGAGCCGCTCGCGAGGAGGGGTGTCTGTGGAGAAGGTGAGAGGCGGCGAGAGTGGCGGGTGCGCGGGCCAGGGTGGCGATCCTGGGGGGAGGGGATGCTTTGGGGGAGGGTGGGCTGCGGTAGGCAGGTGACCCGGCACTGTAGGAATCGGAGGGGGTGACGTTTAACACGGATAGGCGCTTTGACGAGGGTTTGTGAGGGTTAGCGTCTGAGTTGGGGGGCATGTTTTGTTTCTCGCAGGAGGGTCTTTAATGGGGAAAGTGTGTAAAGCTGGAGACAGCAGGCGGTAAAATACAGAAATTCTCCTGTAATATAGCCTTGTGATTTAATGGGAGGTTTTGAGGCGAGGGGTTATTTTCGCGCGGGGTGGTGGAGCGGAGATCCTTGAGATGAGTTAGGACGGGCTTTGATTTGGGTGGAGGGCAGGTGAAGCTACGCGGAGGGAGAGAATGAGTGAGGACTTTGAGGATGGAGGCGTGCTTTAGCGGGGTGTGAAGCCATATGATACATGGAGCGTTTATTTAGGGCTTACTATGTGCCAGGTTTTGTATGAATGACTTTTCAACATCCTAATACCCCTCCCGGTGGTTAAGGCTGTGGGATCTGGAATTGGGTTGCCTGAGTTTGAATGCTGGCTTTGCCACTGGTCCTGCCGCTTCGGGCAAATTCTTTAACCCTCTGTGCCTTGGCTTTACCATCATTAGAATGACCTCATCTCTTTTCTGTCTGTACCACTCACCTACTGTCCTCACCCAGTCTCTTGGCCTCACATGCTCTTTATATAATGATAACTCCCAAGTGCCCATCTGCAGTCTGGATTTCTCCTCTGAACTCCAGACTCATTTGTTCAATGACGACTCTTCTCTACTTGGAAGTCCAACTGACATCCATGCTTTAAAAACTTGTCCCAAACCAAACTTGTAGCTTCTCCCTTTCAACCTCTGAACCCAGCTGATGGCAGTTCCATTCTTCCAGGTACTCAGGGCAAAAACCTTGGAGTTGTCCTTGACTCTGCTTTTCCCTTGCCTGCGTGCCATCCGCCGATCAGCAAATCTCATGGGTCTATCTTGAGGACACTTCCAGAACCCAGCCCTATCTCACCACCTCCCTTGCTACTGCTCTGATTCATGCCATCACAAGCCCTTACCTGATCTGTTGCAGTGGCCTCCTCGCTGGGCTCCTTGCCTCTCAACTGGACCCCACAGTCGGGGGTTCCTGTTGAAACAGAAGTAAGATCATGTTGCTCCCTGGTCCAAGCACTACCATGGCTCCCACCTCACACAGTACAAGACCATGCCAAGCCCACAGGGCTCCACCTGATTCAGCTCCCTCTCCAGGCTGCCCTCAAACTCCTGCCATTCTCCCTTGTTGACTCTGCCTCAGCTCCCCGGCCTCCTCGTTCTTCAGACATAGCGAATACATTCCCAGCTGGGGAATGTCCTTGCTGTGCCCTCTGTCTGGACAATGTTCCCTCTAGATGTCTACATGGCTTCTCTTTTACTTCCTTCAGTATCTCTGTTCAAATGTCAAATCCATAGACAGCCCCTGGCCGACCACCCAAGCTAAAATAGCTCCTGTTACTCCCAGGCCTCTTATCACCTGGTTTTGGTTTTCTTCGGTTAACACCACTACCCAGCATCTATTAGGGTTTGTTTATATCCCCTGGCTTCTTAGGTTCCCAACCCCCACTAGAAGGTCGACTCCCTGAGAATATAGAACTTAGCACCTGGAAGGGCCCATAGATGCTTAAAAAGTGTTACTCATGTATTATATTATCCTCAGCACCATTTCTGGGGGTGGGAGGGAGGGGTTCCCTGTGCTGTAGGGCAGGGTTGTTGAACTGGGAGACTCTTGGGTTGGGTGGTGGGGTCAAGATGGGGTAATAAACTGGGCAGACTGTAGTATCCAGGGGCAGAAGCTCTCAGATCTCAGTGCTGGGGGAACTTGTAGGAAATGCAGATTCCTGGGCCCCCTTCCAGAAGTTCTACTTCTTTAGATTTGGGATCATGCCCAAGAGCCTGCTTTTTTTTGTTGTTGTTGTTTTTTGTTTTGTTTTTGTTTTTATCAAGCACCCATGTTCATGCCGAAAGTCTGCAGTCCTCCCTTGAAGAAACAGACCAGTTTGGAGCTTGGACTGGAGTCTCTCATCATTAAACTCCCCTTTGTGGCTGCCCCTCCACTGGGCGGTGCTGGGGCCACTGGTGATTGGGATAGCTCCTTACCTAGCCTGGGAGTCAGAGAGGGCATCTGACAGGAATGGACATTGGAGCTAGGACCTGGTGACAAAGCAGGGAACTGAGGGGAGAGGTTATCTGCAGTGCTTAGAACCCCGTTTCCTGGCCTATCGCATAAATTCACAAGTAGTCCCCAATCTGTGCCAGGCCCAGGGTGCCAAAGGTACAAGAATGATCAAAATGGTTCTGCCTTCTTGGGCTTCTGGTCTGTCAACTACTCGTCAGCTAGTTGCCCGGATGGTGAACTGCTGACCGGGTGCCAGGCACTGTCTGAAGCTCCATACATGTATAAATTAATTTAATCCCCACAATCATCCTATGTGAGATGGGAGCTCTTGTTATGTCTACTTTACTGATGGAAGAAGCCCAGAGAGGCTTAAGTGCCTTGCCTTGAGTCACATTGTGGTTAAGTGGTGGAGCGGGAGCTGAACCCGGAGTCCTTGTCGTGCAGTGTGTGTCATGCCCGAGGTACCAGGCCACACATAAGGATTGGTGCCTGGAGGGAAAGGAGCAGAGAGTTATGGGAGGAAACAGAATAGTAGCTGGGTAATGGGCAGGGAAACTAATGTGCCAGCCCCTCACTGCAGGATTCTAGGTAAACCTCAGTTTCATCCTTTGTAAAATGGGGGATGGTTATAGCATCTACCAGAGAACAGAATTAAGGACAAGTCACCGGTTGATGGGTGTGCGTAGTCCTTATCTAAGGCAAAAAGTGTTTGAGGGATAGTAGGGGAGGGTATTTGGATATTCTGGGGAGGGGGCTGCAGTGTGCACTATGGAGGGGCAGATCGTGGGGAGTCCTTAAAGGCTTCTGTGTTTATATTTCCAGGGGGACAGGGTGGAAGGCTCTTGCCTGTATTCTGGGGGAGTGCAGGGTGAAGGGAAGGGAATTCTAGCCAGATAAAACTCGCATGGCGGGGAGGGGTCACTCAGGCCAGTGCGTGGATGAGAGGTGGGGGGGTGTATGATGTATAGGACAGGCCATCTAGGTCCTGGTCAGGCTAGAATATGTAGTGTTGGCGGAAGAGGGTGCTGCAGACAGTGCAAAATAGCCATCGGGGTTGGGGGCTGACAGGTGGTGATTTACCCGTGTCCTGTGTGGGAGATGGTGATGCGGATTTGTTTTTGGGGGAGCCCAGCGTTGAAGAGTCTCAGCTTCCACCCTAGGGCCAGGACTGTGAAATCGGAAATATCCCGGGAGCGCTCTTGGGAGGAGGAGGAGCCAGGGACCGTGATGTAACCCTGGAAACCGAGAGGGGAGTCACTTTAGTGAAAGATGAGAGGGAAAAGCCCCGGGGTCGGAAAGCTGAGTGTGCTTGTGCGTGCGTGCGTGCGTGCGCGCGCGTGCGTAGTGTATGCGCGTGTGCGCTGAAGCCATGATGTCACGAGGCTGGAGAAATGGGGTCAGGTGTGTGGGCCAGAGTGGGGTGCTTGCGGAGCGCGCAAGGTTGAGGAGCTGACGTCACAGGTTGGCGGGGGCGGGGCCTCGAATGCAGGGTCTGGAAGCTGAGACCAAGAGCTAGGAGAATCTTGGGACTGGAACGAAACCAGCAACCAGGATGGGCCACTGGTCACAGAGCAAGGATGGAGGAAGCAGGTAGAAGGACAAGGTGGGGGGGTCAGAAGCGGGGAGGGGCCTGAGGAATCCCAAAATTGTTGGGGGGAGCAGGGAGGGGTGTTCTGGGAAGGTTCTGCAGGGAAGAGGTGGGAAATATGGGGAGGAGGGAGGGTTTACATAGAATTTGGGAGGGAGCAGAATCCAGGTGAAATATGGGGATAATGTAACAGGCTGAAAATGGGGTAGATCCCCATTGTGGAGTAGAACCTTGGGCAAATATGCAGGCAGAATCCAGGTGGAAAAATAGGAGGGAGCAAGATTTAGGTAGAATATGGGGGAAACCGTCAGGAGAACATGGGGGCTGGTGTACAGAGAAGGGGAATGTGGCCCCCTACAGCCCCCCCCCCCCAATCTGGAAGAGCCAAATGGCAGTAAGGGACTTGGGGAAGGGAGTGGAGAGGGCTGGTTTCAGGAATATGGTAGAAGGGGTGAGGCTGAAATATGGAGGGAGGGAGGGAGGTTCTGCAGCGGGGAGGGGAGGGGAGCCCAAAATCTCTAGGCTCTCTGGGGAATGAGTGATGGGGAGCTGGCAGGGGTGTGGGGTTTATTTCATCAGAAATTGTTGAGCGCTCACGACAAGCGGAGAAGAAGGGAAGAGGGGAGGAGAGCGGAGGAAGTTTGTGGAGGTGTAGGAGTCAGGTGTGTGTAAGGGGACAATGGAATTCAGGGAGAACATTCAGGGGCTTAATATCTGGGGACCAAGGTAAAGGCTAATGACATCAGGGCAGTTGGATACGGAAATTAGTGAAGGGTTGCTATTCTCTGCAAGAGAATGGGGAGCTTATGCAGGGGTGTGGGGAAGGAGGAGAACAGGGCTGGGTGGTGGGGATGGGGTGGGACGGGCCCCTTTATACCTCTGTCTCCTCCCTGGAGTTGGGTACCACGAGTGGGATGGTGAATTGGTCAGTGAAGCTGCGGCTCCTCAGGCGTTCTGCGGGTACCTCCAACGCCTTGGTAACCAGAACGGCGCAACCATTGATTGGCTCGCGGAGTTGGAGGGGCGGGGTCAGAGGGCGGGGTCTAGGACACCCGGTGGGGCGGGGCCAGTGCTGCCTGGTACCCGCGCTGTGGACGGGGGATGCGGGATGTGTTGAAACATGTAGCCGTTTGTTTGCCCATAGGTCAAATATTATTAACCCCACTCCTGAGCCTCCAGGGAATGTGAGAGTGTCTAATTGTGAGAGTGGATTTGCAAGGGGAGGAGGTCTCTCGATTTCATCAACCGCTTCCAAACACGAGAGACCCCTCCCTCAAATAAACTTAAAAGCTTGAGCCTGAAGAAAGAGGAGCCAGCCAGAATGTCTGGGGCTTTGGCGGTTGTCCTTGGACTTTTGAGAAGGGATCTGTAGATGTGCCTCAGGGTGGTATTCTGGGAGCCCCTGAGATTACTTGCAAAGGGTTATGGGCCTATTCATTTATCTGGGGAGGGTTCAGAGATCTCATTAGACTATCAAAGGTGCAAAGACTCTTAAAAGGTTAAAAACCACTGACTTAGAGTTTCAGGAGTCATCATTTTCTGGCCTCACAATATTATATTTTCTGTATCAGCCTTTAGGAGGACTTCTTGGGGAAAGTGTGAGGAGCAAATAATGTCAGAGAGAGGAGACCAGGCTTTGGAGGGTTCCCCATGATCTGGGTTGGGGCAGCCCTGGGTAGCTCTGTTTCTGGGGCAGCTGTGGGACTCCGCTGAGCCTCAGTTTCCCTTCCGTACACTAGGGAGAAAAATGGGCTTGCCTTGTTTCTGCACTGCCTTTCAAGACACATCAACAACAACAAATAATAATAATGACGGTGATGCCAGTATGTATATAAGTGCTTGCTGGGTGTCAGACATTGCTTAGTTTGTCCAAGGATTTTAACATGATTAACTCATTTAATCCTTACACCAGTCCAAGGAGATGAGCACTGTTACCCATCTGTGGGTTTACAAAGGCCTGCATGAGCGTCATCTGGCCCATTCGATCTCATCTCTGGCCCTCCCTCATGCTGACCTTGCTGGTTCTTAGAATAAATCAGGAATATCCCACCTTGGAGCTCTTGCCTGTCTGTTCCCTTTGCCTGGATACTCTTCTCCCAGATATTTGCCCATCGCCTTACCCCTCTGACCTCTGCTCAGAGAGGCATTCCCTGGCTACCTTAGCTAAAAGAGCAACCCTTACCCCCAGCATCTCCTTTTTCCACTACTTCCTTTTTTTTGGACATTTTTATACCTCTGACTGTTGCTGCCCTCTTGAGAATAGGGGCATAATCTGGTTTCTCAGCATATCCCCAGCACTCAGGATGGCATGTGCTTTAAAGATAAGGAATCTGGCTCCAAGAGAGGTTAAGTAACTTGGCTGCGTATGTGCACATAGCTGAAGCTAGATAAGAACCCAGGCAGCCCAGGACTCTCATTCTGCACTGTCCCTTAAAATCCAGGCTGAAGGCAGAGATCTGTCCCTCTCTTTACCTCATAGAACTAACAGCGAGTGGTAGCCCATTGGCTAAGAGAAGGTACTTAGGCTTACAACAGACCAATTAGTAAAATCGGTTATTAATTCACTAGATATGATTTAAATGTATCATTTAATATGTAGTGCTGCTGTTCTCTCGACTTGAACCACTTTTCCCTAGATAGCCATATGGCATGCTCCCTGACTTCCTTCAGTTCTCTGCCCGTAGGTCACCTCCTCAGGGAGGCCTGCCCTGATGCCCTACTTAAAATCTGCCCTTCCCGACCTCAGTACTCTCTGTTCCCCTTTGCAGCTTGATTTTTCTCCATAAATATTTGAATGAATGAATGAATGAATGATTAATATGTAATGAGTATGAGGATTAATTAATAACAGTATTAATCATGGTTCTTTTGTCAGAAACTATATATCCTATTAGCCAGCATGTGTTGGGCAGGGACACAGTTCTGAATGCTTTTATGTGTGTTGTCCGATTTAATCCTCACGACAGCTCTATGAGGTCGATGTCATTACTATACCCATTTTCCAGACGAGGACATTGAGGCCCAGAGAGGGAGTCTCTTTCCTAAGGTGCCGAAGCTGGTAAATGGCGGAGCCAGGATGTGAATTCTGGCCTTCCAGCTTCAGATCCTGGGCTCTCAGCCCCTCTGGGTCTCTGTCTCATCCTTCTCTCCAGTGACTTTGGCCATGGACCAGCCAGCTGGCCTGCAGGTGGACTATGTGTTCCGGGGTGTGGAGCATGCCGTGCGGGTGGTGGTGTCTGGGCAGGTGCTAGAGCTGGAAGTGGAGGACCGGCTGACGGCTGACCAGTGGCGGGGCGAGTTCGATGCCAGCTGTGAGTGTGCCTGCCTGGGGTGGGCTCACCTGTCCTTCCTCGGGATCACCTTCTCCCTGAAGATGAGGCCAACCAGGAACCATCGGCCTCTTCTGCCTGATGAGAGACTCTCCCAGGTGGGGGGGAGGGGGGAGGGCTCATCCCTCTGGCCATAGGCACTGGAGGTGGGGAAAGTTGAAAAGCTTGGATGCATTGCTCTTGGGCTGGGCAAGTGGTCAGACTTGAGGAAGGACTTTTCTCTCTGCCCAGTCATCGAAGATCTGACTCACAAGACAGGAAACTTCAAACAGTTCAACATCTTCTGTAACATGCTGGAGTCGGCTCTCACCCAGGTAGGGGCCAGGGCTGGGGGCCAGGGGAGGTTTCTGTTTTCTGGATCCCTGGGGAGGTAGATGCCCATCTGGTGTATGTCAGACCCTCTACCTTGTCTTTCCTTAAAGGGACGGGGCTATTTTTTTCCTTCCCAAATGTAAGTGGTTTATTCTGATCCTCGTGATAGTTACTCTCATGTAGAAAGTTCATGTCATAGAGAAATGTAAAGAAGAAAGTAAAAATCGCTCTACTCCTAATACTCATTCCTGATGATATTTTATTAGTATTTTGGTGAAAATCACTCCAGCCATTTCTCTCCTTCTTTGTTTACTTGTGGAAGGGTGTGTGTGTTTGCAGATGTGTAATTTTATATAGTTGATATACTTCCCAAAGTATTCTTGAACCTGTTTTTAAAAGATTCAGCAATATTTCATAAACATTTAGTCACATCAGTGAGTATATGTACTCATTCGCGTCATTTTTACTGACAGTATAGTGTCCAGGGCACTGTGGTAGACATTGGGATATAGCAGTCAACAGAAGAGACACAATTCTTGTCCTTATGAAGCTGACATTCTAGTGGGGGAAACAAGAAATTGAAAAAATATATAATGTCAAGAAGTTAAAAGTATTAGTAGGAAAAAAAAAGCAGGTTGGAGATTAGAGTGGTAGGGATGCTATTTAGATATAATTTTAAAATTATGAACTACATTATTTTTCTGATTATAGAGAGAATTCGCACTCAAAATTATGACAGTGTAACAGTGTGTGATTTAGAAAGTGACAATCTTATAATCCCCTTTCTATCTCCTACTTTATTTTTTTATTTTTATTTTTTAAAGATTTTATTTATTTATTTGATATAGAGAGAGAGATCACAAGTAGGCAGAGGCAGGCAGAGAGAGAGGGGGAAGCAGGCTTCCCGCTGAGCAGGGAGCCCGATGCGGGGCTCGATCCCAGGACCCTGAGATCATGACCCGAGCTGAAGGCAGAGGCTTCAACCCACTGAGCCACCCAGGCGCCCCTATTTTTATTTTTTAAAGATTTTATTTATTTATTTGACATAGAGAGACATATTTATTTCCCCGCTGAGCAGGGATCCTGATGCGGGAGTTGATCCCAGGACTCTGGGACCAGGACCTGAGCTGAAGGCAGTCACTCAACTATCTGAGCCACCCACGTGTCCACTTTCCCCAGCTTTAGACTGATAAGATTTTAGTATGTGTAGGCTGTATAGCATAATGTCCAAGAGCATGAATTCTGAAGTCAGACTCATCACTGCTACTTACTAGCTGGGAGCCCTGGGCCAGTTACTTCCCCTCCATGCCTTAGTTTTCTTCCTTCCTTCCTTCATTCCTTCGTTCGTTCGTTCGTTCCTTCCTTCCTTCTTTTCTTTCTTTTTTCCTTTTTCTTTCTTTTTTTTTTCCTAGAGAGCTGGGGAGAGAGAGTGAGAGAGCATGCACAAACGGGCAGGGGGGTGAGCAGTGGGAGAGAAAGAATCTTAAGCAGGGTCCACACTCAGTGCAGAGCCCAATGTAGGGCTCAGTCTCATTACCCTAAGATCATGACCTGAGCTGACATCAAGAGTCGGATGCTTAACTGACTGAGCTGCCTGAGCACCCCATGCCTTAATTTTCTTAAGTGTAATGTGAGGATAACAATAGTCCCTATTTCATAATGCAGTGAAGATTAAATGGGTTCTTTGTAAAAAGCTTAGAATGGCATCTGGCTTATAAGTGCTTTTAAGATGTTGTCTTTTTATTGTCATCAACTTCTGAGTTTGTTTTCCTTGTTAGTGGTTGCTTAGTATTCTATTATACCCATGTGGCATGGTTTAACCCAATGGTTCTTAAGTGTTTGGTATCATAACCTCTTTATGCTCTTAAAAATTATTGAGGAGCATCTGGGTGGCTCAGTCATTAAACGTCTGCCTTTGGCTCAGGTCATGGTCCCAGGACAGGATGCAGTCCTGCGTCAGGCTCCTTGCTCCATGGGAAGCCTGCTTCTCCCTCTCCTGCTCCCCCTGCTTGTGTTCCTCCCTTGCTATGCCTCTCTCTGTCAAATAAATAAATAAATAAAATCTTTTAAAAAATTTTATTTATTTATTTATTTGACAGAGAGAAAGAGATCACAAGTAGGCAGAGAGGCAGGCAGAGGGAGAGGGGGAAGCAGGCTCCCTGCTAAGCAGAGAGCCCGATGCGGGACTCGATCCCAGGACCCTGAGACCATGACCTGAGCCCAACCAAGGCAGAGGCTTAACCCACTGAGCCACCCAGGTGCCCCTAAATAAATAAAATCTTAAAAAAAAATAATTGAGGACATCAAAGAGCTTTTGTTTATGTAGGTTTTATCTATCAATATTTGTCGTATTATAGATTAAGTTGTCTTATAAGTTAAAACAGAATAAAGATATTTGTGAATTCACTTAAAAATCACCTTAATAAACCAGTTATATATTAAATAACATTTTAATGAAAAGTATATTTTCTAAAACAAAATAAATTAGTAGGAAATATAGCATTATTTTACATTTTTGCAAATCTCTTTAATGTCTTGCTTAATAGAAAACTGCTGAAAAAAAAAAGAAAACTGCTGGATTTTTTTTTTTTTTTAAAGATTTTATTTATTTATTTTAACAGAGAGAGAACACAAGCAGGCAGAGAGGCAGGCAGAGGCAGAGAGAGGAGCAGGCCCCCTGCTGAGCAAGGAGCTCGATGCAGGACTCGATTCCAGGACGCCGGAATCATGACCCGAGCCGAAGGCAGTCGCCCAACCAACTGAGCCACCCAGGCGTCCCTGGATTTTTTTTTTTAAGATTTTTATTTGACACACATACAGAGAGAGAGAGGAGAGAGTACGAGCAGGGGGAGCCACAGGGAGAGGGGAGAAGGAGGAAGCAGGCAGGGAGCCTCCATCCCAGGACTCAGAGATTATGACCTGAGCCAAAAGCAGACACTTAACCGACTAAGCCACTCAGGAGCCCCCAAAACTTCTAGATTTTTATATGTGCTTCTGCGTTCACACTGTTGTGATCTGTTTTAGTTGAAGTATATGCAGAAAGATCTCCCTCACATAGCTATATAGTTGGAAAAGGGATCTCCTCAATCAGAAAATTATGCAAATCCTTCTTTGCTAACATACTAAAAGTGGACAGGTGGTAATCTCTTAAAGGTTTGTTGCAGTATGGAGTCCAAAAGCCTATCCACGAACATGATTATGTTACATTAAAATCTATTGATGTATCTTGAACTTTACTTGGATCTTTTACCTATTTTATGATGCCATGCATTGGTCATTTAGAAAATATGGTTCACTGAGGCACCTGGGTGGCTCAATGGGTTAAGCCTCTGCCTTTGGCTCAGGTCATGATCTCAGGGTCCTGGGATCAAGGCCTGCATCGGGCTCTCTGCTTGGTGGGGAGCCTGGTTCCTTCTCTCCCTCTGCCTGCCTCTCTGCCTACTTGTGATCTCTTTCTCTCTGTCAAATAAATAAACTCTTTAAAAAATTAAAAAAAATATGGTTCACTGAGTTATACAGATCTTCTAAAATTCATTATATAATATCAGGAAGTCGCATTTGTTAATATCCTCACTGATCTCACCAGGGAAGTCTTTCAACATCAAGAAGCTATCAAGCACACAGTGTCAGATCCAAGTTTTCCAAAATTCTAATTTTTGCTGTGAAGTTTGAATTTTACCATTGGCAACAAATACTGTTAGCTGTTTTTCTTGAAGTGACAAGCTGACTTTGTTCATTTTTGAGAAAATGCCTGCCAGACACCCAAGTCTGAATAACCGTAGTTATGTCTGTCTGTCGTTCTTTCAAGTAAAAATAGTTTGCCATGACAAAGCGGCTAATTTAGCCCCAAACTCGATTACAGAAGTGTTCTTCCTGAGACAACTGTCATACTTTGGAAATGCCACAGAATGTGTGCTTCCCATCTTGTCACAGAGTAGTAAAATGCCATGTACTCAAAGATGGAGAGTCAATAAAATTAATAATTTTTACTGCTTCATCGAGAACATTCTAGATTTGGGGATTCTGGGTGGCTCAGTAGGTTAAGTGTCTGCCTTCGGCTTGGGTCATGATCCCGGAGTCCTGGGATTGAGCCTCATATTGGGCTCCCTGCTCGGTGGTCTGTTTCTCCCTCTCCCTCCGCCTGCTGTTCCCCCTGCTTGTGCGCTCTCTCTGTGTCAAATAAACAAACAAAATCTTAAAAGAAGAAAGGAAGGAAGGAAGGAAGGAAGGAAGGAAGGAAAGAACATTCTAGTTTTGATTTTCTGTGTTGTATTTGTTCGTTTTCTTTCTTCCCGGTGCCCCACTGAGATTGCATGGCTCAGAGTAGTCACTAGTACCTTTGATGCCACTGGCTTGATTTGTGCTGATGGGCACCATTGCTTTTACCCACTATTATTTTGTACTGTTGGTATAAATGTCAGCACGGCAACAAAAGGCACATGACATCTTAGTATTATGGAAATAGTTTTGACCTCATGGACTCCCTGAAAGGGTCTCGGGGACCCCTGTGGTCTTTGGGGAACACTTGGAGAGCCACAGCACTAAGCTGTCTCCATGGTTGAGCATTTAGGTTCTTTCCAGTTTCTCCCTCTGATATCCTTGTGCCAGCCCCTAGGGCAGGACCTTCTTGATGGTGGGCCTCAGTAGGAAAAGCCCAGCGAGCCCAAAGAATGGATGGGGCGTGGCCTGGGTAGGTGGGTTGTGTGCTCTGGGGTGTGGCCCTGTTGGGTCCCCTGGCATTTCCTCCCATCCTCTTCCAACAGAGCAGTGAGTCGGTCACCCTTGACCTACTGACCTACACAGATCTGGAGTCCCTGCGGAATCGCAAGATGGGGGGCCGCCCAGGCCCCTTGGCCTCCAGATCGGCCCAGCTCAACTCGAAGCGCTACCTGATCCTCATCTACTCTGTGGAGTTTGACAGGTGGGGATAAGGGACTGGCTCCAGGCTCAGGCTGGTGGGCAGGTGGGGATTTGGTTAGAACTCAGGAACCCCTGAGGACAAGGTGGAGGGGGGGATGTTGCCTTTGGAATCTTCACGGTTGAGATTTGTATCATTTAGTATTGTGTTGGGCTATAAATAGCAGAATAACTATTACTAGTACTTTAAACAAAAATCGTTTATCACACAACAAAAAGTTTCATTAGATACTCATGCTCCTTCTGTTTTGTTTTGTTTCCTTTTGTCTTCCCTAATGTGTTGACTTTTTGACCTCCAGCCTTATCTCCTCATGGTCACAAAATAGCTGCTGGCCCTCCAGGCATTGCTTCTATATCAAACCAAGAGGAAGAGAACAGGGCTATACTTACTTTTTTTTTTAATCAGGAAAAGCAAAAGTGCTCTTAGAAGATGCCCAACAGATTTCCTATAATATTTGGCCAGAAATGGTCTTGTGGCCTTTCCTTAGTATTTGGCCACAAGCAGTTACATGCAGGGGTTGCTAGGATAATGATAAGCTTGCTTTTTTAGCCTGTTTAGTGGGAGGCAGCAAGGCAAAAGGGAGCTAGGAATGGCCCTCAGGTAGCCAGGTTGTGGTGTCTGCCCCATTTGATAATGGCTCCTGGATTTTCTAGCAGGAGGTTATCAGTGCTGTATGCATAGCACCTAGTAGGGCAGTAGATCGAGGTGCCTTGCCTTTCCTCAGCCAAGAGGTGATGCAGGTCAGGCCATTTAGAATCTACCCCTTCAGAATCTGAGTTAGGTGGCATTTACATGATACCTGTGTTCACTCCATCAGCAGTGAATAACCTGGAAGTCAGTTCAGACTTCACCAGGCCTGTCAGTGCCAGTGGTTCCAAGACTGCTAGATAAGGGAGTCTGAGGGACGGCAGGTGGGCGCGAGGGGCAGAAGATCAGGGAGCGGGCTCGAAGCTGCATGTGGAACTTAAGCCTCTAGGAATGTGAGGTTTTTGGAATTGGGAGTTTTCATACTCGAGGGCTCTCAGGTTCTGGTAGTTATCCTCGGGCGGATTCTTGGCCTCTGAGCTGCCCCGGTTCTAATCCTCCCCAGGATTCACTACCCGCTGCCCCTCCCGTACCAGGGCAAGCCAGACCCTGTGGTCCTGCAGGGCATCATCCGCTCACTGAAGGAGGAGCTGGGTCGCCTTCGAGGGCTGGACGGCCAGGATGCTCGGGACACCCGGGAGACGGAGATCTGGCACCTGAGGGAGCAGTGAGTCTGGGAGGGGAGGACGGCTGGGGCTGGGTGGGCGCCGCAGGGCCCCGTGCTCGGCGCTACTGGGAGGAGGGTGGTCCCCCATTCACCAGATATTTATTCTGAGCCCTTCCTCTGTGCCTGCCTTGTGCTGGGTGGTGCTGGGGACACAGCAGTAACTGAGACAGTCCTGGCCTTGCCCTCCTGGGACTCCCAGTCCAGTGGGGGAGAGAGCTCTGTCTGCAGACAGTTACCATTCCCAGTGGGTGGAGCTTGGGAAGGCCAGAGGGGAGACTGGAGCCTGCCCAGTAGGGGAAGGGTGTTCTGGGCAGAAGGAACAGCATGTGCATCGTGTTTGGTAGGATGTGATGAGAACAAGGGGACTAGAAGAATAAAGTGAAGAAAGTCTTTTTGGCACATTTACCGAGTACCTACTGTGTTCTGTGCCTTGTTGGGTGCTGAATTGGGGACTCCATCCCCACTTGGAGGCGGCCCCATCCACTGGGAAGGGCAAATAATATTTTTATTTGTTTATATTTTATATTTTTATTTATTTATTTTTAAAGATTTTATTTATTTGACAGAGAGAGAGAGATCCCAAGCGGGCAGAGAGGCAGGCAGAGAGAGAAGGGGAAGCAGGTTCCCCGCTGAGCAGAGAGCCCAACGTGGGGCTCGATCCCAGGACCCTGAGATCATGACCTGAGCCAAAGGCAGAGGCTTTAACCCACTGAGCCACCCACACGCCCTATCCTTTTTATTTTTTAAAGTAGGCCCCACACCCAGCGTGGAGCCCAACATGGTCGTGAACTCACGACCCTAAGATTAAGGCCTGAGCTGAGATCAAGAGTTGGCCACTTCTCCGAATGAGCCACCTAGGCACCCCGATATTTTTAGAAATAACAATAATAATCATTACAGCAGCTAATGTTTATTGAGCATTTCACTGTGTGCTGGGGATTCTGCCCAGTGCTTTATGACTTCATTCCTTTAATCCTTGCAAGGTGGACATTGCTGTTGTCCCGTTTTGCAGAGGAGGAACACTGAGGCCCAGATTGGTTAGAGGACTTGTCCCAGGTCACACAGTGAGTGATATGGCCAGGCTAGACCTTGAATCCAGGCAGCCGGCACCAAGCCCCCTTTGTTTCCTTTAGCTTCTGGGCTCTGCTGTGCTGGCAGCTGCTGGGCCGCTCGGCCAGGACTGAGTGAGGGAGGAGTGGCAGCTTATGAGGCTGGAGGGCCTTCTGGGTCTTTCCGGAAGAGCTTGGATGTGCTTCAGTGAGAAGCAGGATACGCGTTATCCTCAGTTCATCCTTAGGACTCTCTGGTGTGTGTGGATGTATGTGTTTCCCAGACTGGCCACGGCGTGGTGCCCTTTGCCCTTCAGGACCAACCAGAACTAGCGAGTGTGGCTTGAGATCCTCTCGCTGGTCACTGACTTCTTATCTTCCTCTTCCCAACTTCTTCCTAACTGTAATGAGGGAGTTTGGGAAGACTCCAAATTCATTCATTCATCCATCCGACATTTTTCCGGTTCATACTGTGTGCCAGGCACGCTGCCCAGCCCTAGTTAATGCTTCTTGAGCCCTTACTCAGTGCCGGACATGATCCAAGCACTCTTCATAGAGTCTTACGACCTTCTACGTAGATATTACTATTTTTATCGTCCCACTTGGCAGAGATGTGAGGTCGGACTGCTTAAGGTCACCCAGCTTGTAATAAGTGGGGTAGAGTCAGACACGGTCAGCCTGGCGACAAAGCTCGGGTCCCTCACCATGACCAGACGGCTGGAGGGAGGATTCAGACAGAAAACAGATAATCACACTGATAAATGTCAGCTTTAGGAAGGAAATGTACAGAGAGCCATGAGAGCAGAGAAGAGAGGGATGTGACCTAGCCTGGCTAGGGGTAGGGGATGTGACGTTTGGTGAGAGAGAGTGTTCCAGGAGGAAGGACTTGTATCTGCAAAGAGAAGCTTGACTGGAGAGGAAGGTGGGGGGAGAGGAAGGGAAGAGGGAAGCCAGCTAGATGGGGCTGAATGGGACGCTCTTTGGAGAATATAGGGGAGCCACAGATTTTAAGAAGTGATTTTTTTAAAAAGATTTTTATTTATTTAGCAGACAGAGAGAGAGCACAAGCAGGGGGAGCAGCAGGCAGAGGGGGAAGCAGGCTCCCCACAGAGCAGGGAGCCCAATGCAGGACTCGATCCCAGGACCCTGGGATCATGACCTGAGCCGAAGGCAGTCGCTTAACCGACTGAGCCACCCAGGCACCCAAGAAGTGTTTTATTAGGAAAAATTCCAAGAACACACAAAAGTAGACAACGGTATGATGCCCATGTACTTTTGCCTCCTATTCAATGGTTATCTACATTTTGCCCATCTTGTTTGATCTACGTACTCCCCTTTCCCTGAGAAGCAAATCCCAGACATCACATCTCCTCTGTAAATACTTCATTCTATCTCCATGGTTAATGTATTCCCCGTCCCCTCTATTTCCTGTGAAATACAGGAAACCTATGGGCTCATCAGATTTAGGTTTCTGGCAAGATGCCTTCCTCGGTGGTGCTGTGTGCTTGCCTACTCTCAGCTGGTGTTAGGGCTGATGAGTTTGGATGTGGAAACTTGGTTCCTTCTTATTAAGTTCCCATCAGCCTGACATCTCTTGGTACTTTTCATTTGCTAATTACCAATGAGATTGAGCAGTTTTTCATATATTTAGTAGCCATTTGGATTTCCTCTTTTGTGACCTGCCTATTCACCTGTCATGTTTATTTTTCTTCTGTCATCTATTTCTTACTGATTTCCAGGAACTCTTTATATAGTCAGGATATGACCCCTTCGTTAATTTAATGTATTTCAGAAACCTCCTTGCCCTCTATAGCTGGCCTTTTCACTCTCTTAATAGTGCCTTTTTTAAAAAAATATTTTATTTATTTGACAGAGAACGAGATCACAAGTAGGCAGAGAGGCAGGCAGAGAAAGGGAGGGGGAAGCAGGCTCCCTGCTGAGCAGAGAGCCCAATGCAGGGCTCGATCCCAGGACCCTGAGATCATGACCTGAGCCGAAGGCAGAGGCTTTAACCCACTGAGCCACCCAGGTGCCCCTTAATAGTGCCTTTTTTATAACAGGCACTTCTATGTAGTTCTTAATTTTATGTAGACTAATTTATAAATTTTTTCTCTGAAGTTAGTGATTTTTATGTCTTCTCTTAGAACCTTTTTCTCTCAGTATCTTGAATCTATTGTCCTACATAATCTTCTATAATTCTTTGTCTTTCGCTTTTCACATTTATGTCTACAATCTACCTGAAATTGATTTTTGGTAGGGGTCCTTTCATGGTTTTTTTCACATGACCAGTCAATCAGCCCAAAGAGTATCCTTTCCTTACTGCCTAACCATTGTCACCTTTATCACAAAAATGTTTATCACACATTTATATGTGTATCACACATCAGATGATGTTCTGTGCTTTGTAGTCCAGCGTTGTGTCGAGCCTTGTGCCAGCACCACAATGTTAAAATTATTGTAGCTTTATAATTAGTCTGATACCGGGTAGAGCAAGTCTTCTGACTTTTGTTTTTCCATTTTAAGAAATTTTTTTTGGTTATTTTTGGAAATTTACATTTCCTTGTGAATTAAAAAAAATTTTTTTTTTTAAGATTTTATTTATTTGACAGAGAGAGACACAGTGAGAAAGGGAACACAAGCAGGGGGAAGGAGAGAGGGAGAAGCAGGCTTCCTGCTGAGCAAGGAGCCCCATGTGGGGCTCGATCTCAGGGTCCAGATCCCAGATCCCAGATTACAGCCTGAGCCAAAGGCAGACGCTTAACGACTGAGACACCCAGGCTCCCCATGAATTTTAGAATTAATAGGTTTGTTTTTTTATTTTTAAATTTTTTTAAGGATTTTATTTATTCATTCGAGAGGCAGAGAAAGTGAGAGAGAGCATGAGAGGAGAGAAGGTTAGAGAAAGAAGCAGACTCCCTGTGGAGCTGGGAGCCCGATGTGGGACTCGATCCTGGAACTCAAGGATCAGGACCTGAGGCGAAGGCAGTTGCTCAACCAACTAAGCCACCCAGGTGCCCCTCAATAGGTTTTTTAATACAAAAAACATATAACTTGTTGGAATTTGTTTTTTAATAATAGGCTTCAGATATTATTCTTTTTAAATAATCTCTACACCCAACATGGGGCTTGAACTCATGACCCTAAGACCAAGAGTTGGATGCTCCACTGACTGAGCCAGCCAGGTTCCCCAAAACTTGTTGGGATTTTTATTGGTATTGCATTGAATCTGTAGAATAATTTAGGAGAAGCTGAAATCTGTATAAATAGTGTATATTCTAATATGTAAACAGTATACCTCTGCATTTATGTAGGTCTGTGCTTTTGTTAGATTTTTTTCCATCTTTGGAGGATTTTGCTAATGGTTTGTTTGTTTGTTTATTTATTTATTGTAAGATTTTATTTATCCATTTGACAGAGACAGCAGAAGTAGGCAGAGAGGCAGGCAGAGGGAGAGGGAGAAGCAGGCTCTCTGCTGAGCAGGGAGCCCGATGTAGGACTCCATCCAGGACCCAGGGATTATGACCTGAGCCGAAGACTGTCGCTTAACCGACTGAGCCACCCTGGCACCTGGTTTCTTTACTTTAAATATAAATCATGTTGATGTTTATATAGTTGTATTTATTTATTTATTTGAATTTAAAAAAATATTTCCTTTATTTGAGAGACAGAGAGAGAGCAGGAATGGGGGGAAGTGGGAGAGGGAGAAGCAAACTCTCCGCTGAGGAGGTTGCCCAACACAGGGCTCGATCCCAGGACCCTGAGATCATGACCTGAGCCGAAGGCAGAGGCTTCAACCCACTGAGCCACCCAGGCGCCCCTGTTAATTCTTTCTTAATCCTTATCTTTCATTTCTTTTTCTTGCCTTGTTACATTGGCTAGGATGTTTAGTGGATATATGGTAGAAATTCAACTTATTTTTTGTTGGTGTACATTTTGGTAATTTTACTCTTTTTGCTATTACAAATAGTGCTGCAATGAATAGCCTTGTGTGTACATCTTTTTCTCAAGGAAGGCTTTGAGCATAGTAATGAACTGATTGGATTTGCATTTTAAAAAATATATATATTTATTTATTTTAGAGAGAGAGTGTGTGTGTGTGAGAGAGAGAGAGAGAGAGTGCAAGCAGGGGAGGGAGAAGGACAAGCAGACCCCAGGCTGAGCATGGAGCCAGATGAGGGGCTCCATGCAGGGCTTAGTCTCAGGACCCTGAGATCATGACCTGAACAGAAATCAAGAATCGGAAGCCCAACCAAGTGAGCCACCCAGGTGCCCCATTGGATTTGCATTTTCGAAAGAATCTTCTGGTGAATAGGAGGCGGTGAGACCTGACTGTGAGGCCTGGAGAAATCTGAGGTCAGGACCTATTGCAGGGCTAGGCTTTCAGGGTATAGAGGAGGACAGATTAATAATGACTTATTTTGGAACTGGAACTCCCAGGGCTGTGTTCTCCCTGTGGGATGAATGGGAATGATGTGGCCGTGTTCCTCCTCGTGCGGGGATGGTGGAGGAGGAGAGATGGTGGGACCCTGGGGGCAGCTGGAGTGGTGGGGCTGCATTCCCGCCTTCCTGGAGCAGGTGAAATGGTTCGTGCCCACCCCCATGGAGAAGTGAGAAGGATGGGATCCTGCGGGCTCCCCCCTCCCGATTCTTGTCTTCCCTCTTCCCCCAGGGTTTCACGCCTGGCATCTGAGAAGCGAGAACTGGAGGCCCAGCTGGGCCAATCGCGAGAGGAGGCTCTGGCCGGGAGGGCGGCGCGCCAGGAGGCTGAGGCCCTGCGTGGGCTCGTCCGCGGCCTGGAGCTGGAGCTGCGGCAAGAGCGGGGCCTTGGACACCGCGGGGTAGGCCGCCGCAGCCAGGATTGCAGACGCCTGGCCAAGGAGGTGAGGCGGCGTGGCGGCCGGCGAGGGTGACCAGTGGGGTGTGGACCCCGGCTTCAGTGTGGTCCTCTACGCCCCTGTTCACTCTTGGCAGCTCGAGGAGGTGAAGGCCTCGGAGCGAAGCCTGCGCGCCCGGCTTAGAACGGTGAACACCGAGCTGGCTGTGTACAAGAGGGGGTGAGAGAGGAGGTCTGGGGGGCGGGGCCAGGGACTGGATGGGTGGGGCCTGGGGAGCAGGTGCAGAGTCTGTGGGTGGGAGGGCGGGCCCAGGCCATGTGGGCGGGGCCTGAGTGAAGGGGTGGCTGAGAGTAGGGGGGCATGAAGGGTTGGAAGAACTCTGATAGACTGCATGGGGTGGAAAGTTGGACACGGCGGGATGAGTTTGTGGAGAGTTGGACAGGGCTTGAAGCCTGTCAGGAGGCTGGGGCTGGAGATAAGGATGGCGGAAGGGGTGGGACCCGAGGGTCTTGCAAGGTGAAAGCGCGTGGCCTGACTGGTGGGGATCTGGTTGAGGTCCGATGTTATTTATTGGGATGGGTGATGGAATATTGGAAGGATTTCCAGGGAGCTGTGGGAGACCTGAGGAAGAAGGGTCCAGTGAAGGGGGTTTGTTCGGAGGTAGGGAAGTGACAAGTTCTTTTGTGGGGGGGCAGTTCTCTGGGGCTCCGAGAGGGGCAGAGCCTGGGACAAGGTATCCGTGAGGGTCGTGTGCAAGGGCGTGAGTGTCTCGGCGTTGATGGTGGGATGGACCTGAAAGTTCGGAGATGGTGGGATCCGAGAAGAGGCTTGAGATAGGAGTTGACATAGGAGCTGGCTGGCGGGAAACTGATCCCGGGCTCTGTGCTCCCAGGAGACGGACTCCGCCGGTGGTGCCGCCCCGGGCCCGGGAGGATCGGGCTTCGTCATCGCGGGAGCGCTCCACGTCGCGTGGTCGCGGTGCCACCCGCTCTTCTTCCCGGGAGAGTGGCCGGGGGGGCCGGGGTCGAGGCCGCCCTGCCCGCCCCTCACCCTCGCCCACAGGTCTCTGCCCTGCCCGTGGGAGGGCAGGGGATGGACTGGAACTGCGGAGGCGTGATCCTGTGACCCCAGCCTCTTCTCTCCACACTCCCCCACCTCATCCTAGGTAGTCGTGTGCCACGTTTTGACCCCACAGCCTTTGTGAAAGCCAAAGAGAAGAAGCAGAGAGAGATCAAGATGAAGTTAGTTCCCATTTCCTCCTTACCCGCCCATATCCCTGTCCCTTTACCTGGCCCCTGGGCCTGTGCTCTTGTCCATCCCTGTCTCCCATCTGTCGCCATCATCTGTCACCTGCTCTCTGTCTCCCCTTTCCTTTACCTGCTCCTGCTTTTCACCTGACCTCCACCTCCTCTCCTGACCTCTGCCACCAGGTCTGTGTGTCCGCCTGCCTTTTCCTTCCCTTTTCCTGTGCGACCTCAGCTGGGTTACTAGCTGGATGTGACCCAGAGGGTCCCAGCGACGCCATTCCTAGCGTCAGCTGGGCACACAGGTGGTGTCTCCTCCGCTCCCCAGGCAGCAGCAGCAGCGGAATCGATTGGGCAGCGGAGGAAGCGGGGACGGGCCGACCCTCTCCTGGTCTCGCCAGACTCGGCCCCCCGCCGCCGTGAGCGGCCGAGGGGACGCGGCTTACCGCTCGAGAAACCGCAGCTCCTCGGGTAACTGGGCTGCAGGGCACCGGGCCGGGCCGGCGGGTTGGGCGCCCCGGGCAAGCGCGGGAGGCTCACTCTCTCTCCCCGCTCTAGTGGACAGTTTCCGCAGCCGCTGCTCGTCCGCCAGCTCCTGCAGCGAGTTGGAGGATTTTTCCGAATCCCTTCCTAGAGGGTAAAACTTGGGCCCCGGGAAAGGGCCTCCTCCAAACGGGTGTCTGGGGAGACTGGAAACAGCCTTTTGCGGGGAGCCGGGGTGATGGGGGCGGGAGCTTCGAAACCACCGAAAAGCCGAGGTGGGAGGTGCCTAAGGCGCCTCCCGCTGGTTCCTGAATACTCTCTTCTGTCAGCGTCCGCCGCAGAGGGAAGCCTCCCAGCCCTACAACCTGGGGTGGGCCCAACACGGTGAGTGTGTTTCCCCAGATCTTGGAGGAGGTGGGGGCAGCAGGAAACCACCAAAAGCCCATGATTCTATTCTGGGGCGATCGGGTTGCCGAGGGGGTCTCTTGAAATGCGTCCGGAGGCAGAATGTTTTGAGACCGTTGGATTGGAGGGGAGTGTGGGGGTGGAGTAGGGGAGATGACACCGGCTAAGCACCAGCCCTGGCCTCAAGTGACCAGCTCTTCAAACCTGGCCCCGCCTTCCTGTCACCTGTGTGATTCTCAACCTCAGTTTCTTAATCCGTTAAATGGGGTTGGTAATAGTATTCATCCCAGGGGCCGCTGGTGGAGATACCAGGAGGTGATTTTGTATCTAGTAAGTGCCGAGTGGGTGTCAGCCCCAGTTCTTCGAGGTTCTTAGGTTCAAAATTTCCAGTGGGATCTGGGGTACGGGACTAGAGGGAGGATACCTAACTCCTCCTTCCTGTCTCCCCCAGCAGCAGAAGTCCACGCCTCTGGAACGCGGCCACCATCAGAGACGCCTGACCAGTTCAGGGGGCTGGGTCCCTATGAAAGGTGAGCCCGGGACTCCACATCTCCCCTTCCCCGGCCCACCCCCAGCCCAAGGCAAGCGTGCTGGGCCCTCACAGCCCGTGCACCCACACCCGCTTTCACAGAATACAGCTCCCACCACCAGGCGGCAGACATGGCCGAAATAGATGCCCGCCTGAAGGCCTTGCAGGAGTACATGAACCGGCTGGACACACGGTCGTGACCTTGACAGGGAGTACTGCCCGTCCATCCCCCACCCACCGCTGGATTCCGAGTGGGGGGGCCGGCCCGGCGTGTCCTTCCAGCCCCGCTCAGGCTCCTCCCCTGCTGGTGCTCACAGGGGGTTTCAGGTGTGTGAAGCCTTGACTGCCCCCCCATGCACTGCATGCTGGGAGGGAGGGTAGGTGCATTTTGTAAATAAACGTATTTGCTGTTGGGATCCTTCAGCTTATGACTGAAGGGTGGGGCGGCAGTGGGGAGAAATGAGGGTTGGTTGGTGGCGGTCATTGGGGACCTGGTATATTTCTGTGTATGTCTCTGGAAGGCACTTTGGGGTTCAGGGTCAGGAAAAACTCGCCTACTCTCTAAAGCAAGGAAAGGGGGGATGCTGAGGGGTGGTAGCGAGCAGCTCATCCCCAAAGGAATCCAAGCAGAGATGTTGCACAGGGTACCTTTGGCTGAGTGGTGTGGGGGGGTGTCTCGGAGCATTGTTCGCGGTCCCACAGGACCCCCGAGCTGCTGTCAGTGACATCTGGGCCAACTTGGTGCTGATTCCTGCGCTCTGACCTGAGACCTCTGGGTTCTGAGCTGTGATGTTCCTTCCGAGCTGGGATCTCTGGGGTCTTGGTTCAGGGTCGGGGCCTCTGGGTTCTGAGCACCAGCGAGGACAGAGTGCTGGGCCCCGGGGCAGGTAGGGACGGCTGGGGGTCTTGGGGGAGGGAGAGAGGGAGGGGAGGCGTGCGGTGGGTCATAAGAACACAGTTTGAGCTGCACCTTTATTGGAGGGGTCTGCGGTGGGGTTTCTGGGTGCAGAGGAGGTAGACAGGGTCTCACTCGTGGTAGTGCGGCCAAGTCCGGATAATCTCATAGAGTTGGTCACCTGGAGAGAGTGTCTGCTGCACATCCCGGTGTCCTTTGAGCTCGTATCTGGGGTTCAGCTTCCCCTGAGCCACTCCGCAAGCCAGCAGACTCTGGGCCGCCCTGAGGGCCCGGGGTGGAGGTGACCGCTCTGGGGGAGACAGAAGCAGGAGCTAGGCCGGGGCTTCCTCGAGGGGCAGAGGTTCCAACTGTGCACCCTGCCCCACAAGTGCCCAGAACCGGGTCTGTCAGTCCCCTAGCAGGGACTTAACCCTGCTGTGCCTCAGTTTCCTCATCGGCGAAAGGAGAGAATGATGGCTCCTGCCCACGGAGCTGTGGGACAAGAAAATGAGGGTTTTTTTTTTGATGTAAAGCCCTCACAGAACAGTGCCTGGCATAGGTTAAAGCCTCAGCATGTGGCAAGATGAGAGCTTCTCCTCCCCCCTCTGCCCCCAGACCTCTGGGTCCTCCCCATGTTGGTGGCTGGGTATCAGGCTCGTATTCCTACGAGCCAGGACTGGCCGAAGAACTTTTATGCAGATTAACTCATCCTGGCCCAAACCATGTGGTTGCAAAGAGATGGGCATTCTCTGAAGGAGGAGATGAGGCTCGGAGAAGCCGACTCACTCGCCCAAGGTCACAGAGCCTGAGGTTGCAAAGCTTCCCAAGGACCACATACCGCGCGGCACCATTCCCCAGGCCCCAGGTCGGCCCGCTGTGCCAGCAGCCGGACACTCACCCATATAGTTACCCATGAAGGTGATGCCAATGGAGATGGGGTTCCAGATCTTGCCTGTGTGGTCGCCCTTCGTGTCCCAGCCCCGGCCCTCGTACACGAGCCCATCTTCTCCAATCAGGAAGCTGTGTGGGTAGGGGGCGGTGGGCTTGATGAGTAAGGGAGGGTGTCCTTCCTCCCCCTCCTCCCCCGCCCTGTGCTACTCACACACGATTTCCCCCAACACCTCCCTCTTCTCCTGTCATCCAGTGTCCCTGGCCCTGCCACATGCCAGGCATCGCACTATGCCCTCACAGCCACCCGGGAGCCGGTACTGCCCCCATTCTGCAGGTAGAGAATCAGAGAGGTGGGGACATCTGCCTGCAGTCACATAGCCAGACAGGGACTCAGTCCGGATTCTCATCTGGGTCCCTGGGACTCCCACCCCCATGATCCTATTCCTTGCTTCCTCCAGCCTCCCCAGGAGGATTTGTTGAGCTCTTGATTTGCTGAGTCCTCTCATGCAGTCCTCCGAGGCAGGTGTGCTGTCAACCCCAAGGTCATGCCCTGTAAACCTCTGCCTCTCAGAACTCTCCTCCGAGAAGCTCTTCTACCCTTGGCCCAGCCCTGCTTCCTGCTTTCTGTTCCCCGCTGGGGTACACCGAGTGACAGGATCTGGGATTCAAGGATTGGCATCACAACCAGATGTAGACCCTGGGGTCCCGGCATCTGCCTCTTGGAAGTTTCCAGTCCTGGCATCAGATCCTCAAGACTCATCTGACACGCCTTGATGGATCGAGTCTAATTTGGCACCTTGGAATTAACTAGAAGATCAGCATTTTGGAGTTGCGAGAGCTGCTGCCTCCGCCCTCTTGTTCTCAGTCACCGATGATGTGAAGAATGTTGGAACTTAAGAATCTTTGGGTCCTGAATTTCCCACGCAGGAAACCAGATGCAGAATCTGGCTCCGAAGAGACTAGAAATTCCAGGGTGATGCTGGCCCCCAGGACTGGGCTGCTTTTGGCCTTGCCACAGCCCCAGCACCTGGCAAGGCCAATTGGGACTCTCTGTGTGTTTGTGAAACGGAAGCATCTAGTTTAAACCTCCAGCACCACCACCAGGTGGGTCAAGTGAGGAACCCTTTTTCTCAGTAAGGACACTGAGACTCAAAGAATGTGATGTGACAAGAAGAGAGATCCAGAATGTTGGGATCAGACTCTAAGTCCTAAAATCTGAGAAACATTCAGTCTGCTTTTCTGTAAGGTGACTTAGGCCAGAGGCTGGGGAGCCAAGCTTTCATTACCTCATGGAAACACTTAGGATCGGAGCCCCTGAGTCTTGGAGACAAAGCCTGGAAGATGGAGCCTTGGAATTGTAAAAGCTTGAGTGAGAGGAGCTGGGGATACCCTGGGCTGGGACTAGACTTGCAGTGAGGTCCTAGGTTTCCCCAGGCTCACCCCAGCCCCATTGGAAGCCAGGAACCTGGATTTCCAGTATGGTGACTGGTGCTTACCAAGGTCTGAGAACCTGTAGCGTTCAAAGTTATTCGCTGCGGAAGCCCTTCTGTTGGACCCCGGCCTGTTACCCGGGAAGAGAGCAAGGGGGCACGGGCCCCAGAGGGAGATCTTAGCAGTCCTTTGATTGTACCGTCACCCACCTGCAGTCTGTTCTCCCCACAGCCGCCAGAGGGAGCTCTCTCACCTAGCGGGCTCCCGCCCCTCCCATGTCTTCCTTAGGGTGGTCCATGAGGCCCTGCGGACCCGGTCTTCCTTGGTTCGGTTCGTGTCATTCCTCCCAGCTCCCTCTGGCCATCCTGACCTCTGTCCTTCAGGCGCGACCCTCTCACTTGCCCTCATAGCCTTTACCGCTGCTGGACCCCCAGCCTGCCACTTTTCCCTCACCCTCTCATCCCAGAGCCATCTTAGTCTCCCCCCACCCCCCTCCCACCCCGCCTTATTGCTTCCATCACCAGCTGAATTTGTCTGGTTGCGTTTGCTTGTTTCCCACCTGTTCTTCCCTGTTGCTCTTTAAAACCCATTGGGCGAGATTCGCACTGTTGGTGTGTCCCCTGTCCCAACACCTGGGCAGGGCCTGGCACATAGTAAGTCCCTAAGGGCAAGAGCCCATGAACTTGGGGGCTCCCACTGCATGCCAGGTGGTGTCCTAAGGGCTTTGCATTTATGTATTGGCTGATTTAGTGACCTGGTGGGGGCCACAAGCTGACTTTGCAGAGGAGGGAGAGGAAACCGAAATGAGAGCGTTGGTGACACCCCCTGCCCCCGTCGCCCCTGTCCTCTGTGTAGAACCAGGCTGCTTGTCTGCCTCCCAGCAGAGACGGCAGACTTTATGAAGGGACTGCAGTGCAGACACTTTCTTTTGTGTTGGCAAAGTCTGCTCCTTCCTCTGGGGAGCAGGGCGGGGACTTCAGTCCTTTTCCCTCTCTTCCTAGCACCTGCGTGCCGCATGCACATGCGCAGTCTTGTGCGCCCGCCCTGGGGAAAAAGCAAGCCCGCGGAGAGGCTGCGGGATCCGCCTGGGCTGTCAGCCAGGGGCGGTCTAGAACCTCCAGCCAGGGGTGACGGGGGTGTCCCTCGGGCCTGCACGCCTTTCCCTCCATCCGCCCGGGCTCCGGCCTTTGCCTCCGCTCCGCACTCACTTGTAGCCCACGTCACACCAGTTCAGCATCCCCTCGTGGTAGCTGTGCACGTTCTGGACTTGCTTCAGGCACGAGGCCGGGCTGTCGCAGGGGCTGCCGGCCGTGTGCGACACCACCACGTAGCGCGCGGGCAGTTTCAACTTCTCCGAGCACTTGGACGCCGGAGCCTTCCACTCCCTCCGGGGCACTATGGGGCAGCAGAGGCATGAGAGGTCTTCTCCAGGCACCCCATGCCCGAGGCCGAGGAGAGCCAGGAGGGCCCAGGTGAGGAGCACGGAGCCTGCAGACATGGCAGGTCACGCACGCGGGGACGGCTAGGAGCTGGCCGCTGGCCCAGGCCGCCTTTATCTGCTGGGGCCTGGCGGCCGGGAGCGCCTTGCTTCACACCCTGGCGGGACAGGCGGGTCTCACCGTTCCCCAGATTGCGCTTCCTTCTCTGGCAAGACCGCAAACCGGATGCCCTGTGGTGAGGTGGGGAAGTGGAGAGCGCAGGGCAAAGCCAAGGGGGCTCTCTGCTAGCTGAGAGTCAGCGTGGGGAGGGGTGCACAGGCCCCTGGCCATCTCGCTCTGTGGTTTCTGGAAAAGCAAGGGTCTGGTGCCCTGCCCAGCTTTGTCTCTCCTCTCAGGGGGGCTTTGAACAACTCACCAGGGCTTTGAACATTAATATAGGAGCTGGAGGCCTGGGCTTCCTCTGTCTTCTTCCTGGAGGGAGGAGAGTAACAAAGACTCCCCCTTCTTCTTCTTCTTCTTCTTCTTTTTTTTAATTGAGGTGTAATTAACATACAACTTTATGTTAGTTTCAGGTATACAGCATAGTGATCGGACAGTTCTGTACCTTACTCAGTGCTCACCGTGTTAAGTGCGGCCCCATCTGTCCCCAAACAAAGCAATAACAATCTTGTTGACCACATTCCCTATGTGTACTTTTACACGTAAGTACTATGTGTAAAATAGTACCTGTAAGTACTATGCTGTACTTTTCATTCCTGTGACTTACTTATAACTAGAAGTTTGTATCTCCTAACCTGTTCATCTATTTCACCCACCTCCCACCATTTGATCTCTGTCTTTAAGAATTGAAAGCTCCCATTTTAAAAAACACTTATCCCAGGCCCAATCCTGAGGTCATTTAACCCTTGCAGCGAACAGAAGATGTTGAATGTTGGGAAGCCCATTTTGCAGTTGAGTAAACTGAGGCGGAGAGAGGGGGACATAGGAGGGCCTGGTGGTCCACAGCCTGGATTCAGAACCAGGCTGCCTGCATTTGAATTCTGGCCACATGCCAGTGTGTGGGCTCCTGCAAGTGAGCCTTCTGTGCCTCAGTTTCCCCTACCTACAAAATGGGGATAATAATATAAAGTACCTGACTCAGAAGGTTGATGTGAATTAAGGAAGTAAGTGGGTGGATAAGAGTGGGGCCCTTACAAGAGGTTTGGCTCCTAGTGTCACATAAGGGCCACTGGGACTGAAACTCAAATCTGTCCTTGGTAGTCAGCAACATATTTTGCATCGGGTGACGCTGGCAGCTCCATTCTGCACAGAAGGGACTCTTGAAGTCGAGAGAGGGACAGTCATTTGTCCAGGGCCACTTGGTGGCCTGAGATCACCTGTCGGGGCAGAAGACTCTCCTCGGGACTCTGCCCTGCCCAAGTCCCCTTTCCCACTCCTTCTTGGAGCAGCTGGTGAATTCAGGGCATACTCTCTCCTTTGCTCTTCCTCCTTTCCTCCCACTTTAGTGGATTAAAAAAAATTACAAAAGTAACACATGCTGGCTGTAAGCAGTTAAATGGATAAAAAATGTTAATCCCCTGTGGCCCCCTCCCCTCCCGTTCTGTCTGCGGGAGCTCACTCATAGTATTGTTGATGTTCGCTTGCATCTGTGATCTGGACTGGCCCACCAGGCATTGCTAAGCATTTTTTTCCTCACTTCACTTGCTTCCAACGGGTCTGGGAGACAGATGTTATTGTTAACCCCTTTACAGTCAAGAAAACTGAGGCCCAGGGGTGCATGAATGGCTCAGTGGGTTAAAGCCTCTGCCTTTGGCTTGGGTCATGATCTTAGGGTCCTGGGATCGAGCCCCGCATCGGTCTCTCTGCTCAGCAGGGAGCCTGCTTCCCCCCTCCCCCCGCCTGCCTCTTTGCCTACTTGTGATCTCTCTGTCTCTGTCAAATACATAAATAAAATCTTAAAAAAAAGAAAACTGAGGCCCAGAGAGGTTATCACCTACAAGGAGAAGATGGGGATGCCGGGGTTTAACCACAGGCTTCCGGGACCCCAGAGATGGAGTTCTAGACCATGGTCTGCTTCCTACAAACATATGTAACACCGTATATATATACTTTTAGTTTTTAAGTAATTTATTATCTTTTTCAAGATTTTTTTATTTTCAAGGAATCTCTACACCCAACATGGGGCTTGAACTCACAACCCTGAGATCAAGAGCTCCAGAGTCTCATGCTCTACCGACTGAACCAGCCAGGTGCCCCTATATATATATATATATTTTTTAAATAACAAAATCAAATCACGCACATCACTTTGCTTTTTGTAACCTCCTATCCCATGTCCTCTCTCTAGGTGAACACAGGTAATTCTAATGGAATTTTCGTATTAGTTGCATAGTATTTCATGGTATAGGCTTCCCATTTGGAGAGAATCTTTGCTTTTTTTTGAAGCTTTGCTGTTCTTCATCTCACCCCCCAGCCCCTGCTGCACAAAATATTATCAGACATCTAGCCATACATACTGATAACTGATAAATAGAGGCTTTCTAGGTCAAAGACTCTACATATTTATTAGTTATTACCAGATTGTTTTCCCCCAGAGGCTGTTAACAATTCCTATTTCTACCAGTTCAGTATTGGAACCCGCATGTATCCCAGAGGTGGGAGTTATCACTTCTTAAATTTATGAGTGCAAAGCGATATCTCTGTAACTTTAACTGGCATTTTTATGACCACCCAGGAGATTTTGTTCCCTGTGTTTTCTGCCCACTTGGATTTGTCTTCTGTCGATTGCTTGTCATGTCCATTGTCCATTTCTGAAATAAATTTGGGCTGGGGGGCGCCTGGCTGGCTCAGTCAGTGGAGCTCATGCCTCTTGATCTCAGGGTTGGATGTAGAGATGCCTTAAGAAAAAAAAAATCTTTTTTTTTTTTTTTTAAAGATTTTATTTATTTATTTATTAGGAAAGAGAGAGTGAGAGAGAGCAGGTCAGAGTGAGAAGCGGACTCCCCATGGAGCTGGGAGCCCGATGTGGGACTCGATCCCGGGACTCCGGGATCATGACCTGAGCTGAAGGCAGTCGCTCAACCAACTGCGCCACCCAGGGGCCCCAAAAAAAAAATCTTAATAAAATGAATTGTGTTGTTTACCTTTTCATTATCAATTTGCAAAATGAAGGAAAGAATCCCATAACTGGGATTGTTGAGTCATTGGGTTTGTACATTTTGTGTCTCTGGTCTTTTTGAAAGCATTAAGGAATCACACGCATATAGAAAAGTGCACAAATGTCCTTGTTAAATAGGGTTATTAGAATTAAAAGAGTGAAGAACTGTGTTAATTTCACACCACAAATACACCATGTATCCAGCACCCAGATCAGGAAATAGAGCTACATTAAAATTTTTTTTTTAATTTTTAAAAAGATTTTATTTATTTATTTATTTGACAGAAAGATCACAAGTAGGCAGGGAGGCAGGCAGAGAGAGAGGCAGAAGCAGGCTGCCCGCTGAGCAGAGAGCCCGACGCGGGGCTCGATCCCAGGACCCCGAGATCATGACCCGAGCCGAAGGCAGAGGCCCTAACCCACTGAGCCACCCAGGCGCCCCTAAAATTTTTAATAAATACTGCCAAATACCATCCTAAAAATTTTTATTTTATTTATTTTTATTTTATTTTTAAGATTTTATTTATTTGACAGAGACACAGCGAGAGAGGGAACACAAGCAGGGGGAGTGGGAGAAGCAGGCTTCCCGCTGAGCAGAGAGCCCGATGCGGGGCTCGATTCCAGGACCCCGAGATCATGACCTGAGCCAAAGGCAGGGCGCCCCTCATTATTGTTTTATTTGCATTTCTTCAAGCATCAGAGAGTTGGTTGTCTGTATATTTAGACTGTTGGCATCGATCTTTTGTGAACTGTCTGCTCATTGAATCTCTCCATTTTGCTGTTGGGTAACTGTATCTGGAGAGTATTAACACTGTCAAATGTGCTGCAGACATTTTCCTCTAGTTTATTTTTAAAAAATCTATTTCTTTTATGGTTTCTGTGTTTCCTGTCCTGCCTTAAGAAGACCTTAACGCACCAAGATTGTAAAAGTTTTTTTGTTTAAAAAAAAAGTATTGTTATCTTGTGTTTTTTTCTCTTAGACTTTTACCTTGGCTAGGATTTATCGTTGCATACAGTGTGAGGTAGGGGTTTAATTTTGCTTCCAAATGGCTAGCCATTTGCCCCGGGCACAAGGACAGTTTATTAAATAGTTGGACCTGATTTTAAATTTCAGCCCTACCACTCCTTAGCTGGATTGCCTTGGGCAATTAGGCAGCATTTGGCATACTTGACCACCTCCCTTTTGAAATGTTCACTTTCCTCAGCCTCTGTGTCACAAGACTGTCTTGATTTTCCTTCCGCTTCTCTAGCCGGTCTTTTCCTCTCCCCTTTTGACTCATTCTTCCTTCCTTGACCATCTTACCGTATTTGTTCTGCTGGGTGATTCTCTTTCTTTCTTTCAGCCTTTCTTCTTTCAAGATTTTATTTACTTATTAGAGAGAGAGAGAGAGAGAGAGAGATCACAAGATGGGCAGAGAGGCAGGCAGAGAGAGAGGGGAAAGCAGGCTCCCTGCTGAGCAGAGAGCCCGATGCGGGGCTCGATCCCAGCACCCTGAGATCATGACCTGAGCCGAAGGCAGAGGCTTTAACCCACTGAGCCACCCAGGCACCCCTGTTGGGTGATTTCATCCAGGCCGTGGCTTCAGCTGCCACTGAAATCCAGATGACTTCCAGATTTTTATGTCCAGCCTGGAGCTTTCAGATGAATTCTGCATCTGTGTTTCCATCTGCCTACTTGACATGGCTACTTGGATGTCTCACAGGGACCTCAAATGCAAAATTCCCCAAGTGGTTTAAGATTTGCTCCTCTGTAATCAGCCCTCTTCCAAGAGTCCCTGTCTAAAGGAATGCCGTGATTATCTTTCAGTTACAAAAGCCATGTGCGAGCAGACCATCCTTGACCAACCTCTACTCTGTCTCCTCCTGTTTCCAGTACCCCCAGCACATAGCAGGTGCTCAATAAATCCCGAATGACCGATAAATATCCAGTTCACCCCCTAGTCATGTTGCTGTTATTTCCTACATGTCCTATGAATTAGACCAGTCCTGCCTATTGCCACTCTCCCCACCTTGGTCCAGTCACCGTAGCCTTGCTCCTGGATTTTGCTTCCACCTCCTTGGTGACTTCCCAGCATGCACCTTGGCTCCCGTGAGGCCACAGCTCAGCTCTGATCAGGTTACCCTCAAAAGTGAGTCACAGTTTTCTGTGGCTTCTCATGACTCTTAGGATGAGTCCCAAACACCTCACCATGACCTGACATCAGCCTAACCTCGCTTGGCTCACTCCCGAGACCCCCTTCTAGAGTCATCTAGGTTCCCTGCCCTCCTTGCCGCCCTTGAGGATACTTTGATACCCTGTCCCCAGGAGACTTTCTTCGCAGTATGTACAAGTTTTAAATAGAGGAAACTTGAGGAATTTGGGAACTTTGTACCTTACCTTTAAGATTACAAAACACTCAGCTTGCCTTTTGTAACAAGACCAGGATATTTACACATCGGACTGCTTGCCGATACTGAGAATGGAGTCATTAGCCAGGTGGTATGAAGTCTTCCCTTGCTAGAATTTTATTTATTCTGTATTTTGTCAGCCTAAAATTGAGACATACCCTTGTGAGCATTTACAAAAGTTTCAGTGGGTGATCGTGTTACCTTTAATCCCGAGACTCTATTACTAGTGTATTTTTCTAAATAGGAGATTAGCTCTACTCCCTGTACGGTTTAGGAAGTTGAATTTTTAAATATTTAATTCATCAACTACTTTTCTTTGATCTTGTTATAATTAAATCAGCCATTATAAAAACTCCTCAGATTCTCTTGCAGTTAGCAAAAAAACCCACCGGTTTTCTTTGTTGTATCAACAACGAAAGAAAGTCAAATTAAATGCTGATTATAGCAAAGACAAAGTTTAAGCACAATGCAGAATCTTCTTTTTTTTCCTTGACATTCCTGAGCCTGGAATGTTCACCCCCCCTCACTCATCCCATCCTAACTGTCACTCTTCTTTCCGTGTCGCCTCTACAGAGGTGATGAATTTCCCTAGTTGCTTTCCCCACATCATTTCCTTTCCTTCATGTTTATCACAAGCGTAGTTACCTGTACAATTTTTTTTTATGAATTTCTGTCTTTCCTACTATGCAGTGGGGTCTATAAGTATCATTCAGACTGTGGGACTTGAGAGAGAAAGCGGGAGCTATTGGTAGTTTTGCTGGGTCCATAGGCATACATGGGCTGTCCCAAACAATTCAGGACGCATCATTACCCGACTTAAAGATAAGGAAGGGGCTATCATTTTTTTTTAAAGATTTTATTTATTTATTTGACAGAGAGAGAGAGATGACAAGTAGGCAGAGAGGCAGGCAGAGTGAGAGGGGGAAGCAGGATCCCTGCTGAACAGAGAGCCCAATGCAGGGCTCGATCCCAGGACCCTGAGACCATGACCTGAGGTGAAGGCAGAGGCTTTAACCCACTGAACCACCCAGGCACCCCTCAGATGAATGTTCTTGAACAAGAATACAGTTAGAGGCCCAGCGCACCTGGGTGGCTCAGCAGGTTAAGCGTTTGCCTTTGGCTCAGGTCATGATCCCAGGGTCCTGGGATCAAGCCCCGCCTCCGTTTCCATGCTTGGCAGAGTCTGCTCCTCCCTCTCTCTGCCCTTCCCGCAACTTGTGCTCTCTCTCTCTCTCAAATAAATAAATAAAATCTTAAAAAACATGTACAGATAGAGGCTTACATACCCTGTTGCTAAATATTGAAAAGTCATGCATTAAGCTAACAGCTACTAGGCAAAATACGGTCTTGCCTCTTCACAAAAACACCTTCAGAAAGAAAACATAGGAGGCTATGTGCAAAGCAACAGTCTACACCAAGTATGACTGTGCATTTTCAAAATGGAATTTTGAAGGGGACAGCTTTCTCCCACTTTTGTTGAATCTCTCAGTCAGCTGGCATTAAGTCATGGGATTACTACCTTTTTGTTGTTGTTCCTCTTTTTTTTTTTAAAAAAAAAGATTTCATGTGTTCTTTTGAAAATTTTAAAAAATATTTTATTTATTTGCCAGAGAGATCTAGAGCACGAGAGTACAAGCAGGGGAAACGACAGGCAGAGGGAGAAGCAGTCTCCCTGCTCTACCTGTTGCAGGTACTGGGGATTCAGTGGTAAATAAAACAGGAGTCCCAGGGTGCCTGGAGGGCTCAGTTTGTTGAGCGTCCGTCTTTGGCTGGGGTCATGATCCCAGGGTCCTGGGATCAAGCCCTGCATTGGGTTCCTCGCTGAGTGGGAAGCCTGCTTCTCCTTCTGCCTCTGCCTGCTGCTCCCCCTGCTCCGCTCTCACTGTTTATCAAATGAATAAATAAAATCTTTAAAAAAACCAAAAAACAAAAACCAGCAACAACAAAAAACCAGGAGTGCCTTTACGCACTTTCTAGTGGGGAAAACACATAGTAAACAAATAAACTCTTAACTATTTATTTTTATTTTTATTATTTTTTTAAAGATTTTATTTATTTGACAGTGAGAGAGAGAGAGATCACAAGTAGGCAGAGAGGCAGGCAGAGACAAAGGGAGAAGCAGGCTCCCTGCTGAGCAGAGAGCTCTATGCGGGGCTCAATCCCAGGACCCTGAGATCATGACCTGAGCCGAAGGCAGAGGCTTTAACCCCCTGAGCCACCCAGGCGCCCCTAAACTCTTAACTATTTAAAATAACTCCAGATATACTATATTTCTTTTAAAAAAAAAGATTTTATTTATTTATTTGACAGAGAGAGAGAGAGAGATCACAAGTAGGCAGAGAGGCAGGCAGAGAGAGGGGGAAGCAGGCTCCCTGCTGAGCAGAGAGCCCGATGCGGGCCTCCATCCTAGGACCTTGAAATCACGACCTGAGTGTAAGGCAGAGGTTTTAATCCACTGAGCCACCCAGGCACCCCAGATATACTGTATTTCATGTGGGTGGCGCGGCTAGCGTTAGGCTTGGCAGGTAGCAGGCCCCCAAGGAACATCATCATCATCAGCTCTGACCTTGGCCTGGCTTGGTTTCCCGCTGGGGAAAAGCATCCTTCTCCGCTGTTCCCTCCTTTCACCGCCAGAGGGCGCGCCGTCCCCATCTGTCCCCACCCTGCCTGGGACGCTTTTCCCTAATCTTAATAGTAACCAGACAGCCTCTTAGCCTCTCAAGGGTCCTGTTCTGCGATTTTCCTGGGGGCCTGCCTGTCCCAGGGAGTGGTTTGCTCCTGATAACAGCAACGGCAACCATACCGTGAAGAACTAAGAGCCCAGAGTTACTGAGTTTCATGTCGATCTCACAGCACCTGTAGGCACAGTCAGCCAGGGTGCAGAGAGAGAGAGAGGGCTACTGTGTCAGAGGGACCGAGGTCACTGTTGCTGGACTGGAAAGGACCACAGTGTGTGGTCAGCAGAACCAGACTATCCTGGGACTTGTCTGGCTTGGTAAGGGTCTGGATTCATGCTATGAGCACTGGGAGCCACGGAAGAGCATGTAAGGAGTGATGCTAACCCGCTTTGCATTTTTATTTTTAATTAAAAAATTTTTTTAATTTTTATTTTTAAGTAATCTCCACACCACACCCATCATGGGGCTAGAACTCACAACCCTGAGATCAAGAATCTCAAGCTCTGTTCCAGGGACTGAGCCAGCTGGGCGCCCCACCACTTTGCATTTTTAAGAGGTCATTTTGGGGAGTGGGGGTGGGGGGAGTGGAAGATAGCAGACCCTCTTGGAGGTCTATAACTATGCCCATGGAAACTTCTGGAAGCCAGTTTTCAACCATGAGGGAAGCCACAATTAGTGTGGTCAACTCTTCAGAAGACGGAGAAAATACAGAGAGTCTGTGATAATATTGCTGAGCCTCACCTAAGATCAGCCCTCTTATCAAATTCTTCTGCCCTTTGACGCTCCATAAATTAGAGAGATTTTTACTAATTTCTTGTCTCAACCTCTCAATTGATTAGGGCTGTTGTGTTCATTGTATCTTTGAAAGGCTGTGTAATGTAATGGTTGTGGTGGGCTGAAAAGTGATCCTCTTCAAAGACACTCATGTCCTAATTCCTGGAACCTGAGTGTTACTTTACATGGCAAAATGACCCCTTCCCCCCAAACTTTGCGGGTGTGATTATTATTTTTTTTTTTAAAGATTTTATTTGTTTATTTGACAGACAGGAGAGAGATCACAAGTAGGCAGAGAGGCAGGCAGAGAGAGAGAGGGGGAAGCAGGCTCCCTGCTGAGCAGAGAGCTCCAAGCGGGGCTTGATCCCAGGATGCCGAGATCATGACCTGAGCTGAAGGCAGAGGCCTTAACCCACTGAGCCACCCAGGCGCCCCTGCGGGTGTGATTATTATTGGGGTCTCGAGATGGGGAGATTATCCTGGATTATCCAGATAGGCTCTAAATACAGTCGTACTTAGAAGGGGAAGGAGAGGGATATTTGACTAGAGACAGAAGGGAAAGCCATGCAGAGACATAGGCAGAGACTGGAACAATGTGGGCACAGCCGAAGGTACCAGCTTCCACCAAAAGCCGGAAGAACAAATAGAACGCATAGAACAAATTCTCCCTTCAAGACCCCAGAGAGAGGCAATCCACAGAAGGAACTGAGTATCCCTGTACATTCTTGTTGGGCGAGACAGGAATCCAAGCCCGGACTGCCGTTTATCCAGGCCATTTTTTAGGATTGTCGTTACAGCCTGCAGCCCTGAAGGGTAAGGTAACATTTCCTCTCAGATACAGAGGAGGCTTGCTCACTGCTCAGATTCCTGAAGCTCTCTGCTCTTCAGTTGTGATACAAACCCCCAGGCATGCTCGGCAGCCTCTGACTCCCTCTGCATGCCCTATGGTACTTTATGGTACTTGCAGGGTTGGGGGAGGGGGGGGAAGGAGAGGCATCAACGCAGACACACTAATCCTCTTCCTTTTGATAGGCTCTGAATACCAAAGTCCCTGTCTTGACCCAGGTGTTTGGAGCTTTCTGCCAACTTCTATGCAACAGTGACGGAATAATTTGTTGACCTATAAAGGAGAGTGAAATCCCAGGCCCTGACAGTTCTATTGGTGGATTCAAACATTCAAAGAATAAAAGACAGTTTTCCTACAAACTCTGAAAATCGAGGTAAGGAGAGTCCTCCCTAACTCATTTTATGAGACCAGCATAATCCAGATATCAAAGCCAGAAAGATATTCCAGAGAAAGAAAAATCACAGACCAACATCCTTCATGAAAATGGATGCAATGGGGCGCCTGGGGGGCTCAGGCAGTTAAGCGACTGCCTTTAGGCTCAGGTCCTGGGTTAGGGTTCCGCTCAGCGGGGAGCCTGCTTCTCCCTTACCTGCTGCTCCCCTTGGTTTCTCTCTCTGACAAATAAAGAAAATCTTAAAAAAAAAAAAATATGGATACAAAAACACTTTAACAAAGTACGTACAGACAGAATCCAACAAATACGTAATGCGATGAAATGAGGGTTAAGCCAGGAGCTCCAGGTGTGTCTGACATTCAACACCCAGTCACTGAAGCAGGATCCTTCAAGTGCTGTGTCCTGGGGCGGCGTGGAGGGGAAGGGCAAGTTGTGATTTCCCCCTTGGCCCCAGTCAGTGACTTTGTTTACAGCTGCCTCGAGGCAGGATTCTCCTTCCTAAGGATCTGGAGGCTGCAGATCTCCGTGGAGGGTGGAAGTCACGTGGCCATCCGATAATTTTGCAACCAGAGTTGATGGTTCATCAGTTCCTAAGCAGAGGCACGGTGAAGAGTGGGCCGCTTGAGAGGGAGAGGCACGCAGGAGAGGTGGGAATGTGGCCACAGCACAAAACATTTTGAAACAACTGGGACCCAGCTGTTTTTTAAGGACAAGACAGAGACTCTAAAGAAAATTCATAAAATCGTTATTAAGAAGAGTGGGTCATGCCGCCCCTGGCTGGCTCAGTTCAGTCGGCAGAGCATGTGACTCTTGATCTCAGGGTTGTGAGTTTGAGCCCCACGATGGGTGTAGAGATTACTTTAAAAAAAAAAAAAAGAAGGGGGAGGAGGAGGGGGAGAAAGGAGGAGGAGAAAGAGGAGGAGAGGAGGAGAAGAAGGAGGTGAAGGAGAGGAGGAGGGGGAGGAGGAGCAGGAGGAGGAAGAAAAGAAGGAGGAGGCAGAGGAGAAGGGGGAGGAGGAGGGGGAGGAGCAGGAGGAGGGGAATGAGCCACTAGGTTTTGGCCTCCCAGAGGGTTTCTCTGATTGATTGGCATCTCCGCAAATTTGGCTTCTTTCTATCAGTTTCCTGAACTAGGTGACAGAGACGCCTAGCAAGAAAACACCAGGGCACAGCAAGAAGATGCGAGCTGGCCGGCAGATGTTCGGAGGCAGCAGAAAATAGCAACGGGAGAAAAGAGAGCAACAGAACAACGAAGAACATGGAAGAGGAAGCCCAGCAACTCAAGAAGAAGGAACAAACCAGAATTAACGTGAAACTTCCTTCACATGCCTTCTTCAGATGTCAAAGTGCCGGTGAGAGAGATCTGAGCACCATGTTCCTGGTGTGCAAATGTATTTAAGAATATTTTCAGAATACAAAACTTGATTTAAAAAATCTTGATTTAAAAAATATATATTTTAGGGTTCCTGGGTGGCCCAGTTGGTTAAGCAACTGCCTTCGGCTTGGGTCATGATCCCAGAGTCCTGGGATCGAGTCCCACATTGGGCTCCCAGCTCCATGGGGAGTCTGCTCCTCCCTCTGACCTTCTCCCCTCTCATGCTCTCTCTCACTGTCTCTATCTCAAATAAATAAATAAAATCTTTAATATATATATATATATATATTTTTATTTTTGAGTAATCTCTACAACCAATGTGGGGCTCAAACTCAGAACTCCAAGATCAAGAGCATCATGCTCCACTGACTGGGCCAGTCAGGAGCCCCCCGAATTTGATTTTTGATGCATTCGGCAAGCCACCCAACCCACCAGGATTCTCCCAAAGTTCCTGGGAGTTTTAGTGGTGAAGACCCAAAAGAACAGAAAAGACTTACGAGACGACATTTTCTTCAACATACTGCAAATATGAGACAATTGCTCATGGGAGAAAAATTTTTATAACTGGAATGTGCCAGGACCTCTTCAAGCTAGTGCTTCTAGAAGTAAAGGAGTAGAGGTGATCTTGTGGTGCAAGAGAACACCGCTGTCTTTCCTGCCCTCCTTCAATGTGCAGAACAATGAAATACACTCTGGAATTTTTCCATGATTTCCTGACCTCAATTAGCCAAACTTCAGGACTTGAAACTTCCTTAAGTTTTGTTGTCGGAAGCTGGTATGGGCACGTATTTCCTCTAATTTGAATTGATTTGTTGGTGTTTGATACAACACTAAGGAATTTGATGATTTGGTTTCTGAGAAGATAACATTAAGTGCAATAACTTTATTTATCATTAAAAAACCAAAACCCAATCTGAATAGTTTGCCATGGAGATAGGGTAAAGAAGAACATTGTATGATCATTTCAATAGACACAGAAAGGTACTTGACAAAGTTCGCTATTTATTAAGAAAATATCAGCAGAAAACAAAAGAAAATCCCTCAAGTGGTGAGTGACCAATGGGTCCAATGGGTCCACCATGCTTGTGGTTAGGGTACTGGGAATTATGGAACACAGACCCTTCCTCCCCCACCAAAAAAGCCCAGAAGACAAAACCCAAGGAAAATTATATTCAAATGATTCTATCCAAACTTTTGCCTTCAGTAAATGTTTAAAAAATCTATTCTTTTTTTAAATGTAGGCTCCACGCCCAGCATGGAGCCCAGTGCGGGTCTTGAATTCACAACCCCAAGATCAAGAGCTGAATACTTCACTGATTGAACCATCCAGATGCCCCTCCAGGTAGGTAATTTTAAAAGTCATTTTTTCTTACAGTTGGAGATACAATGATGAAACACATAATATTTTGAGTTATATATGAATTGTGAAGCCGCATGTGGTTTCTCGGACACTCCACAAGTTATAGCAAATGTCAGGTGAGACGGCAAAATCCCCTTGGATATGTTTGGATATATTTGCATTTAAGTAAATGCACACTACACAGAACTGACTTGTAAAGTTAAATATTTTTAGAGAAGTTGTCCTGAGAGAATCATCAGCTCCAGAACCACTAAAATTTGCATTCAGAATGGACTTATCTGCTTGATGTGGGGCTAGATCCCAGGACCCTGGGATCATGACCTGAGCCAAAGGCAGACACATAATGACTGAGCCATCCAGGCACCCCTCAAATATACATTTTAAGGATGTCAGCAATTTGCAGATGAGCAAGCTAGGAAAATCTTATAATCAACCAATCTATCACCCCCGAATACAAATTTTTTTTTTGACTATATTAGATAAAATCCTGACACCATTACGGTGGTGAAGGGGGGAGGTTCCCCTCCATCGTGCAGCAGTATCCCTGAGGGGGAGTTGGGATTCCTTCTTACTAGCAGGTGAGATGAGACTCTTGGTTCTTCACTTGGCCTTGGCTGCCGGGGGTGGAGGCGGGCCACAGTTCTTTGGCCAAAAGTGTGTGTCTCTATCTCTTTTCATTGGTATTTCTGGGTTGCTGGCTTCTTCAGTTGCCTCTCCTGGGTATATGATGCTTGAAGGGAGCCCAGTGAATTTATGATTGTGTCGTGCCTTCTTCTCTCCACCTTTCGGAGTCTTCTTGTGTTTGCCCTCTATATAATGTCCGGGACTGTTAGCTTTATCTGGCAAAGAATAGAGAAAAGTGTGTCTACTCCATTTTTCCAGAAGCATTTTTCCAGAAATTCCTCTTTGATGTTTAATAATGAAATAATTTTAAAGGAAAAAACCTTTTTTTTTTTTTTTTGCAGTTTTTTCCCCCAAAGATTTTATTTATTTATTCGACAGGGAGAGACACAGTGAGAGAGGGATCCCAAGCAGGGGGAGCTGGAGAGGGAGAAGCAGGCTTCCTGTTCAGCAGGGAGCCCGCTGCAGGGCTCGATCCCAGGACCCTGGGATCATGACCCGAGCTGAAGACAGACGCTTAATGACTGAGCCCCCCAGGAACCCTGACAGCCTGGTTCTGAGACCCCAAGGACTCAGGACCCCAGAGCTCAAAGCAGGGCCAGAAGCTGCAGTTGGGGCCACAGAGGTGGGTCTGGTTCAAGGGCAGTTGAAGCAGGGGATGGTCAGTTCAAGGGGATGGTCCCCTTATCGCAGCACGGCAGCAAGGGGTTGTAGATCTGGTCCCCACACGTGGGCGCTGGCTGGCACAGCCACAGTCCTGTGTCTGGGGGAGTCACTGCAGAACGGGCTCCAAGGACCGGACTAGGACCTCCGGAGCCCCCACCTCCATCCGCGGCACCACCTCCTCCCTCCACACTCCACCTGCTCTCACGGAGGGAGTGTGAGCATGAGGTCAGCACTGGGGTACACCAGATGACGTCACTGAGCTGCACTCGGCGTGGGCCGCAGCGCACAGCGGATGTTGACACGGACGCGGGGTGGCAGGGAGGGC
>CM052803.1:6763491-6809576 GCA_028533885.1 Nasua narica | reverse complement strand
AGGACCGGACTAGGACCTCCGGAGCCCCCACCTCCATCCGCGGCACCACCTCCTCCCTCCACACTCCACCTGCTCTCACGGAGGGAGTGTGAGCATGAGGTCAGCACTGGGGTACACCAGATGACGTCACTGAGCTGCACTCGGCGTGGGCCGCAGCGCACAGCGGATGTTGACACGGACGCGGGGTGGCAGGGAGGGCTCCGGGAAGGGCTGGGTCTAATAGTTGCGGGTCGGGGGAGAGACCGAGGTGCAGCCGGAGTGCCCCTGGGGATGATGACCAAGCAGGAAGCCAAGAACCGAGCAAGCGAGAGAGCATTATGGTTGAGCTTCAGGGGTACCTAAGGGATGCGGCGTGCCCCGTGGATCCTTACCAAAGATCCTGGGCGCCATAGTTCTCGAATCTCGGCTGCAGAGCAGTTGAGGGCAGGGCGGCCGCAGAGCTGGGGCTGAGACTTTCTACTGGGACTTTGATAGACACTCTTACGAAACCTCAGGGTCAGTGCGACCGTGGATACTCTCAAAGTGGTGACTGTAGCAAGTCCCTTTCTCTGAAGACCGCCAGGGGAAACCCAGCTGGAAACGATTGCTTGTCAAGTCACCCTCCAGATGCCCACTTTTTCTAGACTTTCCATGTTCCCCTGCCCTGGAGGTTTCAAGGGGTCCCCGTTCTCCCCTCCCCTGCAAGGCATCTCCAGACCCGCCCTGTGTGTCTTCTTCAGACTCATTTGTGGGAAATGATGGAGTTGCAGAATGATCTAGAAGAAGAGAGGGGGCTGCAGAAACTCCGCTGGAGAGAACCAGAAAGAAATAGGGAACCACGGGAGAGGCTCCCAGAATTAATAAAACAGACCGCAAGGCAGCAGATCACAGAGTGCCTTGTCCAAAGGAATGTTCCATCCACGCTTCTCCCTAGGATTTTATTGTCACCATTAGCATTAATTGTGTGAGGAGATAAGTACGGGGGATATAATTAGGTGTGCCCCTCTGTTTCCTGGTGGCTTCCTCACCACGGCATAGGGGAAAGATCAGGAAGTCGTGAGAGAGAGAAAGCAGAGGCTTTCACATCCTTGTAAAAGTGCATTGTTGGTGGGAGGGACTCCTCCCTCTCCTGTTGAAGTGCTGAGCAATTTTGAGTAGGTATGTTTTTGTTCCTGAAACCCAAGTTCAGCTGCCTTTCCCTGGAAAGGTCAACACTCAAGAGATGAGTTTTAGGGGCTCTTGGGTGGCTCAGTGGGTTAAAGCCTCTGCCTTCAGCTCAGGACATGATCCCAGGGTCCTGGGATCGAGCCCCGCATCCGGCTCTCTGCTCAGCGGGGAGCCTGCTTCCCCCTCTCTCTCTGCCTGCCTCTCTGCCTACTTGTGCTACTTGTGATCTCTCTCTCTCTGTCAAATAAATAAATAAAATCTTAAAAAAATAAAAAAGGGAAGCAAGCCTGGTAGATTCAGCCAGTAGAAACCCAAAAAAGCTGGAGCATCCTACTGGTTCAGTCCAGGGACCATGTAAGTCTCGATCTCGGGGTTGTTAAGTTTGAGCCCCCTGTCTTAAGCCCAATGCGAGGCTTGAACACATGATTCTGAGATCAAGAGCTGAGCTGAGGTCAGGAGTTGGATGTTCCACTGACTGAGCCACCCAGGCAACCCCCCCCCAAATACAAAGATCTTTAAAAAAAAAAAAAAGAATCCAAATTCTTATGTCCTGAAACATTTCTATCCAAAATGTTTCCAGAAATGGACTCAATTTGGATCATAAGGAGTATGCTGGAGTCCCCAGTGTCCACGGTATTTACAAATGCATTTGCTTTGTTCCATACTTAAGTACCAGCCAAGGGAGGCGTGGTTATCTCGTAGTGTGCGAAGGGCACACTGAAGGTCCGAGACGCTAAGTCATTTGATGAAAAAATCCCACAGCTTGGAATTGGTAGAGTTGGGTCCCTAGAATCATCAAAGAGAATTACAAGCATATTGTTGAAAACCATGAGGGGGCTAACACCAGAAATTGGTAACAGCATGGGACGCAGGAGTGCTGATGGGGCTGGAGGTCAAAGGAAGGGAGTGTGATTCTTATTTTTACCCAATCTATGCATGCCTTTGAAAATTTAAAAGGAGCCCAGGCTGGGCAGTCTCCACGTGGCCCATGAGCACAATGATAGTGTTAAGCCTGGGCGTTATGGGGGACCGATAGAATGGGTTCCTTTTTTTTTTTAGAGAGAGAGAGAGAGAGAGTGCCTGCCCAGTCCGCGTGAGCTGGGGAGGGTAGGGCAGGGGGCAGAGGGAGAGGAAGAGAAAGAATCTTGAGCAGGCTCCATACCCAGCGCAGAGTCCCAGGCATGGGCTCAATCTCAGGTTCCTGAGCCTAAATCAAGAGTTGTTTGCTAACCCTAACCCTAGATCTTTATTCTTTACCAGCGGGGGGGGGGGAATTGGCAGCATTGGGAGGGTGGGGAGGAGGGGCCGCCTGAGCCAAGCCCTGCAAGAGGATTGAAATGACTCATGGGAAGGGTGGGGGGGTGGACATCACGCAGAGACCCACAGATGAGCCAGGTTTTTGGAACCGCAGGGAGCGAGTGTTGGGGTGCACGGCAGAGGCTAGCGGTGCTGGAGAACAAGCAGGGCGGATCAGGAAGGACCTTGCTGGACGTGCTGGGCAGGTTGGGTTGCGTTTCATCCTGGAGGCAGCAGGGAGTCGCCCCGTGATTTTAAGCAGCCTTGAAGATCCAAGCCAGGGTCACGTTTCTGTGATCCTAGCGTCTTCCCTCTCGCCCGCTCGCTCCGGGCTGTCACAACCACTTCGCAAAGTCAACAACTTCCCGAATCACACACCTGCTCCCTATTCCTAACTCGTTTATTCACAGCAGCCCCTGCTTTACCTGCCATTGGGGGCGCTGGGGGGGGGGGGTGCGGATAATCCTCGTCCTGAAGGATCGTCTCAAGGTCACTAGTAGCCTAATGCTTTTGTCCCGATGCCTGTCATTCCTCTCTCTCCATCTCGTCACTTCCTCTCAGGTCGTCCCAGGAAGGATGAGTGCACGACAACAAGATATTTTGAGAGAGAGACCGTACTCATAGAGCTTTTGTTACAGCATATTATTGTAATTTTCTTTTTATTATTAGTTATTGCTATTAATCTATTACTATGCCTGATTTATAAATTATATTTTATCATAGGTGTGTGTGGATACCTATGCTCTCCTATAGGAAAAAGCATAGTATTTATAGGGTTGGGGACTATCCACGGTTTAGGGGTCCACTGGGGATCTTGGAAATATCCCACCATGGCTAAGGGGGTGGGGGGAGCTACCGTAGGTGTTTCTTTGTTTTAATATTGTTTGTTGGTGTTGGTGACCATTCTCTGGTGTTGGTGACCATTCTCCGAAGGTTTCTTGCATTTTTGAATGTCTTGCCAGGAGGCATCGACTGTTCTTTCTTCCAAGTTCCTTTCAAGAATGTTCGAGGTGTGAAGAGCTTTGAAAGAATCGCCCTCGAGGGGGAAGGACGGATCTCTTTAGTGTCCTGTGTAGTGGTGGCGAGATCTTCCTCCCGGACAAAAGCCAGGCAGGCTTACCACCCATTACAAAAAATTCAGATTTCCTGTAATGCAGTCCACTGTGTGTGCCTCCGTCCCATCCCGGACCTCCTCCCTTGCCCTGTAGGGACTGTGGCTCAGGGGACGGGTGCAAATGCTGGTACCTGGTTACTCTCTCCTGCTGGGAGCCGATCTGTCCTTTATCTCTGACCCAGAAGTCTTGTGTCTTCTGGGAGAAACCGTAGAATATGGCAGGATACGGTAATGCTAACATCTCAGTCCCTTCCCAGTTTCTTACAAATGGTTTATTTATGTTTACCTTTATTTATACCTCGCCATTTCTAAGGAGCCTTATATGTTCTGTGCTATTGACCAACACAGGTAAAGACAGGCAAACTTGGGGCTCCTGGGGGGCTCAGGAGGTTGAGCATCTGCCTTGGCTCAGGTCATGACCGTGGGGTCCTGGGATCAAGCCCCATGTCAGGCTCCTTGCTTGGTGGGGAATCTGCTTCTCCCTTTGCCTTCTCCCTGTTGCTCGCTCTCTCTCTCTCTCTTTCTCTCAAAGAAATAAATAAAATAAGATCTTTAAAAACAAAAAAGAAAGACAAATTCATACCTAAATGATTTTGTCTTTTTAATTGAATTTATCCTACTTTGGAACAACTTTATTGGGATCTAGTTTCCACGTCATGAAGCTTACCCGTTGGAAGTGTATATGATTCAGCGACATTTTTGCAGACGGCATTTTGAGATTTTTCATTGTGTGCCTAAAGGCACAGTCAGAGACTTTCCAGGAACATGTTTTGGAAGAAGGCAGTGCCCACAGGGCAGTGGGAAGCCGTCCAGGCTACACAACCACGGTGGGTTACACCGTGGGAGAAAACCCACGAGAGTTAGGAATTTTGCTGGTTTCACCCACTTCATCACTGAGAGGCTCTTTGATTTCTCCTCTCGAGGCATCTCGATCAGCACCGTCCAACAGAACTTTCTGCAGTGACGTACACACTCTCCATCGCACTGTCCAACGCTGCTTTAAATATGGTTAGTGAAATCGAGGAACTAATAAACCCAACATTTAATTTTAATTGATTAAGATAGCTGCGGTGACCAGTGGCTACCATATTGGAGACCATAGTTCTTTAAAAAAAAAATGTCAATGCTGTGTCTTAGGAGAGACCCTCAAGATTTGTGACCAGGCTCCAAAGTTCTCCGGGATTTCCTCACCTGGAAGACATTTCTGAGCCATGACCCAAAGTCAGCAGGTCCTGGGAGAGCTCTGGGTTCCAGGAATTCACCCCAGGTTGCGATCTCTCTGGCTAATTGCAGGCTGCGGCTGACCCTGTCTCTGGTGGGTGAGCAGAGCGCTCCGGGGCCGGAAAGCATGGTGTTTCTGCTGGGGGGTGGGCGGTAACAACTGCAACCTCATTTCAGGCACATACACTGGGGGAAGCAGTCGTTCCCTGTTTCTGACCCATAGCTTGGTTTCAAAAAGAGCTAGGACAGCTAGGCTGCGTGTCCATTCTTCTAGCCTTCCAGCTGATTCTTGGGGAGTCCTTGTACCCTTTCGATACATTCCTTTTCTTTTTTTTTTTTTTTAGGATTTTATTTATTTGACGGAGGGAGACACAGCAAGAGAGGGATCACAAGCAGGGAGAGCAGGAGAGGGAGAAGCAGATTTCTTGCTAAGCAGGGAGCCCGATGCGGGGCTCGATCCTGGGACCCTGGGATCATGACCTGAGCCGAAGGCAGATGCTTAATGACTGAGCCCCCCCGGGGCCCCAATAAATTCCTTTTCTAACTGAATTACTCCGAGTGTGTTTAAACTCCAAGTGTGTTTATCCTGATTGAAATTTGGACTCCTCACTGATGTGGAGGATATTTCAAGTTATAGCCCTGAGAAGATCGCTTTCCAATGTTTTGCAAACACTTAGAGGGATGTTTACCTGGAGGCAGTGTTCTGAGTGTCTTACAAATTAGACACATTCGTCATGCTGTGTGCTCGTGGATACCAACACCAGTACCGTTGAATGTACGCGTATGTATATAAATACTATATTTATAATACTTACAAATAATTTTATTTACATAAATAAACATATTTACAAATATATAAATAATAAATATAAATAAATATGTTTATAGATATAGAATAGGGTTTACTGGGGTAAAATGGAGAAAGAGCTGAGCGGACTTGACCCCTGGAACATTTGGTAGCCCCCCAAAGGTTGTGTTTGGACCAGGGCCAGATTGATGGGGTGCAGCATCCCAGCGCCTCCCATCCTGCAGAGAGCTCACACGAGCTTTCCTCATGTCCAGTCTGGTTCCCTTCAGAGGGACTTGGGACTTGGGAATTCTTCCGGGGTCCCAGAGAGCCCGAGACCAGCTCCGGGGACATTGCCCACTTTCTGCCGGAACCAGATCCCAAAGAATCCGCTTCAAACTAACGCTGAGCTTTAGCTGAAAGCCAAACTCCCCGCAGAACATACCCCAGGCAGGAAAGAGAACAATAGCTCAGCCCCATCGCTAACCCCTTTCCTGTCCCACGAGCTGGTCTGCATCCTCACACACTTGTGCTGAGACGAAGAGGGAGTCTAGGTGAGGACAAGGAGGCGGGAGGAAGCAATTCACGGGGCGATGGGGTGGGCTTTTGTATGGCCCCAACCGGGAACCAGGTTTATGGCTTCCCGGGGCCCCCAGCAGCTCAGGCTGAGGCTTCCCCTCCAGCTCTGGGCCCAGGCCATGCCAGCTAGCCAGGTGTGGGAACCAGATCCATGCCACCACGGAGAACTGCTGTATCAAAGAGACCACAGTGCCCTTGGTTGCATGTGTGGCTCTACGAGCACCTGCTGGTCCTGCTTCCAGCCTCACTGCCTTGAAATCATTCCTTTCTTGGGGAAAATGACTTTGAGGCAAAAGGTGCCAACTGGGACACCTCTGATGGCGTGTCTATTCCTGCCAGCAAAAAATGACACACAAGTGCCTCTGGGCTGGAGGCAGGTGTGGAAAGAGCAGAGGAGGAAATTTCCACGTGTGGGTCTTCTTGGTAAGGCACGCTGCTTGATCCTCCCTCTCTCCTCCACACCCTAGATGCTTATCATTCATGTTTAGGATCTCAAAAAGTGCCTCCCTCCTCTTTCCAGCTGAAGAACGGCTTGCCAGAGGGACTGGAGCTGATGTTTCCCACGGCAGCCGAAAGTGGAGCCGGGGTCAGCCTGGCCTGGGATACCTGGGCGTGCGGGGCACACCGACGGCTTTGGAGACCACAGCCCTCCACACGCTGTCTCATCGCGATACCACCCAAAGTCAAGCAATGCTGAATGCAAACGTCATGATGAATCGCGTGCAGAATTGCAAAGAACCATTCTTGCTTGATTTTTTTTTTTTTTTTTTTGCTTGCAACTTGTGGAATAAGGTAACCAGACCCAAAGTCTTTCCTTAATTGTCCTCCTGCTTTGCTGATTTTTGAAACAAGGGCATGTGGTGCATTTTAGGGGGTGGAGGCTTGCCCCTGGCTTTCCCCCTGGTAGATGGCTGGGAACACCCCAGATAAACAGTCTAGTTCTTTGTGACTGCTGTCTGAGGCAGTGCGTGTTGTAAGAAGACTTTCGATCGGCTCGGGCATCCCTGGACCCAGCCGGCCTCGGGGTCCATTGGGGGGTGCAGGGGAAGTACTTGGCAAGTCACGTGGGCTCTGAGCTCTGGGGCCCTACATCGTTTTGTCCAACTGACTTTAAGTGCCCACTCAAGCTCAGTGGGTCCTCATCTAGGGACAGGTTCACCAGTGATTAGGATGGAAGGACCCAGCTCCCCTCTCTTCCTGGATTCTGGCTGCAGGGTTGTGCTTGGTTCTGGCTCAGCGACTGCAGGCTGGAAATGGAAAGCCGTCCAGTCAGCTCTACATAGAGCAGGGGGCAAAAGGCTCTGGACTGAGAATATCTATTCCTATTACTGATGGTCCCCAGAAAAGAGTGGGGGACAGAGAGCTTTGTCCCAGGGCCCACCCAGAGGCCAGGCCAACCACTACCAGTGCTAAAAATGAAAGGTCCTGTTTCTTCCCCACCCCCCAGCTTTCTCTCCATCTGGATTTTCAATTGCCCCTTCCTTCCATCCTTCCTTTCCTCCTTCCTTCCTTCCTTCCTTCCTTCCTTCCTTCCTTCCTTCCTCAGTCAGTTAAGCATAGAACTCTTGATTTTGACTCGGGTCATCACCTCAGGGTCATGATTTTAGGGTCGTGAGATCTAGCCCCACGTCAGACGCCCCTCTCAGTGTGGAGTCTGCTTGAGATCCTCTCGCTCTGTCCTCCCCTCACCTGCCCCCCCCCACTCTTGCTTTCTCTCTCTCTTTTTCAAATAAATGAAATAAATCCTTAAGAGTTGCAGGCTCTACAGACTGAACCCACCAGGTGCCCCTCTTTGCCTATCTTTCTTCATCTTTTTTGTTGTTGTTGTTAAAGATTTTATTTATTTATTTGACAGAGAGAGACACAGTGAGAGGGGGAATACAAGCAGGGGGAGGGGGAGAAGGAGAAGCAGGCTTCCCACCGAGCAAGGAGCCCGATGCGGGGCTTGATCCTAGGACCCTGGGATCATGACCTGAGCTGAAGGAAGAGGCTTTAACCCACTGAGCCACCCAGGTGTCCCTACCCCATCTGTCTCCTTTTGAAAGTTACCTAAGTTTTCCCCAATTTCTCTGTCTTACCCTAAAAATGTGGCAATAAATAGTCTCGTACCTAAGTCTTTGAGCACACAGTAGAGTATTTCATCAGTAACAGCACTAGAAGGAGAAATTCTAAAGCAACTTGGGTATGAGACACTGAGTCATATGTAGTGGGAACAGCAAAACAATGTACCAATTGATTATGTCCTACATAACAAGAAGTATGACTAGGCTGGACCCAGGGTTAAGATCCAAGTGTTTAAACGTGTTTTTTTTTTTTTGGATGGCCTCCCACACAATTTGCATCAATCCCAAGCCCTCTGAACAGATAGTCATGTTTGTTGGAGATTTTATGTCTGGAGATGTCACTGATTGTTGTGCAATCGTGCAGGTCACAGAGAACTGATCATAACTATCCCACACCCTGGCCAGAATTCCCAGTCCTCTTCTAGGGAGTTCGACTTTATTCTTGTAGAGTTTGTCACACACCCTTCCTACCTCCCCTCAGAGATCACATCTGTCAGCTCACCGGCTTACCTGCATTTCAAGAGAATGGAGCTCCTCTCAAAAATTGAGACCGAGTTTAGGGACCTAGAAATTTCTCCTGCTCTGCCCTCTCTTACGTGCGTGAGCCTAAAGTATTCTCTACCAAGGTGGCGGGATTGGATTTATGCTGGGTATGTGTTTTGTGTTGAAGTAGTTGTTTTTTCTTCATGTTCTTGGATCTCGGGGAGAAACAAGTCCTCTTCAATGGATTTAATTGCCTAAATCTCCCAGGTGGTGGCATTACCCTGTATCCCCCTGAGTCTGTGGTACCTGCCCAGCAAAGTACAGCCCCCAGCAGGCCTGCAGCCCTCTATGCACTCTGCTCCTTACGGACCCAGCTCTGCGGTCTGCTGGCAAATGGAGAACCCAGCTCCATGATTCTCAGCAGCCAGGAACTCAAGCATGGGAGTTCTGGTTCTTTCTCTGCCCGTGTGCACGAGTTCAGCATTTCTTCCCAGTTTGCTTTCCCTCACTCCGGTGGTGCCCGAACAAGTCAGCGAGCTCAGAGTTTCCATATGAATTGAATGATGACGCTAGTCACATTCATCTCCTTTGCACCATCTGCGAATGAAGAGACATTACCGTTTCTCTGGAAGAATGATATTCTTTCCCCCTAAAGCCACCCCCTTTCTGCTTTCCAGTTCCCTTTTATCTGTCGGGTTGCTTCAGGTGCTTTGCCACTTAGAGACCCAGGGGAGTTTCACACCAGATAAAGGGACAGAAAATAAATAAAGAGATGATCTATATTGAATGGGGTTGGGGAAGCAGAAGAGGAAGATAATGGTGACTTGCACGAGAGAAGGCAGTGCCAAATCAGGAGTCCTGATGGTGCAAGTCTGGTCCAATGACCAAGCCCACAAATAGAACTAATTAGGAGTTTCCTAGTGAATCAGAGAAGTGGCGGGATAGCATTTTTAAAGTGATAAAAGAAAATAACAGTGAATCTGCTCTTGGTTTTGGCTCGGGCCATGATCTCATGGTTGTGACATCGAGCCCCACATTGGGCTCTGTGCTGAGTTGAGCACGGAACCTGCCTGGGATTCTCTCTCTCCTCTCCCTCCCCCCACTGCTCACGTACTCTCTCTTAAAATGAAAAGAAATTTTTTAAAAGAAAATAGCGGTCAATCTAAATTGAATACCTTGCTAAAATGCCTTTTGAAATGAATATGAGGGTTCTTCCACTTATGGTCATGAGGGCGCCTACTGACACCAGATTAGTTTTTCTGATAACAAGTATAAAGCTGAGACCAGTGATTTCAGGTAGTGGATAAAGGGAGCGTAGGGTCTTGACCTCTGAAAGAAAAGAAACTCACAAAGTAAGTATCTGGTTAATTAAGTTTTCTGCCCATGGACATTTTCCTTGACTGAGTTGTGCAAGCAGCAGGGATCTGAGTAGAGCACAGTCATCCTTTAGAAATGAGGTTGTTCTGGAAACTGGATGGAGCTGGAACCTCAGGTGTGTGACATCAAAGAGAAAGTGCAGAGAGTGAGCCCAGAAGTCCACATGGGCAGAGGGGGCCAGGCTGTGCTACATAGGCAAGACCTCCCAAAGCGGACCAGAGAGGAAAAGTTTAAGGAAGAAAGTATCTGGCTCATTTGTACCCAATGTATGAAGGTTACTGAGTGATGACACAGGCCAATGCCATTGAAAAGAGTTTGATGGGACGCCTGGGTGGCTCAGTGGGTTAAAGCCTTTGCCTTTAGCTCAGGTCATGGTCTCAGGGTCCTGGGATCAAGTCCCGCATCGGGCTCTCTGCTCAGCAGGGAGCCTGCTTCCCCCTCCTCCCCACCATCCACCTGGGTCTCTGCCTACTTGTGATTTCTCTCTCTCTCTCTCTCTCTGTCAAATAAATAAATAAAATATTAAAAAAAAAGAAGAAGAAGAGATAAGAGTTTGATGTTACTCACACTTTCCCTAGAAATGAGACATATGCCACACAGGGTCACATGAGGAAACACCAGGTTTGGTCATGAGGAAGAAGCAGGAGGGAGAGGAAATCATAGGCCAGAGACTTATTATGTTTTCCAAGGGAAGGCAGGGCACAGGAAACAGTTTGGCATTGACTAGTTAGATAATGTTGCTGGGCTCTGGGCTTTTGTGGTGATCTCTGCTTGTCTGGTACCTGCCTCTGGGTCGATTTAGGACAGGGACAATATTGGCTTTGTGTGCGAGAGTAGATAAAGGGGGTGGGCCAGAGCATGAACACAGATCACAGGGGAGATAGGACCTTTAGTTTGGTCCTACGATGGATGCTAAATTAAATAGACAAATACAGAGTCTAAGAAAACACAGAATATTATTCCAGATGGAAGGGCACAAAGGAGTTGCATTGATCAAATTGTAATATGGGGTTCCAGATTGGATCCTGAGCAGGTAGTGGACATCAGGTGACAGTTGGCAAAATTAAAATAAGGTCTGTAGATTAGTTAATAGTATCATGTCAGTGTTAGTCACCTGATTTCAATAATTGCATTAGAATCGTGTAAGATGTCAACATTATGAAAGATAAAAAAAACTCTGTATTGTCTTTGCAACTTTTTTGTAAGTCTAAAATTTTCAAAATAGTAAGTTAGAAAATACTTTAAGTGATACATACGAAAATATCATCATCGTGAAATCCATCTCTGCTAAGCCAGGAGAAATCCCGTCATTGGGAGAACTAGAGGAATGAGACATTGCCTTAATTCCAGTGGGCATGTCTGCTAAAACTTCGGATACATTGGCAGAGTCATTTGGGATATATACACAACATTTAGTTTCAATATTAACACAATAAGTTCCCCCTTTGACTTGTAGTTAGGATTAGGTTTCAGAGGACCACTTTTTGAATTTGTGGGTGACTCCGTGTTGGGTTGGGTTAAAGGTGGCCACTGTATGCTTGGCTAACGCCTCTACTTGTAATCTCACATCTGTAGAGGTGGGTCTCGGGACAAATAAGGCCAAATAAGGCGAAGGGATAAAACCATCAAGAAGCCCTCTTCGCGGGCTGCCTGGGTGACGAAGTCAGTTAAGTGTCCAGCTCTTGGTTTTGGCTCAGGTCGTGATCTCAGAGTCCTGAGATGGAGCACCATGCCAGTTTCTGCGCTCAGCTCAGAGTTTGCTTGAGATCCTCTTTTTCCCTAAAATAAACAAATACATCTTAAAAAGAAAAAAGCCCTCTTTGCCTTATGTCTAACCATAACAATATCCTCATTACGAGGAATCACCGTCAAGTGGGAGATGACTTGTCCTTGGAGCTAAGGGCGTCCCCAAGTGCGTTCTCCAATCCAATTATAAAGACGGTGGGGCGAATCCCTTAGCTCCACAAGTTCATAGTTAGTCTCATGGAGTTGGGGGTACACTCTGACTTTCAAGGAGCGATTCTGTTATCCCAGTCACATTGAATTGATCAAGGTGACAATGCCAACCCCAGGGCTTACCCCTTTCAGCTGAGCTGCCTGTTTCAGGTGCTGGAAAGCACCACTTAGATGATTCCAAGCCATTCCAATAAAGATTTGTGTGACGCTATCCTGGTGCATGTTGGGTTTCCCTCCTATGTCTTTTTAACTCTGCTACGCTGAGTTGCAGCCCTATTGTGGCTTGCATATGTAAATTTCAACCTGAACTGAAGAAATCTGCTATTCATTAATACATGGTGGTTATAAACAGAAAACAGACATAGAATAGGGAAACTCAGTGTAGCTTCCAAAATACACAAGTGTTGTGCTCAGACACAAGAAACTCCACTCAGGAAAACCAAGGCTTAGCTCTTAAACTGTTCTTTGTAGCCCAGATGACGCAGGCCTTGTTTGGCTCTGTGTGCCATTTGTTACCCGAAACTGGGCTCACCTCTTGGCCTCTTGGTGTGTGTTAACCAAAAGACACAACCAAGTCAAAGAATAGGAAAAGAAAGGGTTTTATTTGCAACAAGTAAAGGAGGACAACAGGGATCTTTCCCAAAGTAGTGTCTCCCTGAACAAAATTGGAGAAATTTTAAGCTAAGGGTATATCCACATTTATGAAGGGGCTTGCTCAATGGGAAATACAGCAGGGACTTGGGGCAAAAATCATCTTGAAGTGACTGAGTCCATGTCAAAGTCACCAGGGTTGGCAAGGGTCAGCATCATTAATTATCTGGCTCCTTTTGGTCCAGTATCTGAGCTCTCGAAGGGTGTTTATCCAGCCAAGATAACTTATTAGTGTATGTAAGGCTGTCTGCACTTATGAATGAGCACTGGGAGTTTTAATACTGATTCATCATTCTGATATAATTACTCAACCTCCTGGCTGTTTGTTCTCAGGTTTTTTTTTTTTTTTTTTAAGATTTTACTTATTTATTTGACAGAGAGGAGAGAGATCACAAGTAGGCAGAGAGGCAGGCAGAGAGAGAGAGAGAGAGAAGCAGGCTCCCTGCTGAGCAGAGAGCCCGATGTGGGGCTCGATTCCAGGACCCTGAGATCATGACCTGAGCCGAAGGCAGAGGCTTTAACCCACTGAGCCACCCACCCAGGCGCCCATGTTCTTAGGTTCTTTCACAAGATAGGGGGAAGGGGCAGCTAAAATAACTTTCTTATATCAAGAAAGCTATGTCTGTATTTCTTTTTCCAAGGATCTCTAACTCTTTCTGGTCACACATTCACAGTTCTTTTAGCCCAGATCAGGCGTCCTCTTAATGATAAACAATATTGCCTGATAACACAGTTGACACTCCACATTTATCTCAACCCAGGATGGTTCCAAAGAAACTGTACCGAGAGAACATTGCCTGAGGTCAACTTCCCACCCAGAAGGGGCTAAAACTTATCCCGAACCTTTTTTCACTCACTGCCCCCCCCAACCATGAGCTTGCATGAACGAGTTTAACACAGACCACCAGGACCTCACTATCCAAAAGAAGCATTAATGGACCGCTTCACCCCCTAAAGGATTGGTCTCGTTTTTGATCATTTAGTTTTTATAGGGGTTATAACATCATCTAATCATGGGATCAAGGGCGGGTTTAAAATGCACCAAACATAGCAGCATATTGCATTTACACTGTCGCTTAAAAGGCGTGCAAGCCCCTCTCTCCCGGGAACTCCCTGCCAGCAACCCTGCCAGCAACCGCGTGGTAGGAGGAGACGGAGGTCGCGGTGTGGAACGGCCCTGCAGCGCGCAGGCGCCTCCAGCAGAGCTCGCGCATGCGCGCGGCTGCAGCAGAGGGACTGCCATGTTTCCAGCGATGTGGCCGTGTTGGGGTCCCTATGTCGTGGCTTTAGCAGTCCCTGGAGCTCCCCGGAATCCAGGACACCGCTGAGTTCGTGTTTCGGACCACTCTTCCATGGGGCTGCGGATCCTCTTTTGACGGCCATGGGACTCTGTCAGGTCTGGGGCGTCAAGGCCTCCCAAGTTCAGCGTCTGTGGAATAGAGTCCGGAGAGTCATGCCTGGCGCAGTGCACCTGAGCAGGTTACACAGGTGCATCTTCCACGGCGCAGGAGCCAGTGTGCACCCCTTTATCCAGACCGCGATCCCAAGTCACACACGTGGGGTTCAGGCCCCATAGCCCGCGTCTGCCCCATTGAGGCCCCAGTGTTCCCAGGCAGTAGCCCGCGCTCTGGAAAAGCCTTGGCACCTCCGCGGCTGGCAGGGGGCCCACCTGCTGCAGCTGCATGGACATGTGCGTGACGCCCGCCAGCCTAGCTGCCGCTGGGTTTGGGTTGCTGACTTTTCGAGGTCGATAAGGAACCTAGATACGCAAACGGAAGTGAGACGCTTGCCCTCCTCAAAGGAAGGACAGGTGAGAGATATGTGTCTGTGTAGAAGTCAAAATGCACCCCCATGGGAAAGAAGCAGCTTTAAATATTTGCAGAGCCCAGCGGGTGTCAGTGCTAGACCACCGTGATGGCCCTAGTGGAGGAGGAACTTCAGCGCCCCTGTCTCGAACTCCCTGAGCGGTACCGTCATCCACCCTAAAGCTCCTTCAGCGGTGGGTTCAGAAACGAAGTCAGCAGACGGGGAGAAGATTCATTAAAGTGCGCGGGGGAGAGTAAAAGTAAAGTAGAAGGTGCCCACATTCCTTCCTCGGGTTCAGGCTTCCACTTTTCCTGCGGGCCGGAGCGAGGAGGGAGAAGATGTAACTTTCCATCAAGGTGGTTGGTTTTAGGGATGCCGGAGTCGTTCAGTTAGCTGTCTGCCTTGTCTCAGGTCATGATCCCGGGGTCCTGGGATCGAGCCCCACATCGGGCTCCCAGCGGGGAGTCTGCTTCTCCCTCTCCCTGTGCCCCTCAACCTGGTTGTGCTCTCTGTGAAATAAAAATCTGTTTAAAAAATGGTGGTTTTCACTTTTATATACTTCTGGAAATTTTACTTTTTTAAGAGATTTTATATGAGAGAGAGAACAAGCAGGTTGAGGGGATATTTTACTTTTTTTTTTTTTTTTGAGAGACCCTGTGGCTCTGGGGAGTCGGGCAGAGAGAGAGGGAGAGAGAGAATCTCACGCAGGCTCCACGTCCAGTTCTCACAACCCTGAGATCATGACCTAAGCCGAAAGCAAGAGTTGGATGCTTAACCAACTGGCACCCCTGGACAGTTTAGATTGTTCAGAGGATATTTTTTAATAAAAGGGACCAAGAAATTTCATGGGATTTGATCTTTTTATCCAGGGGCAGGGGAAGAACTAGCACTACGGAAAGATATGTAAAAGGAAAGAGGTGTGAAGACAAAAGCTGCTTTGTAATTATATTCCATAAGTCATGATTGTTCATTGAAATTATCCCATTTAAGGTTTTTCAGCTTTATTGAAGGGTAATTGACAAACACAACTGTGTATGTTTATTCAATGTGATAAGTTCATAAGCATTTATTTTGTGGGGTTATTACCAAGATCAAGATAATGAAAGCATTCATCACCTTAAGAAGTCAACTTTTTTTGTATTATTGACGTGGGAAACAAAGGTGAAAGAAAAAATTAAATTTCCTTACTGCCTGCCCCCACCAAGATATCTGTTGGCAATTATATTCCCAAGCATTGGCCTCCCTCTGAAGGGTCTCATGACTGAATTTTTACCAAACAGTAATAAATGACCTTTTTCCTAACAATAGTTAGCCCCCTCAGGGTCCTGGAAATTTTGTTTACAAAATACCTTGGAAGTTTGTGCTGTTGGTAATCCACTTCCAACTTGAAAGTATATCATCAGTTTTCTGTCACAACTCCAGTGAAGCTCTTTCTGCCCATGGGTCCTGTCCCCGTGTTTTAGAATTCTTTCTTCATCATTAGCTTTAAGAATAGACTCGGCCAGTTATTTTGTCAGCAAAAGCTGCATTTATTGGGGGGATTATAGGAGAACTGGAGTCCCAAAGAAGTTGTGGCGGAAACACAGGCAGGTTGGAATCCCAAGTGTGGTGGCTTCTCACTGAGGGAGCTGTCGTCTAGAGGGATGAGGAAAGCCTCTTCCTCATCCTGGAAAACCACTTCCAGGAAAGTGGTATCCTCCTTGAGTTCAGGTTCCTACAAGGTCAAGTCCGTCTCTTCCCGTTGGGTGTGCCATCAACCATGAGTGGTAGGGCATGAGAGCTCCCCCCCCAACCCCGGCCCAAACCTCCCCACTTCATTTTAATGAGGCTTGCCATTATTAATTTTCACAGTATATGTTTATATTGTGGGGTGATTACTAAGATAATTAACACATTGATTGCCTCACATAGCAAATCTTTGTGTGTGTGTTTTAAAAATATTTATTTCTTTATTATTTGACAGACAGCACAAGCAGGGGGAGCTGGAGAGGGAGAAGCAGGCTGAGCAGGGAGCCCCATGTGGGGCTCAATCCCAGGACCCTGGGATCATGACCTGAGCCAAAGGTAGACACTTAACCAGCTGAGCCGTGTAGGGGCCCTATGTGTATGTTTTGAGACTGCTTAAGATCTGCTCATAGCAACTTTTAAGTACATAATACCATATATATTATTAAGTATCATTATGTACATGAGACCCTCAGAACTTACTCTTTTTTTTTTTTAAGATTTTATTTATTCAAGAGAAAAAGCGAACGAGAGAGCACTAGTGGGGCAAAGAACAGAGGGAGAGGAAGAAGGAGGCTCCCCACTGAGCAGGGGGCCCGATGTGGGGCTTGATCCCAGGACCTCGGGATCATGACCTGAGCCGAGGGCAGATGCTTAACCAAATGAGCCACCTAGAGCCCCAGAACTTACAGCAGAAAGTGTGTAGTCTTTGACCTCTCTCTTCATTTCAAATCTCCTCCCCGCCCATGGCACCCACCATTCTACCTATGCGCTGTTCCTATGAAACCAGCTTTTTGTTGTTGTGTATTCTACGGATAAGTGATATTATATACTATTTGTCTTTCTCTGTTTGGCTTCCTTCACTTAGCATAATGCCTTCTTGGTTCGTCGATGTCACAAATGGCAAGATTCCTCTTTCTTATGACTGAACAATAATCTATTGTATTTATAATGTCTCCTGCATTTTCTTTATCCGCTCTTCTGTCAATGGGCGTTTAGGTTGTTCGGTACGGATGTCTTGGCTCATCAAAAAGGGTGTGCCACCGCCTCTTCAAGATAGTGATTTCATCTCATTTGGGTATGTAATGTCAACGTTAGAAATAGAAATGTCGTTATTTTACCAGCGCCTCCCTGCCCTCAATTTTTTTTTTTTTTTAAGGAATAGCAGAGAATTGGAATCTGACATACACAAGCCGTGGCAAAACCACAAGCAAGTCCAGAAAACAAAGGATAACACTCACATGGGGGAGGAAGCGGCTTTCCTCATCCCTCCAGGCAACAGCTCCCTCAGTGAGAAGCTACCGCGCTTGGAATTCCAACTTGCCTGTGTTTCCGCCACAACTTGCTTGTCTGATATTGGCAATTCTCTTGTATTCCTCCAAGAAACTCGTCTTTTATAGAGGAACGCAGGGAGGTGGGGGGGATTGTTATAAAGGAAAAGCCCACTCGAGTACATTGGGAATCCTTCGTGTAGTGGCTTCTTGTTGACAAGGCTCTTATCAAGGATGGAATCTTCCTCTTGCTGAGGCAGTCATGTAGGCTTCTTCCAGTTGGTTCTGCAAAGAGTTGTGTGTGTTAAAGCATGAAAGCTTCCCCTTCTGGGCTCCTGACTCCATTTTAAGTGAGGTTTGCTTTATCCAGTTTCAGAGGAGCTTAAGACAATTAGAAAATGAAAAGAGAATTTTATAAATTCATTTAACATGAAACCATTAGGTAGATATTTTAGAAGCTGCTTTCTAAATTTCACAGGTCTTTGGTTCATGTACATTCTTTCTTTATTTGTTTGTTGACATTTTAAAATACACAGGCAGGGGTGCCTGGGTGGCTCAGTGGGTTAAAGCCTCTGCTTTCGGCTCAGGTCATGATCTCAGCGTCCTGGGATTGAGCTCCACATCGGGCTCTCTGCTCAGCGGGGAGCCTGCTTCCTGCTCTTTCTCTGCCTGTCTCTCTGCCTACTTGTGATCTCTCTCTCTCTTTGTGTCAAATAAATAAATAAAATATTTTTTAAAAATTAAAAATGTTTAAAAAAATAAAATACACGTGCACAATTTTCAAGAAAAGCTTTTCATCTCACCCTGCTCCCCCCTAATACTCAAATCCTGAGACTCTTCCTTACAATGCCTCAGTGGCTCAGGGAGATGGGTATTACCCCTGTTTTAAGATGAGGGACTGAGGCACAAGGAGATGGAGGTCATGGGGGAGTCTCTGAGTGTCCCAAGGTGGGTAGCACAGGGCCCAGCACAGGGTCAGCTTCTCTGTTTTCCTGCCTACCCCGCAGGAACTGGAGGGGGAAACTGGTGATGTAGGCTGGGGTCTTTCCTGGCATGTGGAAAACATCACATTTTCATAAGGAGCTCTCTGTGGCCGTTTCCTTCGGCCAAAGAGAAAGAAAAACTAGGAAATTATGAGACACAGGCAAGGAAGAGTGGGAAGATTCCAGAAATGGCCAGAGATAAAACAATAGGATATGGTGGGAGTTGGGGGGAGGGTCTAGCTGGCTCTGTCGTTAAAGTGTCCGGCTCTTGATCTAAGGGTCATGAGTTTGAGTCCCACGTTAGGTGGAGAGATTGCTTAAATAAACTTAAAAAAAAAAAAATTAAACAAGAAAACAACAGGACAGGGGATCCTCTTGTGACCTGCATCCCTCATCCCTCCTTCCTACCCTCAGCCATGAGCAGTTAGGGGCCCTTACCTGGGGCAGTTTCTGGAGGTAGGGGATGAGATGCACCAGGACTTGACGCCCAAGACCTTCAACTTCACAACAAAATTCTTGGGGCCAAAGGACTCAGGACAGCAGAGCTCGAAACAGGGCCAGAAGGTGCAGCCGGGGCCACAAAGGCGAGTCCGATTCAGAGGCAGGATGGTGTCATCATCACAGCACTGCTCCAGGGGGTTGTAGAGCTGGTCCCCACACCTGGGGGCAGGCTGGCACAGCCACAGCTCTGAGGCCATGGGGGCATCTGGCAGAGACACTGATGCTGTGGATTCAAGAAGGACCAGAAACCCACTTCCCAAGGGCAGCCTCCTCCCTCCCCATTCTTCCCCATCCTTGTCCTTACCTGTGACTACTTTTGGACACTGGAGGAAGAAGATTGTTATGCAGACAGGAACTATGGAAGAAAGAAGGGGGGGCTCTTTTAGGGTTCCCAGACCTAATTCCAGCATGTGGGGGCTTCCTGCACAATGCCAAACAATTCCGAGACACCAGTAGGGGGTCTGAGAATTCAACTCCATTCTGCGGCTGCTACGCAAAGATAGAGTCAGATTCTAACAGGTTTTTTTTTTTTTTTTTTTAAATATTTTATGTATTTATTTGACAGAGAGGAGAGAGATCACAAGTAGGCAGAGGCAGGCAGAGAGAGAGGGGGAAGCAGGCTCCCCGCTGAGCAGAGAGCCCGATGCGGGGCTCGATCCCAGGACCCTGAGATCATGACCTGAGCCGAAGGCAGAGGCTTTAACCCACTGAGCCACCCAGGCGCCACATGGTTGTTTTTTTCTTTTTAAGATTTTATTTACTTATTTGACAGAGAGACCGCAAGAGAGGGAACACAAGCAGAGGGAGTGGAAGTGGGTGAAGCAGGCTTCCCGTGGACCAGGGAGCCTGATAATGGGACTAGATCCTAGGACTCCGGGGTCATGACCTGAGCTGAAGGCAGTTGCTTAATGACGGAGCCACCCAGGTGCCCCAGATTCTAACAGATTAAGGACTCAGTCCTACAAGGCTGTGCCCTACCCCACACTGCAGATTCTAGTCATAAGCCCCAGGCTGTTACCTGTGCTTCTGACCCAGTGGCTACAGGTTGGAGGCTCCAGCACCTTCTCCTTAGGCTCTTTCAGTTTGCTAGAGTGGCTCACAGACTTAAGGGAACACCTCCTTATGCTTACCAGTTTATTAAAGATAGGATAAGGGATATAAGTCAACAGCCAGGTGAAGAGATCATGGGGTGAAGTCTGGGGAAGGCGCACCCATCCCTCTCCAGGTGTGCCCCTTCCCCCAGTGCCCATGGATTCACCAGTCTGGAAGCCCTCCAAACCCAATCCTTTTGGGTTTTTACAGGACACTTCATTGCACAATCATGACTGACAAAGTCACTGGCCATTGGCCGATGCAATCTGTAGTCCCTCTCCTTCCCAGGAGCTGGGGCAGGTGGGTGTGAAAGTTCCACTCCTTCATTCTCAGGGTTGGTCCTCCTGGCTACTGGCTCCCATTCTAGGGTGAGGTCCTTCATTAATAACAAGCCACCCATTTCACCTTTACGATTCTGAATCTTCTTCACAAACAGTGAAGCCCAACTCTACCTGAGGAATATATTTTGGTTATCTGAATGACCAAGTATATCTTTTTTTTTTTTTTAATTTTTTTATTAACATATAATGTATTATTTACCCCAGGGTACAGGTCTGGGAATCATCAGGCCTACACATTTCACAGCATTTGCCATAGCACATACCCTCCCCCAAGTATATATTTCTTATAAATTGTTGTATCTCAAGGTGGACCATGGGGCAGAGAAAGTGGCCGTGGGGTCCTCAGGGATGGCAGGTGAGTAGGGAAGAAGCCGCAGATTAGGGGGACTTAAAGGTGTGGATTTTGATTTGGGGCTGCCTCCACAAGGGGGTTAGCTTTGGCAGGCCCTGAGTAGTTGGGGCTCCCCAGGGGAGGGCATTCAGGGAAGACAGTCCTCAGCCTTGGCTCCCAGGGAGAGGGCATCTGGTTTGCTAAAGAATGGAGCTGCTTGGGGCGCCTGGGTGGCTCAGTGGGTCAGAGCCTCTCCTTCGGCTCAGGTCGTGATCCCAGGCTCCTGGGATCGAGCCCCGCATCGGGCTCTCTGCTGAGCGGGGAGCCTGCTTCCCCCCCTCTCTCTCTGCCTGCCTCTCTGCCTACTTGTGATCTCTCTCTCTGTTAAACAGATAAATAAAATCTTAAAAAAAAAAAAAAAAGAAAAAGAATGGAGCTGCTTGTGAGAGAGGCCTCTGAGGTGAGCAGGGCGGGGAGGAGCCGGGGATGATGCTGAGGTGGGGGGCTGCGCTGGGGATGGGGTAGCCTTTAGTGGTCCTCTTACCTGAGATGGAGCTTCGCGGTGTCATCACTTCCGAAGAGCTTCTAGGACAGTGAAGGAAGGCAGTCAGGTCTGGAACTTTATTAGACAGGGCCACGGCCTTCTGTCACAAGTTTCGGATTAAGCCATTCAGATCAGGCCACCCCCAGCTCTCCAGCGGATTCTAGAAGAATCACCCGCGTGTAGATACTTTAGGAGGAGACTAATTGGTCTGCCTTTAGGTGTGAGCTCCTGAAAACTAATCAGAGTGACTCACTGCTGCTTCCTGGGCTCCTCCAGGCTTCACCTGCCTGCTGCTTGGCCCCAGCCTAGTTGAGGTTCTCAGCATCGTGTGTCCTGGGCCCTTAGGGGAATGAAGACTTCGTCATACCCACATACATTCCACATCTCCAGGCTCGGCCCCGTCCACATCCCTGGTTCAGTTTCCCAGCTCGTGCCCAGTGCCGTGTACATCTTGGTTCCCACTCCAAACCTAATTCTCTAAATTGCTTTCTAATATTTTATTTAAATGCAGTTGATTAACATACAGTGTATTATTTTTTTTCAGAGGTAGGGTTCTGTGATTCGTCGGTTGCATACAACACCCGGTGCTCATCACATCACGTGCCCTCCTTAACGCCCGTCACCCAGTTACCCCATCCCCTCACCCACCTGCTCTCCAGCAACCCTGTTTGTTTCCTAGAGTTGAGTTTCTTATGGTTTGTCTCCCTCTGATTTCATCTGATTTTATTTTTCCCTCCCTTCTCCTGTGCTCCTCTGTTTTATTTCTTAAATTCCACATGAGTGAAATCATATGATAATTGTCTTTCTCTGATTTATTTCACTTAGCATAATACCCTCTAGTTCCATCCATGTTGTTGCTAATGGCAAGATTTCATTTTTTGATGGCTGAGTAATATTCCACCGTATATATAAATACAACATTTTCTCTGTCCATTTGTCTGTCAGTGGGCATCTGGGCTCTTTCCATAGTTTGGCTATTGTGGACATTGCTGCTCCACACACTGGGGTGCATGTGCCCCTTCGGATCATTATGTCCGTATTAACTGCATTTACAAAGGAGGAAAAGGAGGTCAAATGTGTGCCCACTGTCATGCAGGTGGTAGGGGCATAGTCAGCAGTCTAACCCGGCCTGACTACTCTGAAGACAGGTACCCGATCCTCTTCGTTCTGGGATGTCACATCCCCTTGGCCTGCTCTGGTCCAGCTCCTCCAGACCCCTTCGCTTATCAGTCATCACTCACCTGGGGACAAACAATGGCTCCCCTCTCTCCCCAGCAAGGCAGGTAGCGGGACCTTCTGAAGTACCGATACAAACCAGTCCCTCTCCTGCTTACCCCCGTCCAGGATCCCCAGGGCCTTAGGTTGGCATTCAGACCCCGCACCGTGGCTTATAGGCTCTTTGGCGTCTGATCCCTGCTGATCTGTCCCCTTCTGATGGTTCCCGTCATGCCATACTCTTTCTTCTCGGATTTCTCCAAGCCAGCCCTTCTGCCTGGAGTGCCAGCTTTCTCTGCCACTTCAGTTTGCCAGCACATTTTCATTACGGATTTCAACAATACCCTGCCCTTGGCTGCATTAGTACTGATCCACTGACCACTGCTTCTGTGTCCTGCCCTGTGCTGGGGGCCCAGCAGGGACTGTGACATCCTCAGTCCTGTCTTTCTGGGGCTCACAGTACATGGGGAAGGCAGACCCATCCCAGGACAGTGACAGCCCTGGGTGGGTACAGCGGGGGGAGTCCAGAGGGTCAGGGAGGACTTTCTGGAAGAGCCATGGGGTCGGCATAAGCAAAGGCCTGGGGACAGAGTAAAGGGGTCTTGGAGATAGGACTCAAAGGTGTTGCACAGGGTCAGAGGTTACCCATGGGGCGAACAGTCAGTGAGGCTCCGGGGCGTGTGGTGGGGACATGGGCTGTGACCAAGCCCGCCAGCCCCAGTCCCTGCTGAAATGGAGGTCACTCACCAATGGGGGGAGAATCCCAAAAACAAACAAAAGAAGCAAAAACAGACAAGCAAATGGTTCAAACGATCAGAGATTGTAATAGAAGCTACGCCATCACACTGAGTGTGGAGAAAGTGCAGTGGGGAAGGCCTGAGAAGCTGACATGGTAGAGAAAGACCCAGAGGAGGGGTCACCTCAGAGAGATCTGAAGAACCAGCGGTGGAAAGGGAATTCCAGGCAGAGGGAACAGAAGGGCAAGTACAAAGTCCCAACGTCTGGTTTGGCCTCACTGGGATGGTAGCAGGCCAGGGAGCCTGGAGTGGAGCGTGGGGCAGGAGGCGGGAGGCGGCAGGAGGGCCTCGGAGCCGTGTACCCACGGGGAGGAGTATTAATCAGTTAGGATGCACTCCTGGCCCTGCCCTGAGCATTTTACATGCATTGCTTCATGGGATGCTCCCAACCCTTATAAGGGTAGTATTTTACCTGAATTATAAAGAGGAGGTAACGGAGACTTGGGGTTAAATGATTTGCCCAAGGTCTCACAGTGATGACGTGGCAAAGCTGGGATTTATGCTAAGACTTTAGGACCCCACCTCTTGGTTATAATATCCTTAAACCTCAGGGGCGTTATTGCCTATTGTTTGGTCACCGTGCTGTCCCCAACACCTAGAACAGTTGGATCTAGTGCACAGTCTTTGGAGAACTTGGACTTTCCCGTAGGACAAGAAAAGGCAAAAGAGCTCCTGCTTTCTGCCCTGCAAGAACTACTGAGGCATAAAAATACAAAAATGGCTTGCTCCTTTCTGGAAACACGGGGAGAGATTGAAGGGAATCGTTATCTCAAGAAATTACCCAGCCACACTAGGAAGTCACGAAGCAATAAGGAGACAGTTATTAGATGCATATTATGAACCAAGGGGAGAATGTGAGGAGTTTTCACTCCAAAGCTGGCAATAAGTTCATTCTCTTCTTTTTTGGGAGGCCTTACAGTGAAGAGAGGAAGCAAAAAGAAAGACCCATAGTTGGCTTGGAAAGTTTTGCAGTCTACCCGCTCCCGGAATGGGGTGTGGGGACAGTGCCTCACTCAGCTTAGAACCAGATCCACAAGCTGCTGCCCCGCACAACACCTTCATGAGGGGTTGGACCTCAAAGGGAGGACTGCCATGGGGAGTCTGAGTGGATAATGAAGGCAGTGGGGCGGGTCAGGAGGCGGTGGCGGCAGAATGGGGGCCATGTTGCTCCCCACAGAAGATTTCAGACCTTTTACAGGAGCTGGAAGGAGCAAAAAGCCCTAACATCATTTTGGGGGAAAAACCTGATTCCTAATATATGTGATTTTTATTAACACACAGTGTACATATGGCAAAGTATACAAATCTAAGAAGATAGCGGGATGAAGTTTAGTATTTACCCATTCTGTGATAGGGGAGGAGAAAATAATTCTCCTGCTATCCTTTTGAGTTCCGAGCTGAGATCCCTTACACTTCATATGTACATAGGCGAAACCCAAGGGGAAAACTCCCCAAAGTGACAGAGATTTCAGGATTAAGTACCATCCTCATAGGGAAAGGGGAGGAGGGAGGTGGGCCTCTTAGGGAAGAGTAAATGGTTTTTAAAAAGATGTATTTATTTATTTTGGAGAGAAAAAGAAAGAGGACGAGGGAGGCTAGGGAGAGAAGGAGAAAGAATCCCAAGCAGACTTTACTGAGCACAGAGCCCGACGTGGGGCTTGGTCCCCATGATCGGGAGATCATGACCTGAGCTGAAATCAAGAATCAGATGCTCAACCGACTAAGCCAGCCAGGTGCCCCAAGAGTAAATGATTTTTAGGAAAGATGGGTGGGCCCTTAGAAGGATAGATGGAAGGTATGATAGTTTGTGACAATGTCTTTCTGGGCTTGGTATCCACTTCTCATCTCCTTTCCTGTGACGAGAGCCCATCTTTCCTGGTTGATGAAATTCCTGGGCAGGGGATTTCTAACGCACGAATTCCTTCTGGAGGATCTGTCTTTAGGCAGATACATTCTTTAGTCTGTAAGTTTATGGCTTTTGCCAAGTGTGAGAAATCTTCAGTCATTATTTCATCAAAATCTTTTTTGGTTTTCCTCTTTCTCCTGTCCTTCCAGTACTCCAGTGACACTAACATTAGATCTTTTGTTATAGGCCCAAAGGTCCCAGAGGCTCTGATCATTCTGTTCCCCCAGTCTGTTTTCTCACTATTGTTCACACTGGGTAATTGCTGCTGTTCTATCTGCAGGGTGAGTGAGTCTTCCCTCTGTAGTCTTCATTCTGTCGCTGGTCCCAGAGGTGTGTTGAGGTTACATTTTTCAATCCTACAATTTCATTTGGTTCCTCTCTACATCTCCTCCTTTCCTGAGACTCTTTAATCAATCAGTAGCAGGCATCCTTGTGATTGCATCTATGAATATTTTTATGATTTCCAGATCCTTGCCAAGTCATTCCGTCACCTGTGACTCCTCAGTGTTGGCATCTGGTGATTGTCTTTCCTTGTTCAGGTAGAGGTTTTACTGGTTCTTGGTATCATGAATGATTTTTTAATTTAATTTTTTAAATATTTTGTTTATTTATTTGACAGAGTGAGCTGAGCACAAGCAGGAGGAGTGGTAGGCTGAGGGAGGAGGAGAAGTGGGCTCCCCACAGGAAAAATGAAGCACAAGGAAAACTCAGGCAAACTCACTACCGTGCCATTTCTCAGGTCCCAGGGGTCCCTGTTTGGTCTGCCTCTTCTCCCTACCTTTCTGAGTCTTCTTATGTTTGCTTTTATAGCTATACCGATGGAAAAGATAGGGAAAGGTGCATGTTCTTCGTCTTTATCTTTGTAGAGGTCCACTCCTACTGAGAGGGTTTTTTTTTTTTTTTTTAAGATTTTATTTATGTGAGAGAGAGAGCACAAGCAGTGGGGAGGGGCAGAAGGAGAAGCAGACTCCCAGCTGAGCAGGGAGCCCAACGTGGGGCTCCCGTCCCAGGACCCAGGGAACACGACGGGAACCGAAGGCAGACGCTTAACGACTGAGCCACCCAGTCGTCCCAAACCACTGTAGTTTTTTTTGTGTGTGTGATATTTTCTGTAGGATTTCTGCATTCAGAGTTTCTCAGTGGAAGTTTTTCTATCCTGCTTAAGTCATTTTTGGCAAAGGCTAGAAAGCGTCTCCTGTTCCGTGTGTCTAAATTGCTCTCATTTATCATGGCTAGCCTCGAGCTCACCTCACTGCCCTCATACTGGTCCTCATTCAACAGTTCCCAGGACACGACTGGAATTACTACTATCCATCCCATGTCTGAAAGCTGGAAATTTACAGGGGAAGAACAACAAATTTAAGATTATTTTCCATTAAAAGAATATTAAGCTCATGGGTGCCCGAGTGGCTCAGTCGGTTAAGCATCTGTCTTTGGCTAAGGTCGTGATCCCAGAGTCATGTTGGGCTCCCTGCTCAGCTGGGAGTCTGCTTTTCCCTCTCCATCTGCTCCCCCCACTCATGTTCTCTCTCTCTCAAATAAATAAAATCTTTTTTTTTTAAAAAAAAAAAAAAAAGAATATTAAGTTCCAACAGGGAAAGGGGAAAAGAAAGGATGGAAGGAAAACAAACCAACCAACCAGAAAACCAAAATAACCTGGAGTTTTCAGATGTGGCCCTGGTTTGCCAGGAGCATCGTTTGGTGGTGGGGGCCGAGACTCCAGGGAGAGATGCTGGCTCCCCAGGTCCTGGCTGCGTTCCTCCTCCCTCTCGTGTCTGCACGCTGCTGTCTCTCCCTGTGCTCGGAGATGCGCTCCACTGGGAGCAGTGATGCACCGGCCCGTGACCGTAAATAAACCAGAGCAGATGTTTCAAAATCCAAGACAGAAAAAAAAAACGTGACGGACCAGAAATTCAAGACTATTCACAAATAGAAGGTAGCTGATGAGGGATTATTTCCAGGACAAGCCTTCTGCAAAGGCTCGTGCGAGAGAAATGTCATAGCATGGGGAAAAATTAATCAGAACTTATTTTTATCTAAACGAGGGAGCAAGTGGCAAGGAAAGCAGGCCAATTCAACATCAGCAAGTAGCCAAATGAGTAAATCTCTGTCAAAATGATAGAACTAGTGGGTTAATGTTTCCAGAGGGCTTAAAAAAAGAAGTATCTCGTTGAATAAAAATTGTGAGTTTTTCCAAACTGACTTTTATGAGCGAAACTATCCAAGGCAGATGTTAATACTTTGCTAAGGACAAAAGGCAGTCCTAGCCTGAGCCCCACCCCCTATCCTGTAAGTCTACTTTAATGTATAAAAATTCCTTTGGAAACTTCCTTTGTCTCTAAACCCCCAAGATATGTGCTGGCACTCATCCCTGAAGCATATGGCCCACTGATACATATCTGAAGGGTCTCATGACTAGGGATTTATTAGACGGTAATAAATGACCTTTTCCCAAAAATAGCTAGCCCCCTCAAGGTCCTGGAAACCTTAATTCCAAAATTCCTTAGAGACTATCCCTAACCCCCTCCCAACTTGAAAGTTTATAATGGGCCACTCCTCCTGTCCCCAGTGCAGCTCTCTCTGCCCCAGGGTCCTGTCCCCCGTGCTTTAATAAAGCCACCTTTTTGCACCAAAGACATCTCTAGAATTCTTTCTTGGCCGTCAGCTTCGAACCCTAATGTTCTCTCTTACATCATACCTTGACCAGCGTGCTGGAGGCGAGGGGATGGATGCTTCATTTTGTTTCCACGGTTGGGTTCATCTTATTATTACTCTAATCTCACACATTCCTGCTGTTTTATAGAATTTTTTTTTAAGATTTTATTTACTTATTTGACAGATCACAAGTACGCAGAGAGGCAGGTAGAGAGAGAGAGGAGAGAGAGGGGGGGAAGCAGGCTCCTTGCTGAGCAGAGAGCCCCATGTGGGGCTCAATCCCAGGACCCTGAGACCATGACCCGAGCTGAAGGCAGAGGCTTTAACCCACTGAGCCACCCAGGCGCCCCTCATAGAATTGTTTTGTTGGACTCTACAAGTTGCTGTAAGCCTTCAGGAAGTTAGGATGGGAGGCCAGTTCCTTGCCTGTCTTTGCCTTAGGACTCCATGCAAAGCCACTTTTCAGTTGTGTGAATTAAGAAACACAGTCAGGGGCGCCCGGCTGGCTCAGTCGGTGGAGTGTGCAACGCTTGGTCTCAGGGTTGTCTGAGCCCTTTGTTGGGTGTAGAGATTTCTTAAAAATAAAAGCTTTAAAAAAAAAAAAAAGAATTACAGTCACACTGTCTAATGGTAAACAATCCTTGAAATTGAGAATTGACCCCAGTTTATCATGGTGTTGGATAGTGATGGGTTGTAGAATATCAGCGTGTTGATTGTCAGTTGTTCAAAAAGGAATTCAGGAGGTGCCTGAGTTAAAGGTCTGGCTCTTGATCTTAGGGCCATGAGTTCCTGTGTGTCGGGGGCGCCTGGGTGGCTCAGTCAGTTGAGCTTCCAGCTCTTGGTTTTGGCTCAGATCATGATCTTAGGGTTGTGAGATTGAGCCCCAAGTTGGGCTCCTTGCTCCACATGGAATCTGCTTGAAAGATTCTCTCTCCCCCTCTCCTTCCCCTTTTGCCCCCCCAATGCTTGCTCTCTTCAATCAATCAATCAATCAATCAATCAATATCTTTAAAAAAAGAAAGACACACAAAGAAGGCTGAATACATAGGTATAAATATAGTTGTCTGGGGTAAATGCAATATAAAGCAAAGCAAAGCAAACCACATTAATATTTGATGAAGTATAATTCAAAGCTATAATTTTCAAATGGGGGAATGGAAGCTCTTCAGTTTGCAGAGTCCCAATTCCTGAATAAGATCTACCAAACACTAACTGGTAGGCTGGCGGGCCCAGGGACGCCGAGAGCAGACAAGATGGTCACTGAGTTTCACAAGATGGTGGCTAGGGACCTTCCACCGTGGGGCTTCCTGTCTCAGAGACTTTCCAGATCACCCCACACCACCACAATGTTGACGAATAGTCTGACTGGTCAAACTTGCATTCCTTTTTCTGTATAATGAGCTGACGATTGATGTATTTTGTACCTCTCATATATGTAAACCACAATCAGATAACCAGCAAACCCTCCACACCCATCTCTAATCAGAAATCCCTCAGCCCTACCCCTGGGTGTGACTTTCTTGACCCTGTCCTAACCCGGACCAAGGAACCTTGCCCAGGAGTGCCTCCATTAGAGCTCACTCGAACCACTTTCTGTGTCTGGGTCTCTCCATTATCCTTCCTTTTTTCTGTCGCCGAGACCTGACACTAACAAGTCCCTAATCAGAAAGTGTTTATAGATACAAAAACCGATTCCCCTTTACAAGTAGATAAAAAAAACCAAAAGTGTAACAAGACTTTAAAAAAACTCTGCCTAAAAAACGATCGGGTCATTAAAAAAGATATCGGTACAGGAACATTATTCACCTGGATTGGAGAGAGAACACTGTAAGGGGATAGGCTTTGGATCAAGCAGAACAAAGTGGTCTAGAAGCTTTCACTAAGGAAGAGTTTCTTTTTGTCAGTTCTCTCTTCTCTGCAGTGTAGACCAGACTGCAGTGTAGACCGCAGCGTAGGCTGCATTCACAAGTGGCTTCTAGAAGCTTTCAAGGCTGTAGTCTTTTGGGGCGCCTGGGTGACTCAGATGGTTAAACATCTTTCGGCTCAGGTCATGATCCTGGGGTCCTGGATGGAGCCCCGTGTCAGGCTCCTGGCTCAGTGGGGAGCCTGCTTCTCCCTCTCCCTCTGCCTCTCCCCCTGCTCATTCTCTCTCTCTGTATCTCTCTCTCTCAAATGAAGTCTTAAAAAAAAAAAAAAAAAGGCTACGGTCTTTCTTTTGCACATTCCTCAGCGAAGCGTAAGGCTGAAACCGTACCTTGGCATTCTACTGCTGCCTTTCCCGTTGGTCACCTCATTGCAAACGTGGGGACCGCTTGAGTGTAAGCCTTTATAAAACAAATGAATCTTGAGTGCCCACTTTGGCAGCACCTCTGGCCCCTGTGCGTGAGGATGAGAGCATGAACACACGTTCATGAAGCATTCCGTATTTTTTTTAAATTAGTTTTGAAATAAATTTAGACTTAGAGTTTCAAAAACAGAGTTTCCATATACCCTTCACTCCATCTCCGCTGGTAGGATCCTCTTGCATAACAGTAGTACAAGGATCAGAACTGGGAAATTAACATTGGTATAATACAATTAAATAAACTGTAAGCCTTATTGAGATTTCACGAGGTTTTCTGCTTGTATCCCTCTTTTGTCCCAGGATCTAATATGCTGCACTTCCTTATTCCGTGTCCTTGGTCTCTTCCAGACTGTCAGCATCTCAGACTTTGCTGTCTCCTGTGACTTTGACATTTTGAACAGTAGGTAAGTCACCTGTTCTTTTATAGAGTGACTCTTGGTGTGGGGACTGAGAGTCTGAATTTTTTGGTGTGTCTTTCCCTGTGCGAGATATCAAAGGGCTTGTTATGTTGGTATTAGGCATAATCACTATGTAGGTGTTTGGAGTCCAGGTTTCTTCCCTGTAAAGTGATGCACTTTTCCATCACCAGGTTAAATTGAATTATGCCTGGTAAGTCAATTTCATTACTTAGATTCCTTGGCCGGTGTGATGGTTATCTTTACATCAACTTGACTGGGTCCAGGAATGCCAGGGTCTGCTTAAACATTTCCAGGTGTTTCCAGAAGAGATTAGCATTCCAGTAGGTAGATTGGGTGAAGGGGATGGCCCTCCTCAAGGAAGAGGATTTCCCTGGCCTTATCTTTCTGATCAAGGATCGAGCAATGCTGCAGATTGCAGAATTGCCTACGAGCCGCCACAAATCCTCAGGGATTATCTGGGGAAGCAGATCCTGCCCACATTGCAGTCAGCAGTGGTAAAGGAAGGGGGCTCTGCCAGCTGGTGGCTAAGCTCCAGCTTGGGGTTTGGGACAGCTCCTTCATTCCCAGCGGCGTTGAGAACAAAGACAGAATCCCAGTGGAGTAGACTGGGACAGGAAGCCCCGTGATAGCTGGAGTTCTACTCCACTGGAGCCAGCCACCGAGGTACAAATCCCAACAGCCACCTGAATAAGTACTTTGAAGTATTAGGCCTATCGCAGGCCACCTGATCCATGAGCTGAGGTTGGGTAGGATGGGGCGGGTGGGAGGAACTGGGGCTCAGCCATCCTCTTTCCCCATCTGTGCTCTATACTTAGGGGGACTGATGCCTGCAGACCCTTTCCTAGTCTCCAAGGCCAGCTGACTTTGGGCTTGATTCAGCCTGGGGAAGGAGGGGTGAGGGGACATGGACAGGAGATTGGAAGAGGAGAAGAGAGACCGGCGTATTGTGGTGCATCCCAAGGGGGTGGAGGCCGGTAGTGTCAGGGTCGAAAGAGTTCCTCTGAGGCAGGACAAAGGAGATAGAAGGGATTCGAATACACCACAAGGGAGCAGCAGGCCGGAGAGCAACGGGGAGACTGTGTGCCACAGGGGGTGGTGGCGAGGGGCTACAGTTATCGGGCGGAGTGAGGGAGTTTGGGGACATATGGACTTTTCCCTTTTTCGGTAACCTTAGGGATTGTACCTGGTTGAAACTGGTCAGTTAGGGTCTGTGGCTTAATGAACCTCTGTGCGTTAGCTCGCTGGTCACTGTGGGCCCTTTTGCCATTGCTGCTCAAGGCTGTTGCATAAAAGCGGCCTCTACGGTATCTCTTTCCCCTGCCCCCCTGCCATGGCCAGCACCTGTGACAGCAGGTGCATCTCCCCCTCCCCAGCCGCAGCCCCACCCAGCCAGACCCGCTGATTGCAGTTTTCACTGATGACTCCTTCCCCGGCTCTGAGCGCCCGCACCTCTTGCCTTTTCTTTCCAGTAAAGGCGTGGATGAGACTACCCTCTGCTTCTGCTCTGGGTTACCACGCTTGCCCTGCTTGACTCTCAGCTCCTCCAGCCCCTGTTCAGCCAATTCTCTGTGTTAAATTCCTCTGTCATAAATATTCAAGGTGATTCCTGTTTTCCTGGAGAGACCTTGACTGAAACAGATCTCTAGCATGCCATAGATTCGTGAAACTGGCAGATGTGGTGACGGGATTAAGAATGACATGTATTTTAGAGAATGGAGTCAAGGTAAATATTATCATTTTTTTAGAAGCTTACCGGCCACCATAAGCAGGAGACAAAAACCAGAATTACAGGGTCTCGCTGACACACCCTTAACGAGGGAGAGGCTAAGAAACTCAACAACATCAAAAGTTGTTATTTTTTTTAAAGATTTTATTTATTTATTTGAGACACAGAGAACGTGAGAGAGAGCATGAGAGGAGAGAAGGTCAGAGGAAGAAGCAGACTTCCCGTGGAGCTGGGAGCCCGAGGTGGGACTCGATCCCGGAACTCAAGGATCATGACCTGAGCCGAAGGCAGTCGCTCAACCAACTGAGCCACCCAGGCCCCCCCCCCGCCTTTTTTTTTAAGATTTTATTTATTTATTAGCATCAAAAGTTATTTAGAGAACAGACAGGGATCTATCAGAATGTGCCTCAGGACTCCTGGTCTTAGGGATACTGGAGACCTTGGGATACAAAGATAGGAGAGTAGTAGGTGCTCCAATGAATGAGAATTGAGAAGAAGGAAGAGCACCACAGTGCCATAATTTTTTTTAAAAGATTTTATTTATTTATTTGAGAGAAAGAGAGCGTGCACATGAACAGGGGGAGGGCAGTGGGAGAGGGAGAAGCAGACTCCCCGCTGATCGTGGAATCCAACTCAACTAGGACCCCGGGGCTCAGGGCTTGATCCCAGGACCGCAGGATCATGACTTGAGCCCAAGTCAGATGCTTAACTGACTGAGCCACCCAGGGGCCCCTCAGTGCCGTATTTAGCCCTCGTTGGCATACTGGGTAGAATTGTGGCTAGATTAGGAGCCACAAATGAAGGCAGTGGTGTAGCCTGATTGCTTGGATCTCTTTGGTGGGAAATATTGGATAGCTCTTTGAATGCCTGAATCAAGCTATTGCAGGAACTTTTGGCAAAAAGTCCGTCTTTTTTGTGGGAAAGATTTCATTTTGTGATAGACACACTCCTTTTGCAGTGGTTATTGGGGCACCTTTGGAAGAAGCTTATCTGGGTTTAGCTTAATTTTAACCAACAGCAACCCCTTGTTAACATGTTGCGAGCAAAGGGGGGCAGAGGCAGAAATTTCTTGCTGAATCTCTTGCTGGTTAGCAAGATAATAACTGCAATAATAACATTACATTATATTATAATAACATAATATTCTAATAACATTTAGAATCAGGTGCCTCTGGCAGGGCTTCCGAAAGAAAATATTTTCATTCTAGACAGAACCTGTCTAGTATTTAATCTGTGGTAACCCTGTTTTGCAAAGATCTCTACTCAAAAGGCTGACAAGAGGGGAAGGGGCTGAGAGAAATACATGCAGCTCTGAGATTGGTGCCAAGATAAGAGCAAACAGAGGGGAAAAGATCAGAGGGAACAATTCTGTTGGGGAAATCTTCAGAGGCAAGCATCGTGTCCTTGAAGCATTTGACTTGGGCGCCATCTACTGTGCAGAGGATGGAGGGACACCTGTGCCCCTTGGGGGCTCATTTTCATGAAGAAAAACCGCTATCTATCTATCTAAAAGATTTTATTTATTTATTTTGACAGAGAGGGAGAGAGATCACAAGCAGGCAGACAGGCAGGCAGAGAGAGGGGGGGAAGCAGGCTCCCCGCTGAGCAGAGAGCCCGATGCGGGGCTCGATCCCAGGACCCTGAGACCATGACCTGAGCCGAAGGCAGAGGCTTTAACCCACTGAGCCACCCAGGCGACCCCCAAAACACTATTTAAAACAGGACCCTCGCCAGGCCTATTTCTGGAGAAGAGAGTTTCTAGCTCTCCCACCCAAATGCTGGTGGTGGTAACTGATTAAGAACCGATGTTAGTCTGTATCATCCTTCACAGAACACAGTTTCTGATTCCTGGGCTGTGAGACAATAGAAAAGAACCCGTATATATATTTTCTTTCACAGTTTGTCTCAGATTTGTTCAGCAGAATGCCTCCTTAATGGGTGTTACTTCAGGCTGAATGAAGAGGATGGCAGAGGCAGACCTCTGCTGGGGCCTGCAGGCGGGTGGGTCGCCTTCACCTCTCCATCAGGTGTCTCTGGGCAGCTGACTGAGGACCACAGACGTTTGTCCTCAGCCCCCAGGTCAGTTTAGTCAGCTGAATCATGGCCCCGTGTGTGTGTGTGTGTGTGTGTGTGTGTGTGTGCGTGATTTTATTTACTTATTAATAATTTAAGTTATCTTGGGGTGAATTTTTCCAAGATTTTATTTTTTTAAGTAATCTCTACACCCAGCGTGGAGCTCGCACTCACTACCCTGAGCTCAAGAGTTGCATGCTCTATCAACTGAGCCAGCCAGGCACCCCCATTTGCACATTTAAATGAAGCAAGCCTCAATATATTGGTTCAGATGTGAATACCAGTAGAAACGTGCGCTTTGTATTTCATTATGTGGAAGTTTTTTCCTTAAAACATTTATGGTACTTAAGAACACAGAAGTTTTTTTTTCCCACCATTATTGCCAAAGCAATAAGATATTAAAGAAAGAAAGCTAAGCCGAATTATAAGTTTCTCTCTGAAATGGGACATAGCAACATTTCCTAAATTCTTGGAATATGTTCAGGACCACTTTGTGAAAATAACGCTCCAAGGATAGAATAAATAAATTGACAAAGGAGAGAATCGCCTTGTCAAAAGAGATTTTTAACAGATTTCTGTTGCAGGATGCTATCTTTCTCCCTGGGGCTCCACCTCTTTTGTTGCCTCTTGCTTTTAAAATCCTGAAGACTGGCCTTTCAAAACTCAGAATGTAACCACAGCTGAGCCTTGAGCAACACAGGGGTGAGACACCAACCCCTGTGCGGTCAGAAATTCACATAAAACTTTGACTCACCCCAAACGTCACTCCTAATAGCCTACTGTTGGCAGGAAGCCTTACGGGTACCATAAGCAGTCAGCTAACACATATGTCGTATGGTCGGTGTATTCTGTCCTGAATTCTTAGACCAGTGCAGTTGTTGAAGGATCAACTACAGATAGCTTTCAGTGCGCAAAATCGATGTGTAGTGGTAAATTGCATTGGTAGAAATGAAGAAGGGTTTTCTGTATATAAGGTCCTGGCATCTGAGGAGACCATTTTACTTATTCCTTTCCAGTTTGGACACCTTTTATTTCTTTTTCTTGCCTAATTGCTCTGACTCAGACTTCCAGTCCTGTGCTGAATAAAAGTGGCAGGAGAGGGCCTCCTTGCCATGCTCTGGATCGTAGAACCTTTCAGCCCTTCGCTGTCGGGCAGGGTGTTATCCCTGGGCCTGTCTCATACGGCCTGCATTACGTTGAGGCACATTCCCTTGATACCTAATTTGTTGAGAGGGGTTTTTTTTGTTTTTTTTTTTTAACCAAGGAAGTGTTGAATTTTGTCAGATGCTTTTTCCATTACCTGTTGAGATGATCCTATGACTTTATCCTTCATTTTGGGAGGCAGGTGATGGCCGCACAACAGTATGAATGTACTTCACGTCACTGAGCTGTATACTCCTGCATGGTTAAGACGGTAAATTTTGTTATCTGTATTTTACCACAATAAAAAAAAAAAATTGGGGGGAAAAAGTTCATTTTGAAAATAGGACTATCTTTAACTTAATAAAATTTAGATCATAATGGCAATATATGATTCATTCTTTGGATAAACAAAGAAAGAATCAAATGATGGATTTTTGGGAGGTGTTTGTTTTTTGGTGGGGAAAGAAGGTGAAAGGATTAGAATTTTTCCTATAAAATTATTTCACATTTGACTTTTCTTTTTTTTTTTTTTACATTTGACTTTTCTAACCTAAGACATAAAGTTAATTTTTGCAAAATTATTCTAGGGTGCCAACGATGTCCCCAGAGGCCTCTCTCTTAACTCCTTCAGTATTCACCTCATACGTTTTTGAAGCCTCATTGTGCCATTATCCTTGTGGATATTAATTTCTTCCAAAGTTAACTAGTGTCTCAGACCCCAGTTGGTCAAGAGATTTGAATGGGATTCCATCACTTTTCCCCCATCACTCACAAAGACTTTTTGTAACCGAGCATCTTTTGTAAGATCTGCAATTTCACCTTGCATCAGAGGGTCACAAGGAGGCTGGCCTACGAGGAAGTTCCAGTAATGAGAGAGGAGTCACACTAGTAAGCAGGGACATGCTTGGTGGGGACTCTCACATTAACGGTCAGTTTAATATTTTTGTGACAACAGCTTTTATTTCCCCACAAAGTCTTGTAACTGCAAGACCCAGATAATGAATTCTGATAACGAGGACTCCTGTAGCCAAGAACCTAGTGGTTTGGTAAATGTTTGTTGCCGTTAATGCAAACAAACAAAGATTATGATAACCACATACTTCAGATTTCCCTTTTAAGTTAAGCTGCAACATCAGTCCCTGTTTTTTTCAATGCTAATTTTTCTGAGTCCACTCCCACTTCCTACTGGTTATTTCTGTGATTGGATTCAGACAAGCCATGCACAACTACCTAAATAATTCTGAAGACCCTTTGAACCTATCCACACCCGTCACTCCACTGATATTACCCTATTCCTCATATTTCCACTGACTCCACCCAACATTGCAGCCAGATGGCCATCTCATCCCACCTAGGCCCCTTTACTAGAGGCCCATTGCCTTTTGGAAATCAAACAGGCTCTTCGTCATTTACTTAGCATTCCACGCTGTTGGCAGATCAATAAATGTGTTGAGTCAATGAACTGCCTGCATTTTCCCTACCTAGAATTCTACTCACAAGTACATTTCCCGTGAACATAAAAGGAAAGAACCACAGAAAATTAAGACCGCATTTCACAAATGTATTCTATGGGTGGCTGTCGTATTCTCATGGCTCTGGAAACCAAAGCATGGTATTTTGCAAGACTTTGAAACAGATATTTTTAGAATTGTCCTCTTACGTCTTCCAAGAAAGGACCTCCACACTGTCTTGATAACTGTGTCTCTGTTGAACCATCATTCCCACCAGAAGGTCTCTTAGAAATCTGAGTGTGTGTGTGTGTGTGTGTGTGTGTGTGTTTAATTCTTTTTTGTCCTTCATTTTGTTAATGTGGTGCGTCACATTTTTGACTTGCGTATGATGAACCATCTTTGCACTGCAAAAATTAATCCCATCTGGGGGGCACCTGGCTGGCTCAGTTGAAAGAACATGCAACTCTTGATCTCGGGGTCATGAGTTTGAGCCCCAAGTTGGGTGTAGAGATTACTTAAAAAAATAAAAGTTAAAAAAAAATCCCATCTGGTCATAGTATATGATCCTTTTTATATGTTGTTGAATTAAATTGCTGCCCTTTTGTCGAGGATTTTTGCGTCTATTACATCAGGGATATTGGTCTGTAATTTTCTTTTAGTGTCATTGTTTGGCTTTGGTATCCAGGTCATGCTTATCTTGTAAAATTAGTTTGGAAATAATTCCCTCCCCTTCCGATTTTTGGAAGAGTTTGAGAGGGATGGTGTTAATTCTTCTTTAAATTGTTGATTGGGGCAGCTGGGTGACACAGTCAGTTAAAGGTCGGACTCTTGATCCCAGCTTAGGTCCTGATCTCAGGGTCCTGAGTTCAAACCCTGAACTGGGCTCCAGGCTGGGCATGGAGCCTACTCAAAATGAATGAATGAATGAATGAATGAATGAATGAATGAATGAATAAAATGTATGTATGTATGATAGCATTCACCAGTGAAACCATCAGGTCATTATTGGTCTGTTCATCATTTCTGTTTTTTCATGACTAAGTCTTGGTAGATTGTATGTTTCTAGAAATGTATTAATTTCTTTTAGGTTATCCAAATTGTTGGCATATACTTGTCCACAGTAGTCTTTTAAGAGCCACTATATTTCTCTGGTGTCAGTTGTAATGACTCCTCATTCATTTATACATTTGTTATTTGAGTCCTCTCTTAACTCTAGTTTAAGGTCAAAAGACAAAAGTGTTAAAGATAATTATGGCTACGATAATTTGCTAATGGATACAGTATCCGAAAAGAGGTAAACTATGTCATAAAAAACCACAAAATGTTGGAGGGGGAGTAAAAGGGTAGAATTTTTATATGCCATCCAACTCCAGTTGTTATCAGCTTTAAACAGACTGTTACAGGTATAAAATGTCTTCTGTAAGCTTCATGGCAATCACAAAGTAAAAACCTAAAGTAGATTCACACAAGATAAAGAGAAGGGAATCATAGTATACCACTGTGGAAAATCATCAATTTAGAAAGAAAACAGAGGAAGAAAGGAACAAGGGAACCAGAAATCAGCCATGAAATAGTAAGATGGCATAGTAGTCAGGAATTACTTTAAGTGTAAAGAGAAAGAGATTAATTTCTTTCAAAAGGCATGAAGTAGTTGAATGGATATAAAACCAGACCAAACTACATGCTGTCAATGAAATGCTTAACTCTAGTATAAAGGTTGTTGGACATAAGTATTAAAAATAACTCTAAGGACATACGTAGGCTCCAAGCGGAGGCACATAAAAAGATAATTTATTATTTTATTTTGAAAGGAAGAGTCGGGGAGCATGAGTGAGGGGAGGGGCAGAGGGAGAGAGAGAATCTCAAGGAGATTCCATGCTGAGTGTGGAGCTGGATGCAGGGCTTGCCCGCATGACCCTGAGATCATGACCCAAGCTGAAACAAGAGTCAGATACTCAGCCAACTGAGCTACCCAGGCACCCCAGAAAAAGATAATTTCATGCAAATGAAGCTGACAGAGAGCAGGGTAGCTATACTTATATCAGACAAAATAGACTTTAAGTCAAAAACTGTAGAAGAGACCAAAAAGCCCCCCAACCCCCCAAAAACTGAGACAAAGAAGATCATACTATAAGGATTGAAGAGTCACTTCATCAAGAATTTATAACTGTTGTAAATGGTTATGCACCAAGCACCAGAGCACCCAGATATACAGAGCAAATACTGACATGTCTTTAGTGACTTGAAGCAATAATGAACTCAGCAATTTGAAGTTGCCCCAACAAGGCCTGCTGGCATCTGTCCTATCTCTTGAGTTAGGGAGGCCATACAGACGTATAAGGCAAGTCCGGTACCTGCTGGAAAATCTTCTCTGGATAAGTTAGAGTCTGAAGCACATTATTTTTGCAACAGAAGCCCATGAATACTTAATCGCAAAAGGGGGTTTCATAGAGCAAGTCAAGAATCAAGGGTGCCTCTGGTACAGGGCACCTCTCTGAGGTGATTGACTAACACGTATCAGCAAGGGTGGAGAACGAGGATGGAAAGACAGGAGGACAAGGAGCAGTGACTGAGACAATGGGCAGACCATCAAATGGAGCATGTTGGGAACACCCAGTGGCAGGCAGACAAAGCCTCTCAAAGGTGTGAACCCCGGGGTCTTCACAGCGCAGACTCCGATGCCTGCCCCAGCCTTCCTCTCTGAGCTGCCGTAGTAGGAATTTATTTTCTTCAGTATCTTTCTCCATTAGAAAACATCTTTCTGCTGCAAAGAAGGAGGAACCAAGAAATTATGAAGTTTAGGCAAGGAGATGATAGTAGGAGTTGGATCACTGCTGGAGACTAAGTGGGCAGGGTTTCCTCAAGGGGAGCGGCCTGGACACCCAAACTCCCCGCCTCCTTTCTCTCTCCCCACCCCCACCCCCATTCTGGAGCCAGAGGCAAGGTCCTTACCTCTCACAGTCCCCAGAGATGGGGGAGGAATAACATCGAGCAATTACACCTGGAACCTTCAACTTTATAATATACTTCTCAAAGGACTCAGGACAGCAGAGCTCAAAGCAGGGCCAGAAGGTGCAGTTGGGGCCACAGAGGTTGGTCCGATTCAGGGGCAGGATGGTGTCATCATGACAGCAGTGCTCCAAGGGGTTGTAGATCTTGTCCCCACACCTGGGTGCCTGATGACACAGCCATGTCCCTGGGCCAGTAGGGGTATCTGAGCAGACATTGCTGGGGTGAGCCCGGGGAAGACCAGGCACTGACTCCCCCAGGCAGGAGCCCTCTGTGAGCCGTGACCCCACTTCCCAAGCCTTGTCCCTCCTCTCTCTTCCCCATCCGTGTACTCACCTGTGACTGCCTTTGAGCACCAGAGGAGAAGGAAGACTAACACACAGACGGGAGCTGGAGGAGAGGGAAAAGAGGTTGAGGATGGGAGTGCAGCCATTGGGCTGACCGACCTGAGGGAGGACAGGATGGTATGGGGAAGGCTTACACCCAGATTTGCTGTATAGGCTTGGGTTTTGGGCCATCTCTGGATAGCCTCTAGTTCCTGATGCAGGTGAGAGTCCAGACAAGTGGGCCTGAGCAGCCTGGACCCTTTAAGGGGAGAGAATGCAGGGAAAACTCTTGGGATGCCGGCTTGGGATTCTAAGAATGCAGTGCAGTTTCCCAGTTGGGAGAGGGGTGGGGCAGATGTTAAGATATCCACAGGGTGAAGAAGAAGAGAAAGGAAGCTGAGGTGAGATGGACAAGGAGAGAATTTGGGGGCAGAGCTGCCTTGGGGATAGGATTGGGCTTGAACGGTGTGGGAGGTGGAGCTCCCCTTCTCTGTATTGTAGCTTCTGGGCCCCTGTGACTGTGGATGGAGTTGGAGAGATACAGGAGATGGGAAGGAAGGAATAGGGCATGAAGGGTTTTTATAGATGTGGTCACATGACTGGGATAGTGATTCACCAAGTTCATGTATTCTACAGTTGTCCTTATTTTGAAAGCATGTAGAGAGGCAGTTAACAATGGGACTGTATGGATAAAACAGGAAGCCAGGGTATGATTTCATCTTCCACACTTGCAAATGGAAAATATCCCGTTACTCCATAACCTCAGCTCCCTCCTGGACTACTGTGTATCCGATAGTGAAGGCAGCTCTGAGGATCACTCCACGTTGCGGCTCTGAAATGCTCCTGGCCTTCAGCATGACTGGGCGTTATCAGTTAAGGTGCAATCAGAGAGGGGGGCTCTCTCCATTTATTTCAAGCTTTCTCCCTGACAAAACACCTGGTATTTCTATATTTCCCAGGTACCTTATCTTTAGATGTGTCAAGAGATTCTGACCCAAACCACTTTGTTTACTCTGTGGAAAGCTATTTGGAACCATCCTCACAGTTGTCCCATGATCTGTCATCAGAAGAGCACAGACTCCATAAACTCTAGAAGGGAACCGGAGGAGAACAACAGTTGCAGTTTCTTTTCAGGGAGTTGTTGTGAGGATCCAAAGAGCTGATGGCTCTAGAGGGCAGATGATAATAATGTTAATAATAACAGGGCACCTGGGTGGCTCAGTCAGTTAAGCATCTGACTCTTGATTTTGGCTCAGGTTATGATCTCAGGGTTGTGAGATTGAGCCCCACCTCGGGCTCTGTGCTCACCACGGAGTCTGCTTGTCTCTCTCCCTCTGCTCTTCCCACCACGCACTCTCTCTCTCTCGCTCGCTCACTAAAATAAATAAAATATTTAATAATAGTAATAAGTAGCAGGGGCTCATGGGCGGCACAGTCAGTAAGCGTCCAACTCTTGGTTTCAGCTCGGGTCATGATCTCATGGGTCATCAGATGGAGCCCCGTGTCAGGCTCCGTGCTTAGCACAGAGTCTGCTTGTCCCTCTCCCTTCCCCTCTGCCTCTCTCTTGACTTGCATGGTCTCTATTTTTCTCTCTCTCTCCCTCAAATAAATAAATGCAATCTTTTTAGAAAATAATCCAGTACTAGAGGGGAACTACCAGCCAAAATCATTTTGGGGAGTGAGAGCAAAGCTGGGGGAGGAGGGATCTTTACTAGAGGTGGTCTTCTTATAAAACTTAAGGGAAAGATCTGAAAACCTTTTATGATAATATCTGTTTCTGAGATGGAGCTATTGAATTGATAAAGTAGTACCAGTGGCTTTTTATCATGTCCCACTTGCCCTTAAATTTCACTTTAAAAGTTTAAAATCCCTAATACTTTCTGCCCTTGGGTTTTTTCTGGCTTCTGGGCTTTTTATTTTTTTAATGTCTGAAAATACATTGGCACAATAGTTCAGTTCTTTACCAATGACTTAGGCATAATACAGTATTGTCATTGGAATTCAGTGAGTATTAGTCATGCCCATATGGGGAAATATGTTTGGGTATGCTGTTGGGAAATTGTAAGAACTAGTTGCGTGTTGCATCATGCCCGTAATTACTAATCACTTTTCTTTTCCCTTTACAACACAAATAAGGGTTTTGAGTTCTAAACAAACAAAAAAGATAGACAATTCAGCAGTAATATCTGGAGACTTCACCACCCCCATTTTCAGTAATAGAACAATAAGGCAGATAGATGGCCATCAAGAATATAGAATACTTGAAAAATCACTAGAAACTCACTAAAACTAACAGACATCTGCAGAACACTTCCAAATAGCAAAATGCACATTATTCCCAAATATGCATGTAACAGTTTACAAGATATGTCCTGTTCTAGGCCATTTAAAAAGTCTCAATAACATAAAAGGATTGAAGTCCTATAAAGTATGTTCTCTGACCACAGTGGAACTAAATGAGAAGTAAATAACAGAAGGAAATTCAGGAGAGTCACAAATATGTGGCAATTTAAAAACCAGCTCCTAAGTAAAATAACCAGTGGGCCCAGAAAAAAAAGCACACGGGAAATTCAAAAATAGTTTGAGACAAACTAAAATGAAACCACAGTGTATCAAAACACATGGCGCACAGCTTATAGCAATGATGACGGAGAACTTTGTAGACATAAACACCTATGTGATAAAAGAAGAAAGCTTTCAAAGCAATAATTTAGTCTTGTGACTGGAAAAATAAGAGCACACAAACCCAGAGGAGCAGAACTAAGGAAATAGTGAAGATATCAAAGAAAATAAATGAAATGGGAGAATAGAAAACAGCCAAAAAAAATCAATAAAATTAAAAGTGTGTTCTTTGAAAAGGTTAACAAAATTGACAATCTTTAGCAAAAATGACCAAGAAAAAAGAATCCTTAAATTAATGCCAATCATTCATAAACTTAAAAAAAAAACCCATAGAACTTTCCAACTCACAGTATGAGGCTAATATTACCCTAGTATCAAAAACAGACAAAGATATCACAAGAAAAGAAAACTATAGACCAACATCTCTTACGAGTAGAAACTAAAAAATTCTCGAAAAAAAATACTAGCAAAACAAAGTCCAACAGTTTATATAAAGAATTCTACACCATAACCAAGTGGGATTTATCTCAGGAATGCAAGGTTGGTTCAACATATGAAAATTAATCAATGTAATAAACCTTATTAGTAGAATATGGTGGGGGGAAACATATGATTACCTCAAATGATACAGAAAAGGCATTTGACAAAATCTACATTCTTTCAAGATTAAAACAACAATAACAATGAACAAATTGGGAATCAAGAGAGCTTCCTCAGCCTGATAAAGGGTATCTACAAGAAAACCCACAGCTTACTGTAATGGCAAAAGACTGAGTGCTCCCCACTAACATCAGGAACAGGACAAGGACATCTACTGTCACCACTCGATTTAACACAGCACTGGAAGTTCAAGCCAGAGAAATTAGGCAAGAAAAGAAAAAAAAATCAGATTGGAAAAGAAGATGTAAAACTATTCCTATTTGCAAAAGAGTTGATCATCTTGTACATTGAAAATGCTTAAGGAAGCTACTAAGACCACTGTAGAACTAACAAATGAAGTAAGCAAGCTTGCAAGGTACAACACCAACGTATAAAAATCTGTTGTATACACTAGCAAAGAACCACCTGACATTGAAATTAAGAGAATAATTCTACTTACAACAGTGCCAACAATGATAAAAAACTTATTAATAAGTTTAACAAAAGAAGTGCAGAACATGTACATAGAAAACAATGAAACTGTTGAAAGGATTTAAAGAACATGTAAATAAATTGAACCACATCCATATCCATACATTAAAAAGCAATATTGTGAAGTTGCCAGTGCCCCCAAGTTGACTTACAAATTCAGTGCAATCCCTATCAAAATTCCAGCTAGTTTCTCTGCAGAAATTAACAAGCGATCCTAAAATTCATATTGGAATGCAGGGGACCCAGAATAGCCAAAGCAAAGAGGAACAAAGTTGTTGAACTGATGCTCCACGATTCCAAAGCTAACTACAAAGCCTCAGTAGTTAATTCAGTGTGGTATTGACCCAAGAGATGCACATATAGATCAATGGACAGAATCAACAGTCCAGAAATAAATCCATATATTTATGGTCAATTAAATTCCAACAAAAGTGCTATGACAATTAGAGAAAAGAATAATCTTTTCAGCAAATGGTACCGGGAAAACTGGGTGTCTATATGCGAAAAGAGACTAAGAAGGACATGGAGAAGGAGAGAAAGAAGGAGAACAAGAGGGATCCCTTGCACATACCATACACAAAGATTAACTTCAAAATGATCATAGACCTAAATATAAGAGTTACCGCGATAAAACTCTTGGCAGAAAATAGTGGAGTAAATCTTAAGGACCTTGGTTTAGGCGGTGTTTTCTTAGCTATGACATCAAAAGCACAAGAGACAAAGGAAAAAATAGAATTTACCAAAATTAAAAACCTATGTACCACACACAAAAATATCAAGAACATGAAAAGACAGTCACGTCGTGGGAGAAGATATTTGCACATCACATATATGAGAAGGGATGAGTATCCAGAATATGTTGAAAAACTCTTGCAACTCAATAATGAAAGGACGCAGACGCCTGGGTGGCTCCATGGGTTAAAGCCTTTGCCTTCGGCTCAGGTCATGATCTCAGGGTCCTGGGATCGAGCCCCACGTCAGGCTCTCTGCTCAGCGGGAGCCTGGTTCCCCCTCTCTCTCTGCTTGCCTCTCTGCCTACTTGTGATCTCTCTCTCTGTCAAACAAATAAATAAAATCTTTAAAAAAAATAATGAAAGGACACCCCAATTTAAAAGTGGAAAAAGTTTCTGAGTAGACACTTCTCCAGAAAGGATGTAGAGACAGCCAATCAGCACACAAAGAGATGCTTATCCTTGTTCACTAAGGGAATGCAAATTAAAACTACAAGATAGCACTTCACAGTCCCTAGGATGACTGTAATAAAAAAGGAAAGTGGAAAATAGCATGGACTGAAGAGAAGGTGGGGAAACCTGAACCTCATATGTTACTGTTAGGAATATAAAGTGGTTTACCAGTAACGGAAAATAATTGGACAGTTCCTCAGAGTTAAACCTGGGGCGCCTGGGTGGCTCAGTTGGTTAAGCTACTGCCTTCAGCTCAGATCATGATCCTGGAGTCCCAGGATCGAATCCCACATCGGGCTCTCTGCTCAGTGGGGAGTGTGCTTCTCCCTCTGACCCTCTCCCCTCATGCACTCTCTCTCTCTCTCTCATTCTCTCTGTCAAATAAATAAATAGAATTTAAAAAAAAAAAAAAAGAATTAAACACAGACTTGCCATTTGACCCAGCAATTCTGCTCCTAGATCCATACCTCACAGAACCGAGACCAGGCACGCAAAACAAATGCGTGTATACACATGTTCGTAAGAGCACTATTCCCAGTGGCCACAAGATGGGAGCAGCCCAAAGGTCCATTAACAGATGAATAGCTAAACCAGTTGTGGGATATACGTACCATGGAATATCACTCAGCTCTACAAAGGAAGGAAGTCAAGTAATGTAAAAAGGTCACATATGGTAGGACTAATTCCCTCCATATGAAATGTCTAAAATAATAGGAAAATCTGTGGAGACGGAATGCAGATTGGAGGTTGCCTGCGGGTAGGTGTAAGAGGGGACGAGGAGCAGCTGTTAATGGGTATGGGGCGGCCTCTGGCTCCA
>CM052803.1:6708430-6762991 GCA_028533885.1 Nasua narica | reverse complement strand
GGGGGGTCAGAGCTGGGTTGGATTCCGAGGACCGGACTAGGACCTCCGGAGCCCCCACCTCCATCCGCGGCACCACCTCCTCCCTCCACACTCCACCTGCTCTCACGGAGGGAGTGTGAGCATGAGGTCAGCACTGGGGTACACCAGATGACGTCACTGAGCCGCACTCGGCGTGGGCCGCAGCGCACAGCGGATGTTGACACGGACGCAGGGTGGCAGGGAGGGCTCCGGGAAGGGCTGGGTCTAATAGTTGCGGGTCGGGGGAGAGACCGAGGTGCAGCCGGAGCGCCCCTGGGGATGATGACCAAGCAGGAAGCCAAGAACCGAGCAGGCGAGAGAGCATTATGGTTGAGCTTCATGGGTCCCTAAGGGATGCGACAAGGCAGAGGCTTGGGGGGCGTGCCCCGTGGATCCTTACCAAAGATCCTGGGCGCCATAGTTCTCGAATCTCGGCTGCAGAGCAGTTGAGGGCAGGGCGGCCGCAGAGCTGGGACTGAGACTTTCTACTGGGACTTTGATAGACACCCTTACCCCCACCTAGGGAACCTACTGGACTCACATGACAACAGAGGAGGCTGAGCTGCTAAAAGGGGAGGGGCGTGAAGACGCATGGTCATGTTGAGCCTACCTTCAGCCTCCCCAGGAAACACCTGGGACCGAGGCTGTAAGAGCTGAATCCACTTTTTTTTTTAGAAGAAGCGATGGGGCAGCCAAATCAGTGGCTCTTAGGAAGGAAAAGCAAGCTCGTGCCAGGAGCCACTGGTGTCCCCATGCTTATTAACCATCTGTATGCGACTCACGAGGAAAAATAGACAATACAAGATTGCATGGCTTATCGTCCAAAAGAGTTTCATTACCCCATAATGGTCAAGATTCTCTGCAGTGCTTACAATTCTATTTCTCGTCTATTCTCTTAAACCTTTTTAAAGTACCCATCATGACAACTCACTGCTTTTACATCCAGACTGAATGTCCTGACCCCACAGTCTGGAGAACACTTCTTTACCTTGCAGCTAGCTGAGGAGAGGGGACTCCTGAAGAGCAGGGGGGAGAGGGGCTAGAGGGGAACTGCTGTCCCCCACCCCTTGGGGAGGACTCTGGTAATTGGACAATTGTTTCTACTTCAGAAGCCTCCTCCCTGGTTTCCTGCCTCCTGTCTCAATCCTCCTGTCCACCCCTCTCCAAGGAGACAGACACTGGGATCTCCCACAGACTGAAACCTCACCACTTCCATCCCTGCTGAGGACCCTGTGAAGTTAAGTCCAAAATCTTCACCGAGGCCCAGAGGGTGGCTGGCCCAGGGCTGAGCCCCACTGAAACAGTCGGTTCTTGCTCACTCTTAAAGTCATAGCTCAGATGTCCCTTCCTCCAGGAAGCCATCCCAGATGCATTTGGCCCGCCTTCCCAACCCTACTCACTATGGGTCACTGTTGTCTGGGCTGGTCTGTGTCCCCCACTGGACATAAGAACCAGAAGGACAGGGCCTGGGGCTAAGTCAGTACCGTGTCTCCAGCACTGACTAGCACAGGGCTGGCGACAGAGCAGGTGCCCAGGGAGTAATGAGTGAATGAATGAATGGATGGGTGAAAGCACTGTGTTCAGGGTGTATCTAACTCCACATGTCCCTGGTTTTCTGAACATTTGTCAGAAGGTAGCCGGGGTGGCTCAGTCGGTTAAGCGTCTGCCTTCAGCTTAGGTCATGATACCAGGGTCCTGGGATCGAGTCCCACGTCGGACTCCATGCTCAGCGGGGGAGCCTGCCTCTCCTTCTCCGTCTGCCTTTCCCCCCGGCTCCTGCTCTCTCTCAAGTAAACAAAATAAAACCTTTAGAAAATAAAAATAATAAAAGCGGTATCACTCATGACCAACTCACGTGGTTCCATCACCGACTAACATGGTGAGACCCACAGCTGGGAGAACGCTGTTCTGGGGACAGCCTGGAGAGGGCAGGTCAGAAACGGACAACATGGGGCGGGAGAGGAGCGCGTCCTTGGGTCTCTCTTTCCCACTGCCCTACCTACGATCTGCCTGTCCCTCCATCGCTGTCTCTCGCTCGCCCACTCGCTCACTTTCTCTGTCCCTCTTCAATGTCAGTGGACAGAGGATCAGGTGACCAGAGAACCTGCTGGATTCTGCTTCGTAAACGAGCCTGCTGAGCGGGGTCGGCTGTAGACTTAGATCTGGGACATGGGGTGGTATTTGGGGCTCAGCCTGAATCTGTCCCGTGTAGGGTGACTGGTCCCCTTTCTCTGATTCTGGACAATCGTGAGGGATGAGTTTGCTCTGGGAAGTCCCCAGGGCCCTGACACTTACTCCTACAGCCAAATTCATTAGGCATAATCCCCAGGCTGACATTGGGGACACGTCCCTGACACGTTTTTCACAACCTAAGCCCTTTTCTTGCAAGATGCAAAACACAAGTGCCCTTCATAAATTTTGCAGTTTTACATAGACTGTCATCCTGGAAGCTTGAAGGTTTGGGAAGTGTCAGAAATGGTGGACATGTGGTCCCTCTCTGCTTCCAGAGGTGACAAGGTATGCACACTTTTCCCACCTATGAACAAACTTCAAGATACCATGATCTCCTGGTTTCACTGAAGAAGATACCATCTTCATCACCAGGCTCGGGGTTCTTGCATCGGCCTCCCCAGGGTATGGGACAGGGGCCTGGAACGCGCACGACGCACAGGGAAGGAGGCGTCCGTGCTGAGCCTGGGTCCCACCTGTGTGCACCTGCCCAGGGGAGGGCGGACGGGGCTGCTGTGCCCCTGGCAGGCATCGGGTGTGGGACCGGGCTGCACAGAGCGTGGACCAGATAGGAATTGCCTGTCCTCGGGAGAAAAAAAATCACCTCTCTTGGAATCCCAAGCCCAGGGCTGGCCTCACCGCTTGTGCCCCACAAGCCAGTAAGCATTGGCCAATGGGCTACTGATTGAAAGAAAATATTTAGATCCCAGCTTTACGTCATTCAAAGTCATTAATTGAGCTGGATGAGACCGATGTCAAAGGAAAAGCAACACAAGTATTAAGAGAAAATACAGGGTAATAAGCCTAAAACAAAGCGGTAGCAGTTGCCTTATGATGACATACGAGAAAGGTCAGTGATTGCGACTCCATCCAAACAAAAATCTTTCTACGGCATAATCGTTTTGCGTGTAGGACTCAGCACATGGCGACATCCACCAATGTCTTGGGAGGAACCATGATTTCTGTGTGGGAGGATGGAATTAGAAATATGGAATTCCAGAGGAAAAAAAAATGACCAGATAATAAACGAGACTACCCCTAACCGTGGAGTTGCCCTTTAGAAAGTCCGGGGTAACCTACAGGGTTGGCTGCTTGAGTGGCCTCCTGCTCTTAGGCTTTAAATTCGCCAATGAAGAGTGAACCCGTGAAACCCTAGACACTCTAGCCTCAGCCCCTAACAGGCGGAGCCCCCGGGTGTAGGCACCTGCCCTCTCTCGCTAGCTGGGACCTCACTCTGTGGCCCCAGGCATGCCGTGTACCCCCCAGGACTTGGCGAGCGATCAGTCTTATTCAAAGTTCCCTGGTGGTTGTTGCTCAGGGTGCCCTGTGATCATAAGAAGAACCACAAGGGCAGGTCCAGCCACAACATTGGCTCCAGTTGGGGAAATGCCTGTGGGGGCTCAGCCCCCCCCCCCCCCCGCCATGTATGGGTCCAGTTCAGTGCCTCAGGCATTCCTAGCAGATGGCATCACTCCCGGAGGCTGAGACCCACACAACGCCCACTTGTCAGGTGATAGACGTGTAGGTCGTTTCCAGTTTGAGCCTGTTAGGAGTAATTCTGTTATGAATATTCTTGTACAAGGGGGTGTGAAGAGGTACTTCCTGCTTTTCACCTGGGAGTGGGGGTTGGGGGCGGGAAGGGCCTTCTGAGCGATGATGGAAATAAAGCCCTCACGTGGCCAGGAGGGAGAGTCGGCTACTTCCTCCTGGAGCAAAGTGGGAAGGCAGTGGGGAAGCCAGTGATGGGAGGAAAGGAAATATCCTTTTCTGTTTCACCTTCCAAAAGTACACATCTGCCAGCTGTCCCCAGGAGCTGTGAGAACATTGCACTGGGGGCCTGTCCAGGGGTATCTGAGGTCAGGACCTTTCTGTCCTTTCTGGAGGGGCTGGCCCTGGACTGAGGGAGGTTGGCCGGGGGTGGCAGTCCAGCCCATGTCTGTGACCTGCAGTGGGTCCTTCCCCAGGGGTCTTCCTAGTATCCTGGGACCCAGGGTGAGAGAAGACCCAACCCTAGGATGAGGGTTGGGAGATACTCTTTGTTCCTTGGAGACCCTGAGCATCCCAAGTGGAAAGAGAGAATCCCCAACAACTGGGTATGTGGCATTGGCCCCAGCAGCCCTAGTCCTTGTCCTCAGAGCTCTGGGACCAGTACAGACGATTGGCTTGTTCCTGGACAGTGACAACCAGAGGGGTCGGGCTGGGATGGGGGACAAGGAGGCAGCTGGTTGTGAAACTCTTTTTTTTAAAGATTTAATTTATTTAACAGAGAGAGAGAGATCACAAGTAGGCAGAGAGGCAGGCAGAGAAAGAGGGGGAAGCAGGCTCCCTGCTGAGCAGAGAGCCCGATGCGGGCCTCGATCCCAGGACCCTGAGCTGACCTGAGCTGAAGGCAGAGGTTTTAACCCACTGAGCCACCCAGGCGCCCCTGGTTGTGAAACTTTGAGTGTCCAGTGTCTCCTGTTGGGAGGCTGGACAGCTCCTCCCCGGGAATTTATTTATAAATTATTATATATATAATAATTTATATATAATCATGGTTATCTTTATATTATTTTTATATATTTATATTTGTTATATGTTTAAGTTATATATTTAAATATATGTTATGTATTTGTTATATATTATATTTAAATCTAACATTATATATACATTTTTAAATATTTTATTTATTTAAGAGAGAGAGAGAGCACGAGTGGGCTGAGGGCCAGAAGGAGAAGCAGACTCAGGGCTCCATCCAGGACCCTGGGATCATGACCTGAACCAAAGGCAAATGCTTAACCAACTGAGCCACCCAGGCGTGAGATGAGGTGAAGGGTAGCTTTGGTCTTCCTCTGGGCTGGCACTCGGGGTCGGTGAGGGTTCCTGGATGTGGGGCGGAACTTCCTGTTGGTACCCTCCCGGGGTAGTCCTGTAGGTCTGTCGGCGCGGCCGAAGCGGGGGTGTGGGGCTGAAGCTGTCAGGATAGAACATCAAAAATGGAGAGGTGGGTGGTCCTACCAGCAAATGGTTAGGCTCCGAGTTCTGGCTGAACGGTTGGAGGGTGCCACAGCCTAGGGCACACCCACGTGGGCGAGGGTGAGGGGTGTCTTCCAGACCCACTGCTGATCCTGCAGCTGGAGAAGCAGAAGGTCCCCAGGGGTGGGGCCTGGGTCTCAGACCTCAGGCCACAGGCAAGCAGGAGACAGAAACCTTTTCTCTCCAAGACCCTGATTTTTCTGGGATATGGACTTTGAGGCGGGGAGGCATCTTGGTTTGAACTTCTCGGCGGAGACCCTAAGAGGGGGCCAACATGGCTGGGAGCTAACACAGAACATAATATGGCAGCAAGAGTGGATTCGGCCGCAGGAACGTTCGCTGGAGCCGCACTGACATCCCACTGAGCTTGGTGCCCTTGAGGCCGCCTTGAAATGGGCTGCGATTAGCGGCAGTGGGCCCTTCTTCATCCGAGGCTCTTACACCGGCTGCGTCCAGCAACCTGGACCGCTAACCTAGGGCCAGAGGAGGACTCAGAGAAGGACGGGAAGGTTACTGTCCTTGTAGGAACCAGGGCCGACTCCGTGGGCCGTCCTCCTGGGGCCGCTGTCCTGTCAGTGCTGTATTCTCTGGGAGGCCCTGCCGGAGGCCCCGTATCTCTGGAGTTGGGCAGGACAAGTCATGAGCAGGAAAACCTTAACCAGATCGGCCCTGTGGCCTTGTGTCTCCCAGAGCTTCCTGATGCACTGGGAGGAAAGTGAGGCCACCAGCCACACGAGGGGCCCCAGGGCAGAGGGGAGAAAGACCCGCCCCTTGGAGGCAAGGTGCCAGAAGCCTCTAGGACTGAGGGCTCCCCAGAGCCCAGAGACCTGTGTTACCTGGTGGGAGTGCAGGCTGGCCCTGACCTTCTCGACCCAATGAGACTCCAGCTCAGAGGGTATGTCCTTTCTTTCACCCGAGTGTGGGGTACCTGGTGCAGCCTCAGGGAGGCCTCACCTGTTCCTGGCTGGCTGCGCCCTCCCCTCCCCCAGTGGCAGGGTGAACAGGGCTAGAACTGGAGCTGGGACCCTCCGCTCCTGGGTCCTTAGACCCCGGGGCTCTGCCCGGCTTATCACAACGTAAGAAGAGCTCATCATCGGAGTATCCCAGGCCCACCCAGACACGGAGCCTGAGGTCCCAGTGGGCAGCGAGGGCTCCCGAGGGAGGAGGGACACACAGGTGATGCCCCCTGCCGGGCTCAGTTTCTAACAGCTGCCTCCCTCCCGAGTTCTTTAAACCGGGCCGTGCTGTGCTGACCCGTTCCAACGGCGAGAGCAAGGACTCCCGTGGAGCGTTTCGTGACGGACAGGCTGAGAGAAAGAGGGGCCTGGGCAAGGGGGGAACGAGACTTGAGCTGCGGAAGATGTGGAAGATAGGTCGCAAGGGCACAGAGGTAGGAGCAGTGCCCTTGTTTCCAGCCGTCACACGCCCGAGATTCAGAGGGGAGGGGAGGCCACGAGGCGACGCCGGCCACTTACCCTCAGACGGCTCAGGAAACAAAAGTGAGGTAGTAGTATTTACGCACAGCACAGGTGTGAGGATCCAGCTGGGTGATGAGAAATAGCTCGTAACAGCCCCTGGCACGACATCTTTCAACGAATTGATCATTAAAATGTAATATCAGGGGCGCCGGGCCGGCTCAGTCCGTGGAGCGTGCAACTCTTGATCTCGGGGCTGTGAGTTTGAGCCCCACGTCGGGTGTAGAGGTTACTTTTTTAAAATCTTAAAATGTAAAACCAAGCCACCAAAAATATTTAACGGATGTGACCTTTCTGTGTTGCTATTTCCACACACACACACACACTCTCTCTCTCTCTTCCGGGGTGTGGGTTTGAGTGTGTAGATCAGCACATCCACGCTCATTTCTACCACCAGAGGGCACCTCAGGTTAGGTTAGGGAGGGACCGGTTTTTAGACGGACCCGCAGTTCTGAACTCATTCACACTCTTAACAATTATTGAGGACCCTCACAGAGTTTTCGTTGATGCAGGCTCCGTGCAGGGTGGTGTACTGCTAAACCGCCTGTCGGAAGGAAAGTAACCCCGTGACGTGGTGTTTCCACGGCGTAAATACTCCCACCGTGGCCCATTTCAAGCTACCAAAGTTTTATTATTTTTTAGAGATTTTATTTATTTATTTGACAGAGAGAGACACAGCGAGAGAGGGAACACAAGCAGGGGGAGTGGGAGAGGGAGAAGCAGGCTCCCCGCCGAGCAGGGAGCCCGATGGGAGGCTCAATCTCAGGACGCCGGGATCATGACCCGAGCTGAAGGCAGACGCTTAACGACTGAGCCCCCCAGGCGCCCCTTAGTCTATCAAAGTTTTAACAAATGGCTCACATGAGCCCAAAACTTCAAGAGTTGGGTCTGCGGGTCACTAGGGGCTGGGACCAGCGTGCCACTGGACGGCTGGCCATATTTACCTTACAGAAATTTAACCAAAGTTTTTAAAGATGTGTTTATTCACTTTGAAATAGTAATAATAAATCCATTACTTTACTATCAGAGCAATGACATCATCCCATATCACATAGCCTCTGAAAAACCTCACTGCACTCTAGGGAAAATAATAGGCAAATAACAACTGAGAATTATTATGAGAATAGTTTTGACCTTGTGGATCCCATGAATGGATCTTAGGAACCCCTAGGGGTCTGCAGATCATACTTTTGGAACCACTGGCTTAGAATTTCAGTTCTCACCTCCAGTTCAATCCAGTACCCCTCTTTAAAAAGAATAGATATTTTAGGGGCACCTGGGTGGCTCAGTGGGTTAAGTGTCTGCCTTTGGCTCAGGTCATGAATCCAGGGTCCTGGGATGGAGTTCTGCATCGAGCTCCCTGCTCAGCTGGGAGCCTGCTTCTCCCTTTCCCTCTGCCTGCTGCTCCCCCTGCTTGTGCTCTCACTCACTCTGTATCGAATAACATCTTAGAAAAAGTAATAGATATTTTATAATATCCTTTCATTATCATGAAATGAAATCCATACACAGCCCACCTTACCCGTGCATGTAATCTCTAACTGAAATTCATTGCAATGCGTTGTCTAATATAGAGAAGAAACAAAGGAAAAATACAACCCACTATCCTTCACCAGACACGTGCGTACAAGAAATCGAGGAGGTGGTTAGATTTTAGAAAGCTGGTGCACACACATGGCACATAGGCTTAAGAGCCCGGCTGGGGTCGGGGTGGCTCCTGGAATCAGACACTTTGGTATTTCTGCAGGGAACTGCAGGCTCTTCACGCCAAAGTGGGATGAACACGGATTACCGAGAAGAACCTGTGTCAGGTCAGGCTTTGCCATCAAGTTCGACAGCAATCTTTCCTTTTTCAGACGTGTTTGGATCTTGGAATTAGGAGTGGCTGATGGAGAGCCTGTGGTTTATAAGGAGAAGGAAGTGCTCCGTTCGTTCAGTGCTCACAGACCTAAGAGAGCCAGCTGTCCCGGCTCTGGGTCACTTACACGTTTCGATTTCAGGTGAATAAGACAAGGGTCAGTCAGATGTCTGTTTTTCTTTGTCGTTGACATTTTGGAATAAGGGCTAAGTAAGAACATTGATTTGTCCCATGTGGACCCCAGGAGAAGGCAGAGCAGAGTGGCCGGCTAGATTGGGAATCAAATACCACAGTGAGGGGAGACGGCGATGATAGGAGTCTCTGAAATGGTGAATGCTCCCAGTACCAACTTCTGCCCCAAACAGGGTGTGATCTTCCCTTGATTCACATGGACTTGCTTTTATGGAAAACTCAGAGCATATGGAAATAGTGCAGAATTCTTTGCTGTTTAGTTATAGAATGAGAGTCGCTGTAGCCTCTGACAGGAAGGGGTTCCTCCTGCCCAAGCACACCCCAGCAGGACCCAGGAAACCACTCCTCGTCAGGGCTGCAAAGTGCATCACAAGGGGCTTGGGGTCCCTGGTCCCAGCCACCAGTTGCCAGAAACCTTAGATTTACATACACCTCCTGAGGACGATGGCCTGGCTGCTGAGGGCACTGAGCTCTGAGAGGTATGAGTAGGTGAGGTGGGGGGCTCAGGGCTTTGGGGGGTGGGGGCTCCCCCGCCTCACAGAGGCTAGTAAGAGATTCTCTTGCAGGGGACGCCAGCGTGCTGAGGAAGCCAGCAGGAGGCGGGGGTAGGGACTTGGGCCACCCCATCCACCCATCATCCCACCGTCCCGGCCACTTACCTGTAACACAAGCATACACATCAGCATCTGTACAGGGAACCATGACATGCGTGTGACCCTAGATGTGAGTGTGAGCTTTCGCCTGTTTTCTGGATGTCAGGTGCTCTTATTTGCAGAACCCAGACAGGCACTGGTGCCAACATGCCTCCACGTGCCAGTATCGGCAGGCGTGCTAACATCAAGGTGTGCCCAAGGCTAAGACACAGAGCTCAGTCCTAAGGTATGACACGCGTATGTGTCAGAATCCATGGCGGTTGATACTGACGTGCGTGAACGGCAGGCTGTTTTGTGACACCGACATGTGTGGCATCCACACGCATGTGACATGTATGCCTGCGGACAGGCGGGTAGCAAAAGTGCCTGTGTGAGCCTTTTTCCCTCCACCCTCCAGGCTGCAGCCCCTCGACCAGCAGGAGCAGTTCTGGTGAATTCTTGTATCCTTTCCATCAGGTGAGAACAGAGGCATCATAAATGCTTGAATGAATGAGCAAGTGAACGGCGCCTGATCCTGGGAGTTTACCACGAGTGGGACACTGCTAAGCACACACATGCCAGCTCTCATTAAATCCGCACCACAGTCTCTGAGACGTAGGGACTGTTATAACTCCATCATACAGGTGAGGAAAACTGAGTCATCAAGACACTCCGTAACTTTAGGGCTCCTGGGTGGCTCAGTTGGGAAAGCATCCAGCTCGACTTCAGCTCATGTCATGGTCTCAGGGTTGTGAGATCGAGCCCCACGCCAGGCTCCACCGGGCATGGAGCCTGCTTGGGATTCTCTCTCCCTCTCCCTCTGCCCTTCCCCTCTCACACACTCTCTCTCTCTAAAAAAAAGAAAAAAAAAATTGGCAGACCCAGACCTCTTAAACTCCAAACTGAGTGTTCTTTACCACTGGCCTGTTCCGATTGTGATGGGACAATCGCCTCCCCCAGTTCTTGGGTCCACTGCCTTCTTCCAAGGTAGGTCCTCAGCAAGCTGGAAGAACAGAAGGCAGCAGCCTCCTAGCATCAATTCAGAGAAGAAAAGAGATAGACACAGTTTAATCCCAATTTAATCCAGGAATACCTGGCTGTGGGTGTGGGGGCGTGGGGGGTGGCTAGTGGACAGTTAACTTTCAAGCAGAAGAAGGGGGGGGTCCTTCGCCCTCCCCCCTCATCATGGATCCTTAGCCCTTACGTTAGTGATGGCGTGGACATATCGGAACCCTCGTTCATTGGTAGTGGGAATATAAAGCGGCAGAGCCGGTGTGGAAAAGAGTTTGCCAATTCCTCAAAAAGTTAGAATTAGCAGCAAGTCCACCTGCCAGGTAGGTACCCCCTAAAGAATTAAAAATTGAAAACTTTCAATTGAAAATTGAAATTGAAGTGGTTTTTTTTTAAGATTTTATTTATTTATTTGACAGAGAGAGGGACAAGTAGGCAGAGAGGCAGGCAGAGAGAGGAGGAACCAGGCTCCCCACCGAGCAGAGAGCCCGATGTGGGGCCCAATCCCAGGACTCTTAGATCATGACCTGAGCTGAAGGCAGAGTCTTTAACCCACCGAGCCACCCAGGCGCCCTGAAATTGAAGTATTTGTGTTCAGGCGAATACTTGTCCGTGAACATTCACAGCAGCATCATTCATAACGGCCATGCGATAGAAGCAAACTCAAATGTCTATCAGCTGATGAATGGAGAAGCAAAATGTAGACGAGCCAGACAATGGAATAACACAGTAATACCCACGCAGGGCAGTGAAGTCGTGATACAAGCCACACCATGTGTGACTGCCTAAAACTTGCAAACGCCATGCTAAGTGAAAGAAGCTGGACACACAAGGACACCTATTGTACGACTGCATTTACATGTGTTGTCTAAAATACATAAATCCACAGAGACAAAAAGTAGGGTGGTGGTTGCCAGGGGCTGGAGGGGGCAGGGCTGAGGGGGGACGGGTTTTCTTTTAGGCTGATGAAAGCGTTTTAGGACTGGATACAGGTGATGGGAGCACGACATCATGAACATACTCAATGTCACTGAATTAATACACTTTAAAACGGTTCGTTTTATGGTATGTGGATTTCACCCCAATAAAAAAAAGATAAAGAAAGAGCTACTCCAGGGTTCCTGCGTGGCTGGGTCAATTGAGGGGCTGAGTCTTGGTTTAAGCTCAGAGGGTGATCTCAGGGTTGTGGGATTAAGCCCCAGGTGGGGCTCTGTACTCAGTGGAGAGAGAGTCTGCTTGAGATTCTCTCCCTCTGACCTTCCCCTCACTCGCTCCCGCTCTCCGTCTCTTTCTAAAATAAATAAATCTTTTAGAAAAGAACAAAAGAAAAGGAGGAGCCACCCCAGAAACTAAAAATAAAAAATGCAGTTCTTCAGTCCCACTGCACACATTTCAGGGTCTCAGTAGTCCCACGGGGCCAGTGGCTACCATACTGGATGGTACAAATAAAGAACATTTCCATCATCATGGAAGGCTCTATTGGACAGTGCTGGTCTAGGGTTTCCCGCAGGCACCATCCGGCTGATTGTTTTCTCATGGTGTTGTTTAACGTGTTCTTCTGTCCACTGTCTTTCCTATGAATGGATAGTTACAATCTGGAAGCTTGATCAGATTCAGGTTCGGTTATTGTGGTGAAAGGATTTCATTGGTGCTGCGTCCACGAGGAGGCACGCCATGTTCGGTGGAGTCTTTGGTGTGCCTGTTAGGACAGCAGCATCTTCCCCCTTTGGTTGGCCAAGCAATGGATGTCACATGACCAAAGGGGCCAGGGAATGTCTGTGATTTACTCCATGGACACATAGTGACATCAGGGATGTGCGGTCCTATAACATGGAGGAAATAGAGTTCAGGAGAGAATAATCTACGCCAGGCAATGGTGTGGTTTTTATCAAATGCATTTTTTTCAGAAACGACTCTCTATATTACAGAGAAGTTAAGGAACTTGCCCAAGGTCACAAGCTGGTAAGCGAGGGATCCCACATTTGAACCCAAGCAGGCCGGCACCAGCGCCCGGGATCGTAAGGCTACACTGCAAGGAAATACCTGTTGGGACTGCCATGATGTTCTAGGAAGAGCAGGAATGTGAAGGCCTTAGTACAGGGCTTGGCACAGGAACCCTGCATGATACTTATGGCCCATGCTGTTTATTTCCATCACCTAATTCCAGGTTAGTCTTGGCTTGAGTCTGGATGGATTTTCTGCTCCTGGCCACGTTCCAAGAATGCCAGCTGGCCTTTATAAACCCAGGTGATTAGGAATCAGAGTCTGGGGAAGGGAGAGTGGAAAGAGAATCAGATCACAAGAGGTAGCTGTAAAGAGGTTAGGAGCAGGGGCGCCTGGGTGGCTCAGTCGGATGAGCATCTGCCTTCGGCTGGAGTCATGATCCCCGAGTCCTGGGATTGAGCCCCGCATTGGGCTCCCTGGTTAGCAGGGAGCCTGCTTCTCCTTCTCCCTCTGCCTGCTGCTTCCCCTACTTGTGCGCTTGCTCTCTTTCTGTGAAATAAATAAATAAAATCTTAAAAAAAAAAAAAAAGAGGTTAGGAGCAACTCCTTCCCATCTCTGGCAGCAGGGAGGGTGAATATAGGGAGGTGAACATGAGGGGTAAAATGTCTGAGCAGATGTACAGGAGAGAGCGGCCAGAGATACTGACTTACCAGATTTGGGTGTGTGCTCAGTTCCAGGGACCCTATCCCCTTGTCCCTTCTCCGGTATCTCAAGGCTCAAGACTCCATCCCCACAGGGCTGCTCCTAGGCAGAGCTCCAAAATGCTGTCTTATGAGGAGTGTGGCAGATATTCTCCCAAAATGGCCGCAGGAATATTTCGAGTCCCACGTTGCTCTTCCGTGTGCACGCTGGCCCCTTCCCCTCAGGAAGTGGAGTCTCTTCCCTCCCTTCGAAGCTGGGCAGGACCTCGGGACTGACTTGAGAAAGGGGCATGGAGGTGACACTGCAAGGCTTCCAAATCCAGGTCATAAAGGAGACACGGCTCCTGCCTGTTTCCTCGCTCCCTCCCTCTCCCTCGGCCCCAACTGCCATGACGTGAAAAGATCCGAGCGGGCCGGTGGAAAGGTCGCCTGTAGATGTCCTAGCTGCAGGTGAGGTCCCCCTGACAGCAGCAACAAGTGCCAGGCAGGTGAGTGGGGAAGCTGCAGATCATGCCAGCCCACCCCCCTTGTGCTGCCCCTGCTGATGCCAAGGAGGGTGGAGATGGGCTGTCTGCATGGAGCCCTGCGCAGATGACAATTCATGAGCAAAATAAATCGCTCTGTGGGGTGGTTTGTTTTGTAAACGGGAGAGCTTCCAGTTCTTTCCCACCTGAAGGGAACGAGAACTTCATTCAAACCTAACTCAGATGTCATGTCCCTGTTCAAAAGCCTCCCATGCTCCCATCTCCCTCGGAGTGAAAGCCAAGGTCCACACATAACCTAAAAACCCATCGTATGTGATCTTCCACAGCACTGTCCACCTCAGACCCCACACCACCTTTTCTGACCTCACTCTCCCCATCTATCCCCCTGCTCTAGCCACACTGGCCTCCTGCTGATCCCTGAACTTACCGGGCCGGTCCAACCTCAGGACCTTTGCACTTGCTGTTCTCTTCATTTAGCACACTCTTCTCCCAGAAATCCGCAGGGTTTCCGCCCCCATCTTCAAATCTTTACTCAGATGTCACCTTCTCATTAAGCTGTTCCATAACCAAACCATTGAAAATTATAGCTCCCGCTGCCAAAAATCACTACACCCTCCCATTCTCTGGGTTACATCTCCCCATAGCACTTGTCACAATGTAACGTACTATTTTTTTCACTTATGTTTCTTTCTGTGTATAGTCTGTCTGCCCAAATAGAGTGTAAGTTCTGTGAAGGCAGGTCAAGGATCTTGGCCTGTCTTGTTCACTCCCGTAGCCCCAGTGCCTACAACAGCCCCTCCTGTGTATTGAGCACTCTGTCCCCTGAGCCCTTCTACCTGTCTGTCAATATTAGTTTGTCCTTCATCTTTTTCTATTTTGAGGTAAAACTTACAGACAACAAGAGGCACAAATCTTAAGAGTACGATTTGCTGGGGCGCCTGGGTGGCTCAGTGGGTTAAAGCCTCTGCCTTCGGCTCAGGTCACGATCTCAGGGTCCTGGGATCGAGCCCCGCATCGGGCTCCCTGCTCAGCAGGAGCCTACTTCCTCCTCTCTCTGCCTACTTGTGATCTCTCTCTCTCTCTCTGTCAAATAAATAAATAAAATCTTTAAAAAAAAAGTACAATTTGCTGGGTTTTGACAAACGCATATACCTTTGTAACCCAAACTCTGTCAGGATAAGGAACCACTGTCCTGATTCCCCCCACCCCCACCTGCCATCAGCCTCGCCCATTCTGGAACTTCAAGTAATTGAAATCACACAGTGTACTTTGTTCTGTGTCTGGCTTCTTTCATTCAGCGTAATGACCTTGAAATTCATCCATGTCAGATGTTTATCAATAATTCATCCTTTCTCTTGCTGGGTATACCACAGTTTGTTATTCATATTGATATAGTGAGGTGTTGATATGTGAACCTCATCATCTCTTCAATCCATCTCCTTTCCTTCACCCTGGCCCCAGTCTTCTTTATGCCCAGCCTCCTTCCTGTTCTCTGACCTCTCGTCTCACTCCATCGTCTATCCACTCTCCACAGAGCAACTAGAGGGATCTTTTTAAGGCACCCATTGTGTTCCTGTCCTGCTCAAAACTCTACCATGGCTCCCTAGTGCCTTCAGGAGATTGCCCTAAGTTCTTTAATGCTTTTCAGACCTGCTTCGAGCTCACCTGTATGCCCCACTCTACCATCACCTCCCACCCCTTCTCTTTTCGCTCCAGGTTGCAGGCAGTCTCTTCCTCGGGTGCTTCACGGTCCCAAGCTCTCTTGCCTCCACACTGTTATATTCTTTTCCCTCTGTCCAGAATACTTTCCCCTAGCCCTCTCTTTACCTTCCTCACTGCTGTTCAGCTTCTTCTTTCAGATGTCTCCACCTTAGGAAGCCTTCTTGACAGGTTGGGTGAGGCACCTCTACGGAGCTCCCACAGTCCCTGGTGGCTCAGATCACTCTACCTTTTAATAACAAAAACGTCTCTGCTGAAGTTCAGGTCCAGGAACAAACCTTGTTTCGTGAGACAAACAAGAACACATCCATTCAGCAAAAATTGGATACCATTTCAACGAACACATTTCCCCTCTTGCCTTAATGCCAGGAACCATCGAGTGAAGCTTAATGCTAACCTAGAGCATAGATGCCTGGGGCGTCCATGCGTATTTGTAAGTTCTGTTTTGATGTGTGTTTCAGAAGTGCCAGTTTTTCTCAGGTGCTATAAATCCCCGCATTGGTTCTCTGCTATATCTTGCATAGCCGCCGCTTCCTCGTGGAGGACGCTGCTTCCCCTGAAGCCCTTTCTAATTTAGGCCTCTTGTTTTTTCATACTCCACATGCCTCCACACTGGAGCGTGGGAGATATTTTCTCTGTTTATCAAGATTCTTTGTTTTGGGTGAAAGCAGCTGAAATCAGTTCACACGCATCTAAGCACAAAGTAAATGAATAAAGTAATATTTAACAACAATAGCAACAGCCAAAAAAAAAAAAAACACACACAAAAAACCATAATTGTTCTGAGATTAAAGTGGAGTTCAGGTACTTCTGGATCCAGGTACCCAAGTGCTGATGTCAAGACTCTCACAAATTTTCATTTCTGCTTTCTTCTGTATTGACTTTAATCTCATAAAGCCTCTACTTTCCTGGTGACTGGCTCACCTCCCACCAGCTGGGCAACTCCAGCAGAAATAACCTTTTTCTTTAGTTGCAGCAAATGTCTTAGGGTTGGTTCTCACTGGCCTAGGTTAGGTCACATGTCTTTCCTGAATCAATCACTGTGACCAGGACGATAGAATAAACTGATTGGCTGGGTTTGGATCCTGTGTCCCTGGAGCTGGTGAAGGGAGGGTTATGGACAGCACTATTCAAATTAAACAGAGTGACTGGGGCACCTGGGTGGCTCAGTGGGTTAAAGCCTCTGCCTTCGGCTCAGGTCATGATCTCAGGGTCCTGGGATCGAGGGTCCTGGGATCGAGCCCCGCATCGGGCTCTCTGCCCAGCAGGGAGCCTGCTTCCCCCTCTCTCTCTGCCTGCCTCTCTGCCTACTTGTGATCTCTCTCTCTGTCAAATAAATAAATAAAATCTTAAAAAAAAAAAATAGAGTGAGAACAGAAAGAAGTTGTTCCCCACAAGAAAGCTGAGTGAGGGCAAAGCTGGGGCCAGCAAATCCTACAAACTTTGGGTATAGTATCCTTTTCCCTGTCTAAAGTTGCCTCCAGAATACCTGTCCCCCGTGAATTAGTAAACCGTCCCCCCCCTCCCCCGCACTCGCGCAGCACACACATTCTGTTTCCTAGCCAATCCTACTGCTCTAGTCACTCCTTGGTGACCTTGCACCTCTCTCTTCTTACTTCACTAGTAGAAAGATACTATTTCTCTGCTCTTTTAAAAAGTGGGTGTGTTTGGGTTTTACATATTTACTTGACATAAACTTAATCATTCAACGGTGGGAACTTGAAAAGGGAGTTAGGGAGACAAGGAGATGGGGCTGGGGTACAGAGGGTGCCAGACTGGAGAAGCAGGGTCAGGTGGGGGCACTGGCTGCAGGGATGGGGCAGAGGGGCTGCGGACGGAGAGGGAATGGTGGGGTACAGAGGGAGGATTGTAACGCTGGGGTAGGGGTGGCGAGAAGCGGGGGTTCTCAATGGATAAGGAGGAGGAGATGGAGGAGGCAGAGCTGGGCGACTTGCAGGGGGTGGGACTGGTGGTCTGAGGGGCCCAACCAGGGTGTGGAAAATGGAGGGGTGGGCCGGGGGTGAGGGTTAGAGGGTGCGGTATTAGGGTTAGAGCGAGTTGGGTAGGTTCGGGAGAGGACTGGTGTCAGAACTTGGCGAGAGAGGCTGGCCCGAGAGGCGCGGCCCGCGGACTTTGCGGGCGACACTGCCGAGGAAGTCCGCGGCTAGGGGTGTGGCGGGGGGGCGGTGTATGTCGCGGTATCCCCCCACTCCTGGAGTTTCAGGTCCTCGCCTAGTCCCGCCTCTTTCTCGGAAGTAACACGCCCGTCGTCCAACCGGAGGCGCGGGCAGGGCGCAGCGCAGCCAACGGCGCGGCGGGGGGCGGAGCTGGGGAGGGGGCTCACAGGGCCAGGGGAGGGGGCTAGGGGCCTCGAAGGGCTCGGGAGCTGCGACGGCGAGCCATGGCTCTGGGGCTACAGCGCGCAAGGTACTGGGGTTCGGGGCAGGAAAGATGGGAAGCGGGGGCTCTCCTTCCAGGGACCCCCGAGCCGGGTGGGGAATGCACGGGTGCAAGCCGAGGACGCTCCGGGCCGCGCGGTTCGAGGCGCATCCCGCCGCACCCTCCACCCTACAGGATTGCAGGGGAGGGGGGTTTCCCCAAGTCCCCGACTGCCCCGCCCCAACCCCTTTAGCCTGGAGTGCCTTCGGGGTGGTGATCCCCAATTTCCTGCTGCTCCAGGTTCGCTTTCCCTCCAGGTCAGGGTCCCTACGGAATTGGGGGTGCTTGTGTCGAACTAGTTTCCGGGCTTCTGCGGAAGGCGTTCTCCTTCCACGTAGTGAACCTATTGGCCTCCGAATTGCCAGAATTGAGGTTGTTCCTTACTAAGGGACCCCGGGGACCCTAGGGCATATGGAGTACCCCCAAACTAAGTCTTCCCAGGTCCAGGGAGTCCCTTGGAATGGGAAGTCAGATTCTGAGTTCAAGAGCAGAGAGACCCTATAATTGGGTGCTCCCTGACAGTCTCTCAAACCCTGGGTTCCCTAGAAATAAGCAGAGGGAGTCCCCTTTCAGCAGCTACCTAGGACCATTCCCAGGGACTTTCTGTACCCTTTTGAAAGGTAGTCACCCCTTTCAATAACAGAAACAGCCTGACCCACTTCCCAACGCCTCGCCCCTTATCTCCCTCTCCACCCCCCACTCAGTGCCTGTGACTGTGGACAGGGGCACCGGCCAAGCCTTATTTGGGGAATCCCCCATGGAGGGTGCTGTGCCCGATTCAGTGCAAGCGATGATGGGCGCACACCCTGCCGAAGTGTTCAGCCGGGTCCTCCCAGCCAGAGGGTAGGTTTCGGTGATCACCGCCCAGCAGGTGCAGAGCTGCTGAGTGCGCTGGGTCCAAGGCCAAGGGGTCTATCTGGCCATGTTTTCCTGGGGCCCGGGAAAATCTTGCAGGCCCTTGGTTTCCCTTGTCCAATCTGAGGCATCCAGGAAATCTCACCCCCTTCCCTCCTCCCTGGCTTCCCAGGTCTGATTGGATCTGTCCACACCCCCATGTTTTTGCACCCCCCCCACCCCCCCGCCCCTGCAGTTCCCCCCTTCAGTTCTATTCCAGTCTCTGGCTCCAGGCCTGCCAGGGAACTCCATCCCACCCCTTCTGGGCTAGCCGCAGCCCAGCCCCTCCCAGCACCCCCTCCTGGCTAGGTGGGGGCCCCTCTTGGCTGAGCTGGGGCGCTCCCCCCTCCCCACCAAGGCCAACCCTTTCCTGTGGTGTCATCCCAGTGCTGCGCACCACCCACTCATAACTTGCACCCGGATCCCAGCCACGCTCCGTCCCCTCCTGCACCTCTAGGATGGCACTTGGGCCAAAGGGGGCCTGGGTGATGGTGAGTGGGCCCCCTACCGCCTCACCCCCTTCCCTTCTTCCAGCTCAGGCTTCCTGCCATCCCACCCCTGGCAGGGATGTTCTTGGGAAGTCCCTGATGGGTGTAAGGGTCCTGGTGCCCCCTGGATCAGAGGGTTCCTGGAGAACATAGGACTTAGGGTACAGGCAGCCTACTGGATTACCATGTCCTTGGGAATGAGCAGAGGCAGAGGCAGAGAGATTCCTCCTGACTGACCCCACCCCAAGTCCTTTCCCAAACCCAAACCCTGCCTCTGGCCTCGCGCAGTGTTCAGAGAGGTCCCTGCCCAGACACAACCCAAGGCCCCCTCAATCCTCTACTCTTTCTTGAAGAGCCCCCCCAGCCCAGCTCAGTGTCAGAAGAGAGAAGGCCAGGAGCAGCCCTGAGTGTGGCTCTGGGTCTTCCTACTTTCTCCTTGCCTTTGCTTTCGGGTGGCAATTTTTGCAGAGGTGGGCTTCTCCCTCTCTTGGTTGGGCTGGGGTTGAGGGGGAGGCCACCGGGCCCCAGCCCCCATTCCCAGGCCTCACCCTGGGGCCTCCAGGCCCTGGCCCCGCCCCCTGTTCTCTGCTGGAACACAGAGGAAGGGTGGCAGGGTTCCAGCTGCACGTCTCAAGCTGGGCAGCGTGCCAGGGGGCTGGACCAGGGCTGGGCATGGGGCCAGCCGGGGAGACTGGCCAGCTGGGGAAATCCGGAGGCAGCAGAGGTGGGACTGGGGAAGGCACTGAGGCCACTGGGCAAAGGAGGGACAGGGCAGGGGCCCCTGGAGTGGATGTGCCCTCCCAGGCATGGCATTTGAGAGCACAGGCTCTAAAGTCATGTTCAGGTCCCAGCTCATCCATCTACTTCTGGGATGTGTGGCCTGGGGCCGGTGACTGCCTCTCTGAGCCTCAGTGACATATCCTGGAAAATGGGGGGTCATACTGCCCCTTCCCTGCACCACATCAAAATGAGGAGAAGTGAGGGAACTGATCTTTGGGGGGCAGGATACCCCAAAGGTCGCAATAAACTGTGTCCTAGTCTGACAGCATTCTGGGTAGAAGTAGATACACCGTGGGACTCACAGTCGCCCTGCGGTGGGGGGCCCTGATTACCAGCGGGGTAACTTGGGCCAGTGGCGCCATTGCTCAGAGCTTCGGGTTCAGGCCCTGTGAAGAGGAGATCACTTTCCCTGCTGCATCAGGCCTCTGAGAGGGTTTAAGGGGGTTTCTAGCTCCTTGAGTACTCAAGACAGCAAAGCGGTCGTGATTACTCTCATGACGCTTTGGTCGACTTCCAAAGGGGCTTGTGTAAAGGTCGTGTGTGTGATGACACACACACCACCCCACGGGGTTCCCACCAAAGCCCCTGGGTCTCTCCAGAGCGCAGGAGACTCCAGAGCCTTCCGTTCCTGAAGTGGACAAAGAACAATGAAAAGTGTAGCCTTCTCATGGCACTCATCAATTGCCAGGCCCTGTTCTAAGTCCTTGATGTGTATGAATTCATGTAATCTTTACAACAACGCTGTGGGGTCGTGTCGTTATGCTGAGCGAAGGCCTGCAGTTTGTCCCAAAGTTACACAGCCCACACATAGTGGAGCCGAGACTGGAACTCTGCATTGGACGAACTCGGCCCTACTCCGGGGACCCAGGCGGCTCTGAAGCCCGCTGAAGCCAGTGAGAGGCCCACACTTCCTGTCAGAAGAACGACCCGAGATCAGGCTGGGAGCTGGAAGGAGGGTCCGCGGCAGCCACCAGCTGGCTCCGTCTATGGAGGGAGAAGTCTGCCACGGAGAGGATTACAGAGCCCAGCTGCCCGGGCGGTGGGGGGCCGGCCCCACCCCCATTCCCGTTCCCACTCCCTCTTCCCGCTGTCTGGCCCCGGCTCCACTCTCGGGAGGCCCGCCCACCCCCACCCTCTGGGCAGGAAGACAAACAGGGCTGGAGCTGAACGGGACAGGACGGAATGTCCTCTGGGCAGAGCAGGACTGGAGGCCCCTGCCTCCCACCAGCCAGGAGGGAGGGGATGGGGGGGACTGCTGGCTCCCCCCTCCCCTCCACCCAGCCTGCCCCGTCCTGTGCCTCCCGCTGCCTGCGCGGAGATTTTTCCCTCCGCAGCCCGACAGGACGGGCCCCTCCCCTCTCCCCATGTGCCTGTGGGCGGGGCTGCAGGTCTCCTGCTCTGGGGCGAGGTTGATGCCATCCCCAGGAGTGGCCTCTGGTTTTTGGAAGGGACATCCTCCCTTCCTAGAGTTCTGCTTCCCCGGGGTGGGTCACAAGGAGGGAACCAGAGAGAAGGAAGGCTTTGGAACCGTACTGCCCGAGTTCACATCCTAGCTCTGCCGGTTAGTTACTAGCTTTGTGACTTTTTGGGGAAAGGACTTCTTTACCTTTCAGAGCCCGGGTGTCCCCTTTGTGAAGCAGAAACTTAAGGTGTCTCCTGGGATCGAGTGAGTGCACATAGACAGAGTACTTAGAACAGTGCCAGATGCACGCTCAGCAGATCATAACGGCTTATTAATGGTTTTATCAATATTATAAATATAAAGATCATGCATACTGTACTATATGTCATACTCCATTCCCCCCCCCCCCAAAACTGCGTTGTTTGGATTTAGACATTTAAGACAGGGAGAAGCACTAACCTGGAGATAAACCCAGGGCCATAGAACAGAGAAAGCTGAAGAGTTCAGGCAGACCACAGTCCAAACCTGGCCTCACTCCTTAGGGGCAAGCACTGCAACCTCTCTGTGCCTTGGTTTCCTCATCTGTTCGATGGCCATAACATTACCTTCTTGCTGGGGTTGTCTGAGCTCTTCCTCACTTGCCACAGGGAACTGATGGGGGGAAAAGCTGGATACTTGGCAGATGTTTCTGACAAAACCGTACTCATCCTTCAAACCCCCCTCCCCCATCCCACCCTGAGAAGTCAGGCATTTGAAGGGGATTAAAGGGTAGGGGTGAGTGGTTAGCTGTTGGCTGGACAGAACACTGGGGTTGGTTTGCTGTGTCACATCGGCAGGGCCCCTGTTGGTGGGTGGTTGGACTTTGAGATCCATGTTCTAAGATTCTGAGGATTCAGCTCAGCTGAGGAGGGGAAAGGGCAGGAGAGGTGGTTCTGGGAGGCTGGAGGGCAGGGGGCCAGGAAGCTGCTGACATCTTCATGTTCCCTCCCTTCCCTGGCTTGGGGCCAGCTCTGCCAGCCCCCTCCCAGCAGGAGGCCTCCCAGTCTCCCAGGCATCCCCAGCCCGGGGAACAAACAGCAGATAAGTCAGGGAGGGGACAGCGGCCCTGGGCACGCCTCAGAGAGCGAGGCCCTGGGGGCAGCATGCGCTGGTGCAGGGACAGATAAAATCCGTGGCTGGGAGCTGCCCCAGAGTATAACCCTCGCAGGCCCAGAGAGCTCCGGGAACTCGTCCGGGCCACACAGCGAGACGTGCACCTCTGTGAGCTCGGGCCCCATGTGGCAGCGCCCCACGTGCATGTCCCAGCCAACTCTTTCCCTTCCGGGGGCGCCGCCAGTGAACGCTGCCGATGCCCACAGGTCGAGCACCGAGCTGCGCAAGGAGAAGTCCCGGGATGCGGCCCGCAGCCGGCGCAGCCAGGAGACCGAGGTGCTGTACCAGCTGGCGCACACGCTGCCCTTCGCGCGCGGAGTCAGCGCCCACCTGGACAAGGCCTCCATCATGCGCCTCACCATCAGCTACCTGCGCATGCACCGCCTCTGCGCCGCAGGTGAGCCCCGCCCCTGGGAGGGCCCACCTGGGCAAGGCCCCGCCCCCTGGGGGGGCCCCGCTTCCCGGACAAGGCCCCGCCCCTCCGGGGTCGACCACGTGCGAGGCCCCGCCCCTTGGGAAGCCCCACCTCCTTCGAGTTGGAATTCTAAGGAATAGGAAGCCAGCTAACTTCCCTGGGTGCTTCAACCCTTAGGATTTGGTCCCCTGGGAGACCTTCTTGCGATAAATATCCCTGGGAGGCTTAGCTGCCCGATTTTTAATGACCACCTGAGAGAGCGCCCTCCCGAGCTCCTTAGGACCATCGCCCCTCCCCTCAGTGCCGCCCTCTTGAATTCCCACCCAGTTAGAATTCTACCCGGCAAAGATAGAGACAGACAGACACATACACACACACGCACACCCACTCCACCCTCACACACACACACACACACACCACCCCCACCCTCCCCCTTGGAATCCTCAGGACCCTGAAAAGATTTTATTTACAAGGAATGTGAAGCCATCTTCTGGCCAGCTCTGCCCATGAGACTTCCCTGCCCCTTAGAATTTTATTTCTCTGGGAGGCTCTGACCCTTTAGAATTCTGTCACTTGGGAGGCCCTGCTTCTTTAGAATTCTGCCCATCTACAAATTCCTGCCCCAAGAATTCTGAAATTCTGAACCCCTGGGAGGCTTGCCCCACTCTCCTTAGAATTCTGACTCCCTCTAGCCCCTGGCCCCTTAAATTTTGACCCCTGGAAATCCCATCCTTTTAGAAATCTGTCTTCCTAGGAGGCCCCCCCCTTAGAATTCGATTCTCATGGGAGACCCCCACCTCCTTAGAATTCTGTGCCCCTGGAAAGCCCTGCCCCTTTCCTTGGGACTCCCAAACCACTGGCTTATATTCTTGCTCACCTGGGGGCACCTGTAAGTTCCTTGGAGTGAGGGAAGGCAGAGGGAGGCTAGCCAGGGTGGCCCCGTGGCTGACTAGAGACACCCCCTCCGCCCTGGCCTGGACACCAGGGGAGTGGAACCAGGTGGGAGCAGGGGGCGAAGCTCTGGATGCGTGCTACCTGAAGGCCCTGGAGGGCTTCGTCATGGTGCTCACTGCCGAGGGAGACATGGCTTACCTGTCGGAGAATGTCAGCAAGCACCTGGGCCTCAGTCAGGTGAGAGGAGTTGCCTGCTTTGTGCCTGGCCCCGTGCAGGTGATGCTGGGCTACGGAGGTGACTGAGACTGGCCTAGGCCTGCCTTTGTAGGGTTCACAGCACAGAGTGGAGACGGATGTGTTACCAGAGAGGAAGCTGCAGAAGGGTCGGGCCGGGGATGGGGCAACCTAGGGGGCTGTTGAGCCAGGAGAAGGGGGTTGCCTCAGCCAGCCTCAGGGGGCGTCGAGGGCTTCCTGGAGAAGAAGACATCTGAGCCAAAACCCGAAGGACTTAGCCGGTCGGAAGGTTTGGGGAGTGGATGGGAACAGTGAAGACTGGGAATGTGCATGGCTGAGGGAACAGAATATGCAAAGACCCAGAGGTGGGATAAAACAGAGCATTCGGGGTGGGGGGAAGTAAAGATGTTTATCCTGGCTAAGTGCAGAGTGCGATGGGAAAGGTGAGAGAAGAAAAGTCTAGAGAGGTCAACAGAGCTGGATAATTTAGGGCCAAATTAGGTGTATTGCACTGGGGAAACGTGGATGGATGGATTTTTGGCAGGGGAGAGGCTGTGAAAGAGGCAGAATCGGATTTACCATTTGAAAAGCTCCCTCTTGGTACACACAGAGGTAGAGCTGGAGCGAGAAGACTAGAGGCCGAGGGTCCATCCACAGGGAGGGGTGCGGGGCCCTGGATGGGAGGAGTATGAGCAGGGGTCTGGGGACGGGAAGGCGGGAGACACAGGTGAGAACTGATTTCAGCTACCCGTACAGCAAGTCCCACAGGGCAGTCATTCTTCTTTTTCTTTCTTTCTTTTTTTTTTTTTACAGATTTATTTATTTATTTGTTTGTTTGACAGAGAGAGGAGAGAGATCACAAGTAGGCAGAGAGGCAGGCGGGGGGGGGGGGGGAAGCAGGCTTCCCACCGAGCAGAGAGCCTGATGCGGGGCTCGATCCCAGGACCCTGAGATCATGACCTGAGCCGAAGGCAGAGGCCTTAACCCACTGAGCCCCCCAGGTGCCCCCAAGTTCTTTTTCCTATTTCACATAAATGGACTCCATAGTTGTCACGTGTTCCTTTCTCCTGCCTTGTTATCCTGCTCCTGGTACCAATTTCTCCATTAGCTTGAGCTCTTCTCGGGTTCAGAGAGGGGAATGTCCCAAGGTCTCCCAAAGCTAGGAAGTGGCAGGACCAGGATTTGAATCCAGCTGCAGGAGGAGAGAGAGCCCTCTCCCCCAGTCAGCACCACTACTGGACTGGGAGCTGTGTGGGTCCCCTTCCAGCGGAGTCCCCTCCTGCCGGCATCATGCCCATTTCCTGAACCGAAACAACTTGTCAAGTCTTTGGCTTGGCAAACAGGTGGGATTTGAATGGGGTCTCACCTCAGGGCCTTTGCACTTGTCACCTCAAGACACGGGCTCTGACTATGGCCTCTAAGATAGCATGCTGTCATTTTGTGGCCTTCTGCCAGTTTTCTTCCTATTACTTACTATACTGTTTTATATCTGTGTTTTGTTTTATTGGTTTCCTTACTGACCACCTGCCCCGCGAGCCAGTAAGCTCTGCGAGGTAGGGATTTTGTCTGTGTGGTCCCAGCTTTGCCCACCCGTCTGGAAGAGGGCCTGGCTATAGCGGGTGCTGAAGAGAGAGTTGCTTAGTGAGTGTGTGAATGAATGAATGAACGAACGAACAACCTAGTGAAGTAATCCAGGCTTGTAAGTCAGGTCAGGGACGTTGGGGGTGGGAAGGAGGACTCGGAGAAAGTGCTCTTCCGCTAGACGCTCCCTGCTTCCCTTCCCGGCAGCTTGAGCTCATTGGACACAGTATCTTTGATTTCATCCATCCCTGTGACCAAGAGGAGCTCCAGGACGCCCTGACCCCCCGGCACAGTGAGTTCCTCGGAGGCCTCTGACCCCGGTTATAGAAGCCGTGGCTCCCCGCTTCCCTTGGCGTGTCCCCTCCTCCTCTGGAGGACTGGACCGAGGAAGCTGGAAAGAGGGAACCGGGCTCCATCCTAGGAATCTGAAGGTGCATTCCCCCCCCCCCCCCCCGGAGGCCCTCCGGGTTCCAGCTCTGCATTCTGGGAATGAGGCTGGTGGGGCGCTGGAGGGAACTGGGTGCTGTCCAGAGCCATCTGGTGCCCCGCTCACCCCCTCCCCTGGGGCCCTCCCCAGGCCTGTCCAAAAAGAAGCCGGAGGCCCCCACTGAGCGCTGCTTCTCCTTGCGTATGAAGAGCACCCTCACCAGCCGCGGGCGCACTCTCAACCTCAAGGCGGCCACCTGGAAGGTGGGCAGGGCCCGGCCTGGAGGAGGGTCCGGGGTTTCTCCTTCTCAGCTCCCAGGGGGGCCCCCAGAGACCTACCTCCCAGCCCTATGGGAGTCCCAGGCCTACGTGCATCCCTGCCTTGCCCCCCTCATCCCAACCAGGTGCTGCACTGCTCTGGACACATGAGGGCCTACAAGCCCCCTGCACAGACTTCTCCAGCAGGGAGCCCCAACTTGGAGCCCCCCCTGCAATGCCTGGTGCTCATCTGTGAAGCCATCCCCCACCCAGGCAGCCTGGAGCCTCCACTGGGCCGGGGGGCCTTCCTCAGCCGCCACAGCCTGGACATGAAGTTCACCTACTGTGATGAGAGGTGGGCAAGGGCCCCGCTGCACCCCACCCCTCCACTGGCCCGGCTCGTCCCCTTCCTTTCTGCCCCAGGGTCCTCACTGGTTCTTCTGCTCCCAGGTTCTCCCTCTGGTCCATCTCCGTCTCTCTCCGATACATCTATCTCTGTTTCTGCGTGGCTGTCTGTCTTGGCATTCTCTGTGGGTCTTTTTACCTTGGGTTCTCTCCCTATCCCCTTTGGGTCTTCGTTACTCCCTCCCTGTCTTCTGTTGCTTTCCTTAAATGAATCAGTGCGCCTAAGGCAGTTAGCGCAGTGCCCAACATGGAAGGCAGCGCTGAGCACGCTGTCCTTATTCATCACCCCCCATCCTTCCCTTTCTCCCTCTCTCTCTCTTCCTCCCTCTTCCCCTCTCTCCCTTTGGCCCTTCGTGTTCCCGTATCTTCCCTCCTTCCCTCACCCTGAAGTGGTGCTTGGGAATGGCAAGTCTGGGCTCCATCGGCTCGGGTTTAAAGTCTGGCTGTGTGTCCTTGGCCAAACGTGACCCCCTCTCTGTGCCATGCTCTCGTGGTCTGTCCTAGGGAGTGAGACCAGAACCTCCTTCAAGCAGCTGCTCTGGGTACCCAGTGCGCTGCCTGGTGCAGAACGCTAGAGAGGTGTGTTAAAACAAAAAACAATTTTTTTTATTAAAACCCATGCCCCCGAGATCAAGAGTCGCCCGCTCCACTGACGGAGCCGGCCAGGTGCCCCAGAAGTGTATATTTTTAATCATTATCATCACTATTACGTTTTATTGTATTCATGTCTTCCTTTCTTTTTTTGATTTTCTTCCTTCCTCTCTCTTCCCTGCTCCTTTTCTCCTCCTTTTCTTTACTCATCCCATCCCCCTCACCCCCGTCCGTTTCCTGCTGCGGCCGTAACAATCCCCACAAGCCAAGGGGCTCGACACTTCAGAGCTCTGGAGGCCAGAAGCCTGACATGAGTCCAATGGAGCTAAAGTCAGGGGCCGCGTTCCTTCGGAGGCACCTTGCCTTAAACACTTCTGGAATCTTCCCACATTCCTTGGTTTGGAGCCCCTTTCTCTATCTTCACATGGATGTGCGTTCTGGCCCCGCCGTCTGCCTCCGTGAGAACAGACAGACCCTGCCCTGTTCTCCGTGTCCCCCTGCAAGGGCCCCCATCGCCACACGGGGCCCACCAGGCTCGTCCAGGTGCAGCTCCACATCCGCAGGGTCCCCTTTGCCCTGTGAGGTCGCAGTCATCCCAGGTCCCCGGGATTAGGCAGCCGACCTCTCCGGGGGCTGTTGTTCAGCCTATCATCATCCCTTTTCTCGTTCTGACTCTCCCTTTCCCTCTGTTACCACCTTGTCCGTCTCTGTCCTGCTGGCTTCGTCCCCGTGTCCCCCAGCCCCACCCTCCGCGTCAGCCAGTTGAACTGACCAGGCCACTGCACCCACCCCAGGATCGCGGAGGTCGCTGGCTACAGCCCCGATGACCTGATCGGCTGCTCGGCCTACGAGTACATTCACGCTCTGGACTCGGACGCCGTCGGCCAGAGCATCCACACCCGTACGTGGGACCTCCTGGTGCTCCGAAACCAGCGCCCAGCCCCCCATGCTCTGGGGAGCCTTCCGCCCCAGCCCCAACACCAGCTCCCTATGCCCCACGTCCCAAGGAACCTCGTCTCCCCGGTCCCCTCCTAGCCAAGCCCCTGTCCCCAGCGCCTTTTCTCCCCGTCTGCCCCTTCTGCGGCCCTGACCCCTCCCGCATCCCCTTCCCCAGTGCTGAGCAAGGGCCAGGCAGTAACGGGGCAGTACCGCTTCCTGGCCCGGAGTGGTGGCTATCTGTGGACCCAGACCCAGGCCACAGTGGTGTCAGGGGGCCGGGGTCCCCAGTCTGAGAGTATCGTCTGCGTCCACTTCTTAATCAGGTAAGCGGGAGGGGGTGTGCGCGGGTCTGGTCTGGGTGGGTGTGAGAGGTGTGTGTGTGCGCACGCGTGCACACGATGGTGAGAGTGAGCGCTCACATGTCTGGGTCTGCAGACCACGTGTGACCAAATGCACGCAGGTGTGTCTGCACGTACACACATTGATGTGGGTGTGTGCACACCCACGCCCGTGTGCATGCTGTTCATGGAAATTGAGAAGGGCTCCGTATGCACATCAAAGTAAGAAATCTCGCAGAATCGTGGGGGCTCTTTTGGTTTTTAAAAAACTGAAGTGTAATTTGCATATAATAAATGCACGCTTTGGTCTACGGTACTAGGAGTTTTGACAAAGGCGTGGGATTGTGGAATCATTTGCACAATCAAGCTACAGAGAATCACCCAAAAACATTCTGTCACAGTGAATCCCAGCGTTTCCCGCCCCAGCCCGGTCCCCGGCAGCCATGGAGCTGCTCTCTGACCCCTAGCATTTTGCCCTTTCCTGAATGTCCCGTTCATAGAATCCTGCCGGATGGAGCCTTTTGAGTCTGGCTTCTTTCACGTGGCATAACATATTTAAAGTGCGTCTCTGCTGTGTGCATGGGTCGCTCTTTTTTAATGCCGAGCAGTGTCCTTTGGTATGAACAGACCAGAGTCTTGTTTATCCGTTCGCCAGTTGGAGGACACTTGGGCTGGTTCCTATTTCGGGTGATGACGAGAAAAGCGACTATAAACATTGTCGTGGAAGATTTTGAGAGATCATGTTTTCATTTCCCTTGGGTAAACACCTAGGCATGGTCCGCATGTATTTAACTTCATAAGAAACTACCAGGTCATTTTCCCAAAAGGCTGCACCATCTTGCCTTCCCAGAGCAATGTGAGTGAGGGTTCCTGCACGGCTGCCAGCATTCTGTGACGTCTGTTTTTATCTTCTTTGGTTTTAATTTTAAGCATTCTAATGGATGTGCAGGGGTAAATCACAGGCTCTCGGCATATTAGAAGTTTTTCACCATGACAACACTTACGAGGGGCAGTGAATTAGCACAGAAGACAGAGAATTATAGCTCTTCTTTGAAAATTCTCTTCCAGGACAAGGTATCAATTTCTAAAGGCTTAGGAGTTTCCCTATGCTTTTTTTTTTTTTTAAGATTTTATTTATTTATTTGACAGAGAGAGAGAGATCACAAGTAGGCAGAGAGGCAGGCAGAGAGAGAGGGGGAAGCAGGCTCCCCACTGGGCAGAGAGCCCGATGTGGGGCTCGATCCCAGGACCCTGAGATCATGACCTGAGCCAAAGGCAGAGACTTAACCCACTGAGCCACCCAGGGGCCCCTCCCTATGTCTTTTTGATCAAGAACAGATTCTATTAGGAAACAGAAGTGGGGAGAGACACCTGGGTGGCTCCAGTCGCTTAAGCATCTGGCTCCTGAGCTCAGCTCAGGTCTCCATCTCCCAGTCAGGAGTTCAAGCCCCATGTTGAGCTCTATACTGGGCATGGAGCCTACTTTAAAAAAAAAAAAAAGAAGAAGAAGCAGGTAGCAGGAATATCCATACCAGTCTTTGTATTGCATGAGAAAACAAAACTGATCATCTGTGGAATGTTCTCACTTTAACACCTTTCCAAATCAGAGCCTTTGAATAACTTGCCCACGTGGCAAGAGGCCTCGCTGTTGTCACTGCAAAGGAGAGGGGACCTGCCCCTGCCTCTTCTGGAAACTCCTTTTGCTCATTGTGAAGATTTGCCTTTCTACGGCCAGGCCCTGTGGTTTTAGTCTTCTGTACTCTAAACAAAGAGCAGGCCTGGAGGGTTTGCTTTTCTTGGCAGAAATGGGAGAAGAAGGAATAGCTTACTTAATTACAGTGAAATAAGGAGCTTATGGTATTAATTGTCCTTGTTCCGTGTACGTGTTGTGTGGTGGGCAGTTGTGTGGCTACTTGTGTGTGCTCAGGTGCTTATACTTTGTAGTATAAAAACCCCTGCCCTTCCAGACCCAAGCCTCCCTCCGCTGCAGCGAACAATTGCTTTATAAGAATAAAACTCATTTACATGGGGCACCGCTGAATCTTCAGCACCCAGAACAGCGCCTGGCACCTAGTAGTTGTTCAATAAACAAGAATCGCAGATACTTACATAGAGCTCCCCATGTGCCGCCACAGTTCTATGCCTTTTATGTGTATTAGCCCACTTAAGCCTCCTAACAACCAGGGGAGGAAGTATTATTATTCTTTTAAGATTTTGTTGATTTGAGAGAGAGAGAGAGAGCGCGAGCATGAGCAGTGGGGAGGAGTAGAGGGGGAGGGAGAAGGAGACTCTCCGATGAGCAGGGAGCCTGATGCGGGACTCGATTCCAGGACCTGGGGATCATGACCTGAGCTGAAGGCAGACACTTAACCGACCGAGCCCCCCAGGCGCTCAGGAGGAGGTATTGTTATATTGCCTCTTTACAGAGGAGGAAAATGAGGCACAGAGAGGTTCAGCCGCAGGCTTGAGGTCACACAGCTTCATAGTGGCATGGCTCGGATTTGGCCACTGGCTGTCCGAACGCTGCTCCTTGCCAGCAGACAGTACTAGTTGTCTCGGACATGTTTATGGGATAAACAAACGCAGAATATGCACACGTGTGAGCATGAGAGTATAGATTGTGCATGCACGTCTGTGTGTATCCTTTTTGCGTTCCTGTTTGTGCGCTGGTGAACCGTGAGTGGGCATATGGGACATGTACGTGTTTGTGTTTTTCAAAGGGGATCGTGTGGCATTGGCCCAGCCTAAACTGGGATGTGTCCAGCCCGGAAGGGGTTTGGTGGGGGTAGGGAAGGGGTCTAGCGTCTCAAAGAGCTGGTGGGAGGACGACCCAGACCCACACGGCATCCTGGGTATTGTTACGCAAATGAGGGCTTGGTTTTCAGCCTCCCCCCCCCACCTGTTCTCCAAAAGCCAATTGGACGGAACATTTGGGTTGTCTCAGCAGCTAGAGACTGGGGGGAAGGGAGGCGCGGGGGACTTAAGAAGGATATATTTATAAATCCATTCCCTTGAATATGAAAAATGTCTATGAATAGAAACTTCATAAATAAAATCTTATTCATTAAAATATATCCCTCTGAATTCTTCATATTTGGTAATGTAAGAATGTCAAATATATATACTTCATCAATCATTTATAAAAATATGTTTATAAGTAAATATAAAGAGAATATTTTGTTCTCATGCCTCTTGACTCTCCCCTTCTGTCCCTCGTTTTCCCCCACCCGTCTCCCCTATCTACCCAAGCTGTGCTAAATGCCAACTCTTTTTTTTTTTTTTTCTGTCTCCTTCCACAGAGAGAGCTTGGGAAGATACACATAACTTTATTTTAAATGCTATTATGATAAAAAGCGTTCAACCAAAATTAAATCTGTAAAAGAAACAAGTAAATGTGGCAAATTATTTTCTGCACAATCCCCTCCTGCCCTAACGGAGATCGCCTCCTGTGATGGGACATCATCTAAGGGGGCTGCCTGGGCCGGGGCCCAAGGGCCCTCCCTGACTGCTGCTCCCCCTTTTTGCCCTGTACCCCAGCCGGGTGGAAGAGACCGGAGTGGTGCTGTCCCTGGAGCAAACGGAGAGACCCTCTCGCAGACCCGCTCAGCGGGGCACCCCCTCTCAGAAGGACGCCCCTAGTTCCGGGGACAGCCTTGGTATGGGGCAGGGCTGGGACTGGGAGGGGTTGTGGCCCCAGGACGGTTGAGGGAAAAGCCCAAATGCCTTAAGAATGGGGCTCACCAGGGCGCCTGGGTGGCTCAGTTGGTTGAGCAACTGCCTTCGGCTCAGGTCATGATCCCGGAGTCCCGGGATCGAGTCCCATGTCGGACTCCCGGCTCTGCGGGAAGTCTGCTTCTCCCTCTGACCTTCTCCCCTCTCATTCTCAGTCTCTCGCTCTCAAATAAATAAAAATCTTTAAAAAAAAAAAAAAGAATGGGGCTCACCAGGCCCTGCGTGAGTCCCGCCTCCCTCCCCTCCTCCCTCTCTGAGCACACCAGCTCCCTTAGTGCTCTCCTGCCTCCGGGCCTATGCACTGGCAGCTTCCTCTGCCCAGAATGCTCTTCTGTCTTCAGTCCTTCTATCTCTCCTGTGTCCCTGGGATGATTGCTTCAGTCTTGCTCCTCTGCTCGGAATCCTGCTATGGTTCCCCATTACCCCCACCCTTCAGCGGATTCCCTGCTCCCACCTCACTGCTCACTGGCATCCAATAATCTTGATCCTCCTGGGGCACCTTTCTCCCTCTTCCTTCTCCCCCACCTAAGCCTCCAATCCTGGACAAGCTTCTCTTCCCATTGGTTCCTCAAGGCTCTCACCTTCTCCAAGCTGTTGCTTGCAGCCCATGCTCCTGGATGTGGTGTGGGATCACTGATAGCTTTTCCTCTTCTGGCTCAGAACCCACTTCCAGGGACCTTGGGACCTCCTTGAGGGCCTGGGCCCTGTCTCTTCTCCTAATGTGCAAGCCCCCCAGAGCGGAGAGGCTGACTGCTGCTCTGTGCCATTGGAGAATCGGGTCAGGTCTGTGCCTTGGGCCGGCCTTGCTGATTTTTAGTATTAAAACGTTTCCCCATCATTGGGCAGTTGCTACTCTCCTGAGCCTACTGTGTTGCCCCCAACCCCCCACAATGGCCCCTGTAGGACCCTCCAGGGTCTCCCCACAATCTAGCAACTGAAGGGATAGAGCATCAGTTCCCCAGAACTCAGCTTCCCAGTGCCGCGAGCAGTTTCCACCCTGATTGGTTCTTGAAAATGTCAGCGAGGCTCCCTGGGGTTGGTGGAGAGGGCTCTGCCCCTCAGCCCTGTGTCTTCCCCATCTCTGTGTCCTTTAGATGCCTCTGGTCCCCGGATCCTGGCCTTCCTGCACCCCCCCGCCCTGAGCGAGGCCACCCTGGCCGCTGACCCCCGCCGCTTCTGCAGCCCTGACCTCCGTCGCCTCCTGGCACCCATCCTGGACGGGACTTCAGGAGCCACCGCCCCCAGCGCACCCCCAGCCACACGACGCCCCCAAAGTCCTCTTCCGGTAAGTAGTCCCTCCCAATTAAGCCCTCCGTATCCAGGCTGCTTTGGCCTTCGGCTTGAGTCTTGCTGTTCTCAAGGCCTCAGCTGCTCCCTGTGTGCAGTGGGAAGGTTTAGGTGAGATGGGGTTCCTTTAAGACCTAGATCCCAGATTCTTCGACTATTATCTGCACCAAAACCTGGGTTATTTGGGACTGGCACGGGTGACCCTCCCTCTTTGCTTGGGACTGATCATCCAGGCTCTCAAAGAGTCAAGAATGTCTAATGTCTTAAATGACAGAGACCAGGATTCAAATCCTGAATCTGCCACTTCCCAGCTATGTACCCTGGACACGTGGGCCCTCAGTGTCTTCATCTATAAAATTAGGGTCATAGCAAGTAGTCATCTCATCAGTTGCTGTGAAGGTTCATTGAGATCATTCATGGGAAGCACTGAGTAGATACTGGACACCTTGTAGGTGCTCAATATACCATAAGAGTTACTTTCTTTTACTTGAGATCCAATGGTGTGACCTTTGACTCGGGGGCCGTTATCTGGTGTTGACTCTCCTCATCCTTCCCCACCCCCCAAGATCTTCTCCCCACCAGAGACCTCACCTTTACACCTGGGCTTGCGGACTCTGCATCATTTTACCCAGACTCCAGACTCCAAGAGGGCCTGAGTATATTGGCCTCGGGGTTCGGTCTTTGAATCTCCTGAGTTTTCCGTGTCAGTCTATCCGTGGCCACTTCCCTCTTCTGAACACCTGGGTCCAGAATTCATTCGCTCTTGCTGTTTGACCCCCTTGGTGTCTCAGCTGTCTGACATTTAGCCCTCACTGCTGCCCCTGAGCTCAAATGTCCAGACTGTCTTACTGCTAACAATTCTAGACTCCAGACTTCCTTAAGTGTCTGCTCTCTCCCCAACAGGCCGATCTCCCAGACATACCACTCTTGAACATGGAGAATACACACAAACTCCTGGCCTCGGGGAAGGACCTTGAGGCTGTGGAGACGGATCTAGATATAGCTCAGGTAAGGGGTGGCCTGGAAGGAACAATCTCTACCTCTGTGCTCTGGGGGCTGACATATCTATCATATCATATTTAGAGGGGGTGGTAACATGGTTGAGGGGACGAGTGGATGGATGGATAGAAAGGCCATTGTATTCTTTAGGTGAATGATGGTGGGTAGATGGTTGGGTGATTAGACAGGTGGAGGGATGGCTGGATGGACCACTGTATTCATTAGGTGGAGGATGAGGGATAGATGGATGGGTGATGGTTAGACAGATAGTTGGATGGATGGATAATGGATGTTTGGATGAGTAGTTAAATAGGCAGGCCACTGGTTCGTTAGATAGATGATAGATAGATGGATAACGTTTGGATGACTGAGCGGCTAGATGAACGACAGTAACATGATGTAGTAGTTATCTGTTGCTCCATAACAAATCACCCCCAAACCGAGCACCTTGAAACAACTAACATTTATCGTTCACACCATTTCTGAGATTCAGGAATCTGGGAGCAGCTCAGCCGGATGGTTTTTGCTGAGTCTTTTGTGAGGCTGAAGTCAAGCTCTCCATCAGGGGTACAGTCATGTGGGGCTAGAGGATCCACGTCCAAGCTCACACATGGTTGTTGGCAGGCATCAGTCCCTCACTGGCTCTGGCTGGAGGCCTCAGAACTTACCACGCAGGCTCTCTGGCTTCCCCCAAGGCAGGGAGCCTAAGAGATAATGAGAGTGAGCCCAAGACAGAAAATGTAGTCTTTTGTAACCTAATCTCAGAAGCAACACACCATCGCTTTCCTGTATTGTATCATCGGTCATACAGACCAAACCTGGTACAATGCAGAAGGAATCCGCATACACCAGAAGGCAAGGATCCTTGGGGACCCCAATAATTCATGCCTCTCCCTCATGCAAAACACACTCACCCCCTCGCAAGTGCCCCCAAAGTCTCTTCCCACGGCAGTATCAGCCTAACATCTGGAATCTCATCACCTCCATTGGGTCTAGGCGTGGCGAAGCTCTCACTCTGTTGGCCCGTGGGCTGGAGAGACAAGTCATGTGCCAGCCACGGGCCCCACATATGGTGGTGGGACAGGCACAGAGTAAGGCCACGTGTTCCCCTACTCAAAGAGGGAGAGGACTGGAGCACATACAGGAGTCACTGGTCCGCAACAGTTTTGAAATCCAGTTGGGCAACTACGGGAATTCCTTGATCAGAACTCATTCCTACTACATTCCTACTACTTCCAGGGCCTTTGTCCACGGTTCTTGGCTCCACTCTCTCGACCCTGGGCTCCTCACTTGGAGTCCTCCTTGCTTTTTCATAAGGGGTAACATGTGTTTGCAGCTGAGAGGGTTTTCCTGACCTCCTTTCTCGCTAGGGAACTTTGGTGGCCCAAAGGTCTCTTTTCATTTAGCACCATCTCTGTCCCTTCCAGTCCAAGCTGACAATGTTTCTGTTTATATAATCATCTTTTAAAAAAAAATGTGTGGGTCTTACATGAATCTCTTTGGAGTTTCACTTGAGATAAAAGTAATGCCCACGATCTCTTCGAGATAAGCCCTTCTCTACTTTGGGCTTTTGCTGAGATGTTGAGTGACAGTAACCAGAGATTTAACAGATGCCCCATCGTCTGATTGAGAAGATCTGTGGGGCACATCCTTAAACTCCAGAGTGCCGTTGTCTGACTGAGGGATGTTCTAGGCAATGCCTCTGATCTTCCTGAAGTCGTAACAAAGAATTTTATAGTCATACCCTGGGCTTCATCTTTAGACCATGCCCTCCCAAGAGCACTCTTCTCTGCTCAGTTTTAGCATCCCTTGCAATCTGGGGAGTTCCCAGGGTCAGCCAAAACCCAAGGTGAAGGCCGCAGTCCTCCTGTCTTCCAAGTCTGTCCAAGACTTCCAGCATTAGCTGCGAGCTCGGGGTTGGGGGGATGGCGCCCAGGGCCACCCTCACTATAGACTAGCTGCCTACAAATTCAGAGATTCCCACTGACTCCCTCAGTCTCAATAATTGGCTAGAAGTAGCTCTAGAACTCTAAGCTCTAGAACTTAGGACAGCACTGGACTTATGATGATAGTTTTATTACTTTGAAAGAACATTATAGCCAAACGAAGAGATGCATAGTGTGGAATCTGGGACTGAGAGGGTCCCAAATGCAAAGCTTTCATGACCCTGGGGACACGTCAGGCTCCCGGTGGCACACATGACATATCGCCACACCAGGAAGCTCACCCAAGTTGTGGTGTCTAGAGTTTGTGTGTTTGTTTTTAAGATTTATTATTTATTTGAGAGCGAGAGCGCGCGCTAGCGAGCAGAGGGAGGGGCAGAGGGAAAGACTATCCAAGCAGACTCCCACAGAACTCGGAGCCTCACATGGGGCTCAATCCCTGAGATCATCACTGAGCCGAAACCAAGAGGCAGACACAACCCTACTGAGCAAACCAGGTGCCCCAGGTGTCCAGAGTTTTCACTGAAGGGCCATTGTGTAGGCATGAATGAACTATTGCCTCTGCAGTGGACCTCGATCTTCATCACTGCCTCCCCAACACACACACTTCCCCTGGAGGTGAGGCCGATCTCACGGGGCCCCAACCCTCTCATCGCGTGGTGGGCCGTTCGGGCACAGCCAGCCCCCAGCCTGAGTCATCTCGTTGGCACAGTCTGTCACGTGTGGCCCCAGGGGCTCACCACGAGCTGCAAAGACGCACCCGTCACTCAGGAAATCCCAAGGACCCGGGGCAAAGGCCGCACCTCATTTTGGGTGAAGTTAATTCTTCACTTCACGGGGAGGTTGAGAATCTTCCAGACCTTCAAGTCCCCAGCTCCTTCGTGTTTAACCTTGCTCCTTTAGCTCCTTTCTCCTCTTGCCTTTTCTCCAAGGGGCAAGAAGAAATCAGGCAGCCGTTCAGCACTCGGACTGGGACTCTCATAGCTGGATCGCCCGGCTCACTGGTTACCTGTTCTGAGTTCCACGAAACTGCAGGCAACCAGCTCCCACACAAAACCCCCCTTCCCTCGGGCTTCTGGTCATACGTTCCTCACTGGCCGCCGGCTCCTCATCCCTTACGTGTCCACTAATAGTTTGTTCAAGGCAGTCTAGGCTCCGACTGGCTCTCCAGAGCCCATCCGGCCCCTACCCACTGCCCAGTGCCAAAGCCGCCCCACGTTTCAGGCTTTCATTAGGGCAGCACCCCACTCTCAGGACCAAGGTCTGAGCTGTCATTTGTGGTTAACACATTCCCCTAGAGCTGAAAATAAAAAGCATGTACAACCTCCCGGAATTTCTGGGGATCAGGAGCCTGGGGACCACTTAGCGGGCTGGCCTTTGCTCTGGGTCTCTCGCGAGGTCCCAGTCAAGATGTCACCACCCAGGGCTGCCGTCAGTGGAAGGCTTGAAAGGGACCAGAGTATGCACTTCCAAGATGGCTCACTTGTCTGCTGACAGGACGTCTCAGTTTCTTGCCGTGGGAGCCTCTCCATAGGGCTTCCCCCAGAACACATGACCCGAGAGAGTTTCCAGCAAAAACAGAAGCCACAGTATCTTTATAACCTAATGTTGGGAGTCCCACACTATCATCCCCTCGAAATCCTGTGGTTCCCAGACCAACCCTAGTCACTGTAGGAGGGGACTGCACGAGGGCGCGAACACCAAGGGCGAGGATCCTTGGGAGCCCTCTTGGTGACTGGCTACCACAGAGTCTGTCCGCCCATTTTACAGATGAGGAAAGCGAAGCTCAGACTCTGAGCACCCAGCTCAGAGGTGGTGGAGCCGGGAGTCCAGCTCAGGCCCACCTGACGCCGAGGCCCTTGCTCTTAACCTCCTCCTGCCTCCCGCAGGACGTCGATGGTCTGGATCTGGAGATGCTGGCCCCGTACATCTCCATGGATGATGACTTCCAGCTCAGCTCCAGCGAGCAGCTCCCCAGGGCCTTCCACAGACCTCCGGGCACTATCCCCCGGCCCCGTGCTCGGAGTTTCCATGGTCTGTCGCCCCCAACCCCTGAGCCCTCCCTGCTGCCCCGCTGGGGGAGTGACCCCCGGCTGAGCTGCTGCAGCCCTTCCAGAGTGGACCCCTTGGCGCCCTCCCCCACAGCTGGGGCTCGGAAGAGGTGAGCCGCAGTAGAGGGAGGATATAAAGGGAGCAACCCCCTGTCTTGCCCCTGCCTCCTGTTTCAGCCCCATCCCTCTACATTCCTTCTGCTGACCTCTGCTCCAGCCCGGCCCTCAGTGTCCCCAGCCCATGCCATGTTTGTTCCAACCTCCGTCTCTGCCCCCTCCCCCCCGGAGTGCCCGCAACTCTTCCCCTCGCTTATCCAAATCCCACCAGTCCACCGGGGCCCTTTCCTTTAGGACATATTTATATCTGGCCTCATCATGATTTTTGTCACAGTTAAGAGGACATTGCGACAGTGTCAAAAAAACTGTCTAGAACCACGTTTCCTAACGCCTTTGAGAATCTGTTGAAAGCTATGGACTCTTTCCCAAGAACATTTACACATATATGCGGATGCACGATCCTGCATATAATTTCAGAGGGTCTACGCCCTCCTTCCGGAGACATTAAATTACTAACACTCAAGCTTCTGCTCTCCACGTGGCAGGCGTGCGCGCATTTAGCGTCCAGAACGGTCCCTATACTATCCTATCCGTGTGAGGTTTCGTGGATACATCTCATGATTTCCCAAAGCTCTCAGCTTGATCCCGGATATACAGTGGGTGCCTAATAAAGACTTACTGAATGAGGGAGGGAGGGAATGAATGAATACGGTAGGTAGATGGATGGGTGGTAAGTGGGTAGGTGGTAGATGAATCACTGGATAGATGAAGGGGAAAGTGGGTGGATGGATGGATGGACAAGTGGATGGACGGATGGGTGGGCAGAAGGATGAGTGGATGAATGAGTAAAGGAATAAACAGACACTTGGGAGAGTGAATAAGTACTCGTCACCTGCTTACAGTGGGGCCCACACCTGCCCGAGTTCGTGCTCTGAGATTCTGACCTGTTTCCCTCCAGGACCCTGGCTCAGAGCACAGAGGACGAAGCCGAGGGGGTAGAGCTGCTGGGAGTGAGACCCCCCAAACGGTCCCCCAGCCCAGAAGCCGAAAACTGCCTGCTGCCTCCCCTCAGCCTGGTATGTTGGGCGATTCGCGGGATTCTCTGGCCCTCAGAACCTAGTGGGCTTAAACCTAGTGTTTTACGGGTGGGAGGACCAGAGAGGGGCAGGGGCTGGCTGAAGGTCAGATGGAAGGTCAGTCATCCAGGTGAGGGTAGGACCCTGATCGCTAGCTCAGGTCATGGGTATGAAAAGACTCTGCAAATTTATGTACGTTGGTGGTTAAGTTCTAAGAAGAAAAATTAAGCAGGGTAAAGGGGAGAAATGGCAAAGGTTAGTATGTACAGGAACTTCTTCTCCCGTGGGCCTCCCTCCCAAACCTAGAACAGTTCTTGGCCTTGGGTTATTAGTGTAGCGTTAAGAGTCCAGACACTGGAGTCAAACTGACTCGGGGTCAAGTCCCAGGTCGGCCGCCTAGTAACTGCGAGGCCTTGGGCAGGTGATGGCACCGCCATGAACCTCAGTTTCCTCATCTGGGAAGTGGGATGGTGACAGCTCACAGGACTCATGAGAAGCAAATGAGAACGGGCCCATCCTTAGTGGCTGTCGATAAGTAGTACAAAAACAACCAAGCAAAGGCACCATCCCGTCCGCCTCCTTCCCCCATCTCCCTGCTTCCATCTCGCCCCTGCTGTCCTTTCTGGCCCTTTCCAAACCCCGGCCTAGGCTGCGCCCCTGCCCCCAGGCCTCCCCCCGGACCTTCCCTGGCCCTCCAGCTCCTCACTCAGAGCAGGGCTGTTTGAACACGAGAGGTGTGTGACAGCATCCACAGCTGACAGTTGCCGAGGGCCGGCCTCGCGGCGCACGCTGCACGATTACATTTTATCACATCCCCGTGACCGCTCTCTTCAGATCACATGATCATTATGCCTCGCATTCACATTTGCCCACGAGAGGACGAGCAGCTGCCCGGGTCAGAGCCTGGGCAGGAAGCAGCACGCTCACGTCAGGGCGTGAGGAGCATTTGAAAGCAAGACCACCGGCAGAGGGACACTGACGATCACGATGGTGGTCGTGGCAGCTTTGTGTCTCTCTCCCGCAGAGTTTCCTTCTGACCGGAGGGCCAGCCCCAGGGAGCCAGCAGGACGCCGGCACCCATGTCCTGGGACTGCGTGAGCCCCTGCGTGAGTAGTACGGCCCTGGGTCCCTCTCTCCCCGAGGAGGTGCCCCACATGGTTGAGAGGGGAGGGGTGGGGCAATCCAGAAGGTGGGGGGTACGCTGTCAGTGGCTGGACGTGACCTTGGTAAAGGCACAGCCCTTCCCTGCTCTCAGCGGCACTGAGCAGGGAAAGAGAGGCCCCCGGGGAGGTAGGGGCCTGCCAAAGCTGCCCCTGGGGGTGGAGGCTGAGCCCAGGCCCAGGCTGGGCCTCTCGAACCCTGTGTCTGCTTTCGCTTTGGGCCTGCCCTGCCTTGGTCATCCCCAGCTGTGTGGCTTTGGGAAACAGTTAGGACCCGTTATAGTAGTTCTTACCTTAAGGAGATGTTTTCAGGATCTGTGGAGAGGCGGCACAAGGAGAGCTTAGCACAAGACCTGACTGGTAGTAAACACTCGAGAAATGTCTGCCCTCACACGACGCTGGTGGGGCAGCCCCTCCACAGAGCGAGAGCACTGCTGGGCTCGTTTACCTTCCCGTCCTCCCCTTCTAGCACAATCGTCAGTAACCAGAGCTCCACTCCAAGCCTCCACGCGTCAGCTAGGGGATCTTCCCAAAGCACGAATCTGACCCTGGCCTCCCTCTGCTCCCAACTCATCCATGGCTCCCTAGTGCCCTTCCAAGAAAGAGCGAGCAAGCTCCTCACCTTGTACTCCAGTCTCTGCGGGGGCTGACTGCTGCCTCATCTCAGAGCACACTCGGCTCCACATCCTCTGTTCGAGCCATGGTTACGTCTTCTGGTTCATGCTGTCCTTCATACCTGTAACAAAGATTTACTGAACACACAGCCAATGCCAGGCACTGTCCTAGGAGCTGGAGACACAACTGAACAAAAACAGAAATCCCTGCTGTCACAGGACTGACCTTCTAGGGGGGACATAGTCCAGAATAAAGACACAAATACAAGAGGGGGCACGAGAGAGGAAGATGAGTGCCTCTGGGAAAAAAATAATGCATGCAAAGGGAAAGGGAACTTGGGGATGGGGCGATTTCAGTTTTAAGTAGTACGATTAAGAATGGTCTCTTTGAGAAGGTGAGCAAAGACCTGAAGGAAAGTGAGGGTGTGAGCTGTGACAATTTCAGGGGGAGGAGCATTCCACGCAGATGGAACAGCAAATGCAAAGGTCCTGAGCTGGGAGAATATCTTATCTGGGGGACAAGGCCTGTACAGCTGCAGCAGAGAGGAGAGGAGAAGGGAGAGGGGCTGACTGGGGGGGACTCTGTAGGGCATTGTACTGACTTTGACGTAATCTCACTGGAGGAGACAGCCTCAGGGCCTTTGCATATGCTGATCCTTCTGCCTGAATGCTTTTCCTTCTCTTCTTTGCCTAATTACTGCATCCTTTAGATCTCAGAGCCAATATTGCCCCTTCCATGAAGCCCTCCCTAACTTCCTAAGCTCATGGCTCATAACACTCGTCGTAGACAGTATTTACGTGGGTGTTGATGTCCTTATTTGATTTCTGGCTGTGCTCTCCCTGTGGGTGTGAGCCGTGTGAGGGCAGGGGCCAGGCTTGTCTTGTCATGGCCCTACCCTACTGTCTCTGTGCAGCGGGCCAGTGGCTGGGCACAGAGCAGGGCCTCAGTACATATTTGTAGAGGAAGAGCTAATATTTATCTAGCACTCACTCTGTGCCAAGTTTTGGGCAAAACCTACTGTGTACATGACCGAACTGACGCCCCTCCCTGGAACTCAGGGCAGGGAGTTTTGTCTGTCCTATTAACTGCTGTGTCCCCCGTGCCTGGCGCACAGCAGGTGCTCAGTCAGTATTTTCTGACTGGGCAAATTCTCACGAGTGGGGTCGGTCTAAGCCTCCCGATTTCCTGGATAATAGCGAGAGCTCACTTACTGAGTGCTCACCAATACTGACTGTCGTTCAAGGTGCTCTCCATGGATTCATTCATTTCCTTCCCACAGCAGCCCCGGAAAGGAAGTAGTGTTGGCTCATGTTACATATGAGGTAGCCCCGGCACAGAGAGGTGAGGTCACCTGCCTCAGGTCACACAGCAAGTAAAGAGCAGAGCCTGGATTCAAACTCGGGCCGCATATGGCTCCAGCCTTCTTAACTACTGCCTTAAACATGCTGAGCACCTTGAGGTTCAGAGAATAGAACCTGCCCAAGATTTTACTATGATTTGAGTCCAGGCCTCACCAGCCACACTTTTAACTGTCAGGAGGGGAAGATGGGTTTGGGTAGTAGATCCCCACTGGTTGACCTTCCATCTTCCCCCCCCCCCCCCACAGGCCTGGGCCCCTCGCTGCTCTCTCTCTACCCGGATGAGGACACGGCTGAGCCCAGAAGCCACTTCCAGCCAGCGGCAGGCTTGGCCCAAGCCAACTGAGCCAGCCCCTCCTCCCTTCTCCCTCCCACTCCCCAGAAAGGACCGACCTCAACCACACTCCACGCCAGCAGCCAACGCACAGGATGGGGGTACTGGGAGAGGGGTTCCCTCTCTCCTCTCAGTGGCCCCTGCCCACCTTGGGCCTACCTCAGCCCTCACCCCTCTGCCCCCCATGTCTGGGGACTCTTTGGGGTGGTCTCAGCTCAGTGACCTCTGGGAGGGGGGCCCCTGGAGCCCTCCTCCTCCTTCTCTCAGGACTTCCCTTGGGGTTCTCAATACTGGTGACCTCATCCCTTTCTCCAACTCTCCTGGCTTGATTTTGGGTGACTAGGGGTGGGGGAGGTTGGAGTTCAGATCTGTGTTTCTGGGCTCTGGGGAGTGTTGATAACCATAATCACATTTCTTTTCCATCTATCTTTTATTATTTTTCTTTTTGTTGATTTTGTGATAGGTTTTGAATCACTATGAATGGCCTGGGGTTCATAAGAATGCAGGACTCTGATCCCCCCTCCTCCCTCAGGTGTTAACGGTGGGGCGGGGGGCTCTGGGGCAGACCTCACACCTAGCAACTTCTGATCAGTCCCTTAGCCTTCCAAGTAGCCACCTCGCTCTGCCTGCCCCTCCATTGGGGACTTCTGCTGCCCCCCAGCGTCGCCTGGACACTGGTTTCATTTCCGGGCGTAGCCTTCAGCTTCCTCTGCTCCTAGACCAGAAAACCTCCAGCCCTGTGTGGTTCTAGACCACACAACTTCTGACCTGCTCTTCTAGACTGCCCCTCCCCCCAACACATCCTCCAAACCCCTCTGACTCCAGACCTCGCAACCTCTAGCTCTTTCTTGTTCTGGACCTCCCCACCTCCAATGCTGTCGCTTTTTGTACCTCCATTGTCTCCCAAGTTGTCTGGTTCTAGGTCTCAGCTCCAGAGCTGACACCCACCAGAGTCCTCTGGTTCTAGAACTCACTCTGACTTCCTCTGATTCTAGACCTTTCCCTGTAAATAAGTCTCCCTTGTGCCAGATGTCACATGCTTTGACTCCTGCTGATTCCAGCTCTTACAACCAACAACTGCCTCTGACTCTGGACCCCATGACCCAAGCTTCTTACTGGTTCTAGTCTTCCTGATCTGGAATACACCTGGCTCCAAATCCAGACTTCTTGATTTCTGAATCATTTTGATGGTACATGTCACGATGCCCAGTTCCTTCCTTTTAAACTTTCTACCCTCAAGGCTTGTTTTTCCCATCAAAAAATGGGTTTTATGTCGATCTTATAACCATTACAGTATTTTCAGGCCAGACTCCATGCTCTAGGTCTCTTTTGCTCTAGACCTCATGACCTCTACCATCCACTGCTTCAAGACCACACAACCTTTAGAACTTGCAGTTCTCAGGACCCTCTCATTCCAGATCTGCTGATCTCACTTCTCTCTGATTCTTGAACTTGGCTTCAGAGGTCTTCCGATTCCAGACCTCACCCTATCAATTCCCTTGGTTCTAGACCGCACAATCTCCATTTTGCTCTCCAGATCTTATGACTCCAAATTACTCTAGATCTAGAACTTAGCCCTCAGACTTCTGATGATAGACCTTGCCTTTACAAATTTTTCTGGTTTTAGACCCTATAATGCCCAGCTCCTGATTTTAGATCTTGTGATTCCAAAATCTCTCTGGTTCTAAAACTCAGTCCTCAGAGTTTTTCGAATTCTATAGATTCCTCTGATTCTAGGCCTCACAGCCTCCAACCGTCTCTGATTTCAGATCCAAATTCTTTTGGTTCAAGAACTCAGCCTCCAAGTGCTTCTGATTCTAGAATCTGGCCGTCACCCTGTGGATTCCTCTGGTTCAGAATCTTATGACCTCTGACTTTCTGATTCCAGACCCCATCCTCCTAACCCTATTCTGGGCTTCCTACACTACTCAACTTGCCCCAGTTCCTCCTCTGTCTGAAGTCTTCCCATTCCAGGTCCCTCTGCTGGTGGACCTCATGCTCAAGCCTCGCTATCCTTGAGCTCATATCCCTACAGTTTCACTGTCTTGGAATCACCACCCCCCACCCCCGCCCTCAGCTTTCCTGGGATGCACTTACCTTTACTTTACCCCAGGTACGTGGGGGACCTGGGGCTCCCTTACAATCTGGGAGACTCCCCCAGCCGCACAGACACGCGCACAGCCCTATCTGCATATCACAGGTGGGGAGAGAAGCCAGGACTCGGTATTCCCACCACCACCTGTGTGTCGCTCTTCCCCTCCAGCCCTATTTCTACGATGGTGCTACTCTTGGGTCTCCTACACGAAAAGCTCCCCCCCAACCCAATTCACCCTCTTTTTGGAAGGCACTTCTCACTCTCTTTTGTCATGGGATGGCCTATCCAGGTTGGTGCTATGGGGAAGAAGGGTTGGGTCCCTCCTTCCCTCAGGGGGTAACCTGGGCCCTCAAGGAGGGAGCTGGGCTGGGTTGGGAAGGGAATGGGACCGGACCAGCCACTCTGGCTCTGAAACCCACTAATCTCTACACCACCATAAAGACCTTGCCTTGGTAGGCACCAGAGCTCTATGTGTTGCCTCATCTGTGGGGTCGCTTTGGAGTGTGTGGGTACAGTGGCGGTGATTGTGTGTGTGTGAGACTGTGCTCCTTCATGGGTCTCTCGAACACTGTGGGTCTGGTGATGTTGTAATTCTACTTAAGTGTCTCTGTGACGTAATTCCATGAACCTCTAGGGGTGGGTTACCGTCAAATTGTAATTCTGTCTGCCTGTATGTTGTAGTATCCAAGGGAAATCATTCTGCTTTATGTGTGTTTCTGGTGACTCTGGGTTTCTGTGTTCCTGAGTATGGGAGGTTTTGTGGTGTCGCATTTATGCTCACACCTATGGGACTATTTGACACTATCATTCTGTATACTGATATCTGTGTGACATGATTCTGTGAGAGTGTGTGTGTGAGAGAGAGAGAGAGAGAGAGAGAGAGATTGTGTGTCTACAGATCCATGTGCAGATGGGTGTGCCTATGGTGTCCTGTCTCTAGATCACTCTTATAACCCCTTCCTGTGTTCCATGTAAGAATCTTTTTGTTATTTTTCTTATTTTTAAATAATCTCTATGCCCAATGTGAGGCTTGAACTCATGACGCCAAGGTCAAGAGCCTTATGCTCTATGTGGCCAGCCATGCACCCCATCATGTAGGAATCTTTTCAAAGAAAGAAAACATTTTCAAGCCTTGACACTTGTTGCCCCCTCACCGTAAGTGCCTTTCTCCCTTCCTCCTTCTCACTTGGTCATCTACTCATACTTCAGATCTTGGTTCAGGTATCTGTTCCTCCAGGAAGCCTTCCCTGCCTGCCCAGCAGAGCGAGGTCCTCCCAAGACCTCCTGAGAGCCCCTCCCCTCGAATCTCCAGGCACTCAGTCCCACCCTGCGTATTTATAATGGAGTTGATATTAAAAAGCACTTACTCTGTGTTAGGCCCTCTGCCAAATACTTTATTCTTATGATCTTATCAAACCTTCCTCTAATCATCTATAATAGGCACAGTTATCATCCCCATTTTACAGAGGAGGAAACTGAGGTTCAGAGAAGATGATCACTTGCGAAAGTCACACAGCAGGGAAGGACTGAGCTGGATTCAAATCCAGGATCCAAATCCATTACAGCAGCTTTCCCATACACACCCCTAAAAATCTCAAAAATCTAACCCACAAGGTGGGCTATGGAGCGTAGGGACAGTAGAGTAGGACTTAAGACCACAGAATCAGCTGGGACAAGGTGAAGTCCCGGCTCTGCCACTCTCATTGTATGACCTTGGGTAAGTTTGTTGACCTCTACAAATCTCAGTGTCCTCAGTGGCAAAATGGAGCTGATACTAGGAACTACTTCCTAGGCTGATTGTTGGCTGTGACAGGTGGTGGTGGGATCAGGCTGCCAGGACAAGGAGATTGGGGAGTGGGATAGCTCGTGCTTCCGATAGGGGAACCACAGCAGGGCCTTAAAGGTTTTAGTGCTACAGTTCCACAGAGTGGCAGCTGAGGGCTTGGAAAGGATGGCCTGCAAGGTTGGGGGGGGGGGGGTTGGTAGAGTTGTGTGTGTGTGTGGGGGGGAAGCATCTGGACATGTTGCCTGAGGCTATACCACTCAGGGTTTCCTAGGTCATTAGAAAGAGTTCAGGTTTTTTTCTCAGGGCACTGAGGCACCTTGACAGGCTGGGGACCAGGGGGGATGAGGATGAGGAAAGGAGACGGTGTAACAACTTATCCGCCTTGCTCAGGACTAAGGGATCCAGGGCTCCTTCAGTGAACGGCCAGCAGCACTGACCTCAAGGCTGGAACTTTAATCTCTTGGTCTGAGAAACCACGGCTTTTTCAGAGGGGGGTAACTGCCCCTAATTGCTCAAGGTCACACACATAATCGGCACGAGGGCTAGTCTCCCGGCTCCAGTTATGCGTTGGGCACGGGGCGGCCCTGCAGCCCCACCCACCCACCCACTCACCCGAGAAGACGTCAGGGGAACCCCACCGTCAAACACCAACGCCCCCCCCACCCCGAACTTCTGCGGCCTTGGAACACGGTAACTTTGAGAACGGGGAGCCAGGCCAGAACTTCCTCCCACCCCCGCCCCGCGCGCCCCCTTTCGCCCTCCCCATTGGCTCGTTCTAGGAAGGGCGCTGTCTGGGGGCCCTCTGGTCACCTTGTCCTCCGCGCGCTCTATGGCGAAAGGACCCTGCGCAGGCGCGCGAAGGGCGCCTTCGGGGCCCGCGCTTTACGACACTTGTGCAGCAGCGGCAGCAGCAACTCGGCACTCCTTCGCGACGATTCGGCCGGGTGCCGCTGGCGGCCGTTGCCAGGGTGGGGGTCGCTTTGCGGCATGGCGATGGCGGAGGGCGAGCGGACTGAGTGTGCTGAGCCCCCCCGAGACGAGCCCCCGGCTGATGGCTCTCTGAAGCGGGCAGAGGAGCTCAAGACGCAGGCCAACGACTACTTCAAAGGTGAGCCCGCCCCGGAGGGGGGCGAGGGAGAGTGGAGAGCGGCTCAGGGCAAGGGGTGCCCGGCCCGCGCGGAACCATGGCAACGCGGAGCGGCAGCCTAGGCGCGGGGCAGACACTACCAAGTGACCCGGCGTGGGGAGGCCCAGGCTGGCGCTACGAGGGGGCGACAGAGGGAGGTTCTGACATAAGGAGTGATGCCTAGAAGTGGCATTCGGAGCGGGTGCTGCTAAGTGGGGAGACTGGGGAGGGCGCTACCAAGTGTGAGGCGGGAGGGGGACGGGAACGAGGGCATTTCCATATGTGAGATCCTTGAGAGGTGCTAGCTATGGTGAGACCTGAAGAGGGCGCTGCCAAGTAGTGACGGGGCTGGGGAGTGATGGTGCTACCAAGTGGGGAGATCTGGGGTGGGTGACACCAAGTGGGGCGTGGGGGGCTCTGTCCCGATAGAGTAGGGAATTGTGGGGGATGGGGAATAGATCATGAGGTGGGAGGGCAAGGAGATTTGGGGTTGCAAGAGGAAAAGGGATGCGTGGGAGCCCTGGGAGTAAAGGTGGGGAAATCCCGAGAATAGTATGACATAAGAGCTTGGGAAAGAGTAAAATGTGGGGGCACTCATTCATTCACTAATTCAACATGTTTATTGAGCACCTGCTTTGTGCTAAGGACTGCTAGACTCTGGGGATATAGCAGCAAATGAAGCAGATGTGGCCCTGCCTTTTTATTTAACAGGAGAATCAGACATTGAGTAAAACACAAGAAATAATAAAATACTTAGAAGTTGTGAGGAATGGCTTGGGGGAAAAAAACCCACAGGGTGTGAAGTAGAGAACAAGGAATGGAGGCTACTTTAGAAAGTGTGGTCAGGGAAGGCCTTACTGAGGAGAAGGAATTTAAGTTGAGAAGAATCTCGACTGAGCATTCCCAGTGGGTGCAGCCACATGTGCAAAGGCCCTGAGGTAGGAAATGAAAAGACCGGTGCAGCTGAAACTGTAGCACGTTAGCGGGGAGACTGACACAAGATGAGTTTAGAACAGGGGCCAGATGATGAGTTTAGAACAGGGGCCAGGTAGGGTTCCATAAGTCACTGCAAAGCTAGTTTGGGTTTTACTCCCCAGAGAAGACATTGAGTACATAGATGGGCCAGTCTGGAGCTCCAAGGAGAGGAATTTGAGCACGGTCAGCTTGTGAATGGAATAGAACACCTGGGAATGGATGGGGTCATATAGGGAGAGAAGGGTCCAGAACCTTGAGGAATTCTAATGTTTAGAAAAGAAGAAGAGGCTGAGGAAGAGTAGTCAGTGAAGTGGAAGGGAAGTCGGGAAAGCTATCAGGAAAGATGAGAGAAGGGAGTGCTTTTAGAAGGAGAGGGCTGTGCTTTGGGTCGGGTTCTACCAGGGTGAGCACTGAGCATTGACCATTAGATTTGGCTCCACGAATGTTGGTGATAACCTTTTTTTTTTTTTTTTTTTTAGATTTCATTTATTTATTTGACAGAGAGGAGAGAGATCACAAGCAGGCAGTGAGGCAGGCAGAGAGAGGGGGGGAAGCAAGCTCCCTGCCGAGCAGAGAGCCCAATGCGATGCGGGGCTCAATCCCAGGACCCTGAGATCATGACCTGAGCCGAAGACAGAGGCTTTAACCCACTGAGCCACACTGGTGCCTCGATGTTGGTGGTAGCCTTAACAAGAGCAGTTTCTGGGGAACAATGAAAGTGGTAGTCAGCTAGGAGGACACCCAAAAGCGAACAGGAAATGAAAAAGTAGAGACAGCAGATGTTGACAAAGTGCTTTGAGTATTTTGGTCCTAAAAGGGAGTGGAGAAACAGGGAGAGGGAGCTGCTTTTTTTTTCTTTTTTCTTTTTTCTAAAGGATGGAAGAGTCCAAGAGTCTGGTCCCATAGCCAGAATTGATCCTGTAGGAGAGACGGGAGACTTACAGGAGAAGGGAGCAGGGGAGGAATCTAGAGCCTCAGTGGCCTTCAGTCGGCCTTCAGTGGGAGCCCAGGGGGATTCAGAATGGGAACGTTTGGCCAGGCTGCAGCAACAAGGAGGCAGGACCTGTGAGGGACGAGGCTGGTGGTGGAGCCTTGGAAGCCCAGTCAGGGATGGATGTCATCCTCAGGGTGGTGGGGAGGCACGGTAAGATCCCCCCAGCTTCCTGGCTGGGATTGGAAGCAGGGGCAGAACTGGAGCCAGGGTGGAGACCAGGATGGTGGACAGGTGAGAGGTGGTGGCATTGCTGACCGGAGACAGAAACCAACTCGAGAAATGTTTCAGAGAGGAAAGGAGGGCTGGAGAGAGGGAGGAGGGAACGCCAGGCGGAAAGAACAGGAGGGCAAAGGCCTATCCTGGCAAAGGTGAGCAGAGCCTGGTGCGGAGGAAGTGAGTGGGACTGGAGTGTAAGAGACAAGGGAGGAGCCTGAGCTATCTGCAGGGGACGCTGGGGAGCCACGGATAGTTCTGAGAAAGGGAAGGACAGGGTCAGGTCTGTGCTTTAGCCAGAGCCCTGCAGAGGGACAGGACTGGAGGCCGGGAGAGCAGGGAGGAGGCTGGGGCAGGAACCTGGGCCCAAGAGGATGAAGGCCAGACTGGGGCAGGGCGGGGCTGTAGGGATGGAAGTGGATGAATAGATCTGAGATGTTGGGGAGGCTGACTTGCCAGAAAATGGCCACTGCCTGGCGCTGGGGGCTGGAGGGTCAGGAGAAGTGTCCGGGACAAAGCATGGTCTCCAGCTGGGGGACGGCGAGGAATGTGGGGCTGTCCCCTGCGGTGGGGCTGGGGAAGAGCGGCGAGTACGAGGGTTGATGCTGAGGCGAGGTAAGAATTCGGGGGAACAGTAAGCCATGGGGAGGGGCTCCCTGCCCCCCAGGACCTGGGTGCTCAGAAACCCTGAGGCTCGGCGGGCAGCCAGAGGTGCTCCCGTGGAGCTGGCACAGAGGAGAAAGCTCCTCCTGGTCCAGGCCCCTCACGGTGTGGCAGGCAGTGGCAGGCCCAGAGCCCCAGCCTCGGGGGCTGTGGGAATCACAATAAAAAGAATAATTACAGCTCTCCTTAATTGAGCCCCTGTGGTGGCCAGGTACACCACTTCGCTTAATCTTCCCGGAGGCGCTGGGAGGTCGGCCGGGGCAGCCCTGTTTGTTTTATAGAGGAAGCTGAGGTTCAGAGAAGTGAAACCGCCAGCCCAAGGTCGGAGCGTGAGCAGCAGAACCCGGATATCCCCTCCTCCCCACGTGCTTGGCTCCCATGTTCAGAGCCCTTACCTGGGGCCTGCAGGGAGAAGAGGATAGCCCCCTGCCACCACGGCTGTCCCCCCTCTGCGAGCTCAGAGCCTGGTCCCTGATGTTGCTCTACGCTCTTACCCTCTCTCTGGGCCTCGTCGCCCCCCTTCGGTAAAATGGGAGGGGTTTTTAATGAACCCCCAAAGAGGCCTCTGCGTCCTAAGACTTTGTAGAAACGATTAAGACCTCGGGTGGCTTGGATCCAAGTCTCGTTTCTTTATCCTTTGTGCTGTGTGACCCCCAGGCAAATGACTTAACCTCTCTGTGCCTTTGTGTCCTCACCTCTAAAATGGGGACTGCCTCCAGGGTTCGATGCACCTGGTTTGTAAAGCAGAGCTGGGCGGGGGGACAGTGCCGTTGGGTCGATGCTGGGTAGACACGTGAAGTACAGTCCCCTCCCATTTCCTCTGCCTGGTTCTCCTCTTCTCCTCGGTTAGTCATATATTCACTTCTTTTGCAAGTATCTGTTGGCCCTCTCTGCTGTGGCCACATTCCGTCTGAGAGCTTATTTAGCCCTCACAGCTCAGCGAGACAGGGCACGGCCGAGCGTGATTCCTGCGTTTTCAGAGGAGCCGGCAGAGATGCTGAGAGGAAAGGCCGTTTGCCCGAGGCCTCGGGGTCGGCGTCCGCAGGGCCAGGTGTCAGGCTCAGAGACGCCAGGCCCCCACCCCAGGCCAGACCCCCTCGAGTAACACCTCAGCCGTCGAGAGCGCTGGCCAGCTGGCCTCTGGGACGCAGCCAGGAGGCCGGAGGTAGTCCTCAAAGGCGCTGCCATCCCAGGGAGGGTCCGTCAGACTTGGGCTGTCTGGTTCTGCCCTTGTTTCCGGGAAGTCCTGGGCCTGCCCTCCGGGGCTCCCAGGCCCGAAGAGACACACTCATCACCCAAGGGCGACAAACCGGAGCCGGCAGGGCTGAGATGGGTGAGCCCAGAGGCTGGGGCAGCCCAAAGGAGTGTCCAACCCAGCCTGGGGGTCAAGGAGGGCTTCCCGAAAGAGGGGACATCAGAGCCATTTCAAAGATGGCCAGGTATTGGGCTGCAGAAGGACTTGTTATGTTGTTCCTGGTCATCTCCCCAGGACCTGACTTCTCCTTCCGGTGTCAGTCTGTCTGTCTCTGCCTGCCTGCCTTCCTTCATTTGTTGAAGAACTATGCAGGGAGCCTGGAACCCTCTTCCATTTTCTTCACCTGACTCACTCTTTCTCACCCGCCAAGTCTCCTGCTCTGGCATCCTCTTGATCTGTCCTTGCGCTGAACACTCTGGGTCATTGGCGTCTAGAGGGCGTGTGTGTGTGTGTGTGTGTGTGTGTGTGTGTGTGTCCTGGACTGTGAGCCCCAGAAGGCCAGGGCAGAGGGGGTGCTGTGTCTTCAGACAGGGCTCAGAGAAGGAAAACAAACAGCCCCAACCCTCACAGGGCTCAGGTTCAAATTGGGGAAATGGATTATAAGCAAACAAAATAAAGGAAAGTCGTGGTCTCTCCTGTGGCGCTAGAGAAACGAGGTGGGAGTTAGGGCAAGCGTTCCCATTTTAGGCCAAGTGCTAGAAGGGCTCAAACTCAAGCCCAGAGGGGGTACACCCAGCAAATAAGAGGTGGAGCCAGGATTGGGCCCAGGCCACACGCCCTTGTGCTAGGCTCCCTCTCAGGGGCCACCTGGCATGGAGAGTAAGAGTGTTTGGGGAGTGTTTGGGTCTCAGCTTGGCCCCCAATTCCTGCCTCCCCCTTGCCTTGTGACCTCAAGTGTGGACTTTCCCTCGCTGAGCCTCAGTACCCTCGTCTGGAAAATGGGGCTGACGCAGCTGTCCTCAGGGGCATTGTGAGGCTTCCGGGAAGGGACTCACGTCCCAAGAGCCCCACGTGGCACTTGGCTCATCCTGGTCCCCCAGATCGGGCAAGCCTCTGAGCCTGAGCCTCCCGCTTCTTGAACGGGCACGTGGGAAGGGTCCAAGCCTGGCCCTGCAGATACAGACTGGGTGTCTGACCTTGAACACGACCTCCGTGGCTCATCTGTAAAGTGAGCGCCAGATGGTGCCTGTGCTGTGGAGATGTGAGGATTCCGTAGGTCAGGATGTGAAGCGCACAGCCGTAGCTCATTTGGGATAAAAGAAACCTCCCTGCGGCCAGATGACCCATCCTGCTGCTCCACGCTTAGAACCTCGGTGCCCACACCCTGCTGCGGCTGTGGCCTTGCCGGCCTCCCAGCCCTCATCCCTTCCATCCTCCCGCTCGCTCCACCCCAGTCAGCCCAGCCTCTGCTGGTCCTGGAGCACAAGGCTTGTGCTGGCAGCACACCCCTTCCTTCTCTACCTCTGGGCCTTTGCGCCTCCTGTTTCTTCTGTTGGGAATGCTTTTCCTCTTGTCCAGTTTGTTGCTTCTTTTAGGTCTCTGCTGGTATGTCCCTCTCTCCTTGAGGCCTAAGTGGATTCCTTCTTTCCCGCTTCCTGTTCTCCTACTGGGCTCTTACTTTTTTTTTTTTTTTTTTTAAGATTTTTATTTATTTATTTATTTGTGAGAGACAGTGGGAGAAGCAGGCTCCCCCCTGAGTAGGGAGCCCGATGTGGGACTCAATCCTAGGACTCCAGGATCATGACCTGAGCTGGAGGCAGATGCGTAGCCATCTGAGTCACCCAGGCGCCCCCGGGCTTCCTCTTTGGGGTTGTTTACTTGCTTTGGGGGGCTGGACAACCAAGGAGCTCAGGGCAGGGTCACATTTGCTGATTCACAACATCTCAGCTCCGGTACTCGAATGTAGCTTCTCCCGACCGTGGGACTGGAGGGGGACCTTCCTGAGGTTCTGGAAGAAGCATCGCCCGGGTTGGGGCCTTACAGGGCGATGTCTAGGTGTGTGTGTGTGGAAGTGACTTCGAGTCCTGGGATTTTGAACCCAAGGAGACAAAGCGTTGGACAGTTGGGATAGGGAAGAGGGGACATTTCTGAGCTCAGCTGCGGGACTCCGCGTCCCCATCAGTGGGCAGGGAGACCCAGCCCTGGGCCCGTTGCCTCATGCCGCCGCCTCCTCCATCTCCACAGCCAAGGACTACGAGAACGCGATCAAGTTCTACAGCCAAGCCATCGAGCTGAACCCCAGCAATGCCATCTACTATGGCAACCGCAGCCTGGCCTACCTGCGCACCGAGTGCTACGGCTACGCGCTGGCCGACGCCACACGGGC
>CM052803.1:6677664-6708330 GCA_028533885.1 Nasua narica | reverse complement strand
GGGGGGTGGATGGCCTCCGGGTGTGGTCGTGGCTGGTGGGGGAGGGTGCGGGGAGGCCGTCTGCGCATTCTTCCTTCCCTCACCCACCCAGCCGATAAATGCCCGACAGGCCCTTGGCCTGGAGTACACTTTGCGGGTTCACGTCCCAGCTCTGCCATCACTTGCTTGGTGACCCTGGACGAGTTACCTGGCCTCTCTGTGCTGCCTGTTCCACAGCATGAAATGGGGAGAAAACCAAGGCCTGCCTCTAAGGGTTGCCAGGGAGAATAAATGCAAATGTTCAGACCAGTGCCTGGCCCGTAGCCTGTGCCCTGTGATGGACCGTTGGGGTTCTTGTCACTGTTGGTGACCAAGAGCCACGCAACCCGTCTCACAGAGAAGCTCTAATTTGGAGGAAGGCAAAACCCAAACCTGTGACCTAGAGCAGGCAAAAAGTCATGGCGGGCGAGGGTATGTGCTCGGAAGGCGGGATCAGGGCCATAGACGGCAGCAGACGAGGCACGTGGTGTGACGAGGAGAGGAGGGAGGGGACCTGGAGCGTGGCAGGTCACTAGTTGGCCCGCTCATTGGCCACCCCCATCCTTGTGATTCGCTCTGATGGGCACGACAGGCGTGAGGACATCAGGGCGCATGCACTTGCGCCAGGCGTGTCCCGTGCCCTCCGTGCGGACTGTCGAAATGAGTCGTGGCAGCCCTGGGGACTGGTGATTAACCCCACTGTGCAGATCGGGAGGCTGAGGCCCAGGGAGTCAAGTCAGCTGTCCCGTCACCATGCGGCGGGCAAGTGCACGGGATTTGAACCTTGGCACCTGTGTCTCCTGCTTCGGGGACCCTGAGAGGAGAGGTTTTGCTTGTTCTGTTCATTGGTCACTGCTTGGCATCAACAGGGGCTCAGTCAGAATGTGTTGCATTATTATTCCGCCCCTACCCTGTACGCCCCCATACTCCTTCCTTTTGTTTCATTCACCACGAGGCGCTGAGGAGCTTCTGCTGTGCGGGGAGGAGCCCCTGGGGGACTGAGAGCCACAGGCTGCAGTTGGAGGGAGGGGGGCTCGCTGCTGGCCTGGATTTCAGGTCAAGTGAAGTCTTGAGTCAAGCCCTGGGCCGGGGGACACCTGTGTCCGGGTGGGGGCAGGGCATGGGAAAGGCAGTAATTTAGAGACTAGGGGGCAAAATGGGGGAGGGAGCGGCGTAACACCCGGGAGGGTGGGTAAGGAACAGAGGGATGGAATCATTAGGAGCTTCAGGTCCCAGGCTGTTCCCCAGCCTAACCTCCCCCTGTCGTTCCCTGGTGTCTCATCTAGAGAAGAGCGGCAACAGGAGTGGCCACCTCCTGGGTGGCCATGGTGTGAGTAGAGGTCACTGGGGCAAAGGGTCCATTCATGAGTAACCCAGGAGGGCCCTCAGGGTGGGACGGGGGCAGGGTTTTCTGCAGGGCTCCCGGTGCGGGGAAGAGACCAGGGCAGGACACGGGACTGACGGGCCTGAGCGCAGGTCTGTGGCAGGGTCTTCACCATGCCTGGAGTTGTAGAAAAGTCTTTCCCGGGGTACAGACCCCTTTTCCTCATGGCTCTGGCCCCCAGTCAGGCAGGGGCCTAACCCCTCATACTCCATGAGGCTGAGATGGTCGATTCTAGCCGTCTTGTGGACATAATCACATCTGAACTTCTTCCCAGGCCTTTTGGATGCCATGGAAGGCTGGTGGTGGAGGGTCCACAGCCTGAGGTGAGGCCTCACTCCGCATTTAAATTGTCACAGCTTGTGTCCCTGTGGACGCTTGGCCAGGAGCCACGGGCAGTCCCCACGTGAGCCCGGGATCCTTGCCCGTGTGGGTGCTCCCCATGCCCTTGGGCGGTCCTCTTCTCCACCCTGACATTTCGTTAGGCTCTGTGAGCGCCGGGCAGAGCCCCCATCCAGAGTCTCTGCCTCCTGGCCTCCTGCCATCCAGAGATGCTTTGCGACACGCTAGAGCTTCAGGCCCCCGTTTGGGTCGCGGCTTCTGTGGAGGCAGAGAGCCCAGATGTGGCCTTGGACGAACACAGGCCGGAGGCTCTGTCTTTGGTTGAAGGGTCTTTCCTTTCTGGGTGTCCGTGTCCTCGTCTGCACGCTCACCGTGGGCCTTGCTCTGCTGTGAGCTCTTTACGTGCGTGGATTCGGTCTGCGGTGCAGGCAGGAGGCAGAGGTTTGCGGGGGAAACCCCTTCTCCAAGGTCTCCTGATGGAGTTGGAGCTGGAATCCCGAGTCCCGTCTCGTGACTGTTAGTGGGCCGCGAGGTCAGTCCAGTGGTTTGAGACCAGCACCTCTGTCTTCCGCAAATAGGATAGACCAGAAAAAAGCAGTTCCTTTGGAGGAAGTGTGTCTAAATTTGTGAAAAAAATATCTCTCATGTGTGTGAATATGGGTGTGTGATAGAAAACGTATCTTTCCCTACCCTGAGTCATAATCGAAAGCCTCAAGGTCACCGATGTCGGAGTTGGCGCCGGCCGCACAGTCAGGACACGCGGCCACAGGCTGGGTAGCTCCAAGTGCTTTGGCTCTCTGCCCTCAGTGTCCTCATCTGTAGAAGGGGGAGAGCACGAGGGCCTAGGGCCTGCCTCAGAGTGTTCTTGTGAGGGATAAAGGAGACCAGTATGTTGAGAGTGGGGCCTGCCCCCACTTAGCACTTGCTGCCGGTCCTCCTGGGGGTCCCAGGGGGAGAGCCCGTGGCCCGCGCACACCAGCCCTTCACACCAACCCCGCGCCGTGGGGCCTGTCCTTAGCCCCGATTTACAGATGAGGAAACGGAGGCCCAGAGTGTGGTTCGCTCCCTCAAGGCCCCGCAGCCAGTAAGTGACAGGCTGGTGCCCTGTCACCAGGCCCATGGCCACCGGCCCTACGCAGTGGGCAGAGCGTCTCGGCACAGCGCTCTCCCGTGCTCGGGCCCCCTCCGACGGCCTCTATTCTCTTCTGTTGCACTGTAGAAGGAATGTTGAGTACCACTCGCTTAGTTGTCACTAGAGGGTCTCGCCCTGGAGGGTGACAGTGCTGGTGTCACACTTGACACGGTCACTGCACGGTGTCAGCCCGAGACCGGGCTCCCTCCCACTGTCTGTGTGCCTCAGCCGGCCCAGCCCCTCTCCGGGCCGCATCCCATCACACTTGTCGTGACGTTTGGGCAACTCATTTGGTGGCCAGATCTGGCCCGAACTTACGAGAGGCCAGCGACGGTCTCGATGCCCCCACGTGGGGTGACCAGAGGTTCGGCTGCCCAGCGGTGCGCTGTCATCAGCAGGTGCCGCTCGGACCTGCCGGGGGCGTCCCAGTCCCCTCGCCGTGGCCCGGTTCCCCGCCCCCCCCCGCAGGCGGCCCCCGCGGCATCATGAAGGGATGCTCGTGGAGGGATCGCTAGCCCGGCTTACTGTGCCCTCAGTCGGAGTGTCGCGGTTCGTGCCCCTGAGCTCCCAGCGGAATGGCGCTTGTCAGAACTGCTTCTCGAGGGCGTCGTGGCTTCGCCTGCGGTTGTGAGAAGTGAAGTGAGACCGTGCTCCCGGTTTCCCTCGTGACCACGGAGACACCACGGTCAGGATCCGAGCTGTGATACGACCCACACACCACTTTCTAAAGACAAGTCCAGCATTGAGTTCTGACTCGCCAGGCCCTCCAGTCTTGAGTGAATGACCTCCGGGTGCAGGGGGGCCCAGCAGGGCCACTTCCCCTTTCCCAGCCCATAGTGAGTTGTCGCGGCCGCCGCCACCGCCACCAGGCCCAGAACGAGCACGTGCTGGCTGCCAGTCCCCATGATGGGCCCTCCGCAGGGGTGCTGGCACCCTGCCCTCTTCCTCGGAGCTGAGGGGGGCTCAGGACGGGGACGGGTGGCAGCGGGCAGGGAGGGGGCACGGCCCAGCATGCGTGGTACAAGCAGGATCCTAGGCAGGGAGAGAACGGAATCCTGGCTTCTTGGGCCTCAGTTTCTCTACCTCATGGCTCTGGGCCTCAGGTTCCTCATCCATCAAGTGGGGATTGTGGCGACACCCAGTAGAGCTGCTTGCAGGATAAAATGAGCAAGTTCAATGCCTACGACGACATCAGGCACACAGTAACAAGGGCTCCGAAAATTAGCCCTGTATCGTTACTGCTACTGCTCCTCTTCGCGGCTTGTCGGTATTCGTCCCCATCCTCCACCCACCCTGGGAGCTCTCGGAGGGCGGGGGCCGGCCGGAGGAAACGCTCTCAGTCTGTCCGTCCACTGGGACGCATTCAGTCCCTCGTGGGGCTGCCTTCCAGTAGGGAGACGCCCATGTCCACCCTGGGGGCCGCGGGGGCCCCTGGAGGTGTCCTGGGCTCAGGGCAGCCCATGCAAGGTGACGGGAGCTGGCACAGGGGACTTGCGGGTTCGGTCTGGCTGGGTTGTGCCGGGCAAACAGAGAGCGGGAGGGTGGGCAGGCCCCTGAGGCCGAGTGGCGGTTTGGACTTGATCCCGGGGTGTGGACTCACACCCTCTCCGGCAGGGAAGGACTCCAGGGCATGTCTGGGGCCGCCTCCCTCCGCGCCTCACACCGCACCCACACCCCAGGTGGAGCCGCCTGGCAGGCTGCCCAAGCCGAGCCTGCCCAGACAGGGAGGAAGCCGGCGCCTGCCACGACCCAGCTTCCTGCCATCCGCTGGGTCCGTGCGCCCGTCCCCAGGGTGGATGAGCCCCCGAGACGCGCCCAGTGCCTCTGCACAGGCTTCTGACTCCCGCCACCAGCCGTCCCCGGGGTGCTGGCATCTTGAGGGCCCGCTCTGACCCCTCTCTCCGGGCCCCCGGCACAGGAGCTAGAGTCCTGCTCCTTGGGCGACCCGTGGGGGGGGGGGGGGGGGGGGCAGGTGAGTGAGGGCTCCACTCACAGCAAGTACGGTTACAGATAAGGAAACTGAGGCCGGGGTGGGGGATGTCCTTGATGAAGGTGACACAGTAAGGAAGTGACAGAGCCCTGTCTGCTTCCGAACAGGGAGAGGGTCAGAGTTTGTAGAAAGCGGGATAGAAGTGGGGGGGAACGGGCTCCTTTTACTGAGAATTTCCTGTATCTCCAAGTCACAGGCCTGGTGCTTGTTTGCGTGTGACCCCATTTCAAGCACAGCAGCCCGTGGAGAGGGCCATGAGGTGCAGCCGCGGCTCGTATGGACTTTACTCTTGCCGGCACCTCGGCGCACGCTTTGTGCAAGTTCGCCCCTGTGACCCGGCCGCCCTTTGCAGCTGAGACGGTTACCACTTCCCTCCCGCCGGGAGCCCAAGCCGCCAGTCTGCGATTGCTCGGCTGAGGGCGGCTGGAGCTGGGCTTTGAACCCAGGCGGCCAGCCTCTGCCCAGTCTCACTGCCCTTCAGAGCGGGAGACGGAGGGGACACCACGCGGTGCCGGCTGCAGCCTGCCAGGCTCTGTATTGTTACTTGTGCTTCCACGGCCCTGCCAGGTGGAGCCTGTCACGTGTGCCCCCCCTTTTTCAGATGAGAAGGTGGAGACCCCGGGGCCAGGTTATCCCGCAGGCCATTGGTTCTGTTGAGCCTGGGCTGATCCTTGTGCCTGTGGCCCCAGCGCACCCTTTCCTGTTCATCCCACGCCCCCCTCGGTGTTGACTGTCACGTCAGTAAAGCGAGCCTCAGCCTGCTGGGGTCCCCACACGGCGCTCCAAGCTGAGCACGTGCTCCGAAGCTGGGGGACTTAATCTTAACGACAGAGCTCAGATTTTTGTAAGAATCCCACCTGCTTGGGTTAACAGTGTTTACCAAACCTCAGGACGGCCCTGGGTGGGCAGCGCTCCTTGCCCAGTTTGGGGACGCACAGACTTGTCTGGAGGTGACAGTGCGGGGTTGCACCGCTGGCGCGCGGAGGCCGGTGGTCTGGTTCCTGACCCGTGGTGCCCGGGGCCGGGCCGGCCGAGCGCAGGAGCGCAGCCACGGCGCGTGCTCTTCTGCCTGCTCCTCTGCCCCAGGCCGGCTGTGTCTCGGCGTTGATGCCTTTTTTTTCTTCCTTCCTTCCCTCCCTCCCTCTGCCCGCCTGCCTGCGCAGGTGGTGAAGGTGAAGCCCCACGACAAGGATGCCAAAATGAAGTATCAGGAGTGCAACAAGATCGTGAAGCAGAAAGCCTTCGAGCGGGCCATTGCAGGCGATGAGCACAAGCGCTCCGTGGTCGACTCGCTGGACATTGAGAGCATGAGTGAGTCGGGCCGAGGTGCCCCACCGCGCCCAGCCCCGAACATTCCACATCCCTGCGCGGGCCCTCTCCGCTCCCCTCACACACAGGGGTATGGCACGGGGGCGGCCCCTGGCCTCTGACCCGGTCCCCAGGCTGCTCTCTTGCTCCTCTGCCTGCGTTCCCGGGAACTCTGTAGTCCCACGCTGGGGCTTGCGTTTCCCAGTTCAGGCGAGTGGGTGAGCCCCTCCCACCCCCTGCCGGGGGCCTAACTCCTTACCTGCTTCTGTACCGCCCAGCCCGCCCCTCACGGGCCTCCCTGCAGGGTTTGTCTAGGTCCTCCAGGCCCTCCGGCGAGTCAGTCAGTCGTTGCACAGCTAATTACCCAGCACCCTAGGCACTGGGGATACAGCTGTGAGTACAACAGTCTCTGCCCTCGTTGAGCTGATGCCTTGGTGGGGAGAGAGATGACTAACAAGTCAGCAAATGAATTAAGTGTGTTAAGTGCTGTAAAACCAAGGAGGCAGTGGGGAGAGAGGGTGCTGGAAGAGGGGGGCCCACTGGACAGAGAGGTCAGCAGAGCCGTCCGAACAGAAGGAGCGGGCCCGTCTCCCTCCATCTTCGTCTCGCCCTGTGCCCGGGAGACAGCCCCCCCGCCCCCCATGATGGCTGTGGCCACTGACTTCTGCCCCTGCTCACACACCAGCCATTGAGGACGAGTACAGCGGGCCGAAGCTCGAGGACGGCAGAGTGACAGTCACCTTCATGAAGGAGCTCATGCAGTGGTACAAGGACCAGAAGAAGCTGCACCGGAAATGCGCCTACCAGGTGCCGCCCCCGCCCCATGCTGCACACCCCTGGGACCCTGGATAGCACCCGCCAGGGAGGGCGGGTCGAGGGGAAGGGCGGCCCCAGCGGCCACCACTGCCCGGCCGGCCGTGTGCTGAGCATGGTGTCCAGGAAGGCTTTATTTCTGATGCTGCATTTTCGTTTCTGGCATTTCCATCTAGTTATTTTTATTAATAGTTTCATCTCCCTGCCCCATCTGTTCACGCATGTTGTCTCTTTCACTAGATCTTTTACACATTTATCACAGTTATTTTAAAGTCTCTGGTAATTCCACCATCTGGGTCATCTCTGGGTCTGCTTCTGTTGTCTGTTCTTCGTGTGGTTCATCGTTTTTTATCGTCTGCCAGACATTTGGGGCAGAAGAACAGTAGAGACTGTTGGAGCCTTGTGCGCAGGAGGTGGCGGCGCCTTCTTCCGTCGGGCCGCTGGTGTGAGGGGCCCCGCCCGCCCGATCTACAGTTGCGCGCAGCTCTTGCTGGAGTTCGCCCGGGCTGAGGTGTTTTCAGACTGGAATCCAGACCCTCCCAGCAGCCCTGGCGGGATCCCAGGGACGGCCTTATGTTTTGAAGTCTCCAGCTTCTGGAACTGTGGGAGCACTCTCTGATTGTCAGCCCAGCGGCCAGATTTTTGGGCTGCGAGTTCTGTGCTCCCCAGTGTTAACCCCACTCGTGTGCCTCGGGAGGCTCCCCCCTCACACACGCACCGTGCTGCCTCACGTTTCGCTTTGTGTGACGGCAGCGGGAGCAGGTTGGCGGGTGAGAGCCGCTGGGTGGCGGGAGCGCTCAGGGCTCCCAGCTGTCACCAGCCCCCACATGGCCCAAGCACTCTGCCGGCTGCCCTCGCTCTGGGCCTCGTGGAGCCCCGTGGCCTCCTGCTGCCCGCTGTGCGGCTGGGAAGCCCCTAGGAAGGGCCTTTCGCCACCATATCTGATGGCTTTAGGTTTCTTTGCGAGCACCCTCGGCTCTCACATGGTTTTCGTGAGATTGGATTTTGTGGCTTTGGGGTTTGTTGTCATTAGGGCAGAAGTGACAGTCTTTTATAACCTCTTCTGACCAGAAGTGGACATCTACTTTTTTTTTTTTTTTTTTTTTAATACTTTGGGGTTTTTTCTCCCCTAGCTTCTTATTTCGAAAATTGTCAAACCTACAGAAACATGGAAAGAACAGTACAGCTAACATCCACGCCCCCTTCACCCGGATGTGCCCGGTATTAACATTTTGACACACTTACCTTAGCTTTCTTTCTTTCTTTTTTTTTTTTTTAGGATTTTATTTATTTATTTTGACAGAGATCACAAGCAGGCGGCGGGGGGGAGGCGGGGAAGCAGGCTCCCCGCTGTGCAGAGAGCCCGATGCGGGGCTCCATCCCAGGACCCCGAGATCATGACCTGAGCCGAAGGCAGAGGCTTTAACCCCCTGAGCCACCCAGGCGCCCCTACCTTAGCTTTCTACACACGCATGTGCGTGCACACGCACTGCAGGCTTTCTCTCCTCCTGTCTTTTCCTGAGCCAGAAAGACGTTGCATCATGACCTGTATCTCCTAAAAGCAGGACCTTCTCCTGCATGACCACAGGTCAGTTGTCTCCCCTTAGAAATTAGTAAATAAGGCTTAATGCAGACAGTCCACAGGCCATCCACAAAATCTGCAGGCACTGGCAGATATACATAACAATATCAAGGTCATCTTCGATCTTTTTTAGCAAAAACTAGTATTATCTACATTTTTAGACATACTTTAAAATGCTTTAATTCCCCCCCCCCCCCAGTTCTTCCAAAAATGTCCTTTTTAGCTGTTTTGGGGTTTGTTTTTTTTTTTTTAAAGATTTTATTTATTTATTTGACACAGAGAGATCACAAGTAGGCAGAGAGGCAGGCAGAGAGAGAGGGGGAAGCAGGCTCCCTGCTGAGCAGAGAGCCCGACGTGGGGCTCGATCCCAGGACCCTGAGATCATGACCTGAGCCGAAGGCAGAGGCTTTAACCCACTGAGCCACCCAGGCGCCCCTGGTTTTGTTTTTTATGTGTGTTTTTTTTTTAATCCAGAATCCATTGAAAGATCAGATGTTGCATTTTTATCTTCTTTCATCTAGAACAGTCTCGTGCCCTATTGGGGAGACTCTTTCATGACACATGTAGACATATCCAGGCTAGTTGTGTTAGAAAATGTTCCACATCTGGATTCATCCATGTTTTTTCATGATGCTGATTATTTTAAGGGGAACCCAGAATCTCAGTTTTCATGTGAAATAATCCTGATGTTGAAATGCCGCGGAGGCTGCTGGCATCACAGCTTGGGGGCCGCCTGTGGCTCCTGCTAGCATTCACTCGTCCAGCCTCCCCTGCCCATTCCCCTCCCCTCCCCGCCTCTCCCTCACCCTCCACGCAGCAGTGTCTTCCGGTCAGCCCAGGCTCCCCGGGGCCTGGGATGGGCGACAGGCCTTCCCTCCAGCTGCGCTCACAGCCCTCCCTGCCTTCCAGATCCTGGTACAGGTCAAAGAGGCCCTCTCCAAGCTGAGCACGCTCGTGGAGACCACGCTCAAAGAGGTGCGCGCCGTGGGGCGGTGTGCGGATGGGCCGGGGAGGGGGCCTCCCCAACTGGGGAGGGGCTGTGAAGCTCAGAAACTCACAGATCCACCTGGCTTGATCTGCCTTTCCTCTCCCTTCCCCCCACCCCCCGCCTCTCCCCTGGATGTCTCTTCCCCCTCTCCCGCCTCCTGGTCTCTGTCCCACCCTCTTCATTTCTGTGTCCCCTGCCTGTGTCTTTTGCATGCTTCTTCTCGGTCTGCTGTGACCTCTTGCCTCTCCCCTCACCTCTGCCCCCTCCCCACGTCTCTCTCTGGGCCCCTCCCTCTCCGGTGGCCTCTTTTCTTCCAGACAGAGAAGATTACGGTGTGCGGGGACACCCATGGCCAGTTCTATGACCTCCTCAACATCTTTGAGCTCAATGGTTTACCCTCGGAGACCAACCCCTACGTATCCTTCCTCAGCAGGGTGCACCCTCCCTGCTCCTCTGGCGGGCATTGAGAGAGGCGCCCCCGCCAGCCAGCAGGAGGCAAACAGGGCGCGGTCCCGCAAAGGGAGAAGCTGGAGCAGTTGCTCGGGCAGGGGATGTGGGGCAAGTGGCCGGCCGGCACCAGATGGCCTCGTCCCCCTCCACCGTCTGTTTCCCTGAGAAACGGGTGAGCCCGGGGGCCTCAGTACTGTCCTACCGAGGCTCGGAGAGGCCCAGCTGCCGGGCCAGAGCCAAACAGGCAAGGAGGGTCAGCAGCGCAGACCCCCAGCCCTCTGATAGCCCCACTCCTGGGGACGAGCAGGCAGGACCTGTGGGGCGTGGAGGGGCCGGGGAAGAAGGCAGTGCCCGCCCCGCCCTGTTTCCCTTAGCAGAGCAGATATTTAATGGTGACTTCGTGGACCGTGGCTCCTTCTCCGTAGAAGTGATCCTCACCCTGTTTGGCTTTAAGCTCCTGTACCCAGATCACTTTCATCTACTTCGAGGTAAGCTGGGCGGCAGCGGGGTTAGGTCAGCGTGGCCTCGTGCAGGATGGGCTCTCCAGGGAACAGGTTCCCGGGGAGGGGGGGGGGGAGCTGTCCACAGAGAGACGGAGAGATGAGCAGCAGGAGGGGGTGAGGGCAGTGGGCTGGGTTGGGGGCTCCTGGAGGCCTGAGTGCCAGGATCATGGCCAGGTTTGGGGGTTCACGCAGCAGCGCTCGGCACGCGGTAGGTGCTCAGTGACCACCTGCTGTGGGCTTCCTGTAGGAGGTGGTGAAGGGCTGGCTCCAGCTCACCCGGGGGCCTGGGGAGCCGGAGGCACAGCACGGGGCCGGCCCACAATAGGTGGTCTGCAGTGGGCCCGTTTTTGTCTTAAGACCTGCCCCGTCCTTGGTCCTTCTGGCCTGGAAGGCACGCAGCTTCTCCCGACAGGAGCTCGAGTCCCACAGGGGCAAAGGACACAGCCATGGTCACTCGGGGCCAGATCAGGCCGGTGTCTTGTGGCCTGACGCCCAGCATGAGCCCCTCAGACTGTTTTTCCCTCCAGAAAAGGGACTGAGAACCACGTCTGCACCTCCTTGGGTTTCTGTGAGGGGCCGACTCCTGATGTGTGAATGTTGTTGGCTTGGGGCCCCTGGACGTGGGCCCGGGGGGCGCCTAGGCAGGGCTGCTGAGGCTCCTCTTCATCCTGCTGCTGGCCAGGCAACCACGAGACGGACAACATGAACCAGATCTATGGCTTCGAGGGCGAGGTGAAGGCCAAATACACAGCCCAGATGTACGAACTCTTCAGCGAGGTGTTTGAGTGGCTTCCGCTGGCCCAGTGTATCAACGGCAAAGTGCTGGTGAGAGGGCGGCAGGACCCCGGGGGCCGCACGTGGCCACATGTGCTGAGGAAGTGAGTCGGAGGGTTGGGGTGTGGCCGGTGCCTCCACTCACACAGCTGTCCCCCCCCCCCCCCCCGCACCCCAGATCATGCATGGGGGCTTGTTCAGTGAGGACGGCGTCACCCTGGACGATATCAGGAAGATCGAACGGAACCGGCAGCCTCCAGACTCAGGTGACCGGGGCAGGCCGGGTGGCAGCCCCTTCCCTCCCAGGGCTGGGGCGTCTCCAGCAAAGAGGGGTGGCCCTGCCCCGGGTGGGCTTTGTGCCCTTGCTAAGGACGGCAAGGCTGAGCCTCCGTGTCCTCTCTCACGGGACTGCTGGCGAGGGGGCGCTCGTGTTCGCTACAGGGAGCACGCGTCCCTCACTTCTTTGTGAGTTCAGCTGCTGAGCCCGGAGAGGCTCCTGTTGTAGCCATGAGCACAGACGGAGGGGACTCATGCGTGCACACACGCACACTCAACTGTGGGAAGGGTGGCCGGGTGTCCTCTCTGGGGACACCACGTGAGAACTAATGGGGAGGGAGGCGCCTGCCACACGGAAGAACAGCCCGGGCAAGCGCAGGGCGTCCCGCGTCAGGGGTGAGCTCCGCAGGTGGGAGGAACAGTTGCGGAGCAAAGGGGCGGATGGGGCCAGACCCTGCAGAGCCTCACAGGCCTGGGTGAAGAGCATGGGCTTTGTTTTTGTTCCTAGGGCAGTGGGAGCCACAGCGGGCTCTTGAGCAGCAGAGGGGCGTGATCTGAAGTGCACTATTAGAAGTTCCTCCCGCTGTGGGGCCAGAATACATTGATCGGGTCTGGAGGGGAGGTCACGGGTCTCAACCCCACTTCACAGGCCCCTGCTCAGGGATACCCTGCCCAGCCCCCACCCCAGCTGTGCTGTGGGGTGGGCCAGGCCCTGACGTCCCCTCTCCTCCCCCCCCAGGTCCCATGTGTGACCTGCTCTGGTCAGACCCACAGCCGCAGGTCAGTGTGCCCAGGGCTGTGGCCGGCAGGTGTGGGGTGCGGGCAGAGAGGGTGGGGCGGTCAGCACCCTGAGCTCCCTGTCTCCCCAGAACGGACGCTCAGTCAGCAAGCGGGGCGTGAGCTGCCAGTTTGGCCCTGATGTCACCAAGGCCTTCCTGGAGGAGAATCACCTGGACTACATCATCCGCAGCCACGAAGTCAAGGCCGAGGGCTACGAGGTGGCGCACGGCGGCCGCTGTGTCACCGTCTTCTCCGCCCCCAACTACTGGTGGGTCCCGCCTCCCCCCCTGGTCTGGGCTTCTCTTCCCCACCCACTTTTTTTTGTGCTGTGGGGGTTTTGTTTTTGTTTTTTTTAATTTTATGATCAGAAAACGTCAAAGACGGGCACGGGTAGGTAAAGTCGCATAAGGAACGCCCACGTGGTCATCACTCGGGTTCAGCAGTTCCCAACTCCTCGGGCTCTTGAGGCAGACCCCAGGCATCCCCTCTCTTATGGGCTGACACCCCCGTATGTTTTGAGAAGAAAGAACTCTGCTCCAGCAGAAGACTGCTGTCACACTGTCAAGTGTCAGGAGAGGTTGCCTGAGCCCAGCGCTCTTCACTCGTGTCTCATAAATGTCTCTTTCCAGTCTGATGTCTTCCAAGTAGGACCCGAACGAGGGCCACACGCTCAGTCTCCTTGCCTTCCAGTTCCTGGTCCCTCCTTCCCTGCTGCTTGCCCGGTTTCGGTTGAAGAAACCAGGCCCCTTGTCCCGCAGTTGCCCGTGCTCTGGACCGGGCCCCACATCCTCCGGGTGTCGGGAACCACAAATCTCTGTCCCGTGTCCCTGAGTGCTGAGAGGCACGGTGTGCCCAGGGCAGAGTTCAGGTTTTGGCAAGAACCCTGCCTGCAGGGGGCCGTGTGTGCCCCTTGCCTGTTGGGTCAGGAAGGCCCTCTGCTTCCCCCGTCCCACATTCACCCTCCTTCCCCTCACCCGCCCTCCTGCTGCCCGAGCCTCCTCAGGGGGCGGGGGGGGGGGGTGCTCCTTTCCCCTGGTCCTGCCTTTTCCGGTTGGCCTCTTTCTCACTTCTGTCTCGGTGTCCATCTGTGTCTTGACTCTCAGCATCCCTGTCCCTCTCTTTCTGTCAGTGTCTCCGATGGGCTCTATCCATCTGCCTCTCCCTCTCAGACTTTCTGCCACCCAGCTGCCTTTGGTCTCTTCCCCACCGCCTCCCCAGCCCTGCACCCCACGGGCCCCCTTGGGGTTCCTCCTGCCCCACCCCTGACTGGGCCCTCTGCCCCTCTCCGCAGTGACCAGATGGGGAATAAAGCCTCCTACATCCACCTCCGGGGCTCCGACCTGCGGCCCCAGTTCCACCAGTTCACAGCAGTGGTGAGTCACCTGCGCGGTGCCCTGCTCTCCCTGGCCTGGGGAGGACCAGGCTGAGAGGCCTAGTCGGGCAGGGCACAGTGCCCAGCAGCGCTTGTGGGGAGGGTTGCTGTCTGCATCTGGCGTTCTGAAGCTGCCCCATTTCTGTCTCCCTTGCCCTGTGTGCTCTGCTTCCCAGCCTCACCCCGACGTCAAGCCCATGGCCTACGCCAGCACGCTGCTGCAGTTAGGGATGATGTGAGGCCCGCGACCCAGGGCCTGCTCCCCGTGTGACCCCAGGCCCGGCCCAGGGCAACGTTGGACCCCCTTTTACTTTGTAAAGTTTGTATTTATTCCCCTTTAGGTTTGCAGAGGGGGTGGGGAGCCGACCAGAGGGTCCGCTCCCTGGAGAAACAGGAAGGAGATGGAGAGGCTAGGGTTGGGGCACATCCGGGCATTGCGGAGGGAGGCTGCAGCGGGCGGGGCGGGGCGGGCGGGGCCCGAGGCTTCCCCGCCTCCCTCGTTTGCATGGCCCCTCCCCCCTGAAGCAATAGGGCCCCGCCATAGGAAGACCCCCGGAAGGAGGGTCATCAGGGAGGCCTCGCCTGCATCCCCCCCTCCTGGCGGCCCCGAGACGGGGCGAGGCTGGGGCTCACCCCCTTCCCCAGCTATTTTATGTCTGTAATTAAATATGTTAAAATAAAGTCATTATTGTAAGTCAGCTGGTGTCAGTAGAGCCGCTGGGATTGGGATGACCACAGCATCCGGAGGGCTAGGGGGGCCGCAAAGCCCCACACACCTCTTCCGTCTCCCCGGGGGCTGGACCGGCTGGACGGCTGGGCTCGGAGCTGACCAGCCAGGCTACCCCAGTGTCTGCCCTTCCTGCGGGCTCCGGAGGGAGATGCCCCAGCCGCGGCCCCCGGCGCACACCGGGAAACAAGGCGCAGGCTGGTCCGGGGAGGCCAGGCCCGAGCAGAAGCTGGAAAGACTGGTCCTTCCCTCTGACGGTCCTGGAGCAGACCTTCGCTGAGGCCGTGCCCGGTCGCTCAGTGTCCGCAGGGGCAGAGCCCGCCCTGGCTCTTGCAGCACCCAGGAAGCAGACGTTTCCCCCGCCAAGGAAGACCAGAGGTATTTGCTATTGCTCTTTAATTCTCCATCAGAGATTAATATCGAATCCTCTCCAGGCTGCTCTGCCTACCCCTGGCCCTGTGGAGACATTTCTGTTTTCAAGCTTGAGCTTCTCTGGACCCACCTTTTTCCGTGGACATGGAGGCCTGGGGTACTGTCCATCTATGGGCGGGTGACAGCAGCAGGAGGGGGGAGTCCTGTGAGCACTTTGACCCCGGGGGGTTGCCTCCCCGGAGCAGAAATGAGGAGATGGCCGTCCTCGTTCCGCTGCGGCATCCGGAGAGGGTTGTTTCTCCAAAGCCAGCCAGCGGTGTGGTGTGTGAACCTCCGTCCTGGGGGGCGTGGCCTGGGGGTCAGAGTATCCTGAGGAGGACAGGCACGGATCCCAACGTGCCAGGTCCGCCTCTTCCCCGCCGGGAGGACGCGTGGAAGCAGGGAGCTCAGGGGAGCCTAGGCGGAGCTCCCGGGCGTCCCCCACACTGTGGGCTCACACGCACTGATTTCTCCAGCACCGAAGAGCCACATTCAAGCCTTGGCGTCCAGCGTCCTTATTGGGCCGGGTCACTTTGTCTCGACCACATGCTGACCTTGGTCTCCAGGGACACAAGCCAATGTCATGTGACCCAGAGTCCCCAGCATAAACCACCTCCAGTGGCCCAGGGCGCTAGGTAAACAAAGGCCCTCATCAGGGAGGACGTTCCCAGGACTTCCGGGTCCCCCTCCCAGGAGCGGGGCAAGGGCTGAAGCGATCTCTGGGCAAGAGGAGTCCTTACTTAGGGCACGGCTGCACAGCAAACCGCTTACTGGCTTAGTCGCCGGTGTATCTGCTGGTTCTGCGAGCCGGCGGGCTGGGCCGTGTGGTTCCCACTGGAGGGCTTCGGCCTTGGGGTCAGGTGACATCTGGAGCCCTGACGACTAGCCTAGCTGGCATCCACAGTGGCTCATTCCGAGGCCTGGCGGTTGGTGCAGGCTGCTGGCTGGGAATGGGGCCTCCTGTGGCATGCGCTTCTCCTGGCGGGGTAGCCGGGTCCCCTGGGGGGTGCACCTGCTGCAGGTGGGAGCCCGCGAGTCTTGACCTGATCTTGGACGCCCCACTGCATCGTTGCCACCGCTTTGTGCCTGTCGAGCAAGTCACTGGGGCCAACCCTGATTTAGCAGTGCAGGGCAGTGGAATTGAATATGTTTATTTGGACACATTTCTGGTTTACAGCTGAGTTTTGGGTTGAGCTCAAGATGTCAGAATTAACTTCAAGCCCAGAGCTGCGGTTTTTCCTATAGAAAGAGGCCCGAAGCTAGCATTCAACAACTGCTTGGCATTACGGGTTAAGGATGACCCGCTTCCAGAATGTGTGTTCCCGGCATGCCTCATAAGATCCTGATTGGTGTCTTTTGTAACTTTTTATTCGGGAACAATTTTTAACTGCACAAAAAGCTGCAGGAGAAATGCAAAGAACACTTGTATGCCCTCTCCCTAGGTTCACTTGCGAACAGACCGTTTTGTTCCCCTGCAGTGTGCGCCCGCCGGTGTTTCCTGAGCCGCCTGCTCGCGGCCCATGCCCCCCCCCCCCCGCCCCCCGCCCCCGTGCCCTTCAGTGCGTTCTTCCTACGAGGCAGCCTCGTCTCACGTAACCACACCACCCCCACCCGCTCGGTAAGCCTCGCGGTGATAGGATGTCTGTGTTTCTGTCCGCCTGCCGGGTCCATCGTCTGCGTCCGCGGACCCAGGCCCGCCCTGCGTTACTCTCAGTTGTCTTCGGTCCGCTTCGATCTGGAACATGTCCTCAGCCGCTGTCTTTTAGGATGTTGACAGATGTGACGAATACGATCCTTTCCCCTTTAGAGAAAGTTTATTTGGAGTTGTCTGGTGTTTCCTCACGAGGTTCGGGTCGAGGACCTCTAGCTGGAACAGCACGTGAGGCAAATACTGGAAAGCCGTGTTTGGGAAATAGGCTGCAAAGAATTTCCTCCCAGGCTTTCTCTCCTTTTTTTTTTTTCCTTTAACTGTAAAAATTTACTTGTGTTCTGTGTGAGTCTTTACCGTGTTTCAGTTTATATGCCAGTCCTTTCTCTCCTGCCTTGGCTTGGGCTGCTTCGGCCAGGCGAACGTTCATTTTTGATGGAGTCGAACATACTGGTTTTTCTCGCACTGTCTCCACATTGTGCGTCGGGGTCGGAGCTCTTCTCCACACCCAGGTTCCTCAGAAATCCCGGCAGGTTTTCTTCCCACATGCGTGCAATTTCGTGCTTTCCATCTGGATCTCGGCTCTTTTTGGAGTTTATTCTGGTGCGTGGTATGTTCTCTCTCCTGGAGTGGCTCCTAGAGGAATTCTTTAAATGAAAAGAAACCACTTCAGGAGATGCTGTGCGGGATGTGACAAGGTCCGGTGATCAACATCTTGGTAACACTTACTGTCTTAACAAAAGAAGGAACAAAGAAAATGGGGAGGTATGTGCACAGGAACTAAACCCATCACCGTCAGCGTGACGGGGCTGGGGGGGCGGGCAGGACAGAGGGGGGAGGGACTCGTTAAGGGAAGGTCTCACCATGTCCGTAAGTTTTAAAGGAATCATGGACAGACCTATATGGGCAGAGGCCTGAGGTTCAAGGCAGTTGAACAACCGCAGAAACAACCAACGTCTTAATTCTAAAAGGGAGTTTGGCCAAGAGATGTCTGTGGAAACAAGCAATTAAGAAGCAGGGCTGCAGATGCTGGGATGGGGGACCCCACCCTGGTTAGCGTTTAGAGCGGGGTCAGCAAGCTGGGGACATGGGGGGTGCGGGGGGGGCGAAGTGGGAGACCCTGAGGTCACGTGTAGACACCGTGATGCGGGGTCTGGTCAGAGGCCACTGGAAGGTCTTGGGGTCAGAGTAGGAGCAAATGTGGGGGTCCCCAGGGTCGGCATGAATGAGGAGCCCCTCAGATACCTCACTACCTGCAGAGGGCCTGCTGGAGAACCCGGAGGGGTCTCAGAAGCCTCCCACCCCCACCGGCTGTGACGGACCCAGGCAGCTGCCCCACTGGACAGAGCCGAGGCTCGGAGGTAGCGGACCTGGGGGTCTCGGGGGTCACAGCGTGTCACCCCATCTTACAAATGAGACGGGCACGGAGGCAGCCAGCCGCCTGCCTGAGAACACCGCCATGAAGTGGATCCTGACCCGAGAAATGAAAACCCTTGATGCAAATGCAAAAAGCAGAACATCTGGGGGAAAGCTTTTGGCCCTTTCAGCAAACAAAAGAGGGGTGTAATCTTCAGGGAAGCGCCTCGGTAAAGGGAGTGACTTTTCCCTATTGCACCTGATTGGTCCTAAGCCTCATGATCTGTGCAGGATACACATTATTTCTAACTGGTGTAGTTGGGTTCCAACTACCAATTTTAACGAAGCCTGGGTCAACATTCAGGGCTTACGCTTCTCTATTTCCCCTTCTTTCTGGGCCTCAAGCCTTCCTGTCAGGAAGACGGGTGTTTGAAGGAGTGGGGGGGTGGGGGTCGGGCTCTTTCCCACAGCTGCCCCATGACTCATGTGGGACAGTTTCTCCCCAGAGCCTGAAGCTGGTTTCAGGGTCCTCACTGCTGGGTCCCCAGATGGCAGGGTGCACACTCCCCTCCTTTCCTTTCCTTACTGGCCCTGCCCTGCCTCCCTCAGCCCTTTCTAACTTCCTCCTCATTCCCAGGCTCCGAAGCCCTGATTCTCAAATCGTTCCCAGTGCGTGAAAGGGAGGGAGGTGGGCACCGGACCACGGTCAACATGCAAAGGCAGACAGGATTTCAGCGAGAAAGGAAAAGGCGAGAACCCTGCAGACAAGTCTGGTAGCAGGATCATTTCTACATTTTGGGGGCACAAAATGCTTATTATCCAGAAGCCAGGAGTGAGCAGGCTTGCTGGGGGCATTAAAACGAATACGGGATGTTTGGGATTTTCTGGAGAACCTTGAGAGTTGAGCTGCGGAGAGTATGGGCAGGGAGGCTGTGCCCGTGACTTCTGCGGCGGCGCCCCACATTCAGCCCGGGCTGGCTCCGGTCGTCCTCTGGGGCTTCCTCAAGATCTGGGCTCTGTTTGTCTGTCTGTCTGTGCCGGTGGCCACAGCCATATCTCTGCCGGTCGACACCTGCCTCCCCTGACAGCTGCGTGGCTGCCTCTCAGCCACCGCCGGATCTGCAGCTGGATCCAGCCTAGATCTGGATCCACAGTGATCTCCCTGCCGCCTTCCAGACCCGTCTGTTCCTGTCCCAGGGCTGCCCTGACGGATCCCCACAAGCTGGGGGGCGTAAAGCAACAGAAATAGGTTTTTTTTCCTTCCTCCCAAATGCTGGAGGCCAGAGTTTTGAAATCAAAGTAGCATCAGGGCCACGCTCCTTCCCAGGGCTCTAGGGGCCCATCTGGCTTGTCTCCCCCAGCTCCTGGCGGCTCCTGGCATTTCGTGGCTCCCACCGCCGCCTCTATCTTTGCCCCCTCTTTGCTGTGCCTCCTCTCTCTCATGACGCTTGTCATTGGATTTAGCCCTCACTCGGATAATCCAGGATGATCTCTCGAGATCCTTTATTACATTTGCAAAGACCTTTATTCCTCATGAGGTCCCCAGTGACAGGTTCCAGGAGTTGAGTTAGGATGTGGACACATTTTGGGGGGCCGTCATTCACCCCATCTATGCCTCTTTCTCTCTACATCCTTTTCTGTGTCCTCATATATATCTACGGCTAGATCCATATGTCTAACCACATCCTATCTCTGTGCGTATCCCTAACTGCCTCTATCCGTATCTCTCTGTGTAACCAAGATTGTAAGATACGATCAGATCACAAGAGGAATTACCTTACTCTGGGTGGAAGCATCCTAGCTGATTTTTACTGTGTATGATTTTGTATTTAAATTGTTTCAAAGAGTAGAGATTGGTTTCTTGATTAAAAAAAGAAGAAATCTATCACCATGTTGAGGAATATAGGGAAACCTTCACAGTGTGTAAAACCAGCCTTATTATCCCCTCCTTCCAAGCCACGACTTCCCCCTCCCCCTTCCCCTCCTCCTCCTCCTCCTCCTCCTCTCCTGCCCATCTCAGGGTGGTTCACGGAAGATCCCATCCCAGATCTTCATCAGAGCGACCTTACCACAGTGGCCCACAGTCCGAACCCTTAGTGATCTCTACACATTCCGATTCAAGCAAACCTCTTCCCACAGTTTATTATACTATTTGGAAAACACCTGTCTCACTAGAAAATACAGTTCTTGCCCAGTGCAGATGCCCTAGAAAACTCCAAAGGACACCGTGCCCCGCCGCCTGCCAACGTTGCTGCGAAGTCCTCTCTGGCCCGTATGTACGTGCATGTCACTCCTCCCACCACTAGGGGCAGCCTACCTCGTGTGTCTCGTTTTGACCGAAAGAGTATTGGGGGGGGGGGCGGGGCAGGGAAATACTGTGTCAGCACGGGGCTTCAGCATTGCCAGGTCTGGCCTCTCCCTCCCACGAATGATCTCTTGGAAACCAGCTGCCATTTTGCAGGGCAGCTCAGGCTTTCCTCTCGAAAACTTGGAGGGACAGAGGCCACGTGGTGGGGCGGGGGTGGGGGGGAACCAAGCCAGGGGCCCGGCCCCGAGCCCCAGCTGATTGCAGCCACAGGTAAGACCAACTGAAGAATCACCCAGTGAACCCAACTGCAATGGGGTGATAACTGGATAATGTAAATGTGATGATAATCATCGCTGTCTAAAGCCAAAAACTCTGTCTGGTGGTTACACAACAACAGAAGTTGAAGCTGACAACCCCCCGACCCCATTGGAGCCCCCACCCCCATCCAGGAGAGGGACGCCATTAACATTTCCGTGTAGGTCCTTCCGGATTTCTTTCTCCTGTGCTCACACATGTAATTAAAAAACTAACAGGTATATGTGGAGTCTACAAAATAAGCATCTTGGCATTATTTTTGTGTATCAGGAAAATTGTCCAAAACGACTTTATTAATAGTTAGACTGCAGCGGGTTATGGCAAGAAGGATTATGGCAAAGTTCTCCTCTTGGCTTCCACCAGGGATGCTGAGGTTTTCACAGCTATGAAAATCAAACCCAAATTCACGAGCTTACCACGTTTATGCTGAGTTCCTTTTAACACTTGGTCCGCAAAGGTCCCCGGGCAGGAGCAGCTCTCTTTGGAGCACCTCCCCCAAAATGTCTGAACCCGGGCCGGGGAGCGGGCAGTATCAATGCCCTAAATCCAGAAAGAAACCAGCAAAATTGAAGTTAGCTAATGCTTCATTAGCTATGTCTTGACAGGGAGTCAAGTTGAGTAACCGTTAAATAAGCCTCATGTCTCTACATTTGAAAACGATTTAGGTTAGCTTTGTCTAAACGAGAATTTTTGAGAAGGCAGGGTGAGTGCAGAGAAAATGCAGCCACATTTAAATTAAAACGCTGCTGTGGGGGGCGTCTGCGGGGCTCAGTCCGTTAAGCATCTGCCTTCAGCTCAGGTTATGATCTCAGGGTCCTGGGATCGAGCCCGCACTGGGCTCCCTGTTCAGCGGGAAGCCTGCTTCTCCCTCCCCACTGCCTCTCCCCGCTGCTGGTGCGCTGTCTCTCAAATAAAATCTTTAAAAACAAAATTTGAGGGCGCCTGGGTGGCTCAATTGGTTGAGCAACTACCTTCGGCTCAGGTCATGATCCCAGAGACCCGGGATCGAGTCCCATATCAGGCTCCCAGCTCCATGGAGAGTCCGCTTCTCCCTCTGACCTTCTCCCCTCTCATGCTTTCTCTCTCTCTCTCTCTCTCGTAAATAAATAAATAAATTCTTAAAAAAATTTTTTTGAAAAAGAAACGCTGCTGTGGAAATCAGTCTGGCAGTTCCCCAAGAGGTAGAACAGAGTTACCCCATGGGACAGGCTGAATTGCGTCCCCTCCAAGTTCTTATGTTGAAACCCTACCCTGCCCAGTACCTCTGAATGTGAGCGAACTCGGACACTAAGAGGTGGTTAAATGAGGTCAGTAGGGTGGGTCCATAGGACACGGACGCACCAGAGGGGAGATGGCCATCACCAAGACGAGGAGAAAGACCTCAGAAGAAGTCACGTCTGCCCCAGATCTCAGACTTGGGGAGTCTCCAGAATTATGGGAAAATGCATTTCGGTTGTCGAAGCCACCCAGTCTGTGGTAAGCTGGGATCAAGCAGCCCGAGCTGACTAGTACCCGCTATGACCCAGCAGCCCCGTCCTAGATCTCTGCCCGAGCGAAATGAAAACATCTGTCTGTGCGAAAACTTGCACGCGAACATTCATCTCAGCCTTGTTTGTAATAGTCAAAATACAGAAACAACCCAAATGTACATCCACCAATGAATGGATAGCCTGAGTGGGATAGATCCAGGAAATGGAGTATTATTTGGCCATAAAAAGAAACGAAGCACTAACACGTGCTACAACGTGGATGAACCTTTAAAACATCATGCTAAGTCGGGGTGCCTGGGTGGCCCAGTCTGTTGAGCATCTGACTCTTGGTTTTGGCTCAGGTCATGGTCTCAGGGCCATGGGATCTAGCTCCGCATTGGGCTCCACATTCAGTGGGGAGTCTGCTACCCCCCCCCCCACGCCTCTCTCTCTGCCTACTTGTGATCTCTGTGTCAAATAAATAAAATCTTAAAAAAAAAAATAAATGGGTGAATTGCATGGTATGTGAATTATATCTCAATAAACCCATTATCGAAGAAAAACGAAGGAAGAAGGAGGGAAGGAAGGAAGGAGGAAGGAAAGGAGAAAGGAAGGGAGAGGGAGGGAGGAAAAAAGAAAAAGTTGATCAAGGTATAGCTCTAAGTGTCATGATAAGAAATCAACTCTGAGATGTGCTTGTTAAGGGCAAAATACAATAAGTAGAAAGGTGTGTGGAATGTGATCCCATTTACATGGCAGAAAGAATATATCACATTGTACATGTGTGTGCCCCTCTGGAAAGACACACAAGACAGCTGGAGCATTCTCCTGCTTCCCTGCTCAGGTCGAGCCTGCCCCAGCCCACCCTTACCCCTTTCCCTTGACTTTGGCTTAATCATTGCAGGTCTTTGGTCAGAGCAAGCTTTTCCTGCTCCATCTATCTGGGATTTCCTTTCTTCTAAGGATTGTGTCCTGTGTTTCTGTCCCCCTTTAAATTAAATAAGAACATTTATAGTAAATGAAACTCAGCCAGGATGGTGGACTTCAGGCTTTATTTTCTTTTTGTGTCCCCTAAAAAAGTATTTTTGAAAACCTATCTTCTGGGGTGCCTGGGTGGCTCATTTGGTTAGGCGTCTGACTCTTGGTTTTAGCTCAGGTCATGATCTCAGGGTTGTAGGATCGAGCCCCACATTGGGCTCTGAGCTCAGGATGGAGTCTGCTGGAGATAATCTCTCCCTCTCCCTCTGCCCTTCTACTCCTCCCCTCTGCTCACTTACTCTCTCAAATAAATACCCATCTTCGCCATCACATCTAAATATTTTCGTCATATAAGTTGAAAGATTTCTTTTTAATGGGGGGAGAAAATGCATACGTTTTCTAAATAGCTTGACAGGTCACTGACTAAGATGGTTGGCTGTCATTGGTTGATATGAGTGACTGCACTAGATCTCTTCCCCCATAACTCATTTATCCCCGTTTGACGGATCCGTGCTTTGGGACCCGGCCTGTGATTTTTAGTGGTCATGCAACAGTCCATGGAGCTGACAGGTAGTAATTAAACAGCTCTTTGTGTGATTAACATTCTCAGCTGGAACCAGACCTATCCTCATCTCAATGGTATCTATCAATGGTGGTGCTCTCATGGATGGATGGATGGATGGATGGATGGATGGATGGATGGACGAACTGATAGAGGAATGAATGAATCACTGAGTAAATGAATGAATGGCAGGGATGGTGATGCTGAAGGCTGCCTGACATGATAGTTAAGAGTTCGGGGTTTGAGGTATAAGAGACCAATGACTTCCTGTTGTACTTCCCTGCTTGTGGGACTTGGCAAGGTCCCCCACCCTTCTCCCCACCAAGCCTCAGGTTTCTCATCTGGAAAATGGGTATCTTAATAGCATTATCCAGCTTTCTTATTTCTCCAGTCTCACAGGTGTAAATCAGTAGCTCGTTGTTACTTTCTTTTGTATAGCTCTAATTTCAATTATTTTTGAGCATATCATGTGCGGATGAGCCTTTGAGCTGCCCTCTCTCCCACACTGCCTGTTCGTGTTCTTGCCCATTTTTCTCTTGTATTTGCCTTCTTTTTCTCCCTGATTTGCATTAATACTGTGTACATTTCTCATCATGTATTCCCAACATGTACCAATTTGCAGTGCTCCCCTTCTATTCGCTGTGTCCTTACTTTGGCTACGATGATGTGTTAACAGAAATTTTTTAAAATTTCCAGCTTGGGGCGCCTGCGCGGCTCAGTCGGTTGGGCATCTGCCTTCAGCTCAGGTCATGATCTCGGGGTCCTGGGATCGAGTGCTATGTTGGGCTCCTTTATCCGTGGCAAGTCTGCTATTCCTTCTCCCCCTGCTCATGCTCTTTCTCTCTCTCTCAAATAAACAAAATCCTTGAAAAAAATTCTTTCCAGCTTTATTGAGCTATAATTGACCTAACATTGTGTAAGTTTGAGGCATAGAAACCATTTCCACAATAAGGTTAGTTAATACGCCCATCACTTCACATAGTTACCATTCATTTTATTGTAAATGTGTAGTGAAAACTTCTAAGAGCTGCTTTCTTAGAAACCCTTAATTTTGATATAATCAGATTCCCCTGGATTTTGCCTGATGGTTTATATTTGTGAAGTTTTGTTTAAGATGTACTACGTGCTTACCCCAAACCCCCAAGTTCATCAGGATATCTCCGTACACCCTAGTCCAAGCTGGATGTTTCTTTGTGCGATTTTATTGTTCTTGTTTGTGTGTGTGTGTGTGTGTTTTGCATAGAGCTCTAGAGTTCACTTTTGTGCATAGCAGTGTGAATTAGAGATTCAGTTTTCGTTTCCTAAATATATTTTTACTCAGTTTTTTCTGAACCATCTGTGCTTTTCAAACAAAAACCTGCTCTGACAGTTACCTGTTTATATGTCGAAAAGCTCCAGTACCGGGTTTCCCAAGCCATGAGGGATTTTAAATTTTTTCTTGAAACACAGCGACACCTGTCGGACGCTGTGTGGAACTACCAGCTCAGGTAGCTCGCAGCCTCCCCCTTTGCTACGGGCCTTTGGATGACGTCATAGCTTCGTGAAGCTGCGATTTCGCGGGTGGCAGAGAAGAGAAAGCAAAACCCCACGCAAGAATACATGCGAAACAGAATGAAGGCGGCGGCGTTCAGTTTGATCCCAAGGTTGGAGAAGTTGTGCAGTGCCCAACAGGCACACATATCCCATTAGTAAATATTATGCTTATTTGAGAATGAAGGGGCACCTGAAGGGTTCAGTTAACTGATTTCAGCTCAGGTGGTGATCTCGGGGTCCTGTGATCAAGCTCGTGTGGGGCGCCACCTGGGTCTGCAGCCATGTTTTGCCCCTCTTGGGCTTCATGCAACTTCTTTGCCTGTAAGATGGGAACTATAAAAGTTACGGAAATTCATGACAAAAGTTCACGTAAAATTCTTAGACCATTCCTCGCATGTTGTTGGCAGGCAATAAATGTCAGTTTTAGAAAATTATTTATTTAATGAGCCAAAAGGGAGTCACTCGACACTTATATTTCTACCAATGGCTTTTTTCTCCACTAAATCATACTACCTGGACACTTTTTCCAGGGTGGCCCATAAGGGACCTAGATTCTTTTTTTTTTTTAAGATTTTATTTATTTATTTGACAGAGAGAGAGAGATCACAAGTAGGCAGAGAGGCAGGCAGAGAGGTTTTTGGGGGTTTTTTTAGATTTTTTTTTAAGATTTTATTTATTTGACAGAGAGATAGAGAGATCACAAGTAGGCAGAGAGAGGGAAGCAGGTTCCCTGCTGAGCAGAAAGCCTGATGTGGGGCTTGATCCCAGGACCCTGAGATCATGACCTGAGCCGAAGGCAGAGGCTTTAACCCACTGAACCACCCAGGCACCCCTAGATTTTTTTTAACTAATTTCTGCACCTGGGCCCCCTTGAACCATCGATGTAGACCTACAAAGGATTGCCTTTCCTCCTTCTAAAATTGGCTCCCGTTCTCCCTCTCAGACCCTCACCCATTAGTTACTTCTGCTGGGAAGGACTTCCGTATCCTCCTCCCAGCTGTGGGGTTAATCAGCAGCTAAGGCTAGAAAGTGTCCCCGAGGCTCACAGGCCCTGTTAGGGGCTTGCGGGGGGGGGGGGAGCAAGACGCCTGGCTGGAGGCCCCGTTTCCCAGCATTGGCCCTCATTCTCAATAACTGGCCCCTCGTCAAAGGACCAGCACGTTGTCACCATTGTCTCTTTGGGGAACCTTATCAAACAACAAAGCAAGGGGCTGTGAAGTCACAGAGGCCAGGAGTGGGCACTTGTCATTAAATGTTGTGTTCTGGGCCTTGCTTTCCTCGGCTATCTTGATTAGGTCCCATCTCACTGTTGAAGTACAGATCCGGTGCGTGTAGCACTTAGCAGGGGCCTGGCAGGCAGAAGGGCTGAAATTAGTAAAGGTTGATAAAGTTGTTATTCCTTTCTCGATGCCAGAGATGGACGCGCTGAATTAGATTATTTGTTGGGTCAGAGCGCCCTTTGGTGGGCACAGGAAACCACAAGGGAAAGGAATATGCAACCAAAGTCTAAACGGAGAATGAATCCATTTCTTCATTCAGCGAACTTTCCTGAACCCCTTCTACATGCTGGATGGTGCTTGGGGACCCACCAATACCCATGACAGTCCTGGACCTGCCCTCCCGAGGCTCACAGTTCAGAGTCTGAGACATTAGTGACCCCCCCAGAGGGGACACCTTGGTGAGGGGAGGAGGGGGTCTAGGCACTGGACTGAGACTAAGGAGAGGTACAGGCCAGATCTTTTCAGACCTCTGGGGCCATGATGAGGAGCTGGGCTCTGTCCTGAGGGCACTGGGGAGCCATGGCAGGTTCTGGGTTGGGAAGGGGCAGGATCGGATTTGTGCCGCTCTGTGGAAGGTGAACAGGATGAAGAGTCACTGGGGAATGGGGACCAGGAATGAGGCTCCCCGACAGGAGGAGCGGGGCTGGGGGTGGGGCAGATAGCGGAGTGAAGCCCAGGGCTCCACAGAGAGGGAGGGTCCCAGCGCAGCCCCAGCGGAAGAGAGGCGGGGGTGGTCTCCAGTCCGACGCCCCAGCCCACGCCCCAGGCGAGGTGCGTGTGAATGCTCAAAGGTGTGTGCATCCCTGTGTATATATGGGTGGGCCGGATGTACGTGTGAGTTCGTGAGTGTGCCTCGGTGTGTGTTAGAATGTGCGGGCTGTGACCAAGTGTGTATTTTATGAGCGTGTTGGTTGCAGTGAGTCTGTGTGTGTGAGCGTGTTCGTGTGCATTAGTGTGATCGTGACCCGGGCTGACACGAGCCCACGCCACACCCTGAAGCTTCCAAACCTCCCTGCCTCTTTGCGCCGAACATCACCCGGAGCTTACGCCCCAAGCAGGTTCCCAAAGTTTGGGTGTCATCTGCAGTGTAATCCCCGCGGGCTGGCGACTCCCAAGGACAGTGTCCCTGACTGCTTATGTGGCCTAAAACAAATAAACACCAAACAAATAGAAACAAACATAAAAATACACCCCACGTGAAGACAGGAAACCACAAAGCCAAAGAGTGGGCGGGAGATGATCTCAGCCTACAGCAACTCTTTCATATGAAATCCATGCTTAGATTTATCCAAACCCTACTTCCCAGCTCAGCTTCCTGAGGTTTTCCGCCCCCTTTCTCACCAACTGGCGGAAGCCAGCTCCCGGAGCCTTTCGGGGGCTGACCCTGGAGAACAGGACAAAGGCAAGTTTCCACCCCCATTTCCCAGGCGACAAAACTGAGGCTCCGGAAGGGGCGGAAGAAGAGCTCTAACTCGGGTCTGACCCCAGGGCCCTTCTTATTACCTCCCCTAGTCCTGCGCAGGGGTGTAGATCGAATCCTCGAGAATGAGGTTCTGGTGTCCCCGCCCCAGTCCCACCCCGCCCCCCCCTTTGCTCCCCACCCCCTGAGCTGACCCTGTCCAGGCCCTTCGGCCCATCTAGGCAAGGAAAGGGGATCCGGGAGACTCTCGAGTGTGCAGCCAGATCTTAGAACGGCCGGAGGGACGAGTGAGGGTTCTGGGGATAGAAGGCGAACCCCTCCCGCCACCACCCCCCCAACCCCCACCCCGGTCTGCAAGATCCGAGACGCTGTCTACCTACACATGTTGTGGTGTCCGGAATCCCCACAAGGGGGCGCTCCAGGACCGCGACTGAGGACGCGCCGGCCAGGAGGCTGGCGAAACTGCGGGATAGGTTCAGCTCTGAAGTGGGGTGAGGGTGCGGGGATGGGATTGAATGCTAATTACAAAAACACCGCTATTTCTCCCATAGTTCTTCCTATATTCCGAGCACTGTTTGAAGTGCTCCAGTTGTTTTTTAAATGTAGTCTTATTTTTTTAGTTACAATCCACGTAACACAAAATTCACCTTCCAAGCCATTTTTAATTGTACAGCTCGGTGGTCTTAAATCCCACCCGCCGTGTTGTGCGACCATCACCACAGCCCATCTCCAGAACTCCCCATTTGTAAACATGAAACTATACCTATTGAACAATAACTCCCCATTCTCCCTGTCCCCCCAACCCCACCCCCCAGCCAATCGCCATTAGACGTTCTTGTCTAGGATTTTGACTACTCTAAGGACCTCCTAGAACTGGAACCATTCGAAAGCATTTGTCTTTTTGTGGCTGGCTTATTGCACTTAACATAAAGTCCTCAAGGTTCATCCCCTGCTAGCATATTGCTGAATTAACTTCTTGCTGAGGCTGAATAATATTCCACTGCGTGTATATAACACATTTTGCTTATCCAGACGTTGGTGGATGAACACTTGGGTTCCTGCCGTGTTTTAGCGATGACGCTTAGTTTGTTTTAGCACAACTCTGGGCTCTTATTGTTCACATTCTGCACAAGAGGAAACGGAGACTCAGAGAAGGCAGATGACTTGCCTAGGGTCACACAGCACTGAAATCTGAAGGCAGGCGGTCCACCCTGACTCAAACTACACCTGTGTGACTCCAGAATCCGTGATGTTTCTCCCTTGTGGTTCCCCCAACCCTCCAGCGGGGTTTCCGCAGAAGTGGGAAAGCGGGGTATAGGAGGAGCTGCTTGAGGTGAGCTGGGGCAGATCAGGGGGACCCTAAATCACCGGGCATAATCCCAGGCGCCACCCTGTGGATGAGACTCTGTATTGAGGGCAGGGGGGCGGGGCGGGGGGGCGGGTGGAGTCCAGCGCAGCCTGGGTCCCTGCTCTAAGCCTGGGCACTCCATGCTCTCTCATCTTCCTAAGCACACTAAGAGAACATGATCCCTGTTTTTGAGTGAGTGAATGGAGACCCTGAGGGGTCAGTAACCACCTGAAGGTCATAAGAAGGATGGGCAGAGAGTGGGAGTGAGCCCAGGCAGCTCCACTCCGAATACCTGTAGCCACGCTGCATTGTTTTGGCATCTCGCCCTGCCTGCCCCCCTCAAATAAGGATGGAGGGCCGAAAATATCCCCATCTATTTCCCTCCCTCAAGCTCAAGACGCTCTCCCCCTCCATCTGTGTTCTGTCGTCATTCTCTTTGATGACAGCCAGGAGTGGCTGGGCTGATGCTGATAAATGCTGGTTTGGGGTCGAAATCCCAGTTTCCTGGGGCTACCGCCTTAATAACCCTGCTATTATTATTAATAATAATAATCCTCCTATTAATAATAGTAGTCCAAAACCACAGCCCCAGAAGAATCCACGGGCTGAATCTGGGGATGAGGCCCTGCAGGCACCACTTACACCCTCCTGGCCTTAAAAATGATGAACATGCTTGTTGCCATCTCCGGGTCACCAAAGTGCCCACTCCATATCTGAGTCCTCTGCAGGTGCACACGCTGGGGTCCAGACGGCAGAGACCGCTGTGTGCCCTGCTGCAGCCGACGATCGGACTCCGGGTCTTTTCGGCCAGCCGCCGCCAGAGGGCGCACTGCGGAGAATTGTCTCCAAAATGTCGCTCCACTCCCTCCCCTGCCCGTTGCGCCCCCAAGAGGTCGAGTCTGTTTCCCCTCCCATTGAATTTGGGCTGGCCTTACCGCTCGGTTTCACCAAGAAGTCAACTCCCAGGCAATCACTCCGTTCCTCAAACTCTCTAATGTTTCTCTAAGTCTCTAAAGGTCAAATCAGAAGTCTTCATAATGGTTAGACATGCTCTGTCCGATACCACTGGGCAACTGGGCAATTAAATTTAAAATTAAATTTAAGGGGCGCCTGGATGGCTTAGTAAGTTAAAGCCTCTGCCTTCGGCTCAGGTCATGATCTCAGAGTCCTGGGATCGAGCCCCGCATCGGGCTTTCTGCTCAGCAGGGAACCTGCTTCCCCCTTTCTCTCTGTCTGCCTTCCTGCTTGCTTGTGATCTCTCTCTCTGTCGAATAAATAAAAATCCTTATAATTAAATTAAATTGATTGCATTGATTAAATATAAGATTGAACATCCATTTCCTCAGCTATATTAGTCACCTTACAGGTGTTCCAGAGCCGCATGGGCCCGCTGGCCACCATTCCAGTGCAAGTATAGGGCATCGACACCATCACAGGAAGTTCTCTGGGACAGCACTGCTCTGGGTCCTCTGACCCCATTTTCTCTGCCAACCTGCCCACCACTCTCCCGCGCCTTCAGACACCCAGACCTCCTTGCTGTTCAGGGAACACTTGGAGCCCATTTCTGCCTCAGGGCCTTTGCACTTGCTGTGGGAAATCCCC
>CM052803.1:6631443-6661295 GCA_028533885.1 Nasua narica | reverse complement strand
TCCCCGGCCGCGGGCGCCCGGAACTTTCTAGCGGGCAGCTCTCTGGGGCCCGGACCTGCTGGGCACAGCTCCTGCCTCAGGACCCGGGCCACGTCCTCCACCGTCCTGCCCTCGCTCTGCAGGAAGAGGTTCAGCTTGGTCAGGAATTCAATGTCCTGCTTCCGGGGCATGTAGACCACTCTCCATAGGCCGCCCTTGCCCTTGATCTCCCTGGGGATCACAGAGTAATTGATGTCCTCCTCCAGCCTGATGATGGCTGCCTTGGATCTCTCTTCTTCCAGAAAGGCCTTCCCGGCCACTTCGAACTTGCCCAGGGGCTTCAGAGGGACCCGTATGATCTCTTCGAACTCCTCATGGTTGCAGTCTTCCGGTATACCCAGGATCATCAGGGACTTGTAGCTGTCCACCTCGAGCGCCTTGCACCCGTGCTCCAACAGAGCGATGTCCTTGACCCCGAAGAGCATCTTGCCCAGCTCCCGGAGGCAGCAGTATGCCTTCTTGTGCACACTTGAGCTGCCTCGGGAATGCACGAAATTATCCAGGATGCCTCGGTCCCTTCCCAAAGACTCAGTAGGAGGGAGGCCTCAGGGGCCCGATTGGTCCCTCTAGCGGAGGATGTCCCTGGCCCTGCCCGCAGGGCTGCTGTGTCCAGCCCTCTGTAACCTTCCCCCGAGACGGCTCTTGGGAATTCCCAGGGACTTACGCACAGTGAAACAGAGGGGACGTCTGCCAGCTGGCCCGTGGGTCCCGAGTCTGGGCAAGGCCGCGCCAAGGAGGGTCTGAAGATGCACTACCTCTTTCTTGGCGATGGTCTCCAGAGGTCTCACCCGTCCTGGAAGTCTCAGCAGATCTGGGACGGCGGGTCTGTCTCCCTGGGGCTGCTGCCACCGGGGTGTCGTGGAAGAGGGCCCAGAAAGCAGGGTGGCTGGTTTCTCGTGGCTGGCCCCGGGGCTGCCCTCAGTGCCCTGTGGCCCCCCGCGCGGAGACAAGGATGTGGCCGCTGCACTTGCTCCCGCAGTGACGTCACCGCCTCCTTCCGCGGCTCTGCGGCCCAGGAGTCTCCATGGCAACCGCTGGAGCATCGCCTCTGCCATTGGCCGGGGCCAGCCGCATTGAAATCGGAGTCCAAGGGGGTCACTCAGGGGTGAGGGGTCAGCCACCTGCCTTCAAAAGCACCCTCCCTTCTCCTTTGAGAAAATGGCCGATTCCAGGGGATAAGGGACAGAGAAGATACGAGAAGAGCCTGGAGCATCTTTTGGGGAGGGGGGGATCAGAGAGTAAGGAAATGCTCCAAGAATGATAAGAAGAGAGGGAAGGGCAGAGAGTCCGCTTGAAGGGCTCGCACTGGCCAAATCTGGGACAGCGTGAGCATCACTGTAAAAAGTGAGATCATAACCTCCTTGATAAAATAAAAATCCACGAGTCTGTGGAGATATAAATAAATGTGTAGATGGAAAGTTTGGGGGGAAGAATGTGGGCTATACGTTGTCTCACCTAAAACTTATGGATCAAAGGGAACAAGAGTCTCTCTACCTTGGAATGTCCTTGTTTGTAGGACACACCCAACAACATTCAGGGAACCATACTGGCAATTTTCTCGCAAAATGGTTCAGGAGGGAAAAGAGTTCTTTGTACTGTCCTTGCAACTTTCCTGTAAGTGTACGATTGTTTCAAATATATTTTTTAAAAAGAAAAAAGAAACGCCCTGCACATGTGATCACCTGCACAATGTCCATTTTTCCCCCTCCCTACCCCAGTAATAAAAGCCATCAAGTTAAAGTTAGATCTGACATCCTCCAAACTCCCAGCTTCAGAGTGGGTCAATGAATGGCCGAAACTAATCAGCATAATCCCACCCCCCTGCCACAGTGATTGGTTCAGAAATGGTCACCTAGGTAACCCAGGCCTAAGCCAATCAGTGTGTTTCATCTCCTTGTTCACGGAGATTGGTGAACTGCTGGATACCCGAACTCAGTCCAATTAGAATGAAGCTCCAGATAATCGGGACTATGTTATGAGAAAGAATATATTCTTTCCTCCTAGATGTGAAAGAATAAATATGGGAGCTGCAAGAGGTCATCTTGAAACCACGCGAGGAGCCATTCTGAGGATGAATTCCACATTCAGAGTGAAGCAGAGCTCAGAGGATCAATCACAGAGAGACCAAGCCATTGTCCTGATGTCATCACATACTTCTGGGATCAAACCATGCCTGAAACCCATCCCTTTACAACTTTTTTTTTTTTTTTACTTTTAAAGTGAAATACATTTATTATGAGAAGTGCACAAGTTATAAAGGAAAATCTGTAAACTGAACATATCGTGTAACCAGCACCCAAATCCAATAAATGAACACAATTAGCATCCCCAGAAAGGTGTCCTCTGCTTTTTTTCCAAGTCACTCTATCCCGTCAAGGGTAGCCACATTCCTGACTTTCGATGGCACAGATCCATTTTTTTCTGTTTTGTTTTTTTTTTTATTTTACATAAATGGAATCACATATTATGTACTCCGCGTTTCTTGGTGACCATATAGGTCGGTATCTGTTGGTTATAGGCCTAGGCAGATGCTAAGTTGTAGTAGATACTCCGAGTTTCCGGAAGTAGTTGTATCATTTCATCCTCCCCTGGTAGCACTTGAGAGTACCAGTTCCTTCATACCCTCACCGACACTAGCTATTGCCAGAATTTTCCACTTTGGCAACTCAGGTGTGTATCTCTTTGTATTGTCTCCTGAGTGGAGTCTCGTTGTGTTTTTAATTTGGAAGTTCCTGATGGCCATGACATTGAGGATACTTTTTCAGGGATGTTGGCCATTTGGATACTTTGTGAAGTCTGTTAAAGTCTTTCACTTTAAAAAAAAAAATAGATTGTCATCTTGTCCTTATTGATCTGTAATTAATGTAATTTGCATATTTGCTTGATTGTTTTAAGCTGCTCTGACTTGGATTTTCTGTAACTTGAATCCAAAGTACAGTTTCAGGGGCACCCGAGTGGGTCATTGGGTTAAAGCCTCTGCCTTCGGCTCAGGTCATGATCTCAGGGTCCTGGGATTGAGCCCTGCATCAGGCTCTCTGCTCTGCAGGGAGCCTGCTTCCCCCTCTCCCTCTTCCTACCTCTCTGCCTACTTGTGATATCTCTCTCTCTGTTAAATAAATAAAATCTTTAAAAAAAGATTTCTTTATTTTAAAAAATACAGCTTCATTAACAAGGATAGACTTCCAAGTATTTATTGCATACAACATTTTGAAACAACATGGATGGATCTTGAAGGCATTATGTTAAGTGAAATAAGAGAGACAAAGAAAGACGAATACCTTATGATCTCACTTACATGTGGAATCTTAAAACAAAAACAAAAACAAAAAAAACCCAAAACAACCAAACTGAACTCCTTGATACAGAGAATAGTTTAGTGGTTGCCAGAGCTGGGGGATAAATTAAATTAGTCAAAAGGTACACAATTCCTGTTACAGGCATGAATAAATCCTAGAGATAAAAGGTATATCCTGGTTACTATAGTCAGTAATACCGTATTGTATATTTGAAAGTTGCTAAGAGAGCAGATCTTAAAAACTCGCATCATAAGGGAAAACATTTTTATAACTACTTGTAGTGATAGATGTTGAAAAAAAAGTATGTCATAGATTAATGAATTCCTGGGGCTCCATTGTATTTCCCTGGGCTTATGCACATTCCAAATCAAGAAGCAGGCAACAGAATGGTTCATTTATTCAATCCCTCAATATTGACTGAAAAGTTTCCTTGTTCCAGGCTCTGGGCAACGTGCTGGGCATACTTGAATGAGACAAATTCTGCTTTTAGGAGCTCGGTCTGGTGGTTAGGACAGGCTGCGTCAGCCTGTTTGTGGTCAGATGGAAAAGCCTTGTAATTATTATGAAGTTGGGTTCTGATCACTGGTGTATGAATGAATGTACAAGTGATCCCACTATAACATGGATGAACTTCGAAGACGTCATGCTAAGTCAAAGAAGCCAGACACAAAAGACCACATGCTGTATGATTCCACTTGGATAAGATATCCGACACAGGTAGGGTCCTGGAATTGAGCCCCACATGGGGCTCTCTGCTCAGCAGGGAGTCTATTTCTCCCTCTCCCTCTGCCCCTTCCTTCCCCCCGACTTGTGTGTGCTCATGTGCTCTCTCCCAAATAAATCTTTATTTTTAAAAAATATTTTATTTATTTATTTGACAGAGAGAAGAGAGATCACAAGTAGGCAGAGAGGCTGGCAGAGAGAGAAGGGGAAGCAGGCTCCCCGCCGAGCAGAGAGCCCAATGCGGGGCTCGATCCCAGGACCCTGAGATCATGACCTGAGCCAAAGGCAGAGGCTTTAACCCACTGAGCCACCTAGGCGTCCCTAAATAAATCTTTAAAAAGGTACTAAACATAGATAAATCCAGAGGTAGAAAGTGAATAAGTGGTTGCCACGGACCGATCGGCGGAGAACTGATCATCCCTGCTTCATGTTACAGGATTTCCTTTGGGGGCGATGATGATTCTTAGAATTAGAGATGACAGTTTCACAAGACTGTGAATGTCCTAAATGTCACTTATGCACACTTTAAAATGGTTCATTTTCCCTCCCCAAAATTGTTCACTTTTATTATGTGAATTGCAACTCAATTTTTTTTTAATGACTCCATTTTTGGCTTGAATGATGGTGAGTCCATTCACTGTGATGGGGAAGCTTTAGGGGAAGAATGAGCTGGGAGGTCAGGATTCCCATTTTTAGAGGTCTTAAATTTGATATGCCTAACAGACATCCAAGTGGAGTTAGACACATGAGCCAGGAGTTCAGAGGAGACATGGAGCAGGGATATAAATTTAGAAGTCATGGGGACATGGGAGGTATTTTAAGTCATGGGGCTGGATGAGATCATCTAGACTGAGAGTGTTGAGAGGGGAGAGAAAATGGCTCAGGATCAACCCCCCAGGGCCCCACTGGGGATCAATGTCAGGCAGAAAAGGAGGAATCACAGAAAGGGATTGTATAGGAGGGGAGGAGTGGGGAGAACTCCAAGATTGTGAATTTGAAAAGCAAAAAGTTACAGCAAAAGACTGCAGTTAGACCAAATGTCCATTCACAGAGGACAGTTTAGCATCCATAGAATGGACTAGATAGATAGATAGATAGATAGATAGATAGATAGATAGATAGATAGACACAGATATATATGGAGAGAATTCCCTCTACACTGATATGGAAAGATTCCCTTTCTATGAAATCCTGTGCTGAAATCCTCAAGAAGGACTGCTTACCTGATAAAGCAAAGTGTAGGACACTGTTCTTTAAAGGAAAGGCAGGAGAGGTGTCACCCAGGGAAAAAAATTAGTGATTCGTGGTGGAGAAGCCTGGCAGACACCCCTTTAATCTGGGGATCGGCGTGAACACCCCCAGTGATGGGACATGTTGAAATGGCATGCCCCTCTTCAATCCTCCCAGGCAGAAACTGTTATTATTTCACGCCCATCCTCCAGATGAGAAAACAGTCACAGAAAGGGGAACTGCCTTCCCCAAGGTCACACAGCTGAAGAGAGGCGGGGCCCCTTGAGGGTCGACTGCAGAATCCACACTCTAGACTCTACCACATAATGTCTGTGCTCACTGTCCCCCCAGGGCTCTGTTCTTAATAAATGATGATGGGAGACCAGCAGCTGGGGTTTGGGGCCGCAGTGGGGGCACCTGAAGGTTGAAGGAGAGAGGAGAGTCACCAGTCACCGCCTTGGAGAGGAAAATTTACTAGAAAAACAAACGGGTTTCACACTTGAGGTCTGCGGTACTGGATTTTTTTGTGAAATCAAGAGGTGGCTGTTTGAGGTTGGGGGGCCCCCACCCCGCTCCCGCATGGGGGGCAGGGAACGGCTTTTGCAGGAAGAGCGGGGGTAGGGAGAGGCGTATGGCCCCTTCCCCAGTCCACAGTCCATTTGCACATCCACTGCCGTCCCACTGCCCTTGCGATCTGGCGCTGGCTGGCCCGTGTCCTTCCAACCGACCACCTGGATCGTGTCCTTCCAACCAACCACCTGGATCGCGTAAGCTAAACTCTGGGAACCGAGCGTGTCCTCTCCAGGCGAAGGGAGAGGGAGAGGGAAAGGCCCGGAAGGGTGTTCACAGGCCAAGGTCCAAAGCAAACGAGTTCCAGGAACAGGAGTTTTGTGGCAGGAGAGTGGAGCTGCGGGATTGGAAGGAAGGCGGCGCCCCACATTGGGAGGGCCTCTGAAGCAGTGTGGGAAGTTAGCCTGAGCACCAGAGAAAGCAGAGCCTGTGATGGGCCCTCTCCTGCAGTCACGGAAAGCGATGATGGACGGGTGGGGGGATGGGGTGGGGGGGGTGGGGTGTGGAGTGAGTGGGATCTGGGTTCCAACCTCAGCGCTGGGGTGCGTTTGCGGGATGTGACTTGAGGAACCGTGATTGGCTGAATAAAGGCTTCCAAAGACAAAGGCTTTGGAATCCTACTGCCTCCTGTGGCAAAAGGGACCTCCCAGATGTGATCACGTTAAGGATCTTGAGATGCCCCTTGATCTAGAGGAATCTTCCTGATGGTTCATAGACCTGGTTCCTTCCATTTCGGTCTGGAAAGCTACAAAGAATTCTTGAGGGAACCTCTCACAGTGGCAGACCCGGTAGGTCTGTCTGCTTCTTCGCCATAAGCATTTGATAGTTCCCACTCCTCAAATCCAGTTTTTCAAATCACTGAAAGTATTAGTGTAGTTTTGTGAATTAGAGAATATAACAATTTGGATCCTTAGTCACAATATTCAAGGAAACAACACAGTGAGTTCTGATGAGTACCATTTGGAAGTCAGGGGTACAAACGACATCTGTGATTTTTTTTTTAAGATTTTTATTTATTTATTTGACACAGAGAGAGAGATTACAAGTAGGCAGAGAGGCAGGCAGAGGTAGAGGGGGAAGCAGGCACCCTGCTGAGCAGAGAGCCCCATGCAGGGCTCGATCCCAGGACCCTGAGATCATGACCTGAGCCGAAGGCAGAGGCTTTAACCCACTGAGCCACCCAAGTGCCCAGGCATCTGTGATCTTAAATAAACCACAGCATTCGATTAATTTGGTATCTTGTGTCCTTTGTAGAGGCTGAAGGAAAACTGACTTCCAAGATAAATAATCAAAGGTTTTTAACAGTAGTTTCATTCCTATATAGAAAATTTTAATAAAGAAGAAAAAGAAATTGGCAAAATCTCCCCCAGTCCTGCAATGCTTGTGATGTTTCTTTCAAAAATGTTAACAGTCCTTGAGCATAGTAAGAAAATGCCTTTACTACATCACTCAATTGAAAGATATGAATACTTAATGTATGAGAGAGAGAGAGAGAAATCTGAAGGCTGGCAGCTCAGGGCTGCCGTGTGGCTTCAAAATCATGAGAGACCCAAGCTCCTTTTAACTTGTGACTCTGCCATTCTCTGTCAACTAGCTTTCACCTCATGGCCCATTATAGCTGCTCAAGTTCCAGTCATCACATCTGAATTCCAGTCATCAAGAAAGAGGGTGAGACAGAGAGTCACTTCCTTCCCTTTTACAATACTTTCCAGAATTGGAAATTAATAAATGATATTTCCACAAAGCAACAGGCACAGAGCTCAGAGACAAAACACCCTACAGAAAAGGGTAGGAAACAATGAGATTTAGGATCAGAATGGTCCATTTCACAAAGGTGTAAAGTTTAGCCTCAGCCTTTGGAGAGCCAAGGGGCCATCTCTGCCCCCCTGAACCCAGCAGATCAGTGATGCTGTGGTTGCCTAGGCAATCATCCCCCTAATTCCATCAGAGGTGGGGACTAGGCAGATGATTTCCATCTACTATCATTACCTGAACACACATTATCGAAATGTTAACTGAATTCATGATGTACTGAGGAGCAAAAATCTCCTCATGCTCTTTATATGTTGCAAAGTTTTCGGTTGAAATACAAAAGAATAATTTGTACTTCAAGAGTAAGATACTAAAATAATAAATGTTGATTGTAAAAGCTGCTGATTATGTGATAAAAAACAACTACAAAAGGCTTACATATATTTAAAGAGAGAAGTCGATGCAAATATTAGAGTCTGTGGTGGCCACACACACATTTTTATTTATTTATTTATTTTTAGCGATACACATTTAAGAAGGACATAATGCCAAAGCCGAAATTGATTTTTTAAATAATAAAAGAACAAACAATAAAGATTGGAAATTATTGTGATTTATTACGATTCTAATCTTTTCGAATGATTAAGTGTCCTAGTATTCATAACATTATATAAAATACCTATTAAGAACTGAATTTAAGGGGCGCCTGGCCGGCTCAGTCAAAAAAGCGCATGCCTCTTGATCTCAGGGTGGTGAGTTCCAGCCCCACCTTGGGTGTGGAGATAACTTAAATGAAACTTTAAAAATAATGTTTAGTTATTTCATTGCATTTAAGCCACAACTCACTAAAGAAAAATGATTAGAAATTAAAAGCAGAACGTCAAGTTTGCTATTCTAAAATTTGGGGGAAATGCTACAAAATCAACTATAACATCCATGAAGAATCATCTTTGACCCGGATAGATAAAGTAGAAAAGAAGAATAGAGAATTGTGTTTTTAATTTTGGACCTCAATGCAGAGAATTTGGCAACTCATAAGCCCCCTTTTGTGACCCCCTCTTGTCGCGGGCCCCCTTCAGTTTCTGCTTTATGTATACACCTGATTTATTTGTCCGGTTTATAATAAACACTCTTGAATCTACTACCAACTTGTAAGGCGCCGACAGTGCATTACAAAAACGAATTGTGGATTGTTAAAATAATGGCCCTCGTTGAAGCATGCCTCCCTACGCCACGCCCCTTCGAGGAGTGACTTTGCCATTGAGTGGGGGAGTCGGATTCCCGCCTCCTGGGTCTGGGCGGGGCTTGTGACTGCTCTGACCAATAGCAGCAGCGCTAGTGATAGAGCGGGACTTCCAAGCTAGGTCTTTTTTTTTTTCCCCCCAAGCTAGGTCTTGAGGGGCCTAGGAATTTCTGCTCTTGTCATACGCACAATCATATAACACATAAACCCAAAACATACATGCATATGTGCGCGTACATATACACGCGTTATTCACATATAAACATGTGCACATGTCCACCCATATATATATACATGCAAATGCACGGATATACATGCGCATATACACACATACACATAAATACGAACATTTACACATACAAACACGAACAAATGTACATACAGACGCATATACATTCACACAATTACAGGCACCTACACATAGAGAGAGATGTGCTGGTATACACACAGAACATTTCTCCTCCTTGGAAGGAAAATTGAGGACGTATTAGGGTCGTTGGTTTTGGCGGGGGAGGTGGAAGAGGGGTACGGTGGTGGAGTGCTTTCTATTTTCAATCTTGCACTGTTAGAATGTCTAACGCTGTGCCTATTTTGTTTTAAAATATCCACAGGGGCTATTTTGGCTGTGGGATTCTGGGTTACTTCTTGTTTGTTCTTTATATGGACCCTTATTAAATAAAAACCGAGCCACCACAACCTAAAAATAAAATGTATTCGAAGCCAAGACCTCATTTTGGCTGCAATTACAGGAATTATTTTCTCCTCCCCCCTCCTTTTTTTTTTTTTTTCTTTTCTTTTTCTTCTGCAGGTCTGATCGCTCCTATAAATCTGTTGCCTGAATAAGACACATAGCCCTATCTGAATATCTCAGCCCCAACACGTCTGCACATGTGAGATTGTCCAAGTCGGCAGCTGCCACCACTCACATTCCTCCGGCTTCGGGAAATGACAGGAGCATCTGCCCAGGATTTATTCAGCCTTGGTGACATAAAAACTTCCTAACAACAAATGATTGTGTAAAGAGCCTGAACACAAGGGTTTGCTGTTTGTCAGAATGGCTCCATTCTGGCAAAATCAGGGTATTTCCCTTCATGGCTTTTTCATTTGTGATAAGACATGACAAGAGTTTTGCAATTCTGCTCAGGGGGAAAAAAAAAAATCCCCCCACTGCACCACTCTGAATGCTGCTGGATCTGTGTAATGGAGATTAGAATAAGGAGCTGCCTACAACAAGATCACACCAGCCAGGACACGGTTAAAAAGAAAATTGCATTTAATCACCACTAAAATGTTCAAGGAAAACACAATTAAAAAAACACAATAAATAAAGGTTTGGAGGGCACCTGGCCGGCTCAGTTGGTAGAACTTCCGACTCTTGATCTGAGGGTTGTGAGTTCAAGCCCCAAGCTGGGTGCAGAGATTACTTAAAATATAAATATATTTCTTTTAAAAAAAAAGTTTTGAAAATAGAGGGGAAAAACACAGCAGCGGGATGGTTTTAAATACATACATTCACAGTTTGTCGGTTTTTAAAACTTTCTGTATGATTCTTTGGTCACATGCAAACTTTAGAATCCAAATGTATCAAGCTTGCCCCTAACAACCTTCTGAGTTTTGTTTTTCTGTTTAGGAAAACATTTCCTCTACTTTAAGAGCATCTATGAACTCACCACTTGTTTTATTTTAACTCCAGTATACTTAATACAATTCACCCTGTTTTGGAGCACTGGATGCCTCCACGGTTTGCATTTAAAATGTTGACCCACGTGGAATTTATCTCAGTACAAGGGACATAAGAATCCAGCTTTTATTTCTGTATTCTCCAAAGGTTTGGCCATTTGGCTCGGATCCTGTCTGATGAAGTGCCATAACACGGCCTTCATCAAACCCGAAAATCTCATCTCTGGGGGCACCGAACTGTTAGGAATGTCATACACCGACGGTGCATTTTCGCAGTCAGGCGGGGCTTACTCTGCGCCCCGCCCCTCCCCCCGCCATTAGATTTCCTTTCCAAAATTTCTCGGTCCCTCTCCTATCGTAACACATTTTTTTTCAACAGCTTATCTTGTAACTCATGTGTTAACCTCCAGGAGCTGGACGAAGAGGTAGTGGGGAGTTTTTTCTTTTCCCTTTAAGTTGCTAAGACCATGGACAGCTGTTCGCTTCGCTCAGCCTGAATGTCAAAGTCCCGGGGAGGCACCCAACCCGCGCGCCCCGCCCCCCACGACACGTGAGCACGCGCTCAGTTGTTAGGCATTCGCTTGCTTTTACAGACTGATCACGCAGGGATTGGAGCTTTTCCACTGCAGCTGTCCCTGAGGTTTCCTTGTCATGGCGTTGAGCGTGACGAGGCATGTGCTTTGCAGAAATAGTTGCTAGAGTTTTTCAGGCGCGGACATGCCCGTACCCCAAATCTAAACCTTCACCAGTGTCCTCAGGGATGCCCTTTCCAGCACAAAGACCCTTTATAAGAAGTGCAAATATTTGTTCAGAAATGGCAGGAGACATTTCCAGGAACTGTAGAAAGATCTGGTTAACGTAGCAATATCCGTGAATGTGGTTTTGGGGGGTAATTTAACCTCTTTTTTTTTTTTAAGTACCATGTTGTATTTTTAAGGCAAGAATAGAGAAAATGAAAAATGCCCAACTATCTTGACACGTTGGCATTCTAAGAACTTATGTATTATCAAATGTGAGAATTACTGATAGGGACAGTAATAATGGGTCCCCATTATCACAATCCCCAGCCCCCTGCCACCTCCACTCAGTTCCCCGTCTCAGAAGTAACATCTTCACAGTTATTTTTCCCTCCAGGGAAAAAAAAAGAAAAGAAAAGAAAAGAATTGATGCATAGTCCACCATTGGTATAACCACATAATGGTTTTCAATTATATGGAAATGATTGATCCCACAGGACCCCTACTGCATCTCGGTATTTTTCATGTAAAATATTTTCCAAGTTGCTCTGCATCAGCAGAAGACATCTCAGCCTTTTTTTTTTTTTTTTTTTTTTTTAAGGTCTAGGGAGCATCCCATCCACCCACAATTAATTCTTCCAGTTCCATATGGATGGACACTTGGGTTACTTTCACTTTTTGCTTTTACGCAGACTCCCCTTGGATATTTCTCGAGTGAGTACTCTGGCATGTGTTTGAGAGTATATAATGTTGGAGAAAACCGCTAGGACCCAAAACAAGGGCCGTCTTGAAAGTGCGACAGCTTTCGCCACATTGTCCCTGGACCAGTTCCTACTCCTGACGAGATCAAGTGAGATTATTCCGTTGGAAACTTGCTAGGACCAGACATTACACAAAGTCCAGAGCTTTCGCCCATCAGATGCATGGCGCATGGCATCTCACAGGTGTTGTCTAGACCCTCAGCTCCGTTCCATTGATCTGTATGTCCATCCTTCTCTCGCAGTGGTTTTTGCTGAGCATTTTTTTAAAAGTTTATTTATTTCTAGTAATCTGTATACCCAACATGGTGCTCGAACTCATCACCTTGAGATCAAGAGTCTTATGCTTTTCTGCCTGAGCCCCTGTGTGTTGCTTTGAGTGTGGAACTGAGCATCTTTTTATGAGTTTATAGCCATTGGTATCTGCTTTTCTGACAATTTCCTACTCACGTCCCTTGGCTCTCATTTTCAGGAATTGTTCCTCTGGTTTTGTTTTGTTTTAAGATTTTACTTATTTGCCAGTGAGAGAGAGAGAGAGAGAGAGAGAGGCTGGCAGAAGGAGAACAACCAGGCTCCCTGCTGAACAAGGAGCCCATTGTGGGACTCGATCCCAGGACCCTGGGATCATGACTGGAGCTGAAGGCAGACCCTTAACTGACAGTGAGCCACCCAGGTGTCCCAGGAGTTGTTCTTTTTCTGGATCATTTACATGAGCTTTTCATGAAGCAAGGTATAATGACTTGTCTATTTTCCCCTGGTGTGTCCCTCTTTTGACTTTTTTTTTTTCCATAGAAGAAATTTAACTTTTCTGTGGTCTCAGTGGCTGAGTGGCTGGTTTTCTTGGAGGGTTTGACGTTACATGAGACAGAAACACCCTCAGTCCCAACTTTGACCTTCATTTATTTGGGGGGGGGGGTCACCCAACCTTGGCACTCCCCAAGCCCAGTCGGCTTTGAAAATCTTCCTCTCCTCCAATCTCGGTAATCAATTACCCACAGATCTTTCTCTCTGCAACTCTTTCAATTTCATCTTACACATCTTTTGATCTTTCTAGTATCAACTTTGATGTAAGGGGCAGCTTCTGTTTCCCCATAACAACCTTCTCTAACTATTAGAGTAAAATAGTTAGCTTACTGTCCCAACACAATTTTGTGAATAATTCAGCTTTCCCACACTGAGTTGAAGCCCCGCCTCTGTCATAAACCAGATTTGTATATTTGTATACATTGTGTGTATTTATATATATTGTATATATTTGTATATATTGTATATATTTGTATATTTACGGAGCTCTGTTCCAGGCTTGGTATTCTCCCAATCTTTACTCTGTACCAAACTATTTTAATTGTAGCTTTATAATACATTTTCATATTTAATCAGAGCCACTCTCCTCTCATCATTGACCTCTCTCTCTGTTTTCTGGTTGTTTCAGATTTTTTTCCTCCCTATCCTCCCACTTTGACAATCTTTAAAACAGCTCACCTTAGACTCACAGAAAATGCTTTATTTAAGCATGTACAGAATCTTGAAAAATCGGTGGTAGGAAATTTTTGCCTCAGAACTTTATTCTTGAACATTCTCTAAGTGCCCACATTTCTTATCTAAATGCGAAAGTCATAAAAGGAACACTCAGAATCACCTCAAGTATGAAAGTAGACTATAATCATTGGCATTAGCTACACACTCGCTGTTGTTCCAGAACATTCCCACCGAGGCTGGGGCCCCACAGCTTTACCGGACTTGTATACTCTGCAACTCCTCTTGCTTTTCCAGTTTTGCAAGAAAGCATGAGCCCAGGCTGGGATTTTAAAACTTGACCCTTGGGAAGCCAAAAATGCTCCTAACCAAAAACATGTTGATTAAAAAATTCAAATATATATCTAAAGATGACAGGAAAAGCCTTCTCCTAAGATCTGCAGTGGAGGTAATTTACCTGGCAGTGAGAGGTAATGTGGTTTCCACACGTGTGTGGCCTGGTGGCTTTTTTAATGCAAGGAAAATATAAAAAACAGCCATTCTACTCGCCTCAAAAAGGACCCGTGAGCCAGCAACCAGATTTTTCAATACTAAAAAAAAAAAAAAAAAATTGAGTTGAAATTCATGTGACATAATATTAGTCATTTTAAGGTGTGCAATTCAGGGGTGCCTGGCTGGCTCAGTTGGTAGAACACGCGAGGCTTGGTCTCGGGGTTAGTTCAGGCCCCACGTTGGGGGTAGAGTTTACTTTAAAAAAATAAACAAAGTGTATCGTTCAAGGACATGACCTCTATCTAATTCCAGAATATTTTCATCACTGCAAAAGGAAACCCTTAGTCACTAAGCACTAGCTCCTTATTCCCCCATCCTGGCCCCCTGGCAACCACTTAATCTACCTTCTGTCTTGATAGATGTCTTGAGTCTGGACATTTCATATAAATAGATTTGTACGATCTGTGGATTTTTGTGCCTGGCTTCTTTCATTCAGCTTAATGTTTTTGAGATTTAGCCACATCATAGCACTATCAGTACTGAATTAATTCCTTTTAACGGCTGAGTATTTGCTACTTAAGAAAAATAAAAACCGTATGAGTGCTTAGTAGGAAATTGACAAAGTAGGGGCGCCTGGGTGGCTCAGTTGGGTAAGCGTCTGACTCGTGATCTCAGCTCAGGTCTTGATCTCAGGATCGTGAGTTCAAGCCCCACATTGGGCTCCACACTGGGTGTGGACCTACTTAAAAAAAATTGACAAAATACAGGAAACCAGAATAAACCCTGAAGGCACCCCCTTGAACTCTTCCTCCTGTCTTCTACCCAGCCCCTCACTCCAGAGGTAATCGCTCTAAGAAAAAAATACCTGTACCTTTCTGAAACAAATATCTGTATGCATTTATCGACAGATGTCAGTATAGTATTCTTCACTTAAACATATTAAAAAAAACCATATTCAATAAAAGGGATAACATCTTTTTTTGCAGTATGGTTTGTTCACGGAAATGTATGGTTTGGGGGCGGCTGGGTGGCTCAGTCGGTGAAGGGTCTGCCTTCACCTTGGATCATGATCCCAGGGTCCTGGGATCGAGCCACGCATCGGGACCCCTGCTCAGCGGGGAGTCTGCTTCTTTCTCTCCCTCTCCCTCTGTTTGCTCGCGCTCTCTCTCTCTCAAATAAATAAATCTTTTTAAAAAAATAAAATATATGGTTTGGGCAGAACTGACCTCTGCATGGTGGGGATGGAGGGATGGGCAGGGAGTTATAAGCATGTTCTGATTCTTCATCTCGGGGCTGGTTACCCAGGTGTGTTTTGCTTGTGAAAATGTATCCACCTGAACATTTAAGATTATATTTACTTTCCAGTAAAAGGTTTTAAAGGTATGGCCTGGGAGGCAGCATTCAGAGATCTGTTTCTTTTTTTTTTTTTCCCCTTAAGATTTTATTTATTTGAGAGAGAGTGAGCAGGAGCAGGGGGAGGACAGAGGGAGAAGCAGACTCCCCGCTGAGCAGGGAGCCCCCACACGGGGCTCGATTCCAGGACGCTGAGATCATGACCTGAGCCGAAGGCAGACGCCCAACCCACTGAGCCACCCAGGCGCCCCGCAATGCAGTATCATTAACTATGGTCACCACGCTATAGCATTGCTCCTGTTTTTACTTAAATGTCTCTTGATTTCATTTTTACATTTACGTTTCTGAGCCATCTGGAAGGTATTTGGGAAAACAAGGAAAGAGATGCAGAATCCAACATCGGCCTTTTCTTCCAAATGACTGGCCAGTTTCCTAAGCACCAGCCACGTTGAGAAAAATCCCTGTTCTTTTTCTACGAATTTAAAATAAATAGCACCCTGCTCAGAGTCTGAATTCCCACATATACGACATTCTATTTCTGCATTCATCATCCTGACCCGCAGTTTTGCTTGTCTGTTTCTTCCTCGTGAACCAACTGCAGTAAAATCACAGCTTCGTAACCCATGCGTTGTGTGCCAGCTCACCTGCCCAGATTGATTTGTGTTCTCCTGAGCGTCCTGGACGTTCTCAGAGGGCTGCGGATTTTAAAACAGTTTGCCTTGTGATGTCAGGATGTGGTTCAGCTAAACCAAGCCAGATGCTTTGATTCATCTGGAATCATTAACATCTTCCAATAACCAAGCACATGCCCCCTCAGAAATGTCAAGGTCACAGGTTGCAACAGGATAACCTTCTCCAGAAATGTCAAGGTCACAGACTGCAACAGGATAATCTTCTCCAGGAATGTCAAGGTCGCAGACTGCAACAGGATAACCTTCTCCAGAAGTGTCAAGGTCACAGACTGCAACAGGATAACCTTCTCCAGGAATGTCAAGGTCACAGGCTGCAACAGGATAACCTTCTCCAGTAGCTCCTCTGGGCTGTAGATCTGCTGTGCCCTCACCATTAAGCAAGCAGCAAACCTCCCCTCCCCCACACACACACCTTGAGTCCTGTGACCTTGAACTGAAAGTGACATCCACACTCTTGAGATGTGGATCACATGCACGATTTTATAGGAACAAGTGTGTCAGGGGTGAATTTTAAACACAGATCCATGCTGGGCTGCAGTTGTCTTATTTCATTTGTTTACTTATTTATTTCTTTATTCTTTTTTTTTTTTTTTAAGTAGGCTCCACGCCCATCAGGGAGCCCAACGAGGGGCTTGAACTTGCGACCCTGAGATTAAGATCTGAACCCAGATGAGGAGTCGGACCCTCCACCAACTGAGCCACCCAGGCGCCCACGGGCTGCAAGCGGTCTTCTTAATGTGGTTAACAACATAATGATGGGAGGGGTACATGGGCCCATTGAGTGGGCTCCACGCTAGCTTACCACAAGATTGATGATTGTACACAAAATGCATTAAACCAGCCCCTCTGGTGATGTGGCTTGACTGTTAGACATTGCTATGGTTTTTTGGCTGTTACTTATTCAGCTCACAGCATGGTCAAGATGAAAATAAAATCTCTCCCTGGTTACTTTTCAAAAATTGCTTTTATAGGGACGCCTGGGTGGCTCGGTCATTAACTGACTGCCTTCGGCTCAGGTCATGATCTCAGGGGCCTGGGATCCAACTTCGCATCAGGCTCCCTGCTCGGCGGGAAACCTGCTTCTCCCTCTCCCACTCCCCCTGCTTGTGTTCCCTCTCTCGCTGTTTCTCTGTCAAATAAATAAATAAAATCTTTAAAAATTTGCTTTTATAGAAGTTATAAGTCATAAAAGTTATAAAAGTTACAGGCAGTGAAACGCTCACATTATAAGGGTCCGAGTCCGTAGGTTTGGGCGATGTGTACCCCCGTGTAATCACCAGACACAGAACATTCTACCCACCACAGACTTCTCTCCTGCCCTCTTGCAGCCACACTCTGTCCCCCCTGAAGCAAGCACAGCTCTGAATTTTTTTTCGCCCGTACGTGTTTCCTGTTTGAAAACTTCTCAAATCGGAATCATACGGTAAAGTATGAGCCAACGGTGTCTCCCCTACCAAATCCCCATGTTGAAATCCAAACCCCCAATGTGATGGTTTTAGAGGAGGCTTTGGGGAAGTAATTAGGTCAGGAGGGTGGACCTCTCACAAATGGGATTCGTGCCCTTATAGGGGACCCCAGAGAGATCCCTCGGCCTCTCTCCGCCATGTGAGGGTGCAGGGACAATCACCCGTCTACAGCCTGGAAAAGGACCCTCCCCAGAGCCACGCTGGCACCCTGATCGTGGACATCCAGCATGCAAAACTGTAAGAAATACATATCTGTTGTTTATAAGCCCCCTAGTCTGCGGTGTTCTGAGCTAAGACAAGTATGCACGTATATTTAATGGCTGCCCTCTTCCCCTCACCCTAAAGCCTTTGAGATCTGTCCATATTATTCTGTCAGTCCTTCATTCCTTTTTATTACTGAGTGACATTCCCTTGAATGGACATGCTGCTCCTAGCAATCCACCCGAGGGAAATGAAAACATTTGAGTGGTTTCCAGATTTGCACTCTTATGGGCAAGATGCTGTTATGAATATTCATGTCCGTGGCTTACGTACCTGTTCATTTCTCTTGGGTAAACACTTAGGACTGGAATGCCTGGGTCACAGGACAAGGGTTTAACGGGGTTTTTTTGTTGTTGTTGTTTTTAAAGATTTTATTTAACAGAGAGATCACAAGTAGGCCGAGAGGCAGGCAGAGAGAGGGGGGAAGCAGGTTCCCCGCTGAGCAGAGAGCCCGATGTGGGGCTTGATCCCAGGACCCTGAGATCATGACTTGAGCCGAAGGCAGAGGCTTTAACCCCCCGAGCCACTCGGGTGCCCCAGGGTTTAACGTTTTAAGAAACTTCCTAATAGTTCTCTAAAGTGGTTGTACTCTCTCTGGCTACTTTTATTTAGTTAATTAGTTTGTTCCTTATTTAATTAATGACTTGTGGGTGTGGTTGTAATATTCAAAGAGTACTTAAAAGCACGGTATGAAAAGAGAGACTCTCCGGATCACTACCCGCTCTCCAGAATAACAACGGTGATAGTTTCTTACTACTGCTTTTTTACTTATCACTTCCAGAGAAACAAATTATTCCTATACCGGCACTTATATACAAATCTTCCTTTCTCTTTAAACAGATGCGATCTCAATATGCATTCTTGTGAATTTCTCCTTAAATGACAGCCTCAAAAGCCTTTCACATGAGCACGTGGCATTTCATCCTAAGAACGCCCAACGGTTGACTTAATCAGCCCTGAAATCGCAGGCATCTAGAGCATCTCAACTGGGGAAATCCACCTTCCCACCAACAGTGAGTGAGGCCGACCATTTCCCCTCAGACTCACCCACAGTGGGTTTTTCTCCAACTTTTAAATTTCTGATTGGTGAAAAACTATAATTTATTGCTTTTTAAATTTTTTGCTTTTAAATTTTTTTTATTTTTAAGTTATCTCTACACTGATCATGGGGCTCGAACTTACAACCCCGGGATCAAGAGTCACGTGCTCCACCAACTCAGCCAGCCGGGCGTGCCCACGAATTCATCACTTTTGATTCTTAAGTAGGAATGGGGGTGAGTGTTCCTCTCACACACTTATTAGCCATCTTGATTTCTTTTCTCTAAACTACGTGTTCACGGCCTTTTACATTTTTCTGTCAGGCTGTCTTTTTCTTCTTATTTCCTATTAGCTTTTGGGAAATGAATTAGCCCCCTGACTATTACGTAATGCTGTTAATATTTTTCCCAGTTTGTGGTTTATCTTTTTTCCCTCACTTTCTTTTCAGGGCTGAAAAGCACAGACTCTGCGCTTCTAAACGAATCGAATGATGTGTAGCAAGTTTACATCGTTACGTGTTACCTATCTATTTTTTGATGATGTGGTCAGCCCTACCTAGTATGTTTCCCCCCCCCCCAGATATTTCCACATCTCCCCATAGGAGAACAATTTTTCAAGAGCCTCCCTTTGCAGAGCCAGGATACAGCTTTGGTGAAAGAGAGCCGGAAGCTTGAAAGTGGGAGTCACAGAAAATGTGGTATCGTAATGGAAACGGTAAACCTTGGACGACTCCTTGTCTTCCTCAAGATTGCACAAGCCGCAGGAGGAATGCCGACCTCACACAGAGCACCAAGAGGATCCCTGGGGCCATGCTGCCACGTTGAGACGCGCCCTGCATCCTCCCGCTAGTACATGGCCATCAGGCCTGGACAAGAGCCAGGGCTGGGTCTGTGGGAGCCGTGCCTGACATTTCACTGAGTGGGACACATGTGCTGGGTAGAGCCGGGCCTCCTGGGGACAGCGTTATAGGCCCGGACGTGCCCTGTGGTGAGTGAGCTTCAGCACAGACCCCAGAACTCTCTGGTCTGCCCCAGCCCCCTTTCTGCCACAAAAAGTGCAACTCTATAAAAAAAAATGTTTGTGTTGACAATGGATCTTCCTCCTTTCGTGGCCCCTAGGTTTTATATCCTGCTTACAAAAGCCTTTCTCACACCAGAATGATGGATGAACTCACCTGTATTTTCTTCTACAACTTTTGTACTGTTATTTTTAATATTTTATTCTTTGAGCTAGCAAATTTATCTTTTATAAGGAAAACTAGCACCCCCCCCAGCACAAAAGCAACTATCCAATTACCTCTTTTCCGATTTGCAAAACCACCAAGCGAAACGTCCCAAATCTACATGTCTCTTCCTTTTTCTTCCTTTCTTCCTTAAGATTTTTACTTATTTGATACACAGAGAGAGATCACAAGTAGGCAGAGAGGCAGGCAGAGAGAGGGGGAAGCAGGTTCCCCACTGAGCAGAGAGCCCAATGCGGGGCTCGATCCCAGGACCCCGAGACCATGACCTGAGCCGAAGGCACAGGCTTTAACCCACTGAGCCACCCAGACGCCCCTTAAAGATTTTATTTATGTATTTGACACAGAGAAAGAGACATCGACAGAGGGGATCAGGCAGGGGGAGTGGGAGAGGGAGAAGCAGGCTTCCTGCAGAGCAGAGAGACCGATGCAGGGCTCGATCCCAGGACCCCGAGACCATGACCTGAGCCAAAGGCAGAGGCTTCAACCCACTGAGCCACCCAGGGGTGCCTACATGTCCCTTTCTGGTCTGCTCTTCTGTTCTACCACTTTCTCTGTGATTGTGGATTCAGTACATATTTGTAGAATATCTTTTACTAACCCACAATGCCAGCCTTTTTCCTTGTCTGTTCTAGAATTTTCTTGGCTACTCCAGCTGTAGAAAATGTTAAACCAGTCACTCTGCAATCAGAAAATGCTCAGATTAAACAGATGCTAAGGCTTGGAAGAGTCCTGGTAGTTTTTTGGGTTTTCTTTTCTCTCAGTGAATTTTTAACACTAACGACTGCTTATCCCCTCCCCACAAAGAGGTATTAGAATTCCTCCACTGACAATTGGCACAAAGTCATCTATAATGTCAGATTATGCTGGCAAAGTCAGCCCAGGTTCGCTCCTCTAATGATCGCAGGGAAACTGGAGGAGAGGGCAGGTGGGCTAGAGAAGTTTCTGCCATGCGGCTGAGCTCCCCTGCTTTGGTAAGTGCCGTCTCCCGCTGCGGATCTCAGCATGGGACTCACTACCCCTTGGGTATCCGCAGCTCGGCTAGATATGGCTTTTCCATGGAGGGGGAAGGGAAAAGCACCCCAATCGATAAACCCATTACTCAGGTCTCTCTGTGCTTCTCCTCAAGCACCTCATTCACTCCTCTGTCCCCAGATGCCAGCTTCCCTTTGGTCTCTTGTGCCTCTTCCGTCCCTGACCATCTCCATTGACCTTTCAGAAAACCTCGCAGGGGAGGGTGCTGGGCAGGAGAAAACCTGAATTTGTAGCTGAAAAACCTGCTTCTGTCTGAGAAGAGGGGAGGAAAGGATTTTCCTCTTCCAGCTGCTTTTCAAAACGAACTAACATTTTCAGATAAATTCACGTCACCACTTACCTGTTTTCGAACCTTCTAGAAAACCCAAGATCTGCGGGAGAGCCTCTCACGTGGGTGGCAGGCCACAGACAAAGAGGACACCTCGAAGGCATCTTCTGTCACGGAAAACTGATGATCCTTGCAGGATGGACAACGGCTGGCGCCAGGCTGGGAGTCTAGGACGGTGTGTTGTTTGCTGGTCGGGAGGGGACCCTCTTCTCAAAGAACCCATGACCTCACCTAGAAGAGCGTCCACGGAGACTTAATTTGCTACTTTATTTTGTAAAATACATGTTTACTTTTATTCATCAGGGCGGCATCTTTTTTTTTTTTCAGGGCGGCATCTTTTAACACAATGAAGCCCTGGTCGGGCCGGATCATCATGAAACCGGGTGCTGGGGAGTCGCAGGCTCTCCTGACCTTGAGAGGCCAGCGCGCTCCCGCCGTTACATTTTGCACCAACCCGAGGAAAACCTCCATGCGCCCGGATGCGGAGGAAGAGCTGCCGACGGAAACCGGTTTCTTCCCTACCCGCCCCCCCAACCCCACCCCCTCGCCGCCAGGCTTCTTCAGTTAAGACTCACCCAGGTTTTTGAAATTGTCACGAGACGTTTATTTTCAAGGCGGAATGTCTAACAACATCTAACAACTGTTCACAATCCCGAGTACAGAAACTGAAGTCGGGGGAGAGCCCCTGGACAAAGGGCTAAAACTCCACACCACGAGATGATTGCTGAGCGCCACGGGAGCACGCGGACGTTGCAAGCACACAGCTGAAAACCACCGCGGAACGAGAGCGTGGGCGTCACAAAGGGGAAGTCCTTCCAGGGCGTTACGTCACCGGGCATGCGCGGGACGCCGGCTCTCCCACTCGCAACCTCGCTCTCATCAGCCACAGCTACACGAAGTTCGGCTGTATGCAAATAGATGGCAGAAACAACTCACTGGAGACCTGAACGAGATCAAGTTCACTTAGGAACACAAGGTAATATTCTGAGGGTCGCCTACGTGATGGGTTTGGCTTATGATGTATTCAAGTTCCAGCTTTTTTATTTTTAAAGACATGAAAAAAATAGATTCGGATTACATCTTTGAGCATGCCTTGGGCCTCCCGGGACACTGTTTGAGAACCACTGATGTTGGGTATCCCGCCCCCTCCCCCTACACACACACACATACACACACACACACAAGACACAATATATTAGTCTATTCAGAGAACAGAAATTAACAGCCAACATTTTGAGAATTTTTTCCCTTATTATAATGTGAGAAGTGTCTTCAGCCCCAAAGATGTGGAGGGTTTGGTGTCGCCGGATGGACTTAGGGCTGGGAAGCCAGCAGGGCCTGAGTCCTTCCCTACCGATCGCCCCTCCTCCCCACAGGCCTCCTGAGAGCATCTGACTCCGAACGGAGTCCAAGTACCATTCTTACTCGCGGAACCTAAAACTCACACGCTCCAAAGCCTAAGTGCACACTCTTGGCCCCCAGAACTAACTCTTGGGACCTTCCTGCCCTCTGGCCAGTTAACTGTGGGATGGAAGCTGAAGGACATGGGGAGCAAGGAAGGCAGGTCTGCTTTGAAGATGTCTTCTGCTCAACTTCCTGGTGGGTGAAACACAGAGAAGACGGGAGAAAACACCAGGCCCTGCATGCAGACGTCGTGGCTCACTCTCCAGGAAGCAGGGAACGAGGATGAAAGGCAGAACATGAACGGGGACCCCGGCCGTGTACGGAAAAGTGGATATTCCAGGATTTTCCCAGTCTGCTTAGCGACTCTCCAACCTCTGAAGGGGAACCGAGGGGGAGGGGCAAAAGCAGGCCAGGCAGAGAAAAGAGCAGAGAGGTGCACCTCCCTCCCTTAATGTCTCCCACCTAAGAGCTCACGGATGGTTTTCCTCTGAGAGTCCCATCTTCTCAAACTGTGTTCCTACAAGTCAAAGTCACGGTTCATTCAATAAGGAGAAAAACTTTGTTCCCTATTGGATGCTTCGTCCTTGCTCTTTCAATTCATCGGGTACAGGTGGTCCCCCGAGTCAAAGCTTTCTGGGTTCTGTGGATAAATTAGAAGAGCTCACCAGGGAAGGAGGTGTCCTTTGGAATTTTTTTCTTACTTCCTTGGACCTTTCAAGTGCTTGAACATTTCTATCCCCCAACCGGGCTTCCAGGAAATGCCACCCTCCAAGCCATGGACCCTGACAGATGTTCTCACTCCACACTACTCGATTCTGATCAAGGGAGCTGGGTCGGATGGAGTGGCAGAACGACCTGAGACAACCACGGCGACACCAACAAGGGAGAGGTGGGGGGTTTGCCCTCCTACCTCCTGCTCATAGGTGTCCCCGAGGTTGGCCTTCAGGGGCTCCTAGGAGGCAGGTCGGGGCTCCTGCCCTCTAAAACCTTGGCTGGTGGGTCCCCCGCCCCCTCCGCTGCGCTGGGGTCCTCGGGCTCCACCTGACCTGCGACGCCGCTGAGCGCCTCTGTGCCCACCTGTCGCTCCTGCTCCGGTTCTCCACTCAGCCGCTCACCAGCACAACCCAAATGACCTCTGTTGTCATTCTGACCACTGGAGGCCTGAGGAGAACCTTCTGGTTTGGCCTTTGGGCCCCGAGACATGGAGACCGGCAACCCCATGGGCTGGGGGCCTCGCAGGGCCTTCTGAACCGACCCGTTTCTTCTTGAGCCCGACCCTTTCTTCCCAATCACGGGCTTCTTCTTGGCATCTTCTGACTCGACAAGGACGTAGGAAACAGGGCCCAAGCTCACCTTCTTCTTCTTTCTCACAGGGGCAGAGCTCTTTGCCAAGGCCCAGCCCACGGCCTTCCTTTTTGGGGGGCCCTTCTGACCGCCATCTTGGTCTGACTGCGAAGCGACCCCAGGGCTCCCAGCTTCTGACCGGGCATCACGGGACGGGCTGCTGGGAGCCCTCCAGGCACCTTTTGCCGCGGGCTTCTTCGAGGCCGACTCCTCCTGCTTCACACAGGGCTTCCTTTTGCTCCTGATGGATTCGGAGACCTCCATCTTTTCAGCCCCATCAGCCTCAGGATCCTCCAAGGAGGCCGAGCTGGTGGAACGGCGGCCTCTGGGTTTCTTCCAGAGCACGGATTCCTGCTTAGGTTTTTTTCTCTGCTTCTTCTTTCTGGAGCGACTTTTAGCTCCAGCCCGGCGAACCAGAGGTTTTGGAGGGTCACCTTCGTCTTCTGGGTCATTCCAGCTGTCGGGATGCTCCATCTTCAAAGTGGAACCTACTTCGGCAGCCCACCCTGGCTCCTTCTTCACCTTCCTCTGCATGGCTGAGGCTGAAGCTGCCTGGGCATCGGCCGCTTCTTGAGCCCTGGCTTGCTCGCGGCGACGGATCTCAGCATCCATGTAGAAGATGATCTGCACCACGGCCCCCAGGAGCACCCCGAAAGCTTCTGCCCAGTTCTCTGGGGGCCGATTCTGGGGGCGTGAGGGCTGGCGGAGCTGGAGCAGGCGGACCACATCCTCCCAAGTGCGCCCCTCGGCATCCAGGAACTCATTCAGGTTTTTTAAAAACTCAGCATCCTGGGTGGGGTCTCTACAAATCACTCTCCAGACGCCCCCCCTTCCTGGGAACTCCCGGGGGATGGCCCTGAGATTCACACCCTCTCCGACCTCAATTAGGGCAGCCTTGGCATTCTCTCCCCGCAGGAAAATCTTATTGAGCACAAAGTATGGGCCCAACGGTGAGAGGACCCCATTCAGAGTCTCCTCAATTTCCGCTTGACCACAGTCCTCGGGGATGCCTGTGACCAACAGGGACCTGTGGATGTCCACTTCCATCCCGCGGCACCAATCCTCCAGAAGGTTCAGGGCCATGGTCGCGGACACCTGGCGGCTCTAATTCCACGTGCACTCGACAGTCTATAAGGTGGCCGAGGGAGGCAGAGGTCCCTAGATATTAATCCTGTAAGGTGACAGGAGAGGGAGGTCAGATTCCCGGGAAGACCGCCAGGCTCAGCGATCTCAGGTGCCCCCCCCACCCCCCCACCCCCCCTTGCGCGGCAGGCCTATAAGCCGCCTCGCGCTTTCCCAGGCCTCTCCTCCCCAAACCGGCCCCGGGTGCTCACACGCGTCCTGCGACCGGCCGAAGACCGCGCTCGGCCCTGCCCCGGGGCCTGGCCGACGGCCTCCCGGCAAAGATCTAGCAGCCCCGGCCCCCGCCGCCCGGTCGGGCCGGGCCGAGGACAAGGCCGCCGGGACGCAGCCCCTCGCGAGGCGCCGGCTCAGCCCACCCAGGCCGGATGCTCCCGGCGCAAGGGGCCGAGAAGACGGCGTCTGCCCCTGCTCGGGCCCCCGCGGGTCACGCGGCGTCTCCGCGGATCCCGGCAGCTGCGCGGAGCCAGGGCCCCGGCGTCGCAGCGCGCGCTTGCGCACTTGCGCACTTGCGGCCGCGCGCTCCCGCGGTCGCCATGGCAACCGGCCAGCGCTGGGGCTGCGCCCTCCGGCCTGGGGAGCCCAGCGCGAGAGTTGGGGTGGGGGCGTTCAGCAGCTCCCCAGGCCAAGGGTCTGCGCAACTTTCGATTGTCCCTCCAGACGCACTCTTTCCACTCTTTTCAATTCAACATGGGCCTCGGGGGCCCGGGGTGGTGTGCCCTGACTTCCATGATGGCAACCAACTAGTCCTCCTAACCTCTGCCTTTCTGCTGGGTTCAGCCCCGGGGGACTCTTGGAAGCCACCAGAAATCCGAGGGCGAGAGGAAAGAGCAGTTGTAATCCCCCCTGAGTTCCGCTAACAAAGCCACAGCTCCCGACAGCCCTTTCATTCGCTTACAGTTACCCTAGTTCCAGAAATATCCAGGAGCTTCTAGAGACTCCCAACTCTGCCCCACGTGCCCTTCGCGCCTGGGTATAGTGCCTCGCCTCTCCTTGCTGGCTTCCTCAACTTGCTGCCCACAGGCAACACCTTTGTTGATAGTTAACGGAACAGTTCTCGTTGACTTAGTTTGAGTTGCTACTTCCTGTCAGGACCTCACCGGTACACCTGCTTACTGCTTACTGGCTGCACAGCCTCAGAGACTTTGAGCTCTCCGAGCTCGGAACTCCTTCCTCTTCTCCCTAAAAGGAATACCAATAAAAAAAAAAAAAACAAAAAACAAAAAAACAAAAAAAACACCTTCCCGATCAGCACTTTGAAAGTTCAGGGACTCACATATGAAAGATGCAGCGGGGCGCCTGGGTGGCTCAGTTGGTTGAGTGACTGCCTTCAGTTCAGGTCATGATCCTTGAGTTCCCGGATCCAGTCCCACATCGGGCTCCCAGCTCCACAGGGAGTCTGCTTCTTCCTCTAACCTTCTCTCCTCTCATGCTCTCTCTCACTTTCTCTGTCTCTCAAATAAATAAAATCTCTAAAAAGAAAGAAAGAAAGATGCAGTGAAGTACAATTGTGGCCTGAGCATTCAACCAAAATCTGTAATTTGGATTCCATTCTGGAATTGGGGCGTTTGCAAGACCAAATAGCCAAATGCGGGTTCTGCTGGCATCCCTGAACTTGAGCGTGATCGATCCTTTGATCTCAAAGTATGAGTGTGATTGCCCAAGTTCCCATGATATTTCATGCAAAAAAAAAAAGACATGTAATTCAAATTGTTAAATCTGAATATATCATTCCAATAAACACTCCAGTTATAACTAGGGTTTAAAAATCTTATGTACCTTACCTGTGGAAATTCCATTAATCTGCTGAAGAATGAATATGAATCATCACACTGGTTTTAAAACGTGGCTATAAGTTTTTTGATATTCCTATGAAAGGTGGTGATCTGTGTCCCTCTTATTGAATCTGAGCAGACTTGTAAATTCTTTAACCAACAGAGAGCGTGGTCAAAGGGAAACGGCTGGACCAAGAGCATCATGGAAGGAAATCTATGTGACTTCTCATGTTACAAAGGGCCACCAACTTCTTCCTTGTTTGTTGGGACACTCCCATTCTTGGATCCCTGAGCTCCAAGTAAGAAGGCCAACTAGCCTCTGGCTGCCATGTTGTGAGGAAGCTCAAGCCAACTGGAGAAGACACATGTGTGTGTTCCAATCGACAATTCCCAGCTGAGCCCAACCTTCAAATGATCTTGGCCTAGGCACCAGAATGTGAGTAAGGAAAGTTCTAGATGATTCTAGCTCCCAACCCTTTGACTCATTCCCCAACCTTTTATGTCTTCCCAGTTGAGGCCCAGCCATCATGTAGCAGGAAAAAACCATCACTGCTGTCCCCTGTGTGAATTCCTGACCTACAGAGTCGATGAATATAACAAAACAGTTGTCTGCACCACTAAGTCTTGGGGTTGCCTATCAGGCAGCAAAAGACCATCGGAAGGTCCTGCTAAGGTGAAATGCAGAGAGGATCAATGGTGACTGATAAAGCATTACTACAAAAGCAAAGAAAGCAACAACCTTAAGTCGGCTCCCCCAGAAAGATTCCCCCAAACAGCTTTTTCAAGCAGGGCACAAAGACGCACTTCCATGGGATGTCAGTTTTGTGGGATCGTTTCAGTGCAATAGCATCATCACCATCAACCAGATCTTCCAGCTTGTGAATTGCAAGGGAAACAAATTTTCTACTATAATCGGTTACTTTTAGCAAAGAAGGAAATCTTGATAGTCCCGTGACATGTCCCCATCGACAGCACTGGTCAAAAATGTCTTGTTAGCCATCAGTGCTACCAAATGACACGAGTGACTACATTTTGAAAAAATAAAGTCATGATACAAATGTAAAGGTTTTGATAACATTTCCGATTTATTCCTATATTCCCTAACCTTTATTCTATAATGGCGATCTTTGGCCATGACCAAACACTCAGTCATGCAGTATTTTGTCAAAATGTGCATTTGGTCCTGACACGCAGCCAAGTCTTTTTATTACTGTAACAGCAGGAGTCCCGAGGGGCCTTCCCATTGTTGAGCAGACATCTTCTTCTATGTTCTTTCCATTGAACGGGGGACGGTTGAACCGGTGGGTCCTGGAAAGCAGCAAGAGGGTATGGCTTACCTGCTTCCAAATGGGGTATTCTCATTAGAAAATGAAATCTAGCGCTAGCACCGGGAACTGTTGTGAATTTGCTGATTGAGAATAGATCAATTGAGAAAGCACGAAAATGCCCAGCATTGATGAAGAAAAGAGCAGCTAGAACGCTCATACAGGTATGTGGCTGGTGGCAATGTACATTTTGGAAAACTCTTTAGCTGTATCTCCTAAAGCAAAACGTATGAGAACTCGACGACCTAGGAACTCCAATCCCAGAGGCATATACCCAACGGCAATGTGTTCACTCAAAGCCATGGGTAAGGATCTTCACTGCAACTGTATAGTATGATCCCATTTATCACATGAAGTACAGAAGACAGGCAAAATCGATCTATGCTATTAGAAGTCGGGACAGTGTTTTCCTGTGGAATGTCTTAATGACTTGAACTAGTTACAATCAGCAAATGAGAAAGAGTAGATAGGCTAGAGTCCAAGAGAGATCAGGCACGAGCTTCAAGTTGTCTCTCCCAGTCATGTGAACAACGTTGACTTTTTCCGGCAATAATGGGTGACAACACGTTATAGAGTATTGCCCACAGGGGAGCTCATCTGAGCCGAAGCATGCACGGTGAGCTGAAGTGTGCACAGTGTTTATTTCTGGGTCAATCACATAGCCATGGAGCACCTGTGTAGCTGTGCTCACTCAGCAAGGTCAAAGTGGTAGTGCATGGCCCAAGGCACCCACCTTGAATGGCGTGGTTAGTATGGGAGTCTGCAAGGGCTTAGAGGTCAACTAGGAGTGGGTCAAGAGCCAGTCATTCCCTTGCAATATGCAGGTTTGGACGACCCCTTATTGCATGAATGCCTCTGAGTGTATCCCATCAGGGATCGATCAGAGAAGCAGATTGCTGAGTGTTCCAAAAATACATACAAGATAAATAAATAAATGTTTGAGATTAAATATTTTAATTTGGGGTGCCTAGGTGGCTCACTCTGTAAAGCGTTTGCCTTCAGCTCAGGATGTGATCCCAGGGTCCTGGGATCGAGTCCCACATCGGGCTCCCTTCTCAGGGGGGAGTTTGCTTCTCCGCCCGGCTTGTGCTCCCTCTCACACTCTTTCAAGTAAGCAAATAAAATCTTAAAAAAAATATTGTTTTAAAGCAAAAACTTTAATTTGTTTTTAAATATCAAAAGGAATATATAGATATATGTATTTGTAAACATACAATGACGTGTGTGTGTGTGTGTGTGTGTGTGTGTGTGTTAAATAGAGTCAGCTACCTGCTCCCTCTCCTGTCTGGGAGCCATTCTGATTACCAGCAGATCTAAAAATAGTTTTGAAGCTCTCCGGTGGCAGTCCTTGCTGTGGTTTCCATGACAACACATTTCTCCCTCCCTCCCCCCAGCCCCAATCCTTCCACCAGTCTCTGCACTTCCTGTCTGGGGTCACCTTTTTTTTTTTTTTTT
>CM052803.1:6595540-6622073 GCA_028533885.1 Nasua narica | reverse complement strand
CGGCGCCTCTCAGTCCAGCCGTCGCGGATGGCGGGAGCGATCCCCAGGGAAGAGGGAGAGAGACGTGGGCACCCCGGAGGCAGCAGCCCTAGCGGATGGGACGGGCGTCTCAGGCCCACCCAGAGCCTGAGCCTGGCCGTGGCCATGGGGTGATGGGGAGGCCGGCGGTGCCAGAGTTCTTTCAGGCTTTCTGCGAAGCCCCCATCGTTCAGGGCAGGTGCTTCTGGCCAGCGTCTGTGGGCCCCTGTCCCCCTGCCCCAGTGTCAGGGGCCTGGGCTCTGGGATGGAGCCTGGGCCACTCAGCTGGGCAGTGGGTTTCTTAGGGGAGCAGAGGCCTGAAGGCTGACCCTCCCTGCTTGGGGGAGGAGACGTTTCCAGAAAGAGGGGCAGCTGCAGGACAGAGGGGGCAGCCCCTAGGGGAGGGGAGAGGTCCTCTGAGAGAGGAGGGGGGACAGGTGGGGAAGGCTGGGGGCAGGGGAGGAAGAGGAAGGAAGGGGAAAAGCACCAGCCCTGACCCTCTCAGGTGTGGCTGAGACAAGTGACACAGCTCCTCAAGGCCAAGGCCGGCCAGCCGCTACCGTCCACAGGCTGAGTCTGTCTGTCGCTCAGGCTGCCCAGTGATTTCCAAGAATCTGAATCATTTGCCACCATTTGCAACCCCACAAACTCTGGATTTGGATTTCGGGTTTCCCTCAATGGCTGTGCAGGGCAGCGCACCTCCCACAGGCCTGCGGTCCCCTCCCCGGTCCCCTCCACCCCCGTTGTCCCAGCAGCTGTCCCCCCCACCCCAGCACTGGCCTTGCTGGGGGCGTAAGAGGAGGCAGGGTCTCCAGCTCACCGTCTGAGTGAATCAAACATCGGAGGGGACCCTGAGGGGACACCTGAGGGGCGGGGGGGGGGCCAGTCAGTGCAGGAGCAGGCTCGGGAAGGGGAATGTCTGGAGAGGAAGGAAGAGTCCCCAGGAAGGAGCTGCAGCCCAGCCCCCAGGTCCTCCCAGGAGCGTGGCTCAACGCCGTGGGGCACAGCACCTGCTGTCCCCAGTGCGGCTGCTTCCATGGCGTGTCTGTGTCCTCGCAGACATCAGCCCTTCCTGCCCACCTCAGCGTGTCCCCTCGGGAGCGCTTTGCGCGGGGTGCTGCTCCAAGTCCTCTCGCCCTGGGGCTGCGTGTGTGCCTGCTCCAGAGTCCCTGTCCCCAGGGGGTGACAGGCCCATCCTGCCAGGAGAGCCCTCCCTCCATGTCTCCAGGAGGGCTCAGGGCCTGGGGGCGCCCTGTCAGCCCGACTGGACTGTGGGGGCCCCGCCTGGGGACACCAGGTGCAAAGGTAGACTCGGGATGTGCCTCAACCGTTCTAGAAGCTGCCTCCCTCAGAACTCCAGGGCCCCCCAGGGGACAGTTCCTGAGATCACCGGGGAGCAGGCCAGGGTGGGGCTGGGGTTGGTGAGGAGCCCCCTCCTCCCTGGGGTAGGGGGGGTGATGGCCCTGGGCTGAGTGGCCTCGGGGGACGCCTGGGGTGTCACTCATTTGCACCCCCTTTTCCTCTCTGTGTTAGTGCCTGTCCCCCCCACCTGGCTCCCTACCCCAACATCACCTCCCCCAGGACCAACCTTGTCCCCACCAGTTTCTCAGACCCAGAGCTGGGATGTGTTTGTAATTTGGAGCCTAGGAAGCCCCAGGATCAAGGCTGAGATCCACTTGGATCCTTGATCCTTGGTCTGCACTCTTGTGGGGACCTGAGCCAGCCCCCCTCCGATGCTGGAGTCCCGGCCATCCATCCGTTCTAATTGTTTTTTAAGATCTTATTTATTTATTCATCAGATATCGAGAGAGGGAGAGAGAGAAGCACAAGCAGGGGGAGTGGCAGGCAGAGGGAGAGACAGGCACCCCGCCTAGCAGGGAGCTTGATGTGGGACTCGATCCTGGGACCCTGGGATCAGGACCCGATCTGAAAGCAGATGCTCAACTGACTGAGCCACCCAGGTGCCCCCGGGTTCTAAATATTTTTATATCATGTCTGCCTCCAGCCATCTTGTCCAGAAGAAGGAGACTTAGTAGAAAGCACTAGCCCCCCCTTCCCCACAATAACTGGCTGAGGAAGCCAGTGGGAGAGGGGCTTCCCCAGTCCAGGCTATCGATGCTGACGTAACTTATAAATGGAGAGGTCTGAGATTTACTTTAATCTGTGCCTGCATGGACCACCTAGAATCTTCCTTTCCCTCCCCCAATGACATCTCAGGCCCAGCCCAATCACATTTGGTGAGAGAAAAGTCCACCCAATCCTGTTTAAAAATTCCCTCCTCCTTCTCTCTCCTTCTCCAGCTCTGGCCCCAGGACGTGCAGTGGGGGGCAGGGGCGCATGGTCTTTTCTTCCTCAGCCCCCTATTTTTGGGTCTTGCTCCCCAACTTATCGGGCTGTGAAGAAGGCCACGCTGGGAGACACGGGTCTCTAATCTGTCCAGCCAATGTCACGGTCGTGGGTTGGCTTCGTGGCCAACGAAGTCGCCCGCCACCACTGACTCTAACTGGGAGGCCAGCTGGCGAGGTCCTCCTGAAGCACAGGTGTGGATTCTTTGGCCGTGGTAAGAGATGAGGGAAAATAATCAAACACGCTAACAGAATGAGGATGGCAGGACATCTGTCCCCCCTAGGAGGACAATCAACTCAGCTGTGCTCCCAAGGTTACAAAATCAACAGCGTGTATCCCCAGAACTAGGATGGGGCACCCTGTAGAGTTAGTCTTGGTCTCTGGTTGCCAGGTTGAAAAATGGCCCCCAAACTAGCAGCTTAAAACAAGAAACAGTTACTACCTCCCAGTTTCTGAGGGTGGGGAATCTGGCACCGCAGATATCTTTTTCATTCCTAGCTCATTCTCTGCCTCATAAAAATTAAAGCCACACGTGCATCCGGGGAGAAATTGCTCCCTTAGATGTTCCTGGAAGAGTGATGGGCTAGCCGATTTTTCTCCATTCTCCATCCCAGCCCGTGCTCGTGCATTAGGATTGGGCTTAAGGATAAATAGGTAAAAGGTGTGTAATGGGCTCATGGGCAAATCCCTCCTTTTCTGAATGGCACCTTCTGCCTATGTAGGAATCTACAGTTTCTGCCCTGTCTAGATATAGGGAACAGTGAGACAGATGGTAAAATTATAGCAGAGAATCATTACCGGGCAAGAAGGAAGCCCAGTGCACCATCAAGAAGATTTTCTGGGACGGGTCACAAAATTTTCGGCTAATAGTGGCTCAGACAGACCAAGAAAACCAAGCAGTGGGTGTTGCTAGGGTTGATTTAGCAGCTCGACAATGTCAATTTCAGAGCTTGCAATTTTCCCTGGCTGCTCCTCATTATCACAAGATGGCTGCAGCCACTCCAGACATCGTGTTCACACACCATGTTCAAAGACTGGAAGCAGGGGAACACAGAAAGCAGGAAATTTCTGCTCATTAAGGGTGGGAACACCTTCTCCCAGAATTCATCAGCAGACCTCCTTTCATATCTCTTTGGCCAGTACTGAGCCCCTGGATACCCCCTGACCAGGGTGGGGCTGATGAAGGTCAAGGAAGCGCTGTCTTCCACTTGAACAAAATCCAGGTTCTGTTTGTGGGTAGGCACTAAACAGTATTTCATTCGTGTCTGGTTATCTATCACGGCACAACAGAATGCCCCGGAACTTAGTGCTTAGATCCTCATATAATGGGGCTACTAGAATCTCCATCTTATTGAGGCACTGAGAAGTTTGGAGGCTCCCCCAACCCCACACAATGCGCACATGTCAGAGCCAGGCTTCGAACCTGAATCTCCTAGATTGCAAATCCTTCCTTATCCAGGAAGCTCAGTAATCCTCAGCTCTCGTCATGTACCTGCTCCCTCCAGAACGTGGGTGAGCTGTGAGCATGTGGTTGCCTAGGAAACACCTCTGAATCCGCTCCAGTTTATAAAACTGAGGCATCCATTGCTGACTCGTATGCGGAGTTAGCTTCAAGTAACTTGCCACCTGCTGGAGATGGTGGGGTGCAGGGCAGCCTCGGTTTCCCAACTCCCTGCCGGCTTGGAGAGCCCTGACTGCGGGCGTCATCGCTGGGACAATCACCCTGACATCTGGGTGGTTTATTTTTCACACCCTTTATTACACATCGGGGCAGCGGCTGGGGTTCTTTTTGAGTCTAGAAACCGAAGGAGCAGCTCCCATTGGGATGTAGTCTTCTGGTGGTTTGCGGGACTAAGTGGCCAGACCTCTCAGTGGCTGTCGTCACTTCTGCTCCCATGAGGCACTCAGCACATTCCCCTGGCACCGAGAGGAAAATACATGTTAGCTGAAGGAACATGAATGAATGGGAGGCTCGCCTCCAAGACTCTGACCCCGCTGGTTTCCACACCGATCCCTTCTGGAATGTTAGCTCTTCAAGCTGAGGCCACAGTTCCTACAAATCTTGTTTCAAATTGTTTTTGATGAGAAATTGTATTTAATCATTGCACATTTTTTTTAAGCTTTTATTTTTTGAGTAATCCTGCACCCAACCTGGGACTCGAACTCACAATCCCAAGACCAAGAGTCCCGTGCTCTCCCAAAGGAGCCAGCTAAGCGCCCCGATCATCGCACGTTTTTAAAAGGAAGCAGAACATTGCTGAAGCTGGAAATATTAAATGTTAATAGTAGTTACCAGTCCTGTCAATTAACTCACCTTATCTGGAAGTGGGAAGAATCTTCTAGAGTGAGAAACGAATCTGTGTGCTTTTACTGCTTTCATACGTTTTTGGGAATAGAAGTAGGTTATAAGGTTATAGCAGCTTCGTTTTCAGAGGGCAGAGCCCAGCACTTAGTGGGTTCTGCAGAAGCCGTAGCTGCTGCCGTTCGTGAGATTATTCTCTGCACGATGACCAGAGAGATCTCTCCAGGGCCAAGAGCACCTGCATTTGCCAGAGATGGGAAAAAGACACCCCCTGTGGGTGTTTCCTTCTCAAATTGAGGCAGGTCTAGGGAGGCTTATAGAGTCCCACAGACAAGTCTTTGTTGCCCTACCTTGTTCTTAAATTTTTAATTCACAACATTTGGGAATCAAGAGATGCCTCACCCCAAGCTGGGATTTCTGCTGAGCCGAGTCCTGGCTCCCCCTTGTGGGTGGGGGAGCCCAAAGTCTCTACTTGCCAGAGTCCCTTTCCCACCCACTTCTCCCCCTCAGTGACCACTGCCTGGTCTCTGCAGATGCCTGAGTTTGGGGGCCCTGCTCTAGTGTGATTTGGAAAGCAGCATGGGTCAGCCAGGGATGTTTTGGCTACAAGTTACAGAAAGCCAAACCAACGGCATGCATAAATAATATGGATATTTCTTAGTTTCTTAATTAAAATTAGGGAGGAAAGGGGCTTCTGGGTTTAATTAGCAGGTCAAGAACGTTATCGAGAACCCAGAATCTTTCTATTCCTCCACTTGTTGCCTTTTGTCTTTCGGTTTATTGCCTCATGGTCACAATATGGCTGCCAAGCCCCAGTCATCACCTTTTCACACAACAGGCAGAGTGGGCAGGTTGGGTGGTGACAGTCCTCTCCTCTCTTGCTTCTCCTCTTTTATCCAGTAGCGAACGTATTTCCCAAAAGTGGCCAGCACACTCAGTGGCCAGAACTGGGTCACTGCCTACCTGCTGCGGCAGGGGAGTCTGGGAAAGAGGAGAGCGGGCTGTCTTCACCTCTTTCGTATGAGGCAGTAAATGAGAGAGGAGTTGGAAGTCACTGCTAGATCAGCCAATCAACAGTACCAGTGCTGGGGTGAATTCATGCCCACTGAAAAAATAATTTTTAAACGCTGAGAAAAAGAGACAGCAAGATGGATATTTCCTTCTCTCCTGCAGCTGTGGTGGGAGGGATAGATACTATTTTGCGTCATAAAATCCATTTAGAGAATCAGCTTCTGGGAGGAGGGAGAGAAGCGGGGGAAAAAGAACCAGCTTCAAGGAAGCAACGGATTGAGACCATTCCCAAAACATCTATCTTGGTCTTTGTGCAGACAAGACGCTCCATTACTAAGCTCCTCTGTTCCCTACTCATTTAAACCTGTCCTTGCAAAGGAGTCAAGCAAGAGTCTGGGAGATTCTCTTAGAAACTGTTGCAATATTTGAAGAAAAATGACCTCCCCAAGAAGCCTACATTTCCGATTGGCTGTCTTCCAATTATTTGTTGCCATGGTGATAATGAGGCCAGAGACTTTTTTTTTTTTTTTTAAGAATAAATAATTGTAGGTCTTTATTAAATCAGGCAAGGATCACTTCTCTTCCACGAACATGTTGAAATAAAAGTGCAAGGCTCTTCCAGATTTTTTTAAAAGATTTTATTCACCTTTGGGAGAGGGAGGGAGAGAGAGAGAGCGCGCGCACACCAGGAGGGGGAGGGGCAGGAAGAAAAGCAGGCTCCCTGCTGTGCAGGGAGTCAGATGAAGGGCTCGATTCTGGGACCCCGAGATCATGACTTGAGCCAAAGGCAGTCGCTTAACCGACTGAGCCACCCAGGCGCCCCTAGATGTGTTTTGTAATAAAGAAATTGAAAATCTCTTCTCAGCTAGGGTAACAAAAGCACTTACAACGTGGAGTCCGAGCACCTGCTGATGGCAATTATTACTATTACGTCCAGAGCGCCATCTGGCGGTCAATGGGAGAACAACAGGACTGTGTCAGCGGTGGTCTCCCCCAGTTTGTTGTGAGGTCTGTAGGTTATGCGGCGCCGCCCTAGCAAACTAATACCAGGGGTTTCGTTCCTGGGGCTCTTAGACCGAGCCAGAACACCTGACTACTTTGACCAACAGGATATGACAGAAGTGACAAGATGCTAATCCTGGACCTAGCTTTTAAGAGGACGAGCAGCTTCCGTCCTGGTCTCTTAAAACCCTAAGAGCGTCGTGCTAAGAGAAGGCCCCGGGGAATCGAAGCTCCGCCCCCTGGGTGAAGAAGCCATCTGGAAAACGGATCCTCCAGCCCCAGTCGCTTTGGCTCACGGCACACAGAGCGGAGATGACCCCCAACCCAACCCTTTTCAAATTCCTCAGCCACAAAATCATGAACGAGCTTAGGAAGAGAAACCATTAGGTGCTTGTTTTACAGAGGAGGAGACCGAGGTTCAGAAAGGCCCACACAACTGGGAAGCACAGGAATCAGACTTGTGAAGGGGGTTGGGGGGGGTGTCTGGCCCCAAAGCTTCTGCTCTTTCTCACAACACTATTCAGGAAGAGAGACGGGCTTTGGACCAGCAGGGGCCTGACTGAGGGCAGAAGGGGCCTTCTGTGCCCTATAGCGGCTGCCTCTCCTCTGATTGCTCCCTCCCTTTCAGAGGCAGTGTTTCCACTGAACAGAGTTTCTCCCACTCACTCGGATTTGTCCCTGTTCAAGGGAGTTTATGTAGAAGAGAAAGCTGAAGACCTGACATCATTTTTGCCTTGAGGTCTAAGGGCCCCTTGAAGACAGGTGAAGTTAGGGAAGAGGGTATTACTCTTTGAATGGCCCTTAAGTATCCAAGAGCTGGCCTTGCCTCCTCCTCCTCCTCCTTCTTCTTCCTCTTCTTCTTCTTCTTCTTCTTCTTCTTCTTCTTAATATTTTATTTATTTGACAGAGAGAAAACATGACCAGTGGGGAGGGGCAAAGGGAGAGGGAGAAGCAGACTCCCTGGTGAGCAGGGAGGCTGATGCGGGGCTGGATCCCAGGACCCTGAGATCATGACCTGAGCCCACGGTAGATGCTTAACCGACTGAGCCACCCAGGTGCCCCCAGAAGGAGGATTCTGAACCCCCAGCATAAGCACGCCCTTGCTAGGCTGTGTCCCAGGCCATGGAGGTGACATTACTGACCCGTCCCTGCCCTCACAGATGTCACAGTCCGGTATGGGGGGGAAGGAGGGCACTAAACAAGGATACTGGTTATCTACTGTTGCATAACAAATTACCCCATAGCTTAGAAGTTGCCTACCCTGTAGACAAGCTAAGGTGACCATCAATGTGACCAGGGCTCCATCTGGTGGGAAAGGATGGCAAATGACAGGGTCTGTGACAAGATGGGAAGTTTTACTGGTAACAGTTTTGACTCCCATGGTTCTGGCAGAAAAAAACACATGATGACCTGTTAGATTTGAATTTCGAGAAACAACAAAAACAGATTTAGTATAAGTATGTCCCATGCAATGTTTGGGATATACTTATACTAAAAACAACTCCTTGAACAGCCAGGGAAGGGCAGCCAGGAGGCCTCTGGCAACCCAAGCCTGGAGCTCAGAGAGAGGGCTGTGTGGTACACAGAATCCTGACCTCCAAGAAATACCGACATCCTGGAACCTACAAATGTCACACTTCATGGCAGAAAGAAAGAAAGAAAGAAAGAAAGAAAGAAAGAAAGAAAGAAAGAAAGAAAAGAATGTGCGGGCTATATTTAAATTAAGGTTCATGGTGATGGAGAGATTATTCAGGATTATCTGCACACGATGGAGGCAGAGAGCATAGTTAGGCAGCCAGGGGCCAGGGACGGGGCCAAGACCACCGCTGGAAACCGGAAGAGGCAAGGAACAGCCCTGCCCACACTTTGACTTTGAACTTCTAACCTCCAGAACCATGAGATGCTGCACTTCTGTTGTCTCAAGCCACCTGGTTTGTGACTCTTTGTTCCAGGAGCCCTACCAAACCAATCAGATAAGGAAAGAGGGTTGCGGGGTGGGGGTCACCAGGGGAGCAGAGATCGAAGAGGAGAGGAAGATGCTTTGCAGGTGGAGAGGCCCCTGGCCAAGGAGGAAGGCAGGCACCTCTGGAAGCTGGAAAAGGGTACCAGGTGTGTTCTCCCCTGGGGCTTCCAGAAGCAACACAGCCCTGCCAACAGCTAAAATAAGCTCCCTGTGACCCGTGTCCGACAGCTATGTTCCAAAACTGTTAAGATCGTCCCCATGTGTTGGTTTAACCCACCAGGTCTGTGGCAATGTGTCCCAGCAGCGCGGGAAATGAACACAGCAGGCTGAGAACAGCGGTGCAGGCAGGGAGGGGAGGTATGAGAGAGCAAAATGGAGGGGTGAGCATTACGGGGTTGAAGAATGAAGAGGCATTAGGGCTTCGCCACGCACAGACCACAAAAGAGAAGGTGCAAGACGCAAAGAACAAAAGCCAGGGGCTGACACCTGTCACTCGTTAGGCAGCGCGGAGCTCCCATTTCTCAGGGAAGGTCCCAGTGTCAGCCCTGTGCTGATGGCTTCCCGTGTGGCTCTCCTGCCCCGGCACCGGAGCCCCAAGTTCCCCAATCGGCCTTGGTTTCACTTACATGGGACCCATAGGTGGCAGGTTCCAAAAGTATAACCAGGAGACGTGAATGGAGAGACTGGGGACAGAGTGTCTCCCGGTGCGACAGGATCCATGTGCCAGTTGGACTGTGAAAATGGAAAATCCATGAGAGTGAGCCCTTGTCTGCCTTGCTCACCTCCGGGGTCCCAGAACCTAGAACTGTGGGTCTCAAACTAGGCGGTGACGCCAAGAGACATTCGGCAACGGGAGTGTTCTGGTGGTCACGGCTGGGGTCAAGGGCAGGGCTACGGTCATCTAGCCGGGGGAGGTCAGGGATGATGCTTGGCGTCCACACACACACACACACACACACACACACACACACTGAAGAATAATCCCTCCCTATGGCAGGTAGACCAACAGCCCCCACAGAAGTCCAAGCCCTCGTCCCCGGAACCTATGAATGTGTAAAGTGACACGGCAGAGGGGGCACTGAGGTTGCTGACGAAATGAAGTCCTGCCGAATCAACCGACCTAAGATACAGAGGTTGTCCTGGACCCCCCCCCCCCGTGTGCCCGTATAATCTCAGTGGGAAGAAGGAGAACCAGACAGGCAGCATGGGAAGGATGGGGCTCACTGCTGATGCCTGGCGGCTGCAGGAAGGGACCACGGGCCAAGGAAAGCATGTGGGCTTCTAGAAACCGGAAAAGACAAGGAGACAGATGATCGATTCTCCGCTAGAGCCTCCCCCCCAAGGAATACAGCCCTGCCAACACCTTGATCTTAGCTCATGAAGGCCTAAGCTTTAAACTTGGAAGGGAATTGGGGCGCCTGGGGGGCCCAGTTGGTTAAGCGTCTGCCTTCAGTTCAGGTCATGATCCCGGGGTCCTGGGATCGAGCCCCGCATCGGGCTCCCTGCTCAGCGAGGAGTCTGCTTCTCCCTCTGCCTCTTCCCCTCTCCTGATCTCTCTCTCTCTCTCAAATGAATAAATAAAATCTCAAAAAATATATTTTTTTCACATCACAAAATATTCTTCTGTTTTTTCCAAGCACTTAAAAACACACAAACCATTCTTAGATCGTGGGCAGTGCGAAAACAGGCAGCAAGCCAGACTTGGCCTGTGACCTGTGGCTTTCTGACCCCTGACCTAGGATATTGAGTATCAGGAAGGCAGGGATCTTGTTTGTTTATCTTTTTTTTTTTTTTAATTAAGGTTTTTGGGTTTTTTTTGAGTGGGGGAGAGACAGAGAGAATCTCAAGCCGTCTCCATGACAAGCACAGAGCCCAAAGTGGGGCTCAATCTTGCGACCCTGAGACCACAACCTGAGCTGGATACTTAACCGACTGAGTTACCCAGGCACTGTATGCCCCCCCACCATTTAATTAAGTTTCTTTTTTTTTTAATTAAGTTTTTTATTTTCGTCCCAGTAGAGTTAACATACAGGGTTATATTAGTTTCGGGTCCAGCGCCCTCTTGTGATGACACAAGTCAATAAAATGCCCATGTGATGAGAGGAAGTGAAGGACGATGACGTAGGTGCTATGATGTCACGTTAGGCTGCTATTGATCTCTGACGATACCGAAGGAGGAGGATCATCTGCTTCCAGGTAAGAGGGCACTGCTGTAAACTGGTGTGGCTTCCTGCTGGCGAGTTTGTCATCACTTGTCAAGCAGCCCATAAGAAACTAATATGGGCCCCAAATGTCAATAGAGTCAAGAGTGAGAAAGTCTGTCCTAGAGTAGCACGTGGTGCACAGGAGCCGCTCGGAAATATGAGGAATGAATGATTGAAGGAATGACTGAAGAAATGAGTGATTGAAGAAATGACTGAAGGAATGAATGAGTGAAGGAATGACTGATGGAATGATACTGAAGGAATGAATGAGTGAAGGAATGAATGAGTGAAGGAATGACTGAAGAAATGAATGACTGGAGGAATGAATGATTGAAGGAATGACTGAAGGAATGAATGCCTGAGGAAGTGAACGATTGAAGGAATGAATGACTGAAAGCTGGATCTGGACAAATGATTTCATTTTTATGGCGGAATAGTGTTTCCTGGCTGGTTCCTTAGCCAACGGCCTGCCAGTAAGAGATACCTTCCACCAACATCATCTGTGTCCATCCCAGATGGCATTTTGTCTTTGACCTTGAGGCCAAGGACACCACAAAGCTTGCCTTCCATGCTTGCTACAGGGAGATGTGTTTAATTATTGTGTGGTTTTGACAGGAACTTGAACTTATTCCTCAGGCTCATAAGATTTAACCCCTGATGACCTCATCATTAATCCAGTGATGATAATTAACTCGCTACAAGCAGAAATGGCGCAGAAGCTCCTGGAGTTGCATAGAGAACCAGTGCGCTGTCTGCCTGTGCCCCTCCCCCATTGCCAGTTTATGTGAGGAAACATGAACTCACATAAATCAGTTTCAGGTTTATTGTCAGGCTTTATTGACAGAAAACTCACTCTTTGAACTTGTACTATTCAATAGTCTGGGATTTTCTCACTCTTGTACCAGCAGCCCTTCTAACACTGTTGTGACAAATCCTCTGCATTCAATTCCCACTCTTTGAAATACCTGGAGCAGCTTCTCTTCAGACACCGTGGCTCTGCAGAGCTCAACTTCTGCATGAGGAACTCCATTCTGGGCAGAGCCCATCCGGAAAGGGAGTAAGATGAAGGGCGGTTGTTCTGATTGCCACAACTGAGGAAGAATTCTAGGAACACAGAAGGTTTTTTCACTCAGGCTGGTTGGAGCCTTTCACTTTGTAAGGGATTGAGGTGAAAATGCTGGGGAGCTTAGATAAAAGGCATTTATTTTCTCACCATTCTCTCATCAAGTTATGCCACCAACACCATCCATCTGAGAACATTTTTATCGCCCAAAGCAGAAATGCCAAAGTATTCCTACAAAAAGGCGAACGCCCATGTTCATAGCAGCATTACTCATGAGAGCCAAAAGGTAGAAACAACCCAGATGTCCACCAGTGGATACGTGTTTAAGAAAAGTGTGGCACATTCACACAATGGAATATTATTTGGCCATAAAAAGGAATGAGACACTGCTCCACGCTGTGAGTAGATGAATCTTGAAAACATTGCACCAAGTTGAATAAGAGATACACAGGAGTGCCTGGGTGGCTCAGACAGTTAAGCATCTGCCTTCAGTTTGGGTCATGATCTCGGGGTCCTGGGATTGAGCCCCACATCAGGTTTCCTGCTCAATGAGGAGTCTCCTTCTCCTTCTGTCTCTGCCCCTCTCTGTGCTTGTGCTCCTTTTCTTTCTCTCTCTCAAATAGTCTTTTTTTTAAAAAAAGATTTTATTTATTTATTTGACACACAGATATCACAAGTAGGCAGAGAGGCAGGTGGCAGGGTCGGGGGGAGTAGGCTCCCTGCTGAGCAGAGAGCCTGACATGGGGCTCGATCCCAGGACCCTGAGACCATGCCCTGAGCCGAAGGCAGAGGCTTTAACCCACTGAGCCACCCAGGTGCCCCAATAAAGTCTCTTTTAAAAAAAAAGAAAGAAGACAGACACAAAAGAGCACATAATGCGCTACTCCACCTACATGAACTACCCAGACTAGGCAAATCTATAGAGACAGAAAGTAAATTAGTGCTTGCCAAGGGCTGCGGGAGGTGGGATGGGATGTAATGACTTCTTGGGTACAGATGTTTTAGCTGGGAGTGAAGAGAATGTTCTAGAACAAGATAGCAGTGAAGGTTGTCCAACACTGTCCTGAAGGACGCTGACCTGTACGCTTTAAAATGGTTAAGATGGGGGCACCTGGGTGGCTCAGTGGGTTAAAGCCTCTGCCTTCGGCTCAGGTCATGATCTCAGGGTCCTGGGATTGAGCCCTGCATCGGACTCTCTGCTCAGCAGGGAGCCTGCTTCCCCTCCCCCGCGCCTACCTCTCTGCCTACTTGTGATCTCTCTCTCTGTCAAATAAATAAATAAAATCTTTAAAAAAATGGTTAAGATGGTACGTTTTGTGTCCTGTGTAGTCTGAAACTAGGAAACACTGTAGTAATTAGTGGTCACTCCCCACTCACCCCCAGTGCCCTCCTGCAATCCCAGCCAGCCACTAAACTACTTCCTGTCTTAACAGCAGCTTCATTTTTAACCACAGGGCAGAGCCTGGCCCTTGGCAAGCCCTACCTCAGCTGGGACTGCTGTTCTTGCCATGATTATCATTTGTATTCTAACCAAAGGCACACCTTCAGGGAGCTGTCAGACCTTCAGGGGCTGGAGGTGGGAGGACCCCTTCCCAGTGTGGCAACTGGCTTCTCAAATCTAGTCAGATCTGGGGTTTTCTGCCTTTTCCAGTTAAGAGGAAACTCCAGTGCAGCCCCTTCCAGGGGCTTCCCCTTCCAACAAAGAGCCACACGCTGCCTCCTCGTGTGCCAAAGATGGCTCACAGATGAGTTTTCTTGGCCCACAGAGTGTTTTATTTTATTTTTTAATTTCAAGATTGGAAGACATCCCTAAAGTGGGAAGCCCTGTAACCTCCCAGCTGCAGCCCAGTAGCTGGGCCAGCGGTAAATAGGACAGGGTTTCACCCTTCGCAAAATCGTTTCAGCAGCTCCTGGCCTCTGGACATCACTCCCCCTTTTTATGCCCCCCACCACATGCTTTTCTCGCTCTTGCGCCACCAGCCCTTCTAACACTGTTGTGAAAAATCCCCTGCATTCAATTCCCACTGTTTGAAATACCTGGAGCAGCTTCTCTTCAGACACTGTGGCTCTGCAGAGCTCAACTTCTGCATGAGGAACTCCATTCTGGGCAGAGCCCATCCGGAAAGGGAGTGAGATGAAGGGCGGTTGTTCTGATTGCCACAACCGAGGAAGAATTCTAGGAGCACAGAAGGTTTTTTCACTCAGGCTCATTGGGGACACAACTTTGTAAGAGATGGTGGTGAAATTGCTGGGGAGCTTAGATAAAAGACATTTATTTTCTCACCATTCTTGAGGCTGGGAAGTCCAAGACCAAGGCGCTAACAGATTCGGTTCCACTGAGGTCCTGCTTCCTGGTTTGTAGATGGCTGCCTTCTCACGGTGTGCTCATATGGCAGAGAGAGAGAGAGAATGAGCGTGCACATGCACACACGCACACACACAGACATGGGGGGGGCAGAGGGAGAGGGAGAAGCAAACTCCCCACTGAGCAGGGAGCCCGAAGGGGGCTCGATCTCAGGACCCCAGCATCACAACCTGAGCCAAAGGCAGATGCTTAATCAACTGAGCCCCCCGGGAGCCTCCTGCCCCCCGCCCATGTCATTCTATTCACGACAAGCAAGTCAGTGGGGCCAGCCCATATTCAAGACTATGGGGATATTAGAATCTGCTTTCTTACATGAGGCCTGTAAAGAATCCGTGAGCAGGTTCTAAAATCCTCACAGAGAGGTACGATTTTTATGCTCCCTTTACAAATGAGCAAACCGAGCCACAGAGCAGTGAAGTAACTTGCCGGATGTCACACAGAGCCTGGGTTTCGCATCCAACAATGTGGCTCCAGGACCCACATTCCCTGGCATCTCACGTCATCTGGCACCCCTGCCCAGGGCCACGCTGAGCACAGCTCTTCTAAGGAACAGTGAGGACAGCTAGGAATGATCACTGCAGGGATGTCTATACATGGTTGAAAGAAAATGCTCCAAAGGCTGCCAGTGAATTGAGCTCCCCTGGCCTCCCTTTTTGCCTGTGATGCTAACAGGGAAATTCAGACTGAGCTCTTTAAAATGCAAGAGTCCAGACTCTTAACAAAGGAAGTGTTCCAAAGTGACAAGAAGGTCTTTTTTAACAAAAATCATTTTTAAAACGTAAAAAAGAGATGACGAGGTTCTCTTTCCTCTGCAGCTCCACACAGACATACTATTTTGCATAATTAAGCCCATCTTTAAAAAAAAAATCTGCCTCGTAAGGTGAACAAACGGAGGACATTCCCAGGAATGGGCATCTTGTCTTCTCGTGGGGTCCCCAGGCTTGAGTCCCCCGCCCCAACCTGGTCTGTTCCCTTAAGGTTGTCCTTGAAAGGGCCATTTTGAACAAGAGAGTCTTGTGAGAGTCTCCTAGAAATTGTTGCTATCTCTTGAGAAAAATAACCTCCCAGGAGAAGCCCGTAAGTCTGATTGGTTGTCTTCTTTGATCATTTGTTGCCATGGTGATAGCATCCTCTTTCTATTATTAAAAGGAATAAATGCTTGTAGGGTTGGGGTTTTTTTTTTTTTCCCCTCTTTCTCTCAGTCAGAAGAGGATCGTTGCACATTTCTCCCACAAATGTAATGGAAATAAAAGCCTATGATTCTGCTCGATTTCTTATTTTTGAGAGTCCCGGAGTCATTTAAATAAATCCAAGCCCTCAGTCCTGAGCACAGTCAGATCGGTTGTGATCATCACTTCACCAGGGCGCCCTCTGGTGGTAGATGAGAGAACAACAGGGCTGCTCTCCTAAGACATCCCTTCCCTCCCTCCCTCTCTGGGCGGCTCACCACCACCACCCACCTGGCCAGGCTTGCGGTGGAGGGCGGGGAGGGGGGAGGCAGAGATCCCTTGGGATTCTGCAGAGAGTGGGGGAATATTCCCTCCTGCCCTAAGCACTCACCACGGAGATTTGCTGTATGCCAAGCACTGTGCTTTGCCCTCTCCGCCATCCTAACTGCACTTCCTGCAGGCAAGGACTCCAAAAAATAGAGAGGTTAAGTCTCTTGCCTAAGGTCACACAGCCAGAACCTGGAGGAGCCATGAGTTATTTAAAGCCAGGTCTCTCGGACTCTGGGCAGAGAAATTCAGCATAAACCAAGTGTGGTGGGACTCAGAAGGCTTCTCATCTTCTCTCAAGAAAGACTATCCAGTACTGACTGGGTTATCACCAAGAGGCTCTCGACTACACATAACAGTCCTGGTAAATCCTAGTCCATAGCTACTGAACTCTTACCCCGTGCTATGCTATGTTCTCGGCCAAGAGTTTTAGATGTGCAATCTCACTAAATCCTCCTGACAAATTTAGGGAGAATTATTATCAGTGTGTTGATTTCACAGAGGAAGAGCCAGAGGGTCAGAGAGGCCTGTTTCATGGCCGAAGGACTCACAACTGGGAAGTCCTGGGACCAGGGCTATGAACTCACATCAGCCTAGCTCCAAAGTCTCTCCGCTTCTGCAAAACACTGTTTAGAAAGAGAGGCAGGATTTGGATATAAGATTGGCCCTGACTCAGTGCCCAAAGTTCTCTCTGGGCCCAGGCTAGAGCTGTGTGATTTTTCCCACTTATTTGCTGTGGGGGCTTTCTTCCAGTTGTCTGCTGCTGCATTACAAATCGCCCCCAGAACCTGGTGGCTTACAGTAACTGTTACAAATCAGCAGCTTGGAGAAGGCAGGGATAGGTCTCAAGGGGGTGTGCTCACCTAGCTGTCTCTGGGCGATTGACCAGAACCGAGGGCTTGGGGCTTCACCTCCTCTCCACGTGGGGCTCCTCAACCTTCCTCACAGCACCGGCAGCCAGATGCCAAGAGAACAAGGCAGAAGCGCGGGGTGCTTTTATGAGCGAGCTCTTCACTTCTACTTTGCTCCTCGAGGCGGTCCCCGAAGTCCACGCAGTTTCCACGGAAGGGGACCCAGACCCCTCCTCTTAATGCCGGGGTGGCAAGGCTCTAGAAGGGCGCGTGGGATGAGCCACATTGGTGTGGCCACCTTTCGAAAATAAAATTGGCCCCACTTTTAAAGGCTGCGCTGCATAGGGGCGCCTGGTTGTCTCAGTGGGTGGTGTGTGCGACTCTTGATCTCGGGGTCGTGAGTTCAAGCCCCACGTTGGGTACAGGGATGACTTAAAAGTAAAATCTTAAAAAAAAAAAGTCAATAAAAATTTAGGAGCACCTGGGTGGCTCAGATGGTTAAATGTCTGCCTTCGACTCAGGTCATGATCTCAGGGTTCTGGGACGGGGTCCTGCATTGGGCTCCAGGCTCAGTGGGGAGTCTGCCTCTCCCTTTGCTCATTCTCTCTCTCTGTGTATCTCTGTCTCTCAAATGAATAAATAAAAAAAAATGTTTTAGGGGTGCCTGGGTGGCTCAGTTGTTAAGTGTCTGCCTTCGGCTCAGGTCATGATCCCAGGGTCCTGGGATCGAGCCCCACATCGGGCTCCCTGCTCAGCAGGAAGCCTGCTTCTCCCTCTCCTAATCCTCCTGTTTCTATTCCCTCTCTAGCTGTGTTTCCCTCTGTCAAATAAATAAATAAAAATCTTTAAAAAATGTTTTAAAAAATCAATAAAAATTTTGAAAATAAATGAAGGCAGCATTGGTTAGAGTGAAAGCTCACCTTTGGTCTCTCCTTACCTCCTCTCTGGGAGGAATACGGGAGGCTGAACCCCCCAATAGCCTTGGCCTTGAAGCCATAGGAGTACAAGAATCTAAGAATTGGGCACGCCTGGGTGGTTCAGCTGGTTAAGCGTCTTATTCTTGGGGCACCTGGGTGGCTCAGGGGGTTAAAGCCTCTGCCTTCAGCTCAGATCATGATCTCAGGGTCCTGGGATCGAGCCCCGCATAGGGTTCCCTGCTCAGCAGGCGGCCTGCTTCCCCCTCTCTCTGTCAAACAAACAAACAAACAAATAAATGTCTTTTTTTAAAAAGGGATTGAGGGGCATCTGGGTGGCTCAGTGGGTTGGGGCCTCTGCCTTCGGCTCAGGTCGTGATCCCAGGGTCTTGGGATCGAGCCCCGCATCGGGCTCTCCACTCGGTGGGGAGCCTGCTTCCTCCTCTCTCTGCCTGCCTCTCTGCCTGCTTGTGATCTCTCTCTCCTCTCTGTCAAATAAATAAATAAAATCTTTAAAAAAAAAAAAGGGATTGAGATTAGGTGTTCCTACATTTCTGGGTGAGAAAGATATGATGAGGGTTACGATTTATAGAAAGAAAGGCACTAACTAGATACATGACTCTGAGGAGCTCTGTACAGGGAGGGAGAGGGACCCTGTGGTTTAGACTGGCTGGTTCTAGAACAGCAGTCTATGCAAAAATGAAGTCCTCTGAAGTTAGCAGATGAAGGTTTGGTGAGAACTGATAGGTACACAGGTTGGAGTATCTCCCCACAGATTACTTATTAATTCCAAAAGGAAAAAGAGTAACTTTCCGATAAGAAACCTCACCATCCCAGTAACAGGACAAATTGGCATCCACGGCCTCCTGATAAGAGACACTGAGGACACAGAGTTATTTCTAGGATATTTCTTTAAAAGGAATGTATCAGCCGAGTCTGGTCATGAGACACCATCAGAGGAACCCCAACTGATGGGCAGGCTACAAAGTAACTGACATAAAATGTTCAAAGTTGTTAATTTCATAAAACACAAAGAAAGACTGAGGAACTGCTCCAAACTAATGTGGCTGTTAAATGGGATAGATGATCCTGGCTGGAAAGAAAGAGAAAGAGAAAGAGAAAGAGAAAGAGAGGAAAGAGAAGGAAGAAAAGAAGGAAGATAGGGAGGGAAGGAGGGAGGGAAGGAGGGAGGGAAGGAGGGAGGAAGGAAGGAAGAAAAAAATGTTTCCTTTTTTTTTTAAGATTTTTATTTATTGATTTGACAGAGAGAGAGAGTGACAGCGAGAGAGGGAACACAAGCAGGGGGAGTGGGAGAGGGGGAAGCAGGCTTCCTGCTGAGCAGGGAGCCCAATGTGGGGCTCGATCCCAGGACCCTGGGATCATGACCTGAGCTGAAGACAGACTCTTAAACAACTGAGCCACCCAGGCGCCCCCAGAAAATGTGGTATGTAAATATATATATGGATAATTAGTTCTCAGCTACTCATTTTAGCATACTTGCTGCAACAAAGAATATCCTATGTTAATCAAATTTTGTTTCCTCTTCTCGGGCAAATGGCCACTTACGTTCCCCAGCCTCTCTTGCAGTTACATCTGGCCATGGACCTGGGTTCTGGCCCCTAAACTGTAATTAAAACACACACTCTGGGGTGCTTGGGTGGCTCAGTCATTAAGCGTCCAGCTCAGGTCATGATCCCAGGGTTCTGGAATCAAGTTTGTCATGGGGCTCCTTGCTCAGTGGGGAGCCTGCTTTCCCCTCTGCCTGCCATTCCCCCTGCTTGTGCACTCTCTCTCCCTCTCTTACAAATACATAAATAGTCTTTATTTTTTATTTTTTTAAATTTTTTTAAAGATTATTTATTTACTTGGCAGAGAGAGAAAGAGATCACAAGTAGACAGAGAGGCAGGTAGAGAGAGAGGGGGAAGCAGGCTCCCCGCTGAGCCCAGAGCCCAACACTCTCTCCATCCCAGGACCCTCAGATCATGACCTGAGCTGAAGGCAGAGGCTTTAACACACTGAGCCACCCAGGCGCCCCCATAAATAGTCTTTAAAAAAAAATAAGACCTTTAAAAAAATAAATAACAAAAAACAAAAGTTCCCCTTCCCGTAGATCTTTTTTTAAAAAGGCTCAGTTTTGCTTCTGAAATGTTTGTTTCAGTATTTATGTTCATATACAAAATGCATCTATTAATTATATATCCACATATATTAATTATACTCCTGGGTTATTATGTAAATGTAGTTCTTATTATGACCTCATTCCGAGAAGCTTGAACGTGACCGATCAGGATACATATAAGAATAGAATTGCTAGGTTTTAGCAAATGTGCACGTCTGATTTGCCTACAGAGATTGTCCAATTGCTCTCTGTTACCAAGACCATCGTATGGTCATCAAATCCTGCATCCTGTGCCTTCAGGGACATGGGACCACACGGCTGGTTCTGGACAATGACATGCAAGCTGAAGTGAGAGGTGTCACTCCCAGACTGAGTCCATGAAAACTCCCCGGGAGATTCTCCAAGTTCTCTCTTCCCCAGCTGTGGCAACGTAGAGACCCTGGGGAGAGATGACAGAGCCCAGGTCAGTGAGTCACCACGTGGACAGCTGTTCTGCAGAGCAGCTGAGACCCACAGTAGACTGCGTGAGGGAGGAAGAAACTTGAACTGTGTTAACTGAGATTGTTGCAGTTCTTACTGTGGGATAACCTAGTCTAACCTGATACACTCACTAGAGTGATTCTATCAACATGTACTCCCACCAACAGTGTAGGAGAGTTCCCATCTCCTCGTTTTTCTTTATTCAAAACACATTTCTTGGGGCGCCTGGGTGGCTCAGTCGGTTAAGCGTCTGCCTCTGGCTCAGGTCATGATCCTGGGGTCCTGGGATCGAGCCCCTGCATCGGGTTCCCTGCTCAATGGGAAGCCTGCTTCTCCCTCCCCCAGTCCCCCTGTCTGTGTTCCCTCTCTCACTGCCTCTCTCTCTCTCTCTCTCTCTCTGTCAAATTAATTAATTAATTAACCTTTTAAAAAAACACGTTTCTTGAACACCTACTACATTCGTGGCTTTTAGCTTGGATGCTGCAGATAACAGTGAGCACAAAAGACAGGAAGATCGGGCATCTGGGTGGCTCAGTGGGTTAAAGCCTCTGCCTCCAGCTCAGGTCATGATCCCAGGAACTTGGGATCAAGTCCTACATCGGGTTCTCCCTCTGCCTGGTACTCCACCTGCTTGTGCTCTATGTCAAATAAATAAATAAAATCTTAAAAAAAAAATAGACAGGAAGATCTAACCTCGTGGAGCTTCAATGCCTGTGGGAGATTCCAACTATAAGTAACATTCTCTTGTATTTGAGAAGGTGCTCACTCCTACGAAAAGCCATAAAGCCAGGTAAAGGGGTTTGGGAGCATTGGGTTACAATTTTAAATGGGACCGTCAAGAACATGTCATTTGCTAGAATTTTCTTTTACTTATTTATTTTTTAAATAGTCTCCATGCCCAACGGGGGCTTGAACTGAAGATCCCAGAACAAGAGTCACATGCTCTACTGCCCAAGCCAGCCAGGAGCCCTGAGAACATCATTTGAACCAAGACTTGAAGGTAAGGGAAAGTGAAAGCCTGCAGGCTATTCTGAGAACATCTGAAGAAGAGGAAAGAACACAAAAGCCCTGAGGCAAAAGCCAGACACAAGTGTTCAAGGAACCGCAAAGAGGCCAGTGTGGCTGGAACAGTGAGTGGGAGAGGACAGGGAGGTGAGCTCAAAGAAATCACAAGGTCACCCGATCAATCGTGGCATCGGTCCTCCTGGACTCAGTGTGAACATCAGTAAAAGGAAAGCTCATCTAAAATGAGGGTCGGAGGCCAGAAGGGGGGAGGCGCCACTCCCTAACCCTCCAATTGCAGACCCCAACAGGAAGAGAGCACTTGCCACATGCAGGAGCTCACCTCACAATGGCCCTGGAGGAAGAAAGATTCTCTCCTGCCCAGCAACCGCCCAGCCAATGAGAGCAGTCACAGCCCAGCCAATGAACAGCCTCTATACTTCAAACTCCCAGATTACGCCAAATGGACTTTTGGTTTATAACAACCGCTCGCCAACCTGCCCCCCTCCCACACACACACACACTTCCTCGGTAAAAGAGAGCTCCTCTCCTTTGTTCACTGATGTGCTGGTGGTTTTGCTAGCCGATGACCAATGCTGGTCAAATAACCGACAGTTTTAAGGTTAACATGGCGTAACATGGTTAACATGGATGATAATTTGAATTCCCCTGATTATAATGGGGTTGAGCCTCAGTTTACTGATCATTCCGAAAGCTCGGAAGATTTGAAGCCACCACCCAGAGTCTTGGCCTGCTGTAGCATAGGACAACCGGAGGCTTGGGAGCCCAGGAAGATCCTTGTAAGGTCCGTAAGATCATTTACCAAGCTTGGAAAGGAAGTGCTTTGAGGTGAGGACCACCAGATGTTATCAAACAGAAATAGAGGCTCCTTGGGTGAATGTCCCATGCATACAACTTTTGCTCAAAAACATTACATTGAGCAAAAGAAGCCCAAGATAAAAACAAAAACAAAAATATGCTCTATGATTGCATTTGTATAAAACTCTAGAACAGGCAAAACTAATCTCTAATGACAGAAGCCAGAAGAGTGGTTGCTTGAAGGGAACGGGAATTGACTGGAAAGGTCGACAAAGGAGCTAACTTCTGGGGGTGATGGAAATGTTCCATAGTTTGTCTTGAGTAGTGGTTACGAAGGGGTGTGCAATTGTCAAAACTCAATGAACTGAGTCCTTAAGATCTGTGGCATTTTTTTTGAACGTAAATTACGCCATACATACCAAAAAAAAAAAGGTCACATGGTGGGCTCGGAACCAATCAGAGCAGACTGATTGGTTCAGAGGCAGCGACGTAGGGCCTGCTGATTGGATTATTCCGGAATCACACTGTGGGCATTACAGTCAGCTTCCACCAAAGCGAGGACAGTCACCTAGGGGGATACGCAAGGGGGCACAGAGGTGCGAGGCAAGTGTGGGTTTGGCTGCTGTAACAAAGTGATACAGAAAGCTTACTTCTGTCTTAAATAAAAGCCTGGCAGTGGGGATGGAAGGATGAGGTCTGCTCCAGGAAATTATCAAGGTCCCGACTTAACCATTGGTGTTTCCCCTAACGCCCACGATGGATGCTCCAGCAGCAGGCAAAAGAGGAGGGCATGTCCCCTGCCTTTAAGAGGATATCCCGAAGTTGCATGCATCATTTCTGCTCACCTCCTTTTTGGCCCTAGTTCAATCAGATGACCACCCCTAAACGCAAGGAAGGTTGGGGAATGTAGTTTTTACTTAGTGGCAATGTACCCAGCTGTGCTTCTATTACTCTGGAATAGAGGGAGAATGGATAATCGAAGACAAATCCGATCACTCTCACTGGTAGTGTAATGGTGTTTAGGAGTGTGGGCTTTCCAGTCAGATTGCTTGGGTTTAAATCCTGACTCTGCCTCCTCTTGTGTGACCACCGGCTAGCTACTTCAATTCCGTTCTTGGTCAAGCCTTCATATCTCTCTGGTCTCATCTAAGTCCAGTGGCAATTACAACAGTTTCATCAAATGAAAAAAAAAAATGGAAGTAACAAATCTAGAGATTTGAGAATCTGATTTGAGAGGCTGAGAATTAAATGAGTTAATTCACAGAAAGTGCTTGGAACAGTGTGTGGAACAGAGTAAGTGCTCAAAGACGTTAGTGATAATATATTTACTATTTTATAACTCCAAGTAATTCAGGAGTTAAGATCTGCCTGGAGAAATTCAGAGTCGAGAGAGAGAGAGACACAGAGAGGAGGACGAGAGAGCATGAGCCTGCCTTCATTTCACTTATTTGTGCTGTAAATGTTGACTGGGGTCCTTGGCCTTCTGTTTCAGGGCCGGTGTTGATGACCAAGACAGAGATTTTAGCCCAGATCATAACCATCAGGAATTCTTTGGGTGCAAGTGATAAAAACTGAACTCAAACTAGTTTGGGATAAGAGGGAAATTTTAATAGTTCGTATACCCCAAGTCCTGACATGATGGTGTGCAGCCAGCCTCAAGAGTACTGGAACCAGGGGCGCCTGGGTGGCTCAGTGGGCTGAAGCCTCTGCCTTCAGCTCAGGTCATGATCTCAGGGTCCCGGGATCGAGCCCCACATGGGGCTCCCTGCTCAGCAGTGAGCATGCTTCCCCCTCTCTCTCTGCCTGCCTCTCTGCCTACTTGTGATCTCCCTCTCTTTGTCAAATAAATAAAAATCTTTAAAAAAAAAAAAAGTACTGGAACTAGGGAAGTAAATGTCAACAGGGCTCTCACTCGATCTCTTATTTGCTTCTCCCTGCTCTCAGTTTTATTCTGTCCTCCAGGAGTGGGAAAGTGGCCACAGACAGCTCTGGACCTATTCCTTCAAAGCCTCACCACCCATAAACAAAAGACTTCTTTCTTTTAAGATTTTATTTTTAAGTAATCTCTACACCCAATGTGGGGCTTGAACTCACAACCGCTAGAACGAGAATCATATGCTCGGGCGCCTGGGTGGCTCAGTAGGTTAAAGCCTCTGCCTTCGGCTCAGGTCATGATCTCAGGGTCCTGGTATGGAGCCCCGCATTGGGCTCTCTGCTCAGGAGCCTCCTTGCCCCTCTCCCTCTGCCTGCCTCTTTGCCTACTTGTGATCTCTCTCTCTGTTTCAAATAAAATCTTAAAAAAAAAAAAAAAAGAATCATATGCTCTCCAAACTGAACCAGCCAGGCGCCCCTCCCCCCCATCCAATAAGGAAAAGACTTCTTGCACCCAGACTCCAGATTCAAAACCCCAGGGAAGGACTCATTCATTGATTCAACCTATACGTTCTATTCCAGGTGGGACAAAAGGATTGGCCCAGCTTGACTCACTTCCCCGTTCCTCGCCCAGTGGTAGGGGGATGCGGGGTTGGGCACATACAGGAATGGCATCTCCTATTCTAAACAAAAGAAGGTTGTTTCTGAGCTCCAGTAAACAGTTTTCAGCTAATCTTCGCATTCTTTTTCCTCCAATGGCTGGAACCTTGGTACGAGAAGTGCAAGAATCAAGTGGGTCTAGGAGATACCAGGAGAATGGTTGGGAAGTATGGTCTCCCCAGCCCAGCCAAACACAGGTCCCTGCATACAGCAGGCTCCCCTTCCGTGCTTATTGAATGAGTGAATGAATGAATGAATGAATGAATGAATGAGTGCTCTGTTCCCAGAGGCTGTCCTGTGACGGTCAATTTCATAGACTCTGAGCTGATCAAGCGTGAAGCAGGGATAGGGGTCCCGCACACCTGTGGAATGCGTCTCAGGGCGCAGACACCTGCCCCCACAGGTGGAACTTTTACTGGAAGAGCAGAACCTTGAAGACCCCGCCACCTCTGGGGGCCCAGTTGGGGGCGGGGCTTCCAGACCCCAGCATTTTGGATTGCACCATCTTCCATTTGTTAGAGGGGAGAGCCGAGATACTCCGTCTGCATCTTCCGCCAGCCCTTTTAACGCTCCCGGGCCACCAAGACGATGTGTTTGCGTCCCTAACAGCCACAGAGCTTCTCCCTTCGCCTCGTTACACCTCACGGTTCCCCGCAGCCACACATTTCAGGCTGCCCCACCGCCACCACGCAGTGGCTCGCCCCAGTTTGACGCATTGCAGGGAAGGTCGGACCAATCGGCACCGCGCTCTCATTTCCGCCATGGCCCAGGCCCAATAGCGGCGCGGCTCACACAGGGACGCGTCACGCGCCACCCGAGCGGTGCCCCTCCGCCGGGGAGGCAAGTGGAGAGGACGCAGGGGGGCGGAGCGCGCGGCGACGAAAAGTAGTTCCCCGGCGGGTGTGCGCGCGCGCGCGCGCGACCAGAGGCAAAGCCCGGCTCTGTGTGGGGCGAGCGCGAGAGATCCGCGGGCCCGTCGGTGCAGAGTGGGGCGCGGAGGGATCCGCGGGAGCCGCAGTGCGGCGGCACGCGGGCAGGGCGGGGCGGGGCCGGGCGAGGCGGGGCGCGCGCGCGGCGGCCGTTGAAGGACCGTTGGGGCGGGCGGCGGCGGCGGCGGCGCGCGCTGCGGGCAGTGAGTGTGGAGGCGCGGACGCGCGGCGGAGCTCGAGCTGCTGCAGCTGCTGCCGCCGCCGGAGGAACCTTGATCCCCGCGCTCCGGACACCCCGGCCTCGCCATGGTGAGTGAGGCTGGGGGACCGCCCAGGCTGGGGACTCTGCGGCGGGCACGGCGGGGCAGGACTCCTGCAAGGGCGAGTGGACCCGGCATAGGGGGTGTCGGGGCCCCGGCGAGCGCCCCTGGACCCCTTTCGGCCCCTCTGTCAGGGGCATTCGAACCCAGAGCGGGACGTTTGGATCCCGGAAGAGGGTTAGGAGCTTCAAAAGCGACTTTTAATACCAGGTGGGGTGTTTAGACCCCAGAATGGGCACCCAAATTCTCAAAGGAGGCATCTGAACCCAGGCTGTGGCATCTGGACCCTCAGAGGGGGCGTTTGGGCACCAAAAAGGGCTTTTTGGACCCAGGGTGGGGCGTTGGGTCTCGGAGGTGGGGTGTTTGGACCCCTTGGGGGGGCGAGGTAAGAAGCATTGGCCGGGGAAGGGGGTATTCGGGCCCTGATGAAGACTTTGGGTCCTCAAAGGATGCGGGGAAGGGAGATCAGAGAAAGGGGAGATCAGGCTGCCGGGGAGCTCCCGAGAGGGGGCCGTGTGTAGCTGGACCTGGGTGGGGAGAGGGGCAGGGATGGGGGCGACTTCTGCAGATCAGACCTGGGAGGGAAGGGGGGGTTCTCGGAAGACCAGCATTGCAGAGGGAGGAGGAGGAGGAGGAGGAGGTGCAAGCTTAGGGAAGGAAGAGCATGGGGTGGGTAGCAGTGGAGGTTAGAAGATGCTCTGGGAGCCTGCAGCAACTGGAAAGGATTGGGGTCGGGGAGGTAATCAAGAGGGAACGGGGAGACTGGCGCTTGCCAGTGGTGGGGGAGCAGAAGACC
>CM052803.1:6515435-6595440 GCA_028533885.1 Nasua narica | reverse complement strand
GCACAGTCCCCCTTCCCCAGGAAGGATGGGGCTGGGCGGGCACCCCGACTGTGGGAGCAGGTGGGCGGAGTTGTTCAGGCCCCTATTGCGCACTGAAGCCGCATGAAATGGGGGGCGGGGGACCAAAGTTTGGGATGCATCAAATGAGCCAGCCTTCAAAGCCTCGAATCTCACCCCTTCGCTGCCCCTTGCAGACCAAGAGAGCTGCTTTTTCCAAACAGGAGTGCAGGTCTTGTCTCCAGCTCCGGGCTCTGTTCTGCGTCTCTCACTTGTGCCAAATGACAGTGCGGCACAGTGTGGCGTCGGTGACAATCAGACGCCTGTTCCGGGGGCCTCGGGGTGGGGGCTGCAGAGCCGGAACAGAGAGGACGTCTAGGGGGACCCCTTCTGTCCGGGGCCCTCACTGAGCACTTCTGTTAATTCACACAGCTGGAGCTTTGAGAGAAAACCCGCAGACTGGTTCTTCCCTGCTCCCTGCCACCCCCAGCCCCCCCAACCCCCCCAGGCTCAGCTTCAGAAGCGCGAGCAGCCCTCCTCCCTGGCAAGGCCGGGGAGCGCAAGCAGCCGCTGCTGTGTATCAGATCTCATACTTGCTGACACAGACCTAGTGGCTCCTCTTGCCGCTACCCCATTTTCCCCCAGCAGAACCCTGCTCCGGGGGCCCACAAGGCCTTCCTGGCCGGTGCCAGGAGGCCCCCCCGCCCACGTCCCAAATAGGACCTGAGCTCCGGCCTCAGCTAGTTTCTCTTCCCACTTGTAATCGGCAAGGTGTGGGTGGGACAAGTCCCTGCTCACCGGCCTTGGACTTTGGCCTGAGTGCTGTGGCTCCTCCTTGGCCCGGGTGAGGGGCCCTGGCCTTGGTTTCTGCTCTCATCTAACACTGCTCTCTGGCATTGGTTGGGGGCTGGGGCACGGCAGAGAAATAATACCCTCTTCCCTCCCCCACCCCAGGGTTTTTTTTGTTTTGTTTTGTTTTGTTTTGTTTTCTCGTCTGGCCCCTTACTGGAGCTGAAGATGAGGGATAAGGAAGCAGGAGGCCAGCTGGGTTGTTTCGGAGACCATTTTTGTGGAAGCGTAAAATCCTCAGATTCGGAAAGGGAAGAAATCCTGAGAAGGGGTCCCCAGCGATGACAGTTTCCTCGGTGATCAGTGCTGTGGGCAGCAGCCATGCTTGGAGATCCATAGCTGGGAGCTGGGACCTTTCCTTCACCCCGTGGGGATCAGGGAGAGGGTCTCCTAACCCGCGGGAGAGCCTCTGATGGGCTCTAGAGGCAGGGCCACGCCTATTTGCCGCAGCCCCGGACAGGTGTGACATCCCTCATCCGAGCCTGGGAGCCTTCCAGCCGGGGGTGGCGGCCCCAGGCCTTCAGAGCCGCTCCCGGGCTTGCGGGGCCCCCTGCCCCAGCCCCTGATGGCGCTGCCCAAAGTGGGGGAACAATTGGGTGTCTTGCAGAGTGGGGCGGTCGGGGTGGGAAGGTCCCCCCTCGGGCTGGCTCCTTCCATCCTGGGCCGGACAAAGAGTATAAGCAGCAGATGGAATGGGTGCCCCTCCCCAGACTGTCCTCTGCCCTCGGTTCTTTCTCTTCCCTCTCCCCTGGCATTGCCCGGCCTTGGTAACCAGAAGCCCATCCTGTCTTCTCACGTTCCCCCAGGAGCTTCCTCGGGTGTCAGGACCAGGCTTCTCGGGCCCTGGAAGCCAAGGGCGGCGGCCCGAGCAGGGGGCTCGCAGGCAGGCCGGGGCTGCAGGCTTGGCATCGAGAGCCCAGCAGCCCTACGTCTCCTTGGAAGGCAATGCAGAAGGGTCTCTGTTTGGCCTCCTAACCTTCCCTTTAGACTTTGGACTTTTCCAGAATGTGCGTGTGTGTGGTGTTTTTCCTTCTCTACCTTCCTTCTGCCCTCCTCCCTTAGCCATCTCTCCTCTGTCATCATTTCTTTGATTTCCCCTCCCCTTCTGCCTTTTTGGGGCTTGGCCTTAAGTTCCTTCTCTGTTAGATTAAAAAAAAAAAACAACAACAACAAAACCCGTAAAGGACATTTTAGACCAGTTCTGATGGGGCCAGTTCTTCATATTTGGGACGGGGTGGGGGTGGGCGGGTCACTGCTAGCTTGCCGCAAAAGCTCTGGAAAGCTCTGGAACCACGGTGCAGACAGTTTGCTCTCCTTTTGAGGGCTCTCGGTCTCTAGGCTAGAGCCCTGCCCGAGATGCAGAGCCCCTTTCCCCTGATTGTAAAAGGAAGTAAAGGAGAGGGCGGTCTTCTGGGCGCCAGGCAGGGTGGTGCCCTCTTGACAACATTGGCAAAAACCAAGGAAAGTTCATGGGTTTGCTGCCTCAAGCTAAATGTTGGGGCTCAGCCCCCCACCCAGCTCCTCCACGGGTAGCCAGTGCAGAGAAAGCTAATCTGTGCCTCTCCCCTGCCCCACCCCCAAGCCCGGGCGTGCAGCAAAGCTACCGGCCCAGCCAGGCCTGTCCCTAAAGTGGCCAGGGCAGGAAAGGGTTAAAAGCTGCAGCAAAGAAGCCTGGGGGGTGGGGGGAAGGTCCCACAGCCTTTGCAGCCATTGCTGCTGCCGCCTGCAGCCCTGCAGTCCCCTCCCTGGCCTCAGCCCTTCCTGCCCCAAAGGAACGGTGCCCTGTGCACAGGGAAGTGGGGCGGCTGCCTGTGGCCTGACCAGGGTTCTTTCGAGTACCCGGAACGACTCAGAGCGACCAGTTAGGAGAATTCCTACCAGCTGCGTCCAAATAGGTGACACAGAAACTAGCCGAGAGCCCCAGACATCTTCCCTCTGTCCTACCCAAGGACTGGCCTGCTTCAGTTTGGAGCCTTCTAGAGCTGCCTGATTAGGCCTCCAGGGCAACTGCTCCCTTCACTCAGCCCTTGGGGCTCTCGGTGGCATCGTGAAGCTGTGCCGGCGCGGGGGGCTGGGGCTGGGGCTGGAGCAGGACGTCTCCCCAGCCACCCACCCACCGCGGCTCCCAAGCCCTGGGTCACGATTGGGAGGCCTTGGGTCTGGGTAACTTAACTGGGCCCCATGGCAGGCAGGCCTGGGTCTCCGGTCCCCCCTAGTCCCCAGTGTTCTGAATCACCAGACTTCCTCCCAGAACCTGGCTCTCCTGCAGCCCTGATCCTGGCGAGCAGCTCCTTAGCCCAGGGGCAGGGCGTGCCCAGTGGACGTTGGGGGGGGGGCCCAGCTGGTGAGCCCCATAACTGACTGTGTCCTCCTCGCTTTTCCAGGCTGACCAGCTGACCGAGGAGCAGATCGCAGGTGAGTTCGCCTACCCTCCTCCTCCTCCTCGCCCTGCCCCGCGACGGCCTCTGCGCCCCCAGCCCGCTCTCCGGCTGACCTCACATGGCCCCTGCTCAGTTAGAGCGTTGGGAACCATGGAGAGGAGCGTGCTGCCCCCCAGTAACACCAGACCCCCGTGGCCCTGAGCCGGGCACGTACCAGATGTCAGGGGCGTGCTCCCCTCCTGGCCGCGGGCCATTGGGGGCCTCTTACTGCCCGGTGGCTACTGGGCGAACCCGGCTCTCTGTCCCAGCTCCCGCCCGCTGGGCTCCGAAGGTGAGCCTCCCGGGGGGCTGCAGAGCCCCTGTCCCACTTTAGGAGCCACCCAGGAGATGGCTTGTCACTCCCACCTCTGCACTTGCCGGGGCTTTGCGCTCCTCTTCGCACGTGCTCGCGCTTTCCCGACTCTTCCAGAGATGACGCTCCCACAGCTCCTTCCCATCCTCTGGGCCTCTGCTCAGATGTCACCTTGGAGAGGCCTTCCCTACCTGCCTGGCCGGCCGGCTGGCCAGAAGCCTTCCCTTACCCTCTGGCCTGTCACCCTGCGTATTGCCTACGTGGCGTTTCTCACCATCCGGAGGTATTTCGCATCTTCACCCGCTGTGTCTCCCGTCACTAGACGTGAGCTCCTTGCGTTGGGGGCTTGGTTGGTCCCTGCTGTACCTTCAGTGCCCAGAATATAGTAGGAGCTCTGTAAATTTTTGTTGGATGCTTGTTGGATGTTAGATGAATAAAGGAATGGCCACACATCGCCCAGTAAGCCAGATGGAATCCTGGAATCCCATCTAATTCAATTTTGTAGCCACCTGGCCCCTCTGCCCCAGAAGGGTCACCGCCACAGGAACTATCGTGTGCCTCGGTGGGCTTCTCAGTCTCCCTGTCCCGAGACCACGAGCTGCCGAGGACAGAAACCAGCTCTCGGTTTCTCTCCCCAGCCCTGGGCCAGCACAAAGCAGACAGGAGGAAGATTCACAGAATGGGCCCCGGGCCCCGGCAGCTATCCAACCCCAGTCAGGTCCAACAGGCTGCGGGCTAAGTATCAAATGCGCCGCATCCGAAGAGGGAGGAGGCCGAGGTGGACTCGCCTTCTTCCCCACACACACCCCCCCCGCCCTCCAGCGCGCAGTCATGCCCTCAGTTTCTAAACTCTGGCCCCCACTGGCCATGGAGACCCACCGAGGAAAGCCGGAGTACCACCTCATTGTGGAGCCATCGTGAGCTCGGGGTCCTGCCCTCCGCAGGACACACGAGGCCTCAGCCTAGGGAGGTGCCGGCATCCCCAAGGAGACTCCTGTCCCTGTGGCCCAGAGGCTCGGGGACGCAGCTTCTCGGCTGTGTGCGCGCCTTCCGGTGCACCTGCCACCCACGCCCCGGCTCTGCCCTTACGTGACACAAACACAGACTAGCTCCCCACCCTGTCCCCATTAGCAAACTGTCCACCACCTCACCCCAGCCCACACTCTCTGGGAATAGGCTGCCAGGCATCTGTTCTCCCAGGGTTTGGGGGTAGGGAGCACCGGGTGCCAAAATGGGCCCAGTGGGAGGGCAGCCGCCACGTGCTCCTCTCCCCGCGCCTGATGCGGCCCCAGCTGTGGCCTTCCCACTCAGCGCCACTCGCTCTTCATCCTGGCTTAGCAGCCGTCCCCCTGCTTCCATCCCCCCGCCCCAACGCCCCGCTGCACACCCACCCTCCGCCCCCTGCCGCCGCCCCACACAACAGTGCCTGCGTGCAGGGGGCGGGGTACAGGACACGGACACGACTGGGCGGGGAGGACCGCCCAAGGCATTCTGCAGCTTCCCCGGCCCGGCCGGCCAGCTGACCTTGGCTGGCGAACCTCTAGTAGTCCGTTTCATCATTTGAGGGAGAGGCCGAAGCCAGGGACCAGCGAGAAACATAGACTTCTCTAAGGACCCCTGCCAGCCTGTTCCCCTCTGGCCCCACTGAGCTAGGCTTGGCTGAACCAGGAGCTCTTTTTGACATGAAGTAGGTGCTTAATAAAGGCTGACCGAAGGAAGGACGAGTCGGCCCCGAGCACCGGAGCGAGGGGCCTGGACCGGCCGTCTCCTCTCCTGGCTCCTTCCGGGAGGGCTCCCGTGGCCGCCTTTCACCGAGGGCTTTCCCCGTGGTCCTTGACTTCCGATTCCTTCCCTCTCTTACCCCAGAGTTCAAGGAGGCCTTCTCCCTCTTTGACAAGGATGGAGACGGCACTATCACCACCAAGGAGTTGGGGACGGTGATGAGGTCCCTGGGACAGAACCCCACCGAGGCAGAGCTTCAGGACATGATCAACGAGGTGGACGCGGATGGTGAGCCCCGTGGGGTGGGGGGGCGATGCCAGGGCTCAGGGCCGGCATCCCAGGATACAGGCCGAGAACATTCCCGACTCCCCTGCCCACCTTCCAGGGAATGGGACCATTGACTTCCCAGAGTTCCTGACCATGATGGCCAGAAAGATGAAGGACACAGACAGTGAGGAGGAGATCCGAGAGGCATTCCGTGTCTTTGACAAGGTAGGCGGTCGGTCCTCCGCCACAGCGCCTCGGGGTCTCCGGCGGAGGGACGGGAGTGCCCCAGGATGCCACCTTCCTGAGGCCTGGGTCCCAGTGCTGGCTCCACTGCCCGCTGGCCCTGCGACCTCAGGAAGCACCCTTCCCCTGCTGGGCGGGGGCGACCGATGGTCCCTGGCCCGCTCAGAGCCTTGCCCCGTCCCCATGCCCAGGATGGCAACGGCTACATCAGCGCTGCCGAGCTGCGCCACGTAATGACGAACCTCGGTGAGAAGCTGACCGACGAGGAGGTGGACGAGATGATCAGAGAGGCCGACATCGATGGGGACGGCCAGGTCAATTATGAAGGTGAGCGGCCCCGGGGAGGGGCGGGCGGGCCGGGGAGGGGGGACCCGGTCTCCGGAGCAAGCCCGTGGCGCAGCGTCAGGAGCGAGCCCCGGGGTCCCTCGCCTGCCGCGCTGAGCCGCCCCTTCTGTTTGGCTTCACAGAATTTGTACAGATGATGACTGCCAAGTGAAGGCCCCCGGGCAGCTGGCGATGCCCGTTCTCGTGCTCTCTCTCTCCTCGCGCGCGCGCTCTCTTCAACACTCCCCTGCGTCCCCCGGTTCTAGCAAACACCAGTTGATTGACTGAGAATCTGATAAAGCAACAAAAGATTTGTCCCAAGCTGCATGATTGCTCTTTCTCCCTCCTTGAGTCTCCTCCCGTGCCCCTCACCTCCTCCTTCCGCCCTCCCCGCCTTTCCGTTCACATCTTCCAAGGCCTGATGCACTCATAAGATGAAGCCCCCTTCCCCTGAGGGGAGCCTCTGCCCTCCCCCTGCAGCCCGGGTGGCTCTCCTCTGTTTCGGTTTGTTTCCTTTCGTGTGTCCTCTTACTTTGGGTGCTGGGGTGGCTGCCGGCCCTGCCCCTGGCCCTGCTGGGGAGGGGATGAGGCCTCGCCCAGGCAGGAGAGCATGCCTTCCGCTGTTGCATGCGACCGGCCCTGTGATTCCGTGTGCACATCCCAGCAGCCTCGCGGGGCAGGGGTGCCGAGAGAGGCATTCCAGAAGGACTGGGGGGAGGGGGGAGCTTGAGGAGTTGGGGTGTGGACTGGATGTGGCCCAGGACGGGGACGAGGGGGCAAGGGGGTCTCGGAAGCTGACATTCTTCTTCCCACTGGAGGGGGCCGACTACCGGGAGAGGACAGAGAGAGCGGACGCCGCTCAGGCCCCGCTGGCTGCTGTTGTGAAAGCATCCGATCAGCTTCCTGGGGGTGGGCTGGGCTGGGTGCGGGCTGCTGAGACGGCTGCTCTGCGAATTGTACATGCCGTGTTCCTAAAGCGATCTCGAGCTCTTCTGTAAATACCTGGTGCTAACGTCCCATGCCGCCCGTGTCGCCCATGCCGCCCCTGTGCCAAGGGCCCCTCGTTGCCGCGGAGCCGGGGACGTTGCTTTGTCCTGTACAGGTTCTCCCCTGGTTTTTCCCTTTATGCCCCTTAAATCTGATCCTGTCAACAACCGCACCGGGCTAGCTGAAGGGTGGGGAGAGGGAAGACGAGCCCCGCTGCGCTCCCGAGAGAACACCCCTGCAATAAAACAGTCCTGTGGGCCAGCTGCCCGGGGGACCGGCAGCCGGCGGCAGCTCCGCAGCCTGGTCAGCCGGCCCCTCCCGCTTCTCCGAGGTGACTTGGTTGGCTCCTTAACACCCCTGCTGTCTCTGTGGCCTCTCTCCCCTCGCCCCCCCCCGCCTGCCCCCCCACACTCCCCCAGCGGAGAGCATGATCCGTGACCTTGCTTCTGATTTTCGCCTCTGGGACAAGTAAGTCAATGTGGGCAGTTCGGTCGTCTGGATTTTTCTTTTCCTTTTTTCTGTTCATTTCATCTTGCCCCACCCCCCACCCCCCACCCAGGTTGTTCTAGTGGCTTCTCCTGGGACCTGCCCAGCTTTGAGAACCTCCTCGTCCACCCTCTGGCACCCGGCCTCCGGGGCGGGACGGGAGGGACGGGGCGCGGTGGGAGACCCAGCCAAGAGCTGAGGGTAAGGGCAGGTAGGCGGGAGGCTGTGGACGTTTTCGGAGTGTTTTGGTTTGGGTTTTCTTTTTTTTTTTTAAACCGGGCAATATTGTGTTCAGTTTAAGCTGTGAAGAAAAATATATATCAATGTTTTCCAATAAAATACAGTGACTACCTGACGTGGCTCTTCCCCGCTTGCCTCAATTTCTCGGCCTGCTCCCTGCGTGGGCCCTGCAGCCCTGCCCTGGGAGGGCCTTTCCTGCACACAGCTCGCTCCAGAACCTCGTCCTGGTCCCGGCTGCCGAGGGGACTGGATGCCTGGGCAGGACTTGTGTTTCCAGCCGGATCTCACGCTCCTTGAGGGCAGAATGTGGGCCTGGCCATGCAGCCCATCAGCTTTGGGGGCGCGGGAGGCCAGCCCCGGCCCGCGTGTCGGTCGCATGAATGAGCGCTGCTGGGGCATGGGGCGGGTCCGGGGCCACGAGAGCAGCCCGCAGAGCTGAGACCTGAAGGCTGAGCACTCACACGGTGGGAGGGAGGGGGGCCCTCCAGGGAAACAGCAAGAAGGCAGACCCCTGGCCGCGGGACCTGGGTCGGGGGCTCTCTGGGTGCTCCAGGGAAGGGGTGACATTCACTGAGTGAGTCAGTGTCAGTCAAGCAGGCTGCACGCCCTGGGGTCCCGCGCTCACAGAGCTTTAGTCAGCCCCCCCAGAGGGCACAGGTCGGAGATGCGAACCAGGAAGCCCCTTAACCTCCCTGCCACAAGTGGGGATGTGAAGAAGGCTTGGGCTCCAGTGGTTCTGCAGGGAAGGCGGGGGAACAGAATCCTTGGGGGCCTTTCCCAAAATAGAGCAGCCCCGCCTCCAACTGCAAATCCCACGTGCTCGCCCGTTCAGGATGCAGGGAATGGCGGTTCACGGACACCGTCGAGCTTGACCTCACACGCGACCGCAGCAGCCGGGCTGGAGGGAAGCCGAGACCGAATCCAGTGGAATTAAAAAAAAAAACTTGCTTTCGCTCTCCACCCAGCCTTGGAAGGGCGGAGAAGGCCCAACCTCAGCAGCCTTCCTTGTGGCAGAGGCCCCAGGCCGCGCTGGACCTGGAGAAGGCGCACAGGGACGGTGGGGGATGGCCAACGCTGGCCGTTCTTCATTGGAGGGTCCCACTCCGCGGGCCGCTTCTCGGCTCTGCCTCCCAGATGCTGTGACTCCAGACGAGGACACTGAGGCCGGGAAGGGTGAAGAGACTACTCCAAGGTCAATGCGCTCTCCAACCCTCAGGGTCTCTCTCCGCCACTTCCTCCTTGATGACCTTGGGGCGGTGACTTCACCTCTCTGGGCCTCAGTTTACTGGTCTGCAAAATGGAGAATGACCCTATAGGAGGAAGATCATAAGAATAGCCACTTCAGAGGGTGATGCTAACCACTTTGGAGACCTGACGCATTAGGTCGGCGTGCAGGCCAGGCCACGGGCGGGGGGTGGGGGGTGGGGGTGAGCAGAGGCGTGAATTCAGTGTCGCGATCTGACGGTGAAGAACCCGAAGTCCCAGCAGGCCTCTTGCACCGCACTTCGGGGCCTCAGCCGAGCAGGATCCTCAAAACCCCGGTCGCCTCAGGTCCCAAGTGCCCCAGGCTGGCCGCGTGGCTCTAGTTGCTGTCATTAGTTCTCCCCCTTGGGCCCTGTGTTTTGAAAGACTTTTACTCCTGGACAGGCTGCTTTATTAAATAATCATGCCTTCTCTTTCCCATGCTTTATTAATCAAAGACACATAGACGGCACTCGGAGCTTCTAATGGACGCGGGGACAGGTCCGGAGGGAGCCGATTCCAGCCCAGAGCAGGATGAGGACAGTGGGAATCGTTTCCAATTCCGGCCCTCGGGTTCGCTGAACCAGCTCACTCCTGTCTTCAGCGGGCGACTAGCGGGGACACACAACGGGAGGTGCCCACCCCGGGCCCCCTCCCCTCCCCTGCCCCCAGGGTAGTGGTCCCTGGGACCACTTCTAGATGTCACTCCCCGTGTGACCGGCAGGGGGGGCAGTGACTACAGAAGTCCTCCTGGGGACAGCCAGTGTGTGTGTGTGTGTGTGTGTGTGTGTGTGTGTGTGTGAGAGAGAGAGAGAGAGAGAGAGAGAGAGAGAGCGCCTGTGCTTGAGTCCCATGTGTGGGCCAGGCCCAGTTCTAGGAAGTCCAAAATGAATAAAACGAAGATTTCTAAATGCCCAAATTCCCCTTCGCTTCCTGACGCCTGCTCCACACTAGGCAGACCCCTTGGCTAGGCCCTCAGCACATAGCTCAGCTCACAAATTTGTGGGAAAAAAAAATTTTTTTTCCTGCTTCTTGGAAATACTCAGTTCTGTGATTACAAAGTTTTAATCCAACTGGAACATGAGTGAGAGAGGCCCAAGGCAGTGACAGTCACTGCTGTGTCCCCAGTAGGCACAGAGCAGCCTTGGGCCCCCAAGCAGATTCCAGGGAATCCATTGAGTTAATGAAGGAGCAAGAGGCTAGGAGGCCAGAGTCAGAACCGGGAGCACAACAAAACAGCCCTCTTCCAATCCTCAGGTCCCGCTCAGCCATCGCCCCCTCCAGGAAGCCCTCCCTGATGTGCCCTTAGATTGCACCCCACCCCACCCCTATCTTGCAGATCTGCCCACTCTGGACTCTGAGCCCCAGGAGTCCTGGGCCCGGGCTCTCTCTGTCACGGCCATGTCCCCCACATCACCAGCTAGGAGAGGAGTTTCCAAATCATCCTGGAGGGGCTGTGTCTAGACAGACGGGCCGGGAAATGCTTGCAAACCCCTGACCTGGAAGACGGTGTACACACCCAGGCCAGAGGCCTTGGGGTTCTGCAGAGGGCGGATGGATTCTTGAGATGTTAGGCCTGGTGGGCAAAAGCCAGCAGAAAACCAGCTTCCGTGCTGAATCCCCACTTCCCCTTTAATCCAAATCTGAAAAAAATGGGGATAATAGTACCCACGTCGGGGCTTGGATGCTGTGGGATGGAATGCCCAGCCCTGCACGGCCATCATTTACTGAGCCCTAAAAGGCCAGAGAGACTGACCCACTTTCTGGGACGGCACAAAGAGCGGAGGCGAGCGCCCCCTGGGGGTCTTGTCTGGACAGGCAGGCAGGCCCCCTTTCTCGTGCCTCCCTTCCCAAATACCCCCCCCACCCACCCCATCCTTCCTCCCCTCCCCCTATCACCCTCTGGGGGGCCCTCTGGGGCGGTCCCACTGAGGCCAGACCAGGTTTGGTGACAAAAGCCGGGCTCCACCTGACGTTTCTTGCCCCGTTTGGGTTTTGTACAGGTCAACTCTTTTCATTACCAAATTCAACTCAGACGTCGCTCTGCCAAGACTCATAAACTTTCTAAACACCCTCAATTTTTTTTTTTTAGTGTTACATTTTTTTTTATTGTGGCAAAATACCCATGACATAGAATAAACCATTTGAACGAGTACAATTCAGAGACATTTAGTACATTCACAATGCTAGGCAATCCTCAGCACTATTGGTTTCTAGAACATTTCCGTCACCCCAAAAGGAAACCCATACCCCATAAACCAGTTATCTTGACCAATTTTTTCTTATCTTGGCCAATTTTTAACTCCCCCAGACACCCTCTTGTTCTTCTGTAATGTGATTTGAATCATAGCGGTGGAAAGACCCATGGAGGGAAATGTCGCTCTTTTTTTCAGCCCACATTTGCCCAGCTCATCACAGACAACAATAGCAACAGCAGGATTTCAGTAACAGTAACATTTTTGTGGTATTTATTCCAGGCAGGCCCTGTGCTCGGCTGCTTATCAGAGGGAATCAGTTAATCCTCCGAGCGCCACCCTATAAACTGAATTCTAGATTACGATCGCCTGTTCTGCAATAAAGGAAGCCAAGGCACAGAGAGGCAAAGTTGGTAACCAAACAAGGGAGCTGGCCTCGGAGACAGAAAGGTCACCTTCCCCCCGCTCCGCCCCCCCCTCCCCCCACACACTGTGCTTCCTCCTCGCTGTGTGACCTGGGGCTGGCACTTACCCTCTCTGGACTGTGGAAAGGCTCCAAGGACAGCGGGGCAGAGGTGCTGTTATCTCTGCGGAAGCCCACGCCTCCCTACCTAGCCTGTCCCCAGGTTCACATTTACCCTTTTAACCCCAGGTCAAGTCTTTCAACCTGGAGCAATATCAGAAGGGGAACTGGGAACTGGGTGGGGCTGATGCGGGGCGAGGGGGGAGAAGAGGGCTTTCCTGGTTCCCCTAATCACCACTTCCCTTCCTGCCAGTTGGCTCCCTCCAGAGCAGATCCCCCTTGATCTTGGGCCTCTCTTGAGGGCAGGGGAGGCCTGAAGGCTGGAAATCACCCCAATGGAGTCCAGGGCAGGGCAGGGAAGGGTCAACACCTGCAGAGTCAGGGCGAATGAATGGACTTTTTGCGAGGGCTCCGAGGACAAAGGAGGTGAGGGCAGGCTTTGTAGGTTAGCCACAGCTACTCATCAGGGACAGGCTATGTGTTCCCTGGGGGGGGGTTCCCTGGGATCCCCAACTCCCGTGCCTTTGTCCTCCGGCCTCTCCATCTCCCCCCTCAACACATCACCCCCCCCCCCGGGCCCCCACGGTCCACATCTTGTGGCCCACCAAGCCAGGCACGTATCCAGCAATGCTGACAATGTGGCAGTCTCTCCTTCCTCCGGCCTCCCCCTTGGGGGTAGGGGGGCCGGGGCTTCCAAGTCTGATGGGAAATCAGGAGTGAGGGGAGGCCGGGAGCTGGTCCAAGAGTCCCTGGGTCCCAGGAGGCCGAGAGGGGCTGGCTTTTGGAGTGGCCTGGGAGAGGGCCTGGGTTGTCCCCTGGGGGCTTGGGGTGGGCACCCGGGCACCCTGAGTGGGGGGGTCAGTGCCGGAAGCCGAACCAGAGCCAATCTGAGCGCACAGAAGCTTCTGGGAAACTTTTCTGCCCTCTAAATATTTAGACAGCGAGATGGATGGGCAAGAGAGGGCCAGACTGGGCCGGCCGGGCCCGTGGTTATTTCTGGAGTGTTCTTTCTGTGCTCCAGGACAAAGTTCCCCGTCTCCTGCCCTCTTCTCCCAGAGCCTGTCGGGGCCACCCCGGAGGAGGAATAATAGGGAAATAGCAGCTGATCGCCTCCCCTCCATTCAGGAAGGTCAAGATTCCAGCCGGCGAGGACTCCGGGGGCTCACCTCCGCTCATCCACAGACCACCAGGGCCCTGAGGGAGCGGCGGCCTCCTGCTCCCAGCAGCCAGGGGCAGGAGATCACAGGCAGCGGGTGTTAGCAGAGGGAGCAAGCGGCTGCGGACCCCATTTTGGAGGACGTTCTCTCGGTGCTGCCGGCTTGCTGCGCCCGGGGCCCGGGTGCCCCCGGCCCCTCGCCCCAGGCTGACAAAGGTACCCGGGTCCCCTCCTTCCCCCCGAGAGCGAGAGCGGTGGGAGCCCTTGAGTCCTTCCTCCCGGAGGCGGGCCGGGAGAGGGATGTCTGCGAGCTGCCGTGGGTCGGCCTGGGACCCAGGCAGCAGAACCAGAGCCTGAGCCTCTGGAAGACAGCCTTGCGGAAGAGGATGAAGACCCAGGGGTCCAGGATGGGGTTGAAGGCGTTGAATCGGAAGGCGAGGAGGTCCCCCATCTCACTGCTGTCCGGGGCGATGGCCTGCGTGAAGCCTCGGATCTGGGGGCGGGGGGGGGGTGTCAGGAAGCCCCCCCCAGTCGTCTGTCCCCCACCCCGCACGCACCCCACCCTCGCTCCCCTCCTTCCTGTGCTTCCTGGCAGGAATGAGGGAGGGGTGCCCTGCCCAGGGGCAGGAAGTAAGATAAGCAGAAAAGTAAGTGAGAGATGCATGGGGAGCAGAGGGAGAGAAAGTCCCAGGAAACCACCAGCCTAGAGGGATAGAGCGGAGGTCGTGCGGGTGAGGCCTGGGGCTACAGCTGCGTGGCTCTCTGCGTTTCCAGCCTGTGAGTCATCTGTAACCCCCCAAAGCTTTGACATCAGTCCTGGCATTTTACAGAAAGAGAAGCTGAGGCCCAGAGTCAGGGGTGAGGGGGGCGAGGTGGGGAGAACGGTGACTGGGCGCTTCCCCGCTCCAGTTCCTGGGAGGCAGGCAGGAGCTCTGCCCGTAAGGGACAAGGCCCAGAGAGCACCCCCTCTCCGCACCGGTGGGCGTGGGGGCTGGGAGGGGGGGAGGGGAATCAGACTCTGGGACCAGAGGGGCCTGAGGTCCAGACCTGGCTCCTGTGGTGTGACCGTGGGCAAGCCCCATCACCCTCCGTCTGCAAAAATAGTGACTGGACAGGAACTTTGTTCCAGCCCTGGCCAAGGGCTTGTGGAAGGGGTGCCTAAGGTCATCTGAAGATGGTCTGAGAGAGAGTCTGTGAACCGTGGGGCCCAGGGCGGACACAGAACCACGGTTCTAGGTCCTGGGACCTTGGGAGGATCTGATTATCTTACGACCATTAGAGGGCGGGCGGGGGAAGGTTGGGGTGTGTTTGGGGGGGTCGCCGGAGATACGAAAGGGGTGAGCCAAGGGCTCAGGAGAAGTCAAACGGGGAGAGACCTCTCCAGAAAGAGCTGTCTGACCGCGCCCAAAGCCTCTGACCTCTTGGGGCCCTGATGTCCCCCACCCTCCGCTGATGGATGGAGCTGGGGCCTGCCCTCCCCTCTGCCCCCCTTCCCATCCCCCTACCGCCCCAGCCGCCCAGAGGACTCACCGTGAGGGGCAGGGAGCACACAGCCATGATGAGCGTCATGAGGGCCAGCAGAATGAGATGGTCCACCTCGTCCTCTCCCGCCCGGGGGCCGGGGACCGGGGGCCCCTGGTGGCGCGGCTGCTGGCGGTGCATGCGGCAGAGGCTCAGGGTGACCGAGCTGTTGCACAGGACGATGGCGGCCACCAGCAGGGCCACGAGGCTGGCGTAGGCGAGTGAGAAGGCGCGCCCGCCCGGCTCGGAGGAGCGCATGCGGATGAAGCACCAACTGCCTGGGCAGTACTGCTGGTGCTGGCCCAGGCCCAGCAGGGGCAGCGCGCAGAAGAGGCCGCAGAAGGCGTACACGGCGGGCAGGGCCAGGCGGGCGCAGCGCGGCCCGTCCAGCTGGGCGTAGACGTACGGGTGGCTGAGCGCCAGGCAGCGCTCCACGGCCATGGCGAAGAGGATGAGCATGGAGGCCAGGCCGAAGAAGGTCATGGCGAAGGCGAAGGCATCGCACAAGGCGGGCCGGCCCCGGGCCAGGCCCAGCAGCGAGCTGTTGCGGGCGTAGGCCACGAACACGGCCGGGCTCAGGAAGCAGGTGCCCAGGAGGTCGGTGACCGCCAGCCCGGTGACCAGCACGGCGAAGGCCGAGGGGCGCGAGCGTCGCCGCGCACCCAAGATGCCCAGGGCAAGCCCGTTGCCCGCCACGCCCGCCATGAACATCAGGGTGCTGGTGGCCGGGCCCACCGAGTCCCGCACGTAGGTGAGGTTCCTGCAGGAGTCGGCCATCCCCCAACCCCCACGGCCTCCGGTGCAGACTGGACTAGAGGGGACCCCGGGGAGGGCCGGGGGGGGTGGGGGAGAGGGGGGAGCTCAGAAGCCCACCGCCCTCCCCATGGGCCACCCCCTGTTCGCCTTGTGCTTGCGGCTGGCTGGCCGTCTGTCTGCCTCTTTCCTCTCTCCCCTCTCTCCTTCGTCCTTCCCACTCCCTAGCTCTGTCCTTCTCCCCTACTTGCCCACCACCCTGTCTCCCCTTCTGCCTCTCCCTCTCTCGCCCCAGCAGCCCTCTGCCCGCTCCTAGCTCCTCGCTCCTCACCGCACCTCTGCCTTCTCTCTCAGGCCCCTCCTCTGTGCCCTGCTCTCCTGTCTGCTGGCTGCACTGGTCTCTGCCTCTGCCTCTGCCTCTGCAAGAAAGCGGCTCCTTACTTCCCTCCCTCCTCCCTCCTCCTTTCTCATCTAGCCTGCTCGCCCCGCTTTTTCATTTCCTCTGGCTGCCCCGCCTTCCCTCCCCCTGCCTGTTCCAGAGGGCCCCCCCCCTGCTTCCTCCCCCCTTCCCTGGCCCGCTCCCTCCAACTCTCCTGCCCAGTATGGCCCAGTCCGCCTCTGCCTCCCCTCCCTGCTTCCTCCCCTGGTCTCATTGCTGAGCCACCTGCCGCTTCCCCACACAGGTCTCTGCCCTTCTCTGCCCCTCCCCAGCATCTCCCGGGCCTCGTGGAGATCCCTGAGTCATTGCACCAAGACCTGAGGGGCACAGCTGGCCAGCCCGAGAGGCTGTCTGGGGGTGGCCTGTGGGATCTATTCTGGGCTTCAGGCCCCAGGGTTAGGACATTGCCCAGGGATTGAGAAATGACCAGGAAATTCCTCCCCGATGTAGTGTTTTTCAGGCACTACTGAGATTTCTGTTCCCCCCGGACACAGATCACTCCTTCCAGAAGGCTGGGGAAGGAGGTGGCCGGGCCAGTCCCTGGAGCTTGTCCTAGCTAGGGGTGCAAGCCCATCGACCCGGCTGAGTCTTGGGAAGAGGGATTCCGGGGAGGACAGCCTTGGTGTCCAGCAGTCTGCTGGGGACAGGCCCCAGGACTTCCGAGAGCATCAGAGGGGAGTGCCTTCCTACCCTCTGCTTCTCACGCCAGTGATCCGAGGCCCCAGCCCAAGCCCCGGAGCCCTTGACTTCCAGGAATAATATTTTGGCCGCGGACAGCCGTTCAGGAGTCCCAAGATCACTGTCACGTCCGTGTCTCCCACACTTCCCCAAACACACCCCAGCCACCACCCTCGGGCCCGTGTGCTCAGCCCGCGTGTCCCTGCTGCCAACACAGCCGTCACAGCCCTGGGTCCCACGGAGTCAATGGCTTCCCATGTAGCCTCCCCACCCAGAAGGGGTGGATTACAAACTTGGGGGCTCACTCATTTGACTCGAGTTCCTGTCCCCATTCCACCACCTCTTGGCAGCGTGCTGATCTAGGTGAGTACGAGAAGCTGGTGTGCCTCAGTTTCCTCCTCTGTACAATGGGGTGACCCCGGCTTCACGGGCCAGGCAGCCAGCCGTGGCCAGCGGCCCTCTCTGTGACAAGGAGAGCGCGTGCGCACATGCGTCATGTCCAAGCCCGGGAGGGATGCTCCCAATGCCAAGGGCTGGACACTGGGTGGCTGCAGACTTCCCCTCTCTGCACCCAAGCCCCTCGGTGACCACAACTGCCTCACCCCTTTCCCCCTCTCCCTATCGCCCATGCGCAGCGGCACCCCAGCTTCCGGCCTCAGCTCCAGCCACGCCAGGGGCTCAGGGAGGTGCCCGGGCGCACGGTCCTCGGGCCTCCTGGCTCTGCAGCCCTCCCCACACCCCACCCCCCACTGCTCTGGGCTCTGCAATCCCCAAGCAGACCAGAAGGAACTCAGGAAGTTATATGATATTAATGAGGGATGATGCCTGGCGGGCTTATGTCCTGTGGTAGCATCAGGGGAGTTGGGGGGTGGGGTGGGGCCGGGCAGCTCTGGCTCCTGGAGCCTCCTCCCCCTGGCTTCCTGTCCCCACCAGGGACCGTTGAGCATTCAGGAAGTCCACTCGGCTCCCAGGCCCAGTGAGGTCTGGCCTCTGGCACCCTGCCCCCCTCCAGGCCTCAGTTTACCTATCTGTGCCCCTGGGGGCCAGGAGGGCTCACAATCCTGGCATCTGTCATATGCTCCAGGGCAGGTGGGGGAGGCAGCGACTCCAATGAGAGGTCCCCGGGCCTGGTGTCAGTGCTGGAACCCCTCCACTCATTTCCTGGGAACCCTGGCATCCTGCCCATCTGTGGCCATGCCGCCAGCCAGGGCCACAAAGGGTTCCTCTTCCCTCAGGTGCCTTGGGGTGAGAGGTCAGCCCGGCTGGGCTATGAAGGGCTGGCTTCCAGGGCTAGGAGTGGGGGAAGTGTGGGAAGGAACAGCTCAGGGTGGGTGAATCAGCCTCTCTCCTCCTCTCCCACGGCTTGAGCAGGACTCAGGCATCCCCAGAAGGACCGTGGACAGGGGCAGAAGAGGGAGGACATCCCAGAGACAACCGGGAAGGGCCAGCACCGCACCCGGGAGGGGAAGAAGACGGGCACCAGGAGGGGGCGCACAAGAGGCTGTGGTGGACACGTGAACTTCAGGCGTGGGTCTGTGTGACATTAGCAGGGCCTGTGGAACTGAAGCGAGTATTTTTTTTTTTAAGATTTTATTTATTTGACAGAGAGAGAGATCACAAGTAGGCAGAGAGGCAGGCAGAGAGAGAGAGGGAAGCAGGCTCCCTGCTGAGCAGAGAGCCCTATGCGGGGCTCGATTCCAGGGTCCTGGGGTCGAGCCCGGCGTCAGGCTCCCTGCTCTGCGGGGAGCCTGCTTCCTCTCCCACTGCCCCTGCTTGTTCTCCCTCTCTTGCTGTATCTCTCTCTGTCAAACAAATAAATAAAATCTTAAAAAAATATATTTTACTATCTATCAATCCATCCGAGGTGGGGGGAGGAGTAGAGGGAGAGGGACAGACTCCCTGCTCAGTGTGGAGCCCCACATGGGGCTCCATCCCACGACCCCCAAGATCATGACCTGAGCAGAAAGCAAGAATCAGCCGCCCAACCACGTGAGTCACCCAGGCGCCCCCTACCTGCGCATTTTGACAGCACCGGGAATGTGTGTGCTGTGGGCACCGTGGCCATGAATGGGAATGATTTTCTCGACTACCTATTGTAACATCTGTGTCCCTTCGTGCACCTTGTTGTGGGTCTGTGCCTGCGTGGTTATATTGTGGGTCCATGGGCTTCTTTAAGTCCATGTCTCCCCGTGTGTGTGTGTGTGTGTGTGTGTGTGTGTGTGTGTGTGTGTGTGTTTGCTCACGCGGAGGGGCTGCCTGGCGCAGGGGGACGAGAGGGCCTTTGGAAGCGCCCCTCCCGCCCCTCACCAGTCACTTGCTGTAAGACCCTAGACAACGACTTCCCCTGGCTCAGCCCGTATGTTCTTTGTCGCGTGGCTGACCCGGGTTCCCCCCTGCCTGCCTCCAGGAAGCCCTCAAACCGGCTGCTGCCGTTGTTACTATTCATTCAACAAACTCTCACCCTCTTCCGGGGTGCAGAGGGGCTCGGAGGGCGCCATCTGGCGGACGCGTGTTCCCCAGTGGCAAGGAAGGGCAGAGAGGGAGCCTGGGCACAGAGGTGCTCCGCTGTCATGTGCAGCCCTGGGGCTCTCCCACGCCTGCCTGCCCAGGCCCGCCCCTGGACCTGCCCCTGCGCCTGACCTTCCCCTGACTCCCTGGTGTCCTGCCCCTGCCCTGGGAAGAGGCTGGCCCCACCTCGTACCCCTCCCCGCCAACACACACAAATGAGCGCATGCGCTCTCGCCGCTCTCATCAGAGGCTCACACCTGCCAAGCCTACCTGTCCCCTGTGCCCTCCCGCTGATGCAGAAAGTTGCTGTGTGTCCATCCTGACTTGTTCCTCATTGGCAGGTGCCCTTTGTCTCTGCCCACCACCCTTCCCTGCACCCCAAATGGGCCCTTGCCTACCTTCCAGCCTCTGCTTTTCGTGCCTGCTCCAAGGGGCTCTGCTTTTGCCATCCCCGCCCTGCCTTTGCCTGGGCCTGGGCCCCTCCTCTGGGTTACCCTCACTTCTGTCCTTCAAGCCCCCCTCCAACGCCTCCAACCCCTCCTGATCCCTCATCCATGGGCATCCACTCCAACCTCAAGCCCCAACCGGCCAGGTGCTGTCACTTCCTGTCACTTCCTGTGCCTGATTCCGTGCATATGAAATGGGGGTAAACAGAGTCCTTTGGGGGGTCATCCGAGAATTAAGTGAGATGGGGCTTTAGAAACGGGTCTCCAATAAGTAAGTGATGGTCGTAGTTGTGGCTCGGGGCCACCCTTTCCCCAGACCCCCTCGGTAGAGCCCATTACCTCTCAGAGCATGTGGGGTGCAAAGGGCACATAGCTGCTGGGAGGGGCAGCCTAGGGCCCTTCAGAGTTCAGGGTGAAGTGGGAGGGGACTGCTAGCAGCAAGCACTTCCCCAAGCGGTGCCCTCTCTGCCTCTTGGCCTGGCTCTGACTCCAGAGCTGACCTCGCAGCAGAGGCTGGCCGGAAAGAACAGCGGGTAACCAGAAGCTGGTACTACAGAGTCATACCCGCTAACAAGATTACCCAGGTTTGCATGCATGGATGCTGGTCACCCAGGACCTGCCTTGTCCAGCTCATCCGGCACCCGCCCGCACCCCTGCCTCCCTCCCACACCTCCTCCAGGTAGACCTCCTTCCTGCCCGCCCTCCCTTCCCCACACTGGGTCAGCCAGCCCCCTTGCTTCTCTTGACTTCCATTCCCCAAGACCAGGAATGTGAAGAAGGACGGATCCACACTACACAGCCCCATAATTTCAGGGCTAAGAGGGTCTATATCCCAACAGTCTAGGCTCAGGAAATCCTTACACTCCTGAAGTGCAGAGCTGTAGATCCTAGCTGGACAAAGCACCAAGATTCTGGCCCCACAGGGCTGAAAGATGCCAGAATTCCAGCCCTCTGAGGTCCTGCGATTCTAGATCCTTCTGCATTTCAGGTTCTAAGATGCAAGGATGCTGGGTCTAAGAAATTCTGGAATCATCTGGCAACTTCCCTCCCAGCATCCCTCCTCCCCAGCAACCCCCCCAGCCCCAGCTCATCCTTGGCTCTCTCTGTCCCCGGTATCCCCTGGGGTTCCCATAGACATGATGCAACTCAGCCGGAGCCGGAGCCGAGCCGGCTGAAAGGGGTGGGAGGCAGGAGGGAGATGTAATTACAGCTGCTTCTGCCTCAACCCAACAGGAAGCTCAGTGTTGGGGCCCAGGGGACCCTAATCTAATGTGAGTAATGGAGCACTCGCCAGAAACACACATGGCCCTGTGAGCCGGCTCCCTCCAGATCCGGGGTCTGGCCCCTGCTAGCCCCAAACTGGGGAGCCCAGATGCTAGTCCGGAGAAAAAAAGGAAGTGGGGGTAAGGAGACGGTAGGGGGTCTCTAACTCCTGGCCCTCCAGCCAACCTGGTAAAATGACTGACCAAACCCAGAGCTCACCCAATCTGCATCTCATTTCCTTTCAAGATTTTTTATATATTTCTTTGACAGAACGAGCACAAGCAGGGGGAGCAGCAGAGGCAGAGGGAGAAAGCAGACTCCCCGCTGAGCAGGGAGTAGGACCTCATCCCAGGACCCCAGGATCATGACCTGACCTGAAGGCAGATGCCCAACCGACTGAGCCACCCAAGCGCCCCTTCAACTCATTTCAACAGACATTCAAGCCGTGACACGTTCCACTCTAAGAAGCCCTTGACTCAGGCTCCATGATAAATAACACCTGGCACTGAGCCTTCTTAAGCAGGAGACATTAGGGCATGGTGGTGACTTTGGAGAGCTGGAAAGCCCAGGTCCCACCTCGCAGCCTCTGGTCACCCTGAGGGGTATACGGGTCTGAGGTCACCCGCACTTCCACTTTGGGAGAAGCTGGAAATAAGGACTTTTACGTGAAGGACTCCTATTTTCCCATTGGGCCACCAAGTCAAGAACATTTTTTAAACATTACGTAGGCTAAAAGTAGAGAACCAAAAATAAATGAATAAATAAAAGACAAAATAAATAGAACTGTAGGCCAGAAATGCCCTGTGGGCCACCCATGTGTGAAATGGGAAACACAGGGCAGGAACTAGAGCCGCCACAGTCCCCCCTGTGTCCCCAGGACAAAGAAATAAGTATTGAAGGAAAGAATAGCACACATCAATTTGTCTCCTCCCCTCTAGCCATGTTTCTCTCTCCCCCGGTCTCCAAGTTTTATTACCACCCTGTCTCAGCTCAGATGTCCTCTCCTCCAGGAAGCCCTCCCTGATTCCTTAAGCAGAGTCAAGTATACCCTCTGAGCTCCCCCACCCCAGCCCTGCCCACTCTGGGTCATCATTATCTGGGGATAGGTCTGTCTCCCTCCCATCGGATTCTGAGCCCCAAGAGGGCAATGCCAGGGCTGTCTCAGTCACAGCTATGTTCCTAACTTCACCCAACACAGGGCTGGTCACAGAGCAGCTACTGGAGGAATGGATCCATAGTTTGCCAAGGGAGGGTAAGCGGTCGGGAAGACTCAGAGCAGGACGCAAAAGAGACGCTTGTCGCGGAACGGGTTCTCTGCGGCGGGTACCGGCGTCACCAGCGGGTCGTCCTTGGCGTGCGTCTCGCAGAAGGCGAGGAGCTCGGCCGCCGCCTGCGACACCTGCGGGCGCCCGGGTGATGTCCGCCGGTCCGCAGCGCGAGCCCTCGCCTCTTTTCCGGGCCCGCCCCCAACCCCTCCCCGGGTCCGGGTCCGGCTCCGCCCCCTAAGTGACCACGCCCCCGACCTAGCCCCGCCCCCTTGTCCAGCCCAGTTCCAGAGGGACTCTTCCCGCGGGCCCCACCCCAGCGGCGCACCGTCCAGACCCCAGCCCCGACGCCCCCGACTTCCTCCCCACCTCCACCCCGCACCTTCATGCGCTCGATGTTCACCTCCAGCTTCAGCTGTTCCACCGTCTTGCGGGCCTCCGCGATCTTGGCCATGTTGTTGGACATGGCTGAGGGCGGGGAAGAGTTTGAAAGCCAGACGGGAGAGGGGGGCCGAGAGGGTTAGGCTGAGGCAAGTCTGGGTCCCCAGGTAAGGGTGGCAGTGATCGTGGGAGCCGGCGACAGGGTTGTGGATGGAAGAGCGTACGAATGGGGTGCCCAGAGTTGGAGGGAGGTTCAGGAAAACAGGGAAAAAAGGAGGAATGAAGAGACGTACAGATGGGGAACCAAGAGGCAGGCCAAAGGAGGGGACAGAGACTAGAGAGGAGAGGGGAGATGGTGGAGGGGTGCATAGGATGGGGTACCTACAGGCAGGTGGAGGGAGGGATAGAAGAACAGGGCCACAGGTGCTGGATCAGGATCCAGGTGTCCTCAGCACCCCCCCCCCCCCCCGCGGATAGAACAGGAGCCAGGAGGGGGGCCCTCCCCAGGCCAATTAGCGGTGGCTCCGGGGAGAACAAGGAATTAAGATCGCGGCGGGAAAGGCGCAGAGGGGGCCTCATTAGGGCCTTGGCAGCAGCTGCCCCCTCCAGCCCCCTTGGGGAGCTCCCCCATCCCAGTCCTGGCCACCTCAAAGGCTCCTCTGCTCATTAGCAGCCAGAGAGAGGGCTGGGGGAGGGGGGAGGGCGGGTAACCCAGGCACGACCGGGAGAGGGGCAGAGAGGATGGAGGGACAAATGGAGGGGCAGAGGGAGCGACTAAGTGATAGAGGGATAGACTGAGGCCCAGAAGAAATAAAGAGACGGGGGCGGGGGAGAGAGAGATGAAGGGATGGAGCCGCGGAAGAAGTAGAGGGAGGGGAGGACAGATAGAGGGGTAAAGAAAGGGATGGTGTGATCCAGGGGGACAAAGGGACAGCGCGGGGACAGAGAAGGGGAGGTGGAGGGTCTTGGAGGGATGGAGTGAGGGGGTGGGAAAGGAGAGCGAGATGGACAAATGGAGGGGCAGAGCGAGGCACAGCGGGGATAAAGGGACAGAGGAGAGAAGGGACAGGGAAACAGAGGGAGCCATTGGAAGGGCTGGGGGAGAGACAGGCTGATGGAGACGCACAAGTAGAAAGTCATTCATTCGCTCACTCATTCATTTATTCCCAGGCGGACAGACCGAGGCTGCGATCGGGTAGAGGGATTAGCTGTGCGGCAGAGACCCAAGCCTCCTACCTGTTGCTGCTCCGGATCGGACCGGGATGGCGGGCAGGTGGCTGCGACTGGGAGAAAGCGTCTGGGTCCCCCCCACCCCCAGTCCCGCCCCGCCCCCTCCCCTGGGGTGCAGCCCCGAGGGCCCCGCCTCCTCCTGCTGCCACCGCCGCTGTCCCCTGCGCCCTGGCTGCCTCGGGTCTTTCTCTAGGGGTCCCTTCTCTCTGTCTGTCCCCTTCTTTGTCTTTCTGTTTCTGTGTCTCTGTCACTCCTGTTCTTGGTGTCTCTTGCTCTCCCCCTTTCTCTCTCCCAGTCTCCCCTCTCCATCTCTGCCTCTGTCCCCATCTCCGTCCCTCTGGAACACGCGCACACACGTGTGCGTGTGTGTCTCGCACACACACGCACACACACACTCAGGAAAAGATAGTCTCTCCAACATGCCCCACACCCTGTCCTTATTCCATGGCACACAAATTTCTCCTGTGAGTCCTGCACAGCCTGTCACTCTGTCATGTGTGCTCTCCCACCCTGTCACACCTGCTACCTGTGTCACCCCACCCCAGCCCCTCACACAGAGGTGCACACTACTTCACTGTCTCACAACCGCCCCGTGCGCCCCCCCCACATGGGGTCCTACGGTGCCACAGCCACGGGACCCCTCAAACTGCCACATGGGTCCCTCACAATCTCCCAGAGATTGTCGCCCATGCCACCTCACACAAGCACAGATATCCTATCTCAGACTGTCCCGTGTGCGAACAGAATTTCACCCAGTGGCACACGCAATCTCTCGAGACATCCGTCACACACATTCACGGGCAGCTGAAACTTGGGTCTCACATCTGACAGCAACTCCCGCCACACTCTGTCAGGGTCTCACACGGACTTACTCACACGACATCTTTGTGGAGCACTGTCACACAAGATTCCTTGATGTTACACGGTGACACACATACGTCCAGTGACCCTCCACATACAGTCACGCTCACTCTTGCACAGTCTGCTGGTGTCACACACAATCTTACACAGTCCCTCACAGAGTGTCCCCACACACTGTCACGCACACAAGCTCCTGCTGAGCCTCGCGCAGTCCACACCGCACACAACCATCCCCACCCTCACCCCACAGTCTCATATGGCGCACACACTTATGGGCACAAGATCTCGCACATCTTCTCATCTCTGAGGGCCCCACACAGTGACACACGCCATCATGCGCTGGCACAACACTGTGACAGTCTCTCACTATCCCACACAATCTGTGTCACACAGAGTCATACAGTTTCTCACAGTCCGTCAGTGTGACTGACATATACCGTCACACTCACATGGTCCTTCTGTCACCCCCATTCCCCCAAGGCCTGTCACACCGCCTTCTCATGCCACCTTTGAGTGTGTCCCACTCATCCGGTCTCACTGTCACACATCTGCTGTGTGACACACACAGCACTCATTTCCTTCCCATGTTGCACACTGTGCCACACAATCTCTCACTCTCACATAGTCTCTTGATGTCACAACCGGTGTCCCGAATAGTGTCTCAGGCACACCCAACCTCAGGGGGTCCCACACAGTCAGCTGCGCGTCATCTCTCCCATCTCACAGACACCATCGCACAGGACCTCTCGGTGTAACACATGGTTTCACAGTCATACCCTTTGGCTGGTGGTCACAAAATCTCCCAAGGTCACACAGCCACACATCAACCTCTGGAGTCACGCACGATATCATGGTAGTACACAGTCACATAGGCTCTTGGCGTCACACGCCATTCCCCGGTGTCACCCCTGGACACCCACGGTGTCTCTCCTGCCCTCTGCACACTCGTGCGGCCTCTCGCGACAGCCCCCTGATGGCCACACGGGGGCGCGCGCGGCCCGCCGACGCCGAAGCCGTAGGCGGAGGTGGAAGTTGGGAGGGCCAGCTGAAGACCCGGGAGGGAGACCACGACACAGAAGGGTGGAGGGGCCTGGAGGCCAGAGGGAGAGAACTGAAGATGGACTGGGACAAGAGAAGTTCAAAGAGAGGGGGGAGAGAGATACAGAGAGAGGCAGCGTGGCGGAGAGAGAGGCAGAGACAGAAGTTTGGAGAGATGAAGACCTAGGGACTAGGTGCAACAGGGACAGGCAGAGGAGTGCAGGGTATAGAAGAGACACACAGACAGAAATATGGAGAGTCAGGGGCGCCTGCGTGGCTCAGTCGATTAAGCGGCTGCCTTCCGCTTGGGTCGTGATCCGTCCTGGGATCGAGCCCCACGTCGGGCTCCCTGCTCAGTGGAGAGCCTACTTCTCAATCTCTCTCTGCCTGCCGCTCTGCCTATTTGTTCTCTCTCTCTCTCTCTCTGTCAAATAAATAAATAAAATCTTTAAAAAAGAGAGAGAAATATAGAGAGTCAGAGACAGGGACAAAGAAGAAACGCAGACACCTTGAGACACATAAGCGGACAGACGAACTCGCACACCAAGCAGCCCACCAGGGAGGGTGGCGGAGGCGGGGCCTGCAGGGCGCGCCCCGGGGGCGTGGCCTGGGCTATCGGTGGGCGTGGTTAGGGGCGGGGTTCCGAAGAGGCGCGTCCCGGGGAGGACCATTAGGGGCGTGGACTGGTAGGGGCGTGTCCCGAGGGGCGGGTGTTGGGGAGAGGTGGAGCTCCTGGAAGGAGCGTCTCCACGCAGTCAGCCCAACCCAATTCGGCTTTTACCTACTTCGTGGGGAAGCGAGACCGGCTAGGCGGGGATGCCGGCCCAGGTGCCTGGTAGCGATTTGATAGGAGAGTATCAGACCCTGACTCCCCCCGCCCCCAACCCCGCAGGAGCAACGGAGCTGGGTGGGGGAGGGGAACCCGGCTCACATCTGGAAAGCATCAGGCGCGCCGGACGTGCCAGGGGCCCAGGCCCGGCTGCGGAAGGGGGGAGGGGAGCTAGGGCGCCCTCGTCCTCCCCCTTAGCGGGGTCTGCCGGCGCCGGGGAGGGGCCTGGGCTTGCGCCGAGCCTCCGCGCCTCCCGCAGCTGGTTTCCATCAGCAGTTTAGGCCCTGGCCGCCCCCAAGGAGGAAACCCAGCTTAAAGTGGGGAAAGACAGGGTGACGACCCAGTCTCCTATCCCCCTCCCTGACGGGTTCCAGACGCTGGGGGACGGGGGAGACGGACTGACCGACGCTGCTTGAACCGTACATAACCTCCATTTCTCGCCGGAGGTGCAAACCTCAGCCGTCTTTCTACCCACAAAACTTTCGTTTCCAGGTGTGCAATGCTGTCTTGTGCCGCAAAAGAATCGCCCCAGTCTTGTGACAGCCTAGGAGTCCATAGTATTATTGTGCCCATTTTTTGAAAGGGGAAACTGAGACCCTGGATTAGGCTTCAGTTCTGACTTTAATTATTCAAGAGATGTTCATGAGCGCCAACGGTAGCTTTAGGGTCCAATACCCCATCGCCTATTGTATATTTCCAGCTGGAAATATACATCTGGTGGGTGTCACACTCAACCCGTCCGACACTGAGCTCCCTGAGCTCCAGATTCCACCCACCAATCCCTCTCCTACTGCAGTCTCAACCATCTGATATTAACTCTTTGGGGTCATTCTTGACTTCCTTCCCTCTCTCACACCACTGATCTAGTGACAAATGCCATTAAGTCGGGCTTCCGGCTGTCCCCAGGGCACAGTCACTTCTCACCTCCTCTGCCGCCCACAGTCTGGGCCAGCCACCGTTCCTCACTGGCTCCCCTCACCCTGATCTCCACACAGCAGCCAGAGGAACCCTGTTGGAGACAAAGTCCCCAGATACTAGCAAATGTTAGTGAGGAGATGGCGAAATTAGAAACCTCACACACTGGTGGTGGGAAGTAAAATGTTGCGGGGACTGTAGCAAACAGTCTGACAGTTTGTCAAAAGGTTAAGGTCCCCATAATTCCACTCCTAGGTACCTACCTAAAAAAAACCCCTGAAAACATACATCCACACAAAAACTTGTACATGAACGTTCATAGGACCATGATTCATAATAGCCCTTAAGTGGAAACGACCCAAATATCAACGGATGAGTGGAAAAACGAAATGTGGTCTGGCCAGACTGTGGGATAGCATTTGGCAATAAAAAGAAACAAAGTACTGACACGTGCTGCCATGGGCTGAACTTTGAAAACATCATGCTAAGTGAAAGAAGTCGGTCCCCAAAGGCCACATATTGCCTAATTCCATTGATATGAAATGTCCAGAATAGGCCAATATATAGGGACAGAGAGTGAGTCCGATGAGTGGTTTCTAGGGGCAAAGGATAGTGGAGGATGACGGCTAAGGGTGCAAAATCTCTTATTGGGACGGAGATATTCACAACTCTGTGAATATACTAAACACCACTGAACTCTATACTTACATGGGTGAATTTCATGGTAGGTGACTTATATCTCAATGGAGCTGTTAATCCGTTCACCTCCCTCCCTCCCCCGGAAAAACCCAAGTCCCTCTTGTGCTCAGAATTCTCCCATGGCTCCCACCTCCCTCAAAGTAAAAACCAAAATTGTCACCAAGGGCCACGAGGCCCCACGCAATGCGGTGGGCCCTACTATTCTCTGCCGCCCCTCCCAACTCCTCTCACCACTGTTGTCCATCCACCTCACTCCGTCACCTCCTTCAGATCTCTGTTCCAAAGTCACCTTCTCAATTAGACCATCCCGATCACTCTGCTCCCCTATCCCACCCAAGTCCCTCATGTCTCTGCTCAGTTTTTCCCCGTAGTCCCTATCACCTTTAACAGATTATAGAATTTACTTACTTATTATGTCAACAGCCTTGCCCCCTCCCCAGCGCCCACCCCTGTAAGCAGTTCCTTTTGCACCCTTCTAGAAATAATCCCTATAGCAAATAGGTTATATAGGGCAGTGCTTAAGAGCATGAACTCTTAGGCAGCCTGTACTTAAATCTGGCTTTGCTACTTATTAACTTACTTGAGGCAAGTTATTTAACTTCTCTGTGCCTCAGTTTCTCCACCTGTAAAATGGGCATAATAGTATCTATATAGCTATCTAATAGGCTCTCGAGGTTTTGAGGATTAAATGAGTCACTGAGAAGAGTCTAGCATGCAATAAATGCTCAATTTATTGTTAGCTATTATTTTGTTTTGTTTGTTTTTTTAAATAGGCTCCACGCCCAATGTAGGACTTGAACTCACCACTCTGAGATGGAGTCACATGCTTTACCGACTGAGCCAGCCAGGTATCCCGCTGTTACTGATTTATTGTTTTTAATGAGCAAGCACTAAAATCTTAAAAAAGAAGGACAGTCACTCATATGTACTTCAACCATTTCGGCCACTGAGTGGGCCACCGAAGGGACCGACAAGTCCCTTCCCCTAAGTATAGTTGCCTCTTTGATGGAATGGAGATGGGGCAAATATTCCCAAAGACCTGACAAGCAATGGCTTTTACTGGCAAACTTTCAAAACCGACGTTTATTTACTGGTACTCCAAAAGAAATACATGCCTATCCACACACACACACACACACTACCCACCCACCTTCTAGAATGGGAACTCCGCAGAAAGAAACTTTTTTTTTTGGTTTTGTTCTTTGCTGTTTCCCCACCGCCTCACTGGCTACTGGACACGCAGGTGAGCATAGAAGGTCTGGTCTCTGCTCTCTCAGAGTTCAAAGCTACAGAGAGGTGGACCCACCCATGTAACACACAAAGGTCAATACAGAATAAATACTGTTCTTCAGACTTTGGAGTCAGGTGAGCGTTGGGTCCTAGCCTTAGCTCCCTCTTTCTTGCTGTGTGATCATGGTTAGTAATGACCCCTCTCCAAACTTCTCCTTACCACCCATGAAATCGGGGCGATTACTGAACTTATCCAATAGAAATATGGGCAAAAGGTGTGAACAGGCAACTCATAGAATTAAAAGTGGCCCAATAGACATACAAAAGTATGTGTTGCTTTAAGGAGCCGGGGAAGGAGACATGCTAATTAAAACAGAACACAGGGCGCCTGGGTGGCTCAGTTGGTTAAGTGACTGCCTTCAGCTCAGGTCATGATCCTGGAGTCCCGGGATCGTGAGTCCCGCATCGGGTTCCCAGCTCCATGGGGAGTCTGCTTCTCCCTCTGACCTTCTCCCCTCTCATGCTCCCTGTCACTCTCTCTCAAATAAATAAACAAATAAATAATCTTTAAAACAGAACACAGTTTTCCCCCAGAAGATAGGCAAAAATGTCCAGTGAACTGGTGGGAAAATGGGCATCTCAGAATCTGCTGTTGGAAATGTCAGTGGAGGGTACACTTAGTGGGAGAAAGTGTGGTGGTGTCAATTAAAAGTTTTTAAATGAGCATAATATAATGACCAAGTAATACCATTTCTAGGAGTGGAGTTCCTGGAAATACATACATATAAGCACAGAGGTAGGTACAAGGACATGCTTGACTGCTGCAAAGTCCCAGACAGCAGAAGAATGGGGAGAGCTGACAATCCCACACTGGACGCTTATGCAGCTAGTGATAACACAGTGATGAGGGACCTGGCTGGCTCAATTGGTAGAGTATGTGACTCTTGATCTCAGGGCTGTGAGTTCAGGCCCCACATTGGGGGTAGAGATTACTTAAAAATGAAATCTTTAGGGGCGCCTGGGTGGCTCAGGCGGTTAAGTGTCTGCCTTCAGCTCAGGTCATGATTTTGGGGTCCTGGGATCGAGCCCCACGTCTGACTCCCTACTTGGAGGGGAGCCTGCTTCTCCCTCTCCTCCCAGCTCCTGCTCTCTCTTGCTATCTCTCTCTCTCAAATAAATAAAATATTTAAAAAATAATAATACAGTAATAGAAAATATGTCATCTAAATTTAGATGAAACGGACAAATTCCTAGAAGAATACAACTTAGTAAAACTGACACAGGAAGAAACAGAAAAGCTAAATAGGACTATAGGGCGCCTGGGTGGCTCAGTTGGTTAAGCGACTGCCTTCGGCTCAGGTCATGATCCCGGAGTCCCAGGATTGAGTCCCATATCGGACTCCCGGCTCTGCAGGAAGTCTGCTTCTCCCTCTGACCTTCTCCTCTCCCATTCTCAGTCTCTCTCTCTCTAATAAATAAAAAAAAAAATGTAAATAGGACTATAACCATCAAATAAATCCTTTTTTTTTTTTTTTTTTGAGAGAGAGAGAGATAGAAGCAGGAGCGGGGAGGAGGGAGATGGGCAGAAGGGGAGAGAGAATCTTAAGCAGGCTCCATGCCCAGTGTGGAGCCCAACACGGGGCTCAATCCCACAACACTGAGATTATGATCTGAGCCAAAATCAAGAGTCACTTAGCTTACTAAGCCACTGAGATACCCCTAAAAAAATCCAACTCTTAACTGAAATCCTTCCCATAAAGAAATCTCTGGACACAGATGACTCAACACCACCAAAAAAAGTGATAAACAAGGCAAACATATAGCTCAATTTATATATGTGTATATATATATATGTAAATATATATGTAGTGTAACTATAGGTATATGTTATGTATTTGTATAGTTACTTAGATTCATATATGTTTGCAAATGCATCAAGGAAAACATGCAAGGATACACAACAAACTATAACTTCTGAGAGAAGGGATTTGGGGTTGTCCCTTTACCTATATTTTTACGAAACCATGTTTATGCCCAAACACAACTCAATCAAAGGTCGGATTTGTTGTAGTAAAATAGCTGATGGCAGGAAAATTAGGTTGAGATCCACCCTGAGATCTGCCATCTGGTGCTGGACACTACTGTATTCAAAGCAAACAGGAGTCGCTCACTAAATGTTAGTCCAAAGGAAAACTGTTTCTCCCATTTTACCACAGAAGAAGAGTCCGCCACGTATGTAACATTGTGCATTTATTTACAAAGAGGTTAGAGAAACACACAGAGTCTGGCCCCCCTGTGCACCGGGGAGTCACCATCGTCATAATAAATACAGTAATTTTAAAAAAGAAAAAAAAATACTGGATTGGAACAGTTGAGGGTCTTCCTGGGCTCCCCGCACTCCCTCTCAGCAGCAGAGAAAGGGGGCATGAGATAGAAGTCATCTTTCTTCCCCTCTTCTACCTCTTAATCCTCCATAATTGTCCAGGGATAGAGGTGAAAGTCTTTCTTCCCAGGTGTTACCACCTCCTACTTGACCCTCAAAACCCCAAAGTCAGTGCTCCTTCCTTTCCCAGGGCACTCTGCAGGCACCACCTGGGTCAGACACAGAGTGTCTGACCATGGTGCCAAGGGGATATCCTAAGAATCCAGGGACATGGACGGGGGGCACTTTGTGAATGGGGGGGTTGTGGGGAGGACACCATATCTGGGCATGGAAAGGAGTAATAAGAGGGTTCAGTGACAGAAGTGAACAGGAACAAACGGACTAAGTGTCTAAAATGGGGAAATTCAAACTGAATTACCCCTTCTGCATACCATAGTACACCCATAGTACAGATGAGGAAAGTGAGGCCCAGACAAAGGGAACTTTCTTGCCCAAAGGCTGCAGAGCCAGCAGCTGAACTGGGTCAAACAGGGCTCCTCCCCCATTCCTCCCTATGGTGGAGGGGGAGCCTTTTCAACCAAGACTTGCAGTGAATGGAGGCAGTGAGGAAGGGTCTTTGGAAGCAGAGAAAATGGTGGTCTTTGGAAGGGAGGTATGGAAGGGTCAGTGATTGGGAGTGTGGTGGTGCAGAGGCCATGAAGGGGGAGCCCAAGCAAACTCCCAAACTCACACTGTAGTCATGACCTTGAGAGAACCCGAACGGAAACGCAGTATCTTTTTCTTGAGTGCGTGGGAAGCCTTGATCTTCACAAAGACTTTGGCGGGGCCCGCGGGCGCCCCTCCACCTGCACCACCCCCTGCCCCAGAGGCCGCGGTGGCCGCCACCAGCTGCTGCGGCCACACCAGGCCACCGCTGCCGTCTGAGTCGCTGGATGCGGAACTGAAGGCCGGCGACTCCCCCTCGCTGGCGCTCGATTCACTCTCCCCATAGCCGCCGCCCACGCCACCAGCGGGCCCCCGGCGTCCAAGCGGCCCTAGGCGCCCGGCCGAGCACTCCGAATCGCTGCCCGCGCAGCCATACAGAAGACGGCGCTGAGGGGCGGACGGGGATGGGCCGGGCCCCGGGCCGCGGGCCGCGGGGGCTCGGGGACGGCCGCGGCGACCGTCCGCAGCGTCGATCTCGGCCGTGGAGCGCCAGCGGCGGCAGGACCCCGCGGCCTGGGCCGCGAGCGTGGGCGCGGGGCCGCGGCGCGGCCGCGGCGGCCGCGGCTCTTCCCGTTCAGCCGTGGGGTACTTGGGGGGCCCCGGAGGAACCGCGGCCGCGCGGCCCAACAGGCTGGTCTCAGACTGGGAGCGCGCGGCCTTGCGAGCCCTGGGCGAGCCCCGGCGGCCCGAGGCCTCCGCCATGCGTCCGCGGCGGCCGGCGGCCCGGGGACGCTCCCGGGGTGGGGACTGCTCCACGCTGCGGCCGCGGGTCAGTGGGGGCGCTTTGCGGCGGGCCGCGCGCCCGGGGAGGCCGCGAGTGGCGGCCTGCGCTCCCGGGATGTACTGTGCCTTCACCAGGCGCCCCTCGGCCGGGCTGTCGGGGGGCGAGGGAGCGGCGGGCGGCGCGGCGGGCTCGGGCGCCGTCTCCGACTCCCACGGCGAGGCCCAGGCGCGGCCTAAGGCGGCCGGGCTGGCGGGACGGCCCCCCGCGCGCTCCACCGGGGGCTCGGGCGCGGGCCGCGCGCCTCCGGGGGGCGGGGACACGTCGGGCGGCCTCTGGCGCACACTGTTCTGGCGCCGCGGGCCCCCGTCCGCGCCCCCGGGACTGGTCCGGGGCTGACCCGCCCCCCGGCGGCGGCGCCTGCGCAGGAGCGCCGAGATGTAGCCGTCCAGGGGCCGCCCCGCCCCCGAGGTGTCCGGCGAGTCTGCGGGGGGCCGGGCGCAGGGCCTAGGGCTGCGCAGCGCCACGGCGTGCAAGGGGCTGGGCGTCAGGAAGGGCCCGGCGCGCCCCCGCCGCTCCGCGGACGAGCAGGCCTCGGGGCCCGCGGAGCCCGCTGCTGTTGGGTAGGGCGCCGAGTATGATCGCGGCACGGCTGCCCGAGCGCTCACAGCCTCCGGAGCGCTGGGACTGGCGTCTCCTAGGGAGGGGGGGCAAAAAAAAAAAAGGAAAAGAGTGGAGGGACCCTCGCAGCCCTTGCTCAAGGAGCCAAGAGGGGCAAGTTACCTACTCCGCCCTTCTCCACTGTCATTCAAAACCCTGCTCACACCCTTCCCCAGCATACCAGGTTCATAACAAAATCGTCACAAACCCCTGAACGGTCTGTCCTGCCTCTGCCTCTCTGACCTCCATCTCTAATCCCTCTCTTCTATAATTCTAAGCCTCCGGCTCCTCTGACCTCTTGGAAGCACATGCCAGTCACGTTCCAGCCTCAGGGCCTTTGCACTTGCTGTTCCCGCTACCTCGAACAAGCTTCCCTGAGAATATCTGCTTCACTTACTTTAGGACACCACTCAAATGTCAGTCTCAGTGACACCCTCCCTAGCCATGTCTACTACAATTGCAACTTCCTCCCCAACTCAAGAGGGGATGCCCTCCCAGCCCTCTTCCCTAACTTTCTTCTCATCCTATATGTCTATATCTTATTGATCTTGTATATTATCTGTCTCTCCCACTGGAAAGTCAGCTTTATGAAGACAGGGATTTATTTTTCCACTGTCGCATCCCTCACCACTGAAACAGGGCTAAGCTGGCACCTAGCAGGGGCTCAGAAACTTGTATAAATGAACAACAGGAGTTGCTGTTTAGGAATGGCTACCAAGTGCCAAGTCCAATGGCAGTTAGGGCTGAGGCTCACTGAGTATTCAAAACTTCCCTATGATGGGACGCCTGGGTGGCTCAGTCGTTAAATGACTGCTTCAGCTCAGGTCATGATCTCAGGGTCCTGGGATCGAGCCCCGCATCGGCTCCCTGCTCAGCAGGAAGCCTACTTCTCCCTCTCTCACTCCCCCTGCTTGTGTTCCCTCTCTCGCTGTGTCTCTGTCAAATAAATAAATAAAATCTTAATAAAAAACAACACAAAAACTTCCCTATGAGGCAGTTGCTGCTAATAAGCCCACTTTAACAGAAGGAGAACCAGAGGCCCAGAAAGAAGCAACACGCTCAAAATCACACGAGGAGGGAGGGTCACAGCCAGAGTTTGAATCCAGCCAGTCTGACTCAGAAGCTTGTGCTCAAAAGCATTCTCGTCCTGCCCATTCCCCCGGCTTGCAGGGCCCCCACCCCACCCACCTTACCTAGGGACTTGGGCCTCTCGCTGGCGTAGATGCCTCGGGGTTCAGAGGGACCCAGGCGTCCATAGGAGCCAGATCCAGAGAAGCCACTGTCCCCACAGAAGGTAGAGGGAGGTGAGTCTGGACCTCCCGTGGAGCTGGGGTCTTCATAGAAGCCTGGATTCCAGGGAGAGGAGGACAGACAATCAGGGGCCTGGAAGGGGAAACCAGGGGTGGGGAAAGGAGGAGACCAAGAGGCAGAGACAGGGAAACCTGAGAGGTAGGGGGCAACAGAAAAGATGAAATTGTCCCAGGCAGACCCTGCTCTCCACGCATGCTCACCTGAGCTGCGCCCACTCTCCTGTTCCAGGCCCCCAGACTCCAGGCTCAGGTCTCCCAGCTGCTGGCCCAGGTCCCAGATGAGCCCAGGCAAGGCCTCCTGAGGGCGTGGGGAGAGCAGGATGGTCAGAATGCCCCCAATCCTCTGCCGCCTGCCACCCCCTTATATCCCCCCAATGGGCAGAATTTAACTTTGACAGTGAGGCTCTGATTTCAAAAGTCTAAAAGCAGTACCCAAGTCCCAGGATCTCTCTCAAGATCTCTCTGTCCCTTCATCCCATCAGAAGTCCTGCTGATTATCTAACTCAAGTCCTTCATATTAACCTTTCTATATTAACCTTTCTTAGGTGGGATAAGTTTCAGAAGGTCCCATCCCTCGCCCCCTCTCTGTCAGGTGTTCCCTCCATAGGTGCTCATGGCCCCTTAACCCCCTATTAGAACGTTCCTCTTTGAGTCTCAGTTTAGATGGTCTCACTGTAAAGGCAGTTCGCTACTAAAACTTGGTAACCAGGACCCAGTAGATCCCTTAGCCATTGGTCCGCCTCCTCCCAGTCCTTGACTTTCTCTTCTCAGATACTCCCAACTTCCCCTCTGCCCCTTATCATCAGAAGTCCTTTTGCAAGTCTTCCTTAAGTCCTCCCTACTGCAGACTGATTCTTTCCCTCATATGGATAAAACAGGCTGACCACGACTCGTATAAGCCTTTGCTTCTTCCCCCACGAAGAGCACCCTAGAAAGTCCTTCTGTGAGTCTAGCCTGCAGTGGTACTATGGTAGCGAGCCGCCCCAGCCCGTTGCCTGGCCCCCGGCAACCACGTCTTCCTCCCGCCTTGCTTCACTCCCATCCAGAAGCCTCCAGGGGCTGCCCGCTGCGCCTCATCCCCATGAGAAAGTCCGGTTGAGTCTATCCTGGATCCTTCTTGCTGTAGAAAAAGACCATTTCTTATCAGGTGAGAATAAAGGAAGGTGAAAACCCTTTTAGGGGAGCGGCAATGACCAGGGACGTTGCTAGGGGCTAACACAACACAGATGGGGCCCCCAAGACACTAGGACCTAACCCCATTTTGGAAAAACAGGGCCAGATCTAGGAAGAGTCTCACATGGGTCTGGGCGAGGCCAGAGGTGGCCACAGCCGAGGGCTGACGGTTGACCCTCAGACAAAAGCGGCTTGTCTGGACGGCGGGAGGGAGGGAAGGAGGGGGGAGGAGCTGGGAGGCCAGTCGCCCAGCTCTGCCTATTTAGGGCAGAAAGATTGGCTGGCTCCCCCTGCAGACGGGCCCCCCTCCCCCAGCTTCCTACTCCTGTGGCTGCTCTCCTGGGCCCCCATCCTCCCCCCTCCCCTCCAAGAACAGAAGCCCCCATCTGGCCTTGTTTATGGGAGGAAAGTCAACAAATCATTCCACGTTGGGCTCCTGCCCTGGATGTGCAGAGGTGCTCAGGGCGGCGTCATCTTGGAGCAGAACCCAGGAAAGCAGCCGAATTGTACATTACCAGGGGTGGCTAAAAAACTGTTGCAGACCCGGCCATATACCTCATGTCATGTCCCCCACTAATCGCCCCCTTGCTCGCTCTGCTCCAGCCGTGCTCCCTGGATGAGCCTTGCAGTGCTCCTACCTCAGTAAAGATGTGTTCCCCCTGCATTTTTTCCTGGCTCCCTCTCTGGATTCATTCAGATCTTTGCTTCCAGGATCCCTCCTCTGACAGGTCTTTCCAAAATAGCTCCCCTATCATTTTGCACCCGTCGACCTGCTTTTTTTTTTTTCCCCTTCCCTGCAACGTAATAGTAATGACCTCTTGGCTCAAAAGGATGCATCAGGTTATCCTCGGGTCTGTCTCACTAAATGTCATCCCTGGAAATCTCTGGAAGGCAGAGATTTTTGTCTGCTCTGTTCACTTCAGGATCCTCCCCTCCCCGCCCTCAGGGTATAGCACAGTGCCCGGAACAAAGTAGGTGCTCAGGAAATGTTTGTTGAAAATGAATGTACATAGCAGAATACTATACAGCTGTCAAAACGGAAGGAGGCAATTTTTGCACGGAATCGTCACTAAAAGGGGGTGCCTGGGTGGCTCAGTGGGTTAAGAATCTGCCTTCGGCTCAGGTTATGATCCCGGAGTCCCGGGATCGAGTCCCGCATCGGGCTCCCTGCTCAGCTTCTCCCTCTACCCCCTCACCCTGCTTTCTCATACTCTCTCTCCCTCTCTCTCTCAAATGAATAAATAAAATATTAAAAAAAAATCATCACTAAGACACAGCACTGAGCAGAAAAAGAAAAGTGCCACGTATGAGCAGGAGTCAGATTTACCTGCAAGGCCTGGGTCCTACCACCAGAGCTTCTGATTCCGGCCTGGAGCCCAAGAATCTGCATAGTTTACAAGTTCCAGGGTGACACTGCTTAGCTCAGCGGCCACACTTTGAGAACCACCTGGTATTATCTCTGGGACCTCCCCCAAGAGACTGGGATTAGCAAGAAGCAAAGCAAAACCCTATGTTTCTTGGTATATAAGCTCTTTCCTACAAGTGGATGCATTGGTAGAGGTCTGGAGGGACTCACGCCAAGGTGACAGTGGCAGTGATCTCTGAGGAGACCCTGTGTGACCTTTAGCAGGTTACTTCCCCTCTCTGGGCCCTGGTTTCCTCATCTGTAGCATCATTCAGCTCCCTCTCTTACGGGGTGTTGTAAGGATTATATGACTTACAACAGCGGTTCCTTTTAAGCTCTTGATAATTGCTAGCTTTTATTCTTACACGAAAGCTATGGATTTCCAACCAGGAAAATATAAAGTTGTGTTTTACTTGTGTAATTAAAAATAAACATAAAAGGATAGGTTGGGAGGGAGGGTAAATTCTGTGGGTCTAATTTCAGTTCTTGCTCTGTAGGGTAGAGCAGGATTTATGCGGACAGACAGGAGAGGCCTCCTCTTCCCCCATGCCTGGACCCTCCAACACCACCTGGAGTCTACACACTCCCACTGTTTGTAAGTTTGACCCCCTCCCTTCCAGGTGAAAGGAGATGACTCTTCAAAAGACCAGAAGGACCTTGGTCTGAATCCTGCTCCCCGTGTACCCACAATGCCCCTCAATCCCCCCTGTAAAGGGAATGCCTTTATCACTATTTGGAAGTCCTTCTGCAAGTCTAACTTAAGTCCTTGTTGCTGGAAGGGGATCCTTTTTCTTGCTGGGAGAGAACAGAACTCCTACCCCCATCCCGGATTCTCACCTCTTTTCTCTGAGATACCCCTGGTCTTCACCTGCGTCCCTGCTACTCCTATTAGCAAAGAATGGAGTCTGGCTTCAATCTTTCTGGCTTCAAAGGGAGTGTATTCTTTGGCAGGGGGGTGCGGGGCGGGAGGGGTTAGCATCACAAGACAGAGGCTCGGGGATCAGAGGAGGTACCCACACCCTCTTTTGAAGGACCCAGGAACCCCCAACCGCAGAGCGTTTATATTTAGCGCTTCTCTGTTCCTCCCTCCGCGCCGCTGCCTGCCACCGCCTCCTCCCTGACGCTGGGACGGAGCTTTGCCTGGAGAGTGTGGGGGGAAGAGGCCTCTCCACTACCACCTCCTGGGGGGCGGGGTAGACAGAGGGGCAGAGAAGGGGGGAGACTCAGCGGCAGGGATAGGGAAGCTGAAGGGCAGCGAGGGGAGACTGAGGCAGAGTGAGGGACGGGAAGGAAGGACACAGTTAGCCCATCCCCGTGCTCTCTCCCTCTCCTCGTACGTAGGGTGGGAGGTGCCTACCCAAGCCCAACCAGCTTTGGGTGGTGGGGGGTACTGGTGAAGGCCCCCACAACGCGTCTCTAACTTTGGGAGGGGGTGGGGCCTCCCACAGCTGTTTCTGTTTCCAGAGAAGAATGTGCAGGGTCCCACTCCCGGTCGGGGGAGGGGCTGTGCGTGCAGCCCCGGAGTCTGGCGTCAGTCCCCCTCCCCATTCCCCATCTGGGGAGGGGGCAGTGGAGGTCAGCAGCAGGGAGAGCCCCCTCCCCCGCCGCCTGGGCTCAGGTTTCCCCAAACGGGAAGCTCTGACCACACACAGGCTTGGGGATGGGATCTGCAAAGGGAGCCAGGGTCTGGGGCCTGGCAGGCTGGGGGGAGGGGAAAAGAGAGATAGGGACAGGGACATGGGGCGGGAAGAGAGAGAGGTGCCGAAAGGCAAGAGAAGGCCAGGGAAACGGAGACAGAGAGACACAGAGAGACGGAGGATTAAGAAAGACAGAAACAGACGCTAAAAGTCAGAGATGTGGCAGTAGGGAGGCAGAGTGAGAGAAATCCAGGAAGAGGTCGGGAGAATCAAAGAATGACAGAGAAGGAGAGAGGGGTGGTGCTCTTGAAGTCATTCTGGAGACCTCTGCCTCATTTTCTACCGTTAGAGCACTCAGGGAGTTCAGAAGCCAGACCCCGATGCTGCCTCGACCTGCCTTTTCTGGGGTTCACCAAGGCTGGGACCAGCTAGGAAAGGAGGGAAAGTGTCATCGCAGAGTAAAGATCACCGCGGGGTCCTCAAGGACTGCAAGCTTCCTCCCAGCGGTGATCCCTCCCTCAGGAAGCCCGAGGATCCCCTCCCCCCACCCCGCCCCCTCCAGAGATCTCCAAGCACACCGGGACTTAGGGAAGATGGAGCCCTGGTGGCGGGGCCAGAGGGGGGCATATTTGGATCCCGGCTGTGTGACCTTGGGTGAGTCGCTTGCCATCTCTGAGCCTCAGCTTCTTGCTCTGTAAAATGGGAACTATCACCCCCTTCTCCCCCAAGCTGCAAGAAGACAGCGCATGCCAAATACTCGGCCCAGGCTTGACACATACTTAGCGCCCAGAAGAATTTTCTTTGGGGAAGGGGCCTGTGCATTTCGCGAGGCTCCAGCGGAAGCGACGCGGTCCCCCTTCCCCAGTTGGGGGGTGGGTAAGCCAGATCCCGCCCGCCGCCCATACTCCAGGGTCTCCAGCCCCACCCCCTGTCTTTTCCCCCTCCCCCACCGGAACGGGTGTCTGAGCATCCAACCGAGACGGACAGACAGACAGACACAGACGGGGGCGGAGGGATGGACGGACAGGCGGCCCCTCACCAGCTGCTCCTCCAGGGCCGCTGCGGCCCGGCGCGCCGCCGCCGCATCTTCGTCCTCATCGGCGTCCTCCTCGTCCTCGGCCTCGGCGCCCCCCATTCCGGGCTGGGCCAGCCGCAGCGCCTGCTGCACGCGGTACTCCTGCCTCTCCCGGAGCCAGTGCAACTCGCAGAGCCCGGCCAGGCTGCCCTCCAGCCAGCCCCGCAGCCGGCCCCGCTCGGGGCTCACCGGGAACGAGAAGGCCCGGATCATGGCTGCGGCCCCCCACCCCAGCCCGGCCGGGCCCCACGGCCACCCCTCTCCGGGTCCCACCTCCCCGCCCCAACAGCCCGCCTGCCCGCCCGCCCGCTGGCCCGGCTGTCACCGTCTCATCTGCATAGGCGCCCGCCCATTGGGCCGCCCACCCGCGCCTTATCTGCATGGCCACGCCCCCGGCGACAGAGCAACCGTCGCCAATTGGCTGGTACCCTCCCTTACGAAGATGCCCCGCGGTGCACCCGCGCCCCCCGACGCGACGCATGCTCGCAGCTTCCTACTCTCTTGGCTTCTGGGCGGCCTCGCCACGCCCCACCGCTTGCCTGCTTTTGGTCCCTGGTCACGCCCCCCTCCCGCGTCACAATGAAACAAGTCCGCCCTTGCTCCAACGTCATTGGCCCGTGCCTCCCCGGTCCCGCAGCTGGTTCCGCCCCCTTGCGGGCGAGCTCTGACTACCATTGGGCTGTCCCGCGAAAGGGGAAGGGGTGATCTATAAATAGAGAATGGATCCACGTGACAGTTTGGCAACCGTCCCTCTCCCCCCACCCCTAGCGACCCTGAGCTGCTGAGGCTGTGCGGGGGGGGCGAGGGGGGCGCGGCGGGGGCGGAAAGGGTTCTCGAGTCGAGCCCTGATTTTGCCTCCTCTTCCACGAAGCCTTCCCAGACATTCGGCTGTAAAACTATAGAGGCCAGCCAAGACCGATATCGTTCCATAAAATAATGCTTCTAAGCCGGACCGGGTTCACAGGCGTGTGACCAGCTTAGGAGGGCCCCGCGCTTGGTTTAATATTGGCTGTTAATGTCTTGAAATTCTTATATTTTGAACAAGGGGTCTCTCGTTTTCAGTTTGCCTCAGGCTTCACAAATTATATAGCCAGTCTTGCTCCTAAGAGTCAGTCGGTTATATCCCAAATTCTGGAATTGTAAGACCACCCTGGGTGGAAGATTCTGTGATACGACCGTAACAGCATCTGAGCATCTTTTGTCTCCCAGATCATGTGGGGGGCATTGCGTTCACCATTCTACGATTCCAGGAGCCTTTGTTCAACGTTCTAAGAGGCTTTGTTCTCAGCATTCTAAGATGCTCTGTTCTCAACGTTCTGTGGTCCTAAGAGTCTGAGCCTGACTTTGGTTTCCAAGGTTCCCTTCTGGCTCCCCAGGCTCCGCGAGCCGGGCTGGCGCCCCCTCAGGCGGCCAGCCTGTGTCACTACGCCCAGTGTGTGTCCCTACAACCTTAGAGATCTAGCTCCAATATTCATACCCATTTCTCAGACAGACCTTGACTCACTAAAAGCCAGGGCCCAGAAGATCACGTGAGAACTTCCCTCTTTTATGACCCCCTCTTTCATGGCACCAGGAAACATTTGGTTGTAAGCTGGAGAGGCAGTGACTGCCATTGGCTCTGGAACCAGATAGCCCCAGGATGGAGGGGTGGGTGTTGAGGAGGGATCCCCAGCCCCTGTCATTTTCTAGCTGTGTGACCTTGGGAGACTTGCTTAATCTCTGTGCCTCAGTGTCCTTTTCTGTATAATGGGGGTCATAATACTGTCTACCTTATCCTGGCATTATGAGGACTGAGATACTTGCCCAGTGCTTTCCATGTATAAAGAGCCACAGAAGGTTCTGGTAAATAAGTCCAAAATGATCCCAAGGAGAAAAATGAGCCTGGACTTTAGTAGAGGCAAACTATATTCACTCCCCTTCTTGTTTAAGACAGACCTAGACTGTCCTTAAACAGTCTTAATTTTCCAACATTGGGGAGATGATCGGGATTCCTGACAGGTGGATCTGGGGAGCTTGCTCTCAAACAAGATTTTCTTAGTAGTACGTGTCTGGAGTGATGTCAGGGTTGGTTTTTTGTTTTTGTTTTTTTTTCATCTCTGCTGTTTGTGCAAAGCTGGCTGAAGCATCCCTTGTGTAAAATGTTGGATCTGGAATGCATTTAGGTTTTGGTCACTGGGCATTCACAGATGGGTATTCCTAGGGAAATAAATAAAAAGAGTATTAGTACTTGTTGAATAAGGGAGTAACACCAGGATCGGAGGCCCAAGGGCAGCCAGTGGCAAGGGTTCCCAGAAGGAGGTAGAGAGAGATACTTGGCTGATGGAGTCAGAACAGTGGTTGTAATTCTGCGGATTTCCTCGATGGCCTCTTGATGTTCTTCCTAATGATGATGAGGTCTGAGTCGACCTTAGAAATGAACGTGCAGCAGGTGCTTCCAATTATAGAACACAAGTCCTTCCCTTGGAAGTCCCTAACCTGGTACAAAGGTTGCCCAAACATGGTTAGAGGTGGTATCGAATCCTTGGAGCTTACTACTAAACATTTGGCTCCTTGTTCCAAGACTTCTTTGGATGCTAATGAAAGTCACGGTCATCCTGGATTGTGTGTCTGCGTGGTGACTTTCAGCCTTCACAGGATGTGACAGATCTCTCATGTTTGTGGGGGAATTCGGCAGGGGCTTGAGCCAAGAAAGAGTGAAGTTTAGACATCGATAGAATGAAGGGGAATCAAAACCCTGAAAAGGACTTACAGGATGGCCAAGAGAACAGAAGCCAGCCCAGCTTCTGGTAGGTGGATGCCAGTCTGCAAATCTTTACAGAAAATACGCATCATTGGAGACAATCCCAAGACTCATGGAAATAATTGTCTTATTTATTTGAGGGGTCAGAAAATAAATGTTGTGGGTTTAGTTTGGTTTGGTTTGGTTTGGTTTTTGGGTTTTGGTTGTTTTTTAAAATGTTGATTAAAGGTGGAAAACCAGGGGTGGCTGAGTGGCTCAGTCAGTTAAGCGTCTGCCTTCCGTTCAGGTCGTGATCCCAGGGTCCTGGGATCGAGTCCTGTGTCATGCGCCCTGCTGAAGGGGGATTATCTGCTTCTCTTTCTCTCCCTCTGCTGCTCTCTCTCTTGAATAAATAAAGAAACTGTTAAAAAAAAGGGGGGGGGTTGGAAAACCAAGGAGAAGATGCAGGGACGGGACTGGGACCATGAAATGAGTCATAAAACGGGTGATGCCACTGATACCAAGAGAAATTGTGAGTGGCACCGGTTGACTCGGGATCGGCAATATTTTGATAGCTGGAAAATCTGGGTGAGTTCAGTGAGGAGGTGGTTCCTGCCATTAGGGCTGTTACCGTGTCATTTACCACATGCAAGTTTCCGGAGACTGAGTGCCCTGAAGGGGCCGTTAGGGAAGTTGTGGAAGGAGCACATGAATCCTGATTCACTGATGGTAGGGATAGGGAGAGTTTTGTTGTGACGACCAAGCGGTGAGTTGGGAGGGGTCTTTGAGGGGATGGTGCTCAATCCATCTGCAACCATCCTGTTTCCAAATCGGGTCACATTCTGAGGAACTGGGGGATAAGACTTCGGCATACCTTTTTTGTGTGTGTGTGTGGGGGGGGAGACAGAATTGAACCCATATTGAACAGGCCCAGAAACCACTGGAGTTGCCTCTTAGTCTTGCATGAAGGTGAAATTAATGATGGGATAAATTCATTCCATGGATAAGGTTAGCCTTCCGGTGCGAAGTCACATCCTAGATACTTGTGACGTACGTGGCTGTAATCCTTCCCTAGACACCTGGTGCCCCTGTGAGTGAGGGTTTGGGGTAGGTACTGAGTGTCAGAGAGTTAAGTTCAGCGAGGGATCATCCACATTTTGGATTGAGGGATATTGCAAGGGAAAACCACCTCCCGCAAATTAGCCTTCAGAGTCCCAGAAAACTAAGGAGGGGCTCCAGTGAACCCTTGAGCACACCTATTCCCGTGTATTGTTGAGTTTCCTGGGCGAGAACAAGAAGATGGTGAATCAGATGCAGAGGGGTATGAAGGAAGGTGTAGAGGAGGTGTTAATACAGTAAAGTGGGGGAGGGGGAGGTGCTGGAAGGTAGAGAGAGGCCAGGACATTGATTGTGTGGAGTGGGAACTCACGAGAACCTAGGTTTGACCATTTTATTTATGGCCTTCCGGTCTTGGACTAGTCATATCCCCGTGGTATCCCTGGGGTTCTAGAAGGACAGGGTGGGGGTGCTGCAGGGGCCGGGAGCCCGGATTAGGAGACCCTGGGTGACAGACGGAGGCACCTGAAGTCAGTTTCAGGAAGGGTGAGAAGTTTCTACTTCCGCTTTGAGAGAGGGTGAGCCTCCAAGATGCGCCCTATGTTGCTGGGGCCCAAATCAGAATGCGGGGCAGCATGTCTTGACTATGTGGGCTTGAGGGAGAGGTTGATGGGATTTATGGGGAGGGGGGAGCAGGGGAGGAGGAATGGTAGCGGGCTGAGATGGTAGGAGCCGTCCGGGACTTGGAGACAAGGGCTCTCTTGTGAACATGAAATCTTGATGTTCCAGATTGAAAGAATAACGCTTCCTGAAAGATTTCTTGAAGGAGTTTGGGTATAAGCCGTGCTGGGTAGTAAGGGGGCCTCGTGAGTCACAGAGTGACTTAGACAAGCGCAAACACGTGGCAAACTGTGGGCTTCATCATAATCATTGCTGTGTACTGGGGCGGGGGGAAGGAGAGGGGGTAATATTTATGGGAAGGCTGTGGCCCGTGTCTAAAATAGGGTAGGATACCTACTAACGGGGATAATCATTTCCCCTGTGGCTTGAGGGGTATTTACAGGCACAGAGGAGAAAGCCTGCCAGGAGGGAATCCTTGGGGAGACCCGAAATCTTACCCCTCGGATTTAGTGTCCCTTTTCTTTACAGTCCCTACAAGTGCCTCTGTCAAGATCAGGGGTGGTGGTGTCTGATGGCCCTGATAGGATGGGCTTTTTCATCCCTGAGTGTTTAAGTTGTGGGCCCTTAAGTGACATTACGTGGCTTTGACTTGATCTGCCATGGCATCCGCACGGTGCTGCCCTGCCTCATGGGATTCTGCACTCAAGGCATTTTCCCAGCTGACGTCATGAGGGTTTTATTATTTTATTTTTTTGAAAGATTTTATTTTTGCGCACGCACGCGCGTGAGAGAGAGCACGATCAGAGGGGAGTGGCAGAGGGAGAGGCAGGCTTCCTGCTGAGCAGGCAGCCCGATGTGGGGTTCAATCCCAGGACCCTGAGATCATGACCTGAGCTGAAGGTAGTTGCTTAACTGACTGAGCCACCTGGGCGCCCCTCTGAGCTTCTTTAAATCAAAGAGCTGTAGCTCTGGAGGCAAACCGTGGATGAACTAGCTGACATACAGCGGGGAGCCTCAGAGAGTAAGCTCCCTGCACGTGCCCGTTTTTCCAGGCTTCGGGAAAGCCTTCATGGTGTGTAAGTCTGAGTGTTTAGAGAGACCTTGTTTAGGTGCATGCTCCAATCGCTTGCCCTCAGCTGTAGGGTCAAGTCTGTGTGACGATTAGGGGCGGGGGAACAGGAGGGCAGAGGTCAAAGGTGGAGAGATGTTCCCTCTGCCTACAACCTCCAGGCCAGGATGAGGCTTGAGAAGTCAGCTCAGAAGACCAGCCTTCCCGACCCCCGGGCTCGCTCAAGGCTGCCCCCACTCCTGGGCTTCCCCATCCCAGCCCCACCCGCTCTGGGTCATCATCGACCCCAGACAGGCCTGTCTCTCCACTGGATGGTGAACCCCCTGAGGTTAGGATGTGGGCTGTCTCAGTCACCACCGTGTCCCCAGCACCACCCAGCCCCCACCATGACAAATGGATGAACCGGTCAATGAGCCCATTCGATGTGTAGAGAAGTCATCACATCAATTTAAAAGAAAATACTAAATATTGTGGATCGGGTTTCTGCTATGGACCAGACTCATGCTAATGGCATTGTCTTTATCAGTAGTTGTGTTAGAGGTAACACCACTGACCAAAAAACTGGATCAAACAAGCCACGGGATTACTTTGCTCCAAACCCTCCATCCCTCCAGTCACGTTCCTCCATCCATCCTCCCAGCTCGGCATACTCCTTCCACCTCTGAACTCTTTGTGCTTTTCTCTTCCCTGTCCTCAGGCTACCCTTCGTGTCTTCCCCCTTTTAGTCCTCCCTCCTGGCAGTCCTCCCCCCAGATTTCCCACCCCAGTTAGTCCTCCTTCCAAAACAACTCGGCTTTCAGCGTCCCCCTCAACCTTCTCCCATCCCCCCTCCCTCCAGCCTTCTTCTCAGACAGTCCTCTTTTCAGGGGAACTCCGTCTTGGTGAATAACAGACGCACGATAGAGAGTGCGGTGTGGCCAGAGACGGAGGCCATGGGGCCAGAGATGAGTTTGTTTTAATTGCCGGGGGATTCAGGTTGGAAATAACTACCCCTGACCCGCCACGGACCCCCGCCATGCTCTTCTCCAGGGGTGTGTTCCATCCATTTGGGGCAGGAAGCCGCTTCTGTTTAGAACAGTTTCTCACTGAGATGGTGCAGAGGGCCGCTCTCCGCAGACCAGAGGACAGCATCATGGGGCAGCCAAGGCAGGAGCACGGGGCCTCAGAGGACACTGATGCGCTCGGCCAGCCCCTGCATCTCATGGTCTTGCGGCGGGAGGGCCCCTCCGAAGATTCCATCAGCAGGCAGCCCGGGCCCCGGCAGCGGGTGCTCTGCTACAAACTGCTCCCAGCGTGCGTCGTCACTCTCGTGCGTGATGTACCGCTCGCCCATCTTCCCCTCCAGCTCTCGGAGGTCCAGCCACGTCTGGTACTCCTGGGCCCGGGAGAACAGGGGTTAGCTTGCAGAGCACGGCCCCATGGCAGTTGAGCTGGGCCTGCACTTTATCTGCCCTGATGGTGACAGGCCCAGGATCAGTGAAGGTGAAGCCACACCCTTTGCAACCTGCCCAGCCAATAGTTAGTCAGCTCCGTCTCCTTCCACAGCCCAGCCAATAGGAGGCTCAGCCACGCTCCGGAGCCACGGAATATGTACCTGCAGCCTTCACCACCTAAATAGCCAATAAGCCATCGGGTTCCATCCCTTCCTCCAACCCAGCCAATGAAACCTCCCTCCGCCTCTACTCTCAAGCCCCGCCCCCTGCATCACCTGTAACCATGGGTGGCTGAGAGACTTGTCCACGCTGTAGCGCTTGCGCATCTTCACTTGCAGCAGGTTGTTGATGAGGTCAATGGCTGCGCGGGAAGGAGACGGACAGTTCAAGCCCCGCGCGGTAGGGGACGCCCCTCCTGCAACAGTCCACTCCAGGCGACTTGCTACCATCCCGGCCTGCCTTGTGTACTGACCCCGGTAGCTCGGAAGCCTCACCTGCACCAATCGCTCACCCACCCATTTCGTTATTAAATTAGCATTTTGTCCACCTCTCCCCCGACGTTGCACACACACTAGCTCCTACGTGTCTCACCAAGCCTCTTCCTCAGTTTCCCCATTCCTATGTCACTTCCATAAGCTCTGTCATACAGAGGTACAATAGGTACACCTGTCCTATTCATCACTTAGTGTTTTTCTTTGAGCCAGGGGCGCCTCGGTGGCTCAGCTGGTTGGGCGACCGACTTTTGATTTCAGCTCAGATCATGATTTCAGGGTCATGGGATTGAGCCCCGCATGGGGCTCTGTGCTCAGTGTGGAATCTGCTTGAGATTCTCCCTCCCTCTCCCTCTACCCCTCTCCCTGCTCACACACGCTCTTTCTCTAAAATAAAATAAAATCTTTAAAAATATATCTTTTTTTTTCTTTAAGCTGAACCATTTGTCCAAGACAAACTGTGAAGACAAGGCAAGTTAAAAAGCAGCATGTATAGGACACTACCACCTGTATAAAAGGAGGAAATAAAAGAATGTATGTCCATATATTTGCTTGTACATATTTAAAAGACTTATAATAGCCACTGCCTAAGAGAAGAATGGCAGACAAAGGAGCGAGAGAAGATTTTCACTCCAGACCCTTCTGTATACTTCAAAATTTGAGCCATGTCAGTATTTGATCAAAGCAAAAATCGGTAACATGTGGCTTTAAATCACTTCCCTTTTTAAATTTTTTTTTTTTTTAAGATTTTATTTATCCATTTAACAGAGAGAGAACACAAGCAGGCAGAGAGACAGGCAGAGGCAGAGAGAGGAGCAGGCTCCCCGCAGAGCAAGGAGCCCGATGCGGGACTCGATCCCAAGACGCCGGGATCATGACCTGAGCCAAAGGCAGTTGCTTAACCAACTGAGCCACCCAGGCGTCCCTCACTTCCCTTTTTAAAAATTCATTTTCCCCTTGAAAAGCTTAAGGGGAAAATGAATTTATTTATAATGGAAATATTATATAACTCTGATCAATGAAAACCCAAAGATCACTTGCCATGTCCACAAAAATAAAAAGAAAATAAAACACTATTAGAAGGTAGTCAGAGGGAGGGAAAAATGAAACAAGACTAAACCAGAGAGGGAGACAAACCATAAGAGACTCTCAATCTCAGGAAACAAACTGAGGTTTGCTAGAGGGGAGAGGGTGGGAGGGATGGGGTGGCTGGGGGATGAGCCTTGGGGAGGGAATGTGCTATAGTGAGTGCTGTGAATTGTGTAAGCCTGATGAATCACAGACCTGTACCCCTGAAACAAATAATACATTATATGTTAATTTAAAAGAAGAAGAAGGAGAAGGAGGTAGTCAGTGGTTTCCTGCAGAGGCTCAGAGATAGGCCTGTTCTTTAGGAAAAGAAAGATTAGCAAGCGTCAGGCATTCAAGACAGGCCGGCACTCACCCGAGACTGTCTCCTTGATTGGAAGCCTTGAAGGACAAGGCCTCACTGTATGAACCCCTCTGGGTAGAGGCCTTGTCCACACGGCCGCCCTCACACATGTCTGTCCGCACCAAATTCACTCTCTGGTACTTGATGCACTTTTACTGAGACTTCGCGGGTCCCAAAAGACAATGCTGAGGCCGTCCAGTATTACTCCAGTACTAATGAATACATTCTTATCACTTAGTGCTTCCCTCTCTCCGGCCCACCGCTGCCACCTCTTCCGGCACTACCCCCATGTCATCCCTCTCTCTGCCTACTCCATGAGGCCATTCCCTCTAGGGCCCTTGCCTCCTTCTCCCCACATGACCTCTTCTCTCCAACTCATCCCAGTATTCCCAGAACCTAGGACAGTCAGTACTGGGCCCGCAGGAGGCACTTAATGTGCTTGTTGAATAAACTGTTACGGATAGTGATTGTCTTCGTGACCTCCCTCCCATCCTCCGTCTGTCCTGCTGAGCTCCCCGGCTCCAGGGCCTGCCCCTTGTTCTTACAGCGTCCTAATAGGCCCCAGTATCTTAGCCCCACGGGAGGCCGACCCCCACACCTGTTGGCCTCCTGAGGGAACTTTCTGAGGCCCCAGTGCCACTAGCCGGCCACAATGTCAAAGCCCCTGGATCCCCAGTGCCTGCCTGGGGCCTGGCTTCTCTCTCCTTGTACCCTACCCTTAAGCTTCCCCCCACTCACACCTGCTCCCAGGTTCAGGTGATTTTGGTCTCGGGATGGGTCTTTCTGGACAGCTTCAGAAACCATCCATGACCCTGCCCCGCCTCTCGACACACTCCCAGACCAGGCCCCTTCATCACCGGAGCTGCCCCCTGGCCCCAGGCCCAAGTCTGCCCAGCACCCAGCAAATTTACCCAGCCTCTGTTCCCCAACCCTGCCCTCCCGCACCACGGCTTTTGCAAGGCTAACCCTTTCGAGGTCGTAACCCCAAAGACTCCAGGCCCCAGCCAAGGCCTTGGGAGGAAGGCTCTGCCCCTTCCCCTGGCTACCCCCAGCTGTATGGCTTCCACAGGTCCAGTAGTCCCTCTCCTGGTGCCGCCTTAGACAGGCCAAACCTCGCTCAGCCCCCAAAGCGCCAGGTGTCTGTCTCAGTCCTGGAGAACGTCGTTTCCTGTGAACTAGGAACCAGGCCTGACCAGCTCCATACACGACCCTCGAAGCCTTACCCCAAGTTTCCAGGTCCAAGGTATCTCACCATTTCAAGGACCGCCCTCCCTGTGGCCCCACCCACCACTAGGCTCCACCCCCACAGCAGATGTGTCTGGGCCCACCTCTCTACGGCCCCGCCCACTCCCCCGGCCCCCACCCCTGCCCACCTCCGGAGGAGATGCGGCTCCAGGGGCAGGCTGGGTACATGAAGGCGGCGTTCTGGATCTGGTCTTTGATGTCCTCGTCCTCATTGAAGGGGAACGTGCCGCTGAGGCTGACGTACATGATCACGCCCACCGACCACATGTCCAGCGAGCGATTGTAACCCTGGTTGAGCAGCACCTCGGGCGCCAGGTAGGCAGGGGTGCCCACTACGGAGCGCCGGAACGACTTCTCGCCGATGATGCGCGCAAAGCCGAAGTCACACAGCTTCACCTGCGGGGCAGGGGGTGGAGGGGCCGAAGGAGGGTTAAAGCTGCACCCTACCCAGCGACGCACCCCCACGCCTTCCGCGGCGTTCCAGAGAAATCTGAGCTGCTTCTCTCGTTCCAGAGAAATCTGAGCCTCTCCACTCGCTGGGCGAGTGACTCCCTCCCTGTGCCTCAGTTTCCTCATATGTATGAGGAAGGGGATCAAAACAGTGCCTGCCTCAAAGGGTTGTCATGAGGATTATATGAGTTACTCCATCTAAGGCTCACAGGACCAGAAATGCCCGGTATGCCATGAGCGCTTAATAAATGCCACCTGTCCCTGTACTTCCGCCACACTGAACACGTCTCTTAGCCATCTCATGCCTCTATTTCCTCTTTTGCACAACGGAGATCTGAAAAATCCCTACCTTAAAGGGGGGTTGTATGAAGTGAATGAATAAATACATGGAAAGTGCTGGGATCTCAGAATGTGCCTCACTGGTCTCAGGGGCAGGGGCTAACTTCTCCCAGCCCCAGCGGCCTCATCTGTATCAGGGATGTTAAGAGCGGCTTCCTCTGGGGCTTCCCTGGGGATTAAATGGGACCCTGAGTGTAAACTGCTGACCGTGATGGCCAGCAGTCAGTAACAGGTGTTCGCCTACCTTTCCCTAGATGGAGGCCGTCTAGGGTCACAGACAGGCTTTGGAGGCAGCCACACCCGGGTTCAAGGTCCTGCTCTCCTTCCTGGCAAGTCCATAGGCAGCACCACCTCTGTGGCGCCATCTCCGTTCATGTGTGGTTCCTCCCCCGCTCAAAACCCTTCTGTGGCTCACTATGGCTCTCCAGACGCAGTCCAAAACCCTCGAAGCCCCAAGCCTCTGTTGCCTGCCCTCAAAACCAGGCACAGCCCAACCACTGACTCCATGTGACAGCCATACCACCCTGTCCTAAGATCCTTTTCCTTCTCAAAGATCCATCCTTTTCTCCGGATGTCATATTGGAGTATTACTTGGCCGCTAAAAGAAGTGGAAGGGCTGATCGATGCTACGACATAAGTGAACTCTGAACACATGAACTTAGATGAAAGAAGCCAGTCACAAAGGGCCCCGTATGCTATTACTGAATGTCCTGCTTATACGAAACGCCCAGAATGGGCAAATCTACAGCAAGTCGGTTCATGGTTGGGATGACAGGTGGTGGGTTTGGAGGATGATGTCTAAGGGGTACAAGGGTTTGATTTGGGGGTGATGAAATGTTCTAAAACTGATTGCGGGGATGGTGGCGCAACTCCGTGAATACACCACAAGCCACTGAATTGTACATTTTTCTTTTGCTTTTTTAAGATTTTATTTATTTATTTGACAGAGAGAGAGATCACAAGTGGTCAGAGAGACAGGCGGCGGGGGGGGGGGGAAGCAGGCTCCCCGCTGAGCAGAGAGCCCAATGTGGGGCTCGATTCCAGGATCCTGAGATCATGACCTGAGCAGAAGGCAGAGGCTTTAACCCATGGAGTCACCCAGGCGCCCCTACACTTTTCTTTTTAAGTAGGCTCCATGCCTAGCGTAGAGCACAGAATGGACCTCAATATGGGACTTGAACTCATGACTCTGAGATCAAGACCTCCGCTCAGGTCAAGAGTCGGGTACTTAACCGACTGAGTCACCCAGGTGCCCCTGAATTGTATAGTTTGAATCAGTGAATTATACAGTGTGTGAATTATATCTCAATAAAGTTGTTTAAAAAAAAAGTACAGATCTGGGGCACCTGGGTGGCTCAGTAGGTTAAGCCTCTGCCTTCAGCTTGAGATCAGAGGTCATGATCTCAAGGACCTGGGACTGGGGATCAAGCCCTGCATCAGGCTCCCTTCACAGCAGGGAGCCTTCTTCCCCTTATTCCTCTGCCTGCCTCTCTGCCTACTTGTAATCTCTTTCTCTCTGTCAAATAAATAAAATCTTTAAAAAAAAAAAGTACAGATCATCTTGCTACAAAGGGCCTTGGCTATTCCCACTGCCTGGAATATTTGTCCATGCAAAAACAGACTTATACTCTTTCTTCAGAGTGTCTTTTTCCCCTGACCCTCCAAGGGCTTTGGAGCTTTGTGAGCTCAGAGAACCACGTCACAGTATGCAATACAGATGTAATTCTATTTTTTGTGACAACAGGACCGACATTTGCTCTGACCTCTGTGATCTGCACCACCCAATATGGCGCCCACTGGCTCCTTGTGACTACCGACCACTTGAATGTGGCAAGACAAATTAGTTTTTATTTTATTTAATTTTCATTAATTTACATTTAAAAACGGATCCTATGTTACATCCCAACTAACAATTGAAGAACTTCAGTTGTTCACTAACAACTCATCAACTTCCAGAAGCAGAAAGAAACCATGAGGTTGATGTAAGTTGTTTCCATTGGGAGTCAAATCCTTTACCCTTCCAAAATAAATGTTAACAAGAATAATATCATCTTTTACTATAAACAAAGCAAAACAAAACAGGGGCCCCTGGATGGCTTAGTTAGTTAAGCATCTGCCTTCAGCTCAGGTCATGATCTCGGGTTCTGGGATCAAGCCCCTTGTCAGGCTTCCTGCTTCTCTCTCTCCCCCTGCTCATTCTCTCTCGACCACTCTCTCTCTCTCTCAAATAAATCAATCTTTAAAAAACAAAAAAAACTGATCCTAGACTTAGATATTGGAAAACTTTTAAATATGCTTGGAACAACTTGGATATGTCAATCTACTTTTTCAACTGCTAATTTTTTGAAATCTAAGCATAAAATCAAATATTTCTGATAAAAAATTCCACATCTGAATTGAGACATGTTCTGGGTGTTAAATACACATCAGATTTTGAAGATGTGCTATAGAAAGGAAAAACATTTCATTAATAACTTTTATGTCAATTATACATCAAAATGGTAATATTTGAATATACTGGGATAAAGTGTATTATTAAAGTTAATATCACCAGGGGCTCCTGGCTGGCTCAGTCAGTGGAGCCTGCAACTCTTTATCCTGGGGTTGTGGGTTCTAGCCCCACACTGGGGGTAGAGACTACTTAGAAATAATTTTTTTTTAAGATTTTATTTATTTGTGTATATGAGAGAGCACAAGCAGGGGGAGCAGAAGGCAGAGGGAGAAGCAGGCCCCCCGCTGAGCAAGTCCTCCATAGAGGACTTGATCCTAAGACCCTGGGATCATGATCTGAGCTGAAGGCAGACGCTTAACCAGTTGAGCCACCCAAGTGTCCTAGAAATAAATTTTTAAAAATCTTTCAAGTTAAGGGGCGCCTGAGTGGCTCAGTGGGTTAAAGCCTCTGCCTTCAGCTCAGGTCTAGATCTCAGGGTCTTAGGATCAAGCCCCGCATCGAGCTCTCTGCTCAGCGGGGAGCCTGGTTCCTCCTCTTTCTCTGCCTGCCTCTCTGCCTACTTGTGATCTCTCTCTGTCAAATAAATAAATAAAATCTTAAAAAAAATTTTTTTCAAGTTAATGTCACCAGTTTCTTTTTACTTTTTTAAGTGTGGCTACTAAAATGTGGGATCTGGTATCCCTAGATACCAGCAGCACCCCTCCCCAGCCCCCCAACAGCTGTGACAACCAGAAATGTCTCCAACATTGTCACATGTCCCCTAAGGGGGAACCGCCCCAGCTGTAAACCACTGCTAGAGGTGGATGTTCCTTGGCCACAGAGAGGAGATGTCTTTGCTTATTACAGCTCCTGATGCCCCCACTTGGAGCTTGGCACATAACAATTCTGAGTTGACTAAAATGAACCCCTGGCTTTTGAAATGAAATGAACTCAGTGTTTGCAAAACACAGATCATAAAGCAAAAACTTTCCAGGATGTGGAAGGGCTACATGAGAACCTGTATCTATAGGTCCTTGAACACAGTAGACACTCAAACTATATCTGCTATAATTGTTACCCCTACCTACTCTGGTTCTGCCCCTGGGGGGCAAGGCGTTCTCACTGCCCTAATCCGAGGCTCATCAAAACTGTTTTCCTAACAGACCCACAGAAGAAATTACCAGCTGTCCCCCAATATCTGTTCTCCGCTCCCCACTTAATAATAAAAATCTTGAATTGAACGGGCCACGGGGCTCTGCAGAATAAAGACTACATCTCCCGGCCTCCCTTGCAGCCAGCCATGACCACGTGACCTAGTCCTGGCCAATGGGATGCTAGAACACGTGCCTTGTAAACTTCTACACAGTTCAGGGAAGGAAAGGGGTGTGTCCATTTCCTCCACCCTGTTTCTTTCCTCCTCCTCCCTCCTACTACCTTGTCTCATGAAGGGGACCGTCATGAACCAGGAAGACTAGATCACAGAGGGGCCAGTACAAGACAGTCAGAGCCGAGTACCTGACCCTAAGGAACTGCTTTTTCAGCCTCAAAATGCTTATGCTGGACCCTACATGAGGGCGAAACCAGCATCTGTTTTATTTAAGCCATTGTTATCTTGAGTCTCTGTGTTCAATTAGCCTGATTCATACAATCCCCACCCGTCTCCAGTGTTAGCGGGACTTCCCCAGTCAAGCTGGGACATGACTGACCTGAGGAAAGGGGTCGGCTGATGCCAGCAACACGTTTTCCGGTTTCAAGTCACAGTGGACGATGTTCTTGAAGTGAAGGTGTCTCAGAGCCACCAGGATCTGAGGGGAGGAGGTGGGGCTGGTAAGAAAGCTAGGAAGCTATGGACGTGCCCCAGATTCTGCTGCCAGCCCTCCAAACCCCATCCGTGCCCTTCTCTGCACCCCTAAAGATACCCGCCCAGGTCCAGGAGAGGCAATGGAGCCCCAAATAATCTGAGAACCCCAAAAGCATGACACTGAGATAGGAGCTGGATAATTCCAGAAAGGCTTGACTAGAGCAGTGGGTTTGGGAAGAGCCTGAGACCCTGTGGCATGTGGTGAGCTCCTGACAAAAAAGAGCTATGAGTGAGGCTCCTGACTGGCTCAGTCTGCAGAACTGGTGACTTGTGACCTCCTGGGTCATGAGTTCGAGCCCCACCTTGGGCCCGGAGTTTACCCTAAAAAAGGGGGGGGGGTGCTATTAGCAAAGTAGCGGACTTTAAGAAGGTACTATTGTGTGACTCCATTTTTTTAAAAAGTATTTTTCATCCATTAAAAACTCGAAGATGAAACAGTACAAATACTAATATGATCTACGTTATATATCAAATGCAATACTCGTCAGAGGCGGGGGGATTCTAAAGCTGACCTGCCCAGGTGGAAAACCCAGCTTGTGTCACTAGCTTGTGGCCTTGGAAAAAGTCACTTCAATTCTCTGGGTCTAAGTGTTCTCACCTGTAAAATGGGGGTAATAAAAGTACACATCCTCAGGGGTTGCTGTGAAGCTTAAATACGCTGAGGCATAGAAAGCGTTAAGGACAGTGTCTAGCCTCAAGCAAACAACGCTAGCTATTACTGTTGTTGGTAACCCTTACTCTCCTTGGGATGGGCTGTGGCTGAACGTATTTCTGTGCGTGTTTCAGATAGGGCTTTTCCTGCTCTGTTAACTCAAGAGTATTCTAGATGGCAAGGTGAGCTGATTTATGAAACAAGAAACAAAAAAACGGACACAATTTCCAACCACTTTCTCGGTGGACACTATGATCTTCCTTGATTCTGTGTAATCCTCAGGCTCTGGCCAGGGAGCCTGAGATCCACGGTGTGTATGTACCTCTTTTCCCGGTTTCCTGTTTGTTGACCACCTCCCTCCCCTACTAGTACATGAGGAGAACAAAGAGAGTGGGTTGGAAGCTAGACAGATCCAGGTTCAAATCTCGGCTAGAATGCTACCTAGCTGTGTGACCTTGGGCAAGACACGGACCCTCCCTCCACCTCAGTCTCCCCACCTGTAAAATGGGGGAGATGGTAATACGTACCTCGGAGGGCAGCTGTGAAGCATAAACAAGCCCATGAGGTAAAGGGCCTAGCCCCACGGGACTTGGGGTAGGGCAGATAAGAGGCGGAAGGCAGAAGTCTGCAGAGAGAGAGAGAGGAGCAGAGGCAAAAAGGGAGGGAAAGATGGAAGACCAGAAAGAGAAACCAACCGGTTGCTGAAGGCAGGCAGTTGCCTCTTCCCACCTGAAGTCTGCATGAGCCTGCCTCAGTGGGCTTCTCTTCCCACCCCACAAGCCAACCTGACGTAGGCACAGTCTAAGAAGGCTGTAAAACCCAGAAGCCACGAAAGACAACATTTAACATTGTAAAAGTTAAACTCTTGATGGCAAATAAAATCCAGGAATGAAATGAAAAGGAAAACAAATACCGGGATAAAAAAAAAAGTTTGAACAACACAAGTGACAAGGATCCCGTGTCCCTCATATACAAAGAGCTCTCACAATTCAATAAGAATAATCCAACTGAAAAATGGGCAATGGGTATAAAAAGCACATGCCAATAAACATAGGAAAATACACTCAACTTCACCCATAATTTTTAAACTGCCAAACGAAGCCACATGAAGTATTATTTTTTCCACCTATAAGACTGGTAATTGTTTCATCCAGAGTTAGTTATGAGTGAGGAAGTAGACACCTCAAACTGTTGTTGAGAGCAGACCAAAGGGATTTTAGAGAATAACTGGGCAGCATGTTTAAAAAACTCCTAAAGCACATTTCCCTGGACTTAAGAGTCTATCATCCAAAATGTGTTCTTTGGAAATTCTCCCACCAGAGCCCAGCAATGTGTGTGGACAGATATTCACCAGATGTTGTTTGTAATGGTGGAAAAGTGGTAACAACCTCCGCACTCGGCAATTACAGGATTTGGTGATATCCATCATGGAATACAATTCAGAAAAAGAGGCAGCTCTGCTCACTGCGTCCCGAAATCGAATAGCCTTCCAGAAGTACTTTTAAAGCGAAGAAAGTAAGAGGTGGAATGACACACAGGTGACACCAATGAGTTTGACATTACTAGTTAAAAGCCCAGATCCTAAAAAAAAAAAAAAAAAGCCCAGATCCTAGGGTCACCTCCCACCAGCTGTGTGACCCTGGGCATGTTACTTAAAGTCTCTGAGCCTCGGTTTTTTTCGACTCAAAAACAGGAGTCATCACGGCCACTACCACATGGGTTACGATGCAGAAAATATGAGTTAAAATAGCGCCTGGCACACCGTTCGCATCCCCGACCCCCCTACCCACTCTGGGTGATCCCTGTCCAGGCCTGGGGCTATCTTGGTCACAGCTGTGTCCCCAGTACTGCACATTAGGCCGGGAACAGAGCGGGGGAAGAGGGAGAGCTTGGTGAACCTCCTAAGAAATGAATGAATGAGCATCCACAGAAAGGCCTCCCTCCCCTTCCCTCTTCCTACACGAATATAGTCAGGCCTTAGGGAACCTCATTCTACAAAGGAATAAAAAATATACAATAATCGCTTCTGATTTTTCTATACTACTAACTATAATTGTCACTACTGCTCTATTCTTTTTACTGTTTTCTTATTTTCTGTTGTTATTACTCTCTTATTACTCTACAGTCTGTTCTGTTTTTACTCTATTATTTTGAAATTATTGCTCTATTATTTTTTCTGTTGTTGTTATTATTATTCTCTATTTTTTGTTATCCACTAGTAGCACTCCTGCCAGCGTCTGCGGGAGCTGGGTGCAGGGCAGGTGGGGAGGCGGGCGGAGGCAGGCAGGGGGGCAGGGGGCGGGCGCACCTGGGTGATGAGGAACTTGGTGAGGCGCTCGGGCAGCCGGCCCTTCTCGCTGGAGAGGATCATCTCCAGCATGTCCCCGTGCAGCTTCTCCATCACCACAAATACCTTCTCAGGCGTCTCAAACATGCAGTCTAGGTTCACGATCCCCGGGTGCCGCAGACTCTGGGGTGGGGGTGAGGAGGGGAAGGTGGCAGTCAGGGTCCGGGTTGCCTGTGAACTGAGACCCCAAAGGCGAGCCACGGGAGCAGGTGGACAACAAATAAGGAGGATGTCCCCGGAGGGTCAGCAGCTCCTTCCCTGGGGGGCGGCACTGGCGGAGAGGGAAGGAGCTTTAGACAGAACCACATCCCCATGCCACCAGATATCTAGAAGGATCTTTATTTACATCATAAAGCTCTGCTGAAGGTCCAGGGTTGTGGGGGAGGAAGAGAGGGAGGGAGAAGAAGAATGGAACAATGGGAAAGACCTCTGTGCATCCCTGTGTTGTAAATTCTCCTCCCTCTCCCCGCAAACCCTGCCTGGCCTAACCCCATTTCCGCCCCCCAGGTCCCCAACCAGCCTTCTCCCTGGGTTCTAGGCTCCAGTCCCACCACTTTCTACCCACCCTCTGGGGGACAGCCTCAGAGATCTTCCTAAAGTACACACCCAGCCCTGTCCTTTCTTTGCTAAAAATCTTTCCATGGCTCCCCAGTACCCTCAGGAGAAAATCCATAGGGTGTGGCCCCACCTCCCACCACCTCCCGACACATTAACCATCCAGTAACCTTGAACTTCAGATTCCTAGAACACTTCATGTTCCCTCGCACCTCTAGACCTTTCTTTGCACAGGCTGTTCCCTCTGCTCAGAACACCTTTCCACCCCTTCAGTCTCAATATGCATACTCCCTCCTCCAGGAAGCCTTCCTTGACCACCCCCAGCCTGGGTCAGTTGGCCCCTGAACGGAGTAGTTGGGAAAGGAAGGTCCTTCCTAGGTGGGGCCAGAGCTGGGCCCCAGAGCCGGGTGGTCACCTGCAGAATGGCCACTTCGTTCCGCAGCTGGCTTTCCTGCTTGGTGGGGAAACGCAGTTTGTCAATGACCTTTACTGCCACGTCCCGGCCTGTCTTGCGGTGCTTTCCTGGGCAGGGCGAAGGGGAGATTGGGGATGAAGGCAGCAAGACCTTCCAGTCCTGGTAAGAGGAACACCCACCTCCCCCCCACCACCACCACAGAGACACAGTTGAAGAAAGGTGGGCAGAAGGCATCAGGTGGCTCCGAGGGGTCTCCAGGAGGGATGTGAGGGGTGGGAGGCCTTGGGAATAAAGGTGGAAAGAAGAAGACAAGAGCTCTGAGGAGGGAAATCTATCATACGAGAAACTAGATTTATAACCAATCAGGATCTAAGAACTAGCTCTGTAGCCAATCAGAGAGCAGAATTCTCTCTCCCTATTAAGGATGGGAGAAAGTCCATTGGCTTTTCCCAGTGAGAAAAGGAGAGGCTGCAACCATCTGCCTCGAGGATCTAGCTTTCTAAGTCAACCAGAACGGGAAGTGAGTACGCAGCCAATCAGATAGGAAGGTCTGGAGCCCAGGAACCCCCGGGACCCCCTCTGGATTAGCTCGGAAGCACCCGTACCTCCATAGACCACTCCAAACTGCCCGGAGCCCAGCACCTCATCCGGGAAGATCTGGTAGACGGTGGCGATGTCCTGCATGGCAGGGATGGGGAGGGTCAAGGGGGCAAATGGAGCGGGGGCGTTGAGGAGACCAGGGAGGGCGGGAGGCTGCGTGGGAGGCAGAGGCCATCCATGGGACCATGGGGTGTGGGCAGGGTCTCACCACGTTCTCTTGGATCTGGCTGTTAGACACGGAGATGCTCAGAGAAGCCTGTCCTGGGGAGAGGGGAGAGGTGGAGGTGAGGGGACCTCGGGCTCAGGATTATCTTCGCCCATGACTCCAGAGGCAGCCTCGGGAGCCACACCACCCGGGTTCGAGGCCCCGGGGATCCCGTGCAGCTCTGGGCCAGGGACTTGCCCATTACGAACCTGTTTCCACATCTAGAGAATGGGAATAACGACAGATGCTCCCTTGTAGGACCAGCGGGAGAAGTAAATGAGATAGGCTGAGGGGGCTCAAGAAGTGTCACGAATGATTTCACTGAGCACTGCACCCCAAGATCTTAGGGCCAAGGGGAGCCCTCTGACCCCATTTTGCAGAGGAGGACACTGAGGTTCTCTCAGCGGGAAAGCCCTAACGGATTCCAACATCTCCCCCTGGGAACTTGCCGCCCTACTACCCAACCAGAGCCAGACATTTCCAAAGTTCTGACCCTTCCGCCACTTGAATATCTGTCCCCTTCCCATTCCAGGCCTGGCCCCTCATCCTCCTCCCTGGTCTCTCTGCGCCTGTTCTGCTCTCTCCTATTCACCGCACAAAACTGGGTCTGTCCTTCCCCTGTTCCGAACTCCACCATAGCTCCCCAGCGCCCCCAGGAGGAAGCCCGCGCCCCTTCCACGGCCTCCCAGGCATTGGTCCTTCGTTTACTTCTTTGACTTCAACCCCACCATGCTGCTGTGTTCTCCTGACAGCTGGCCTCCTTGCTGGGCCTCAAATGCAGCCAAGTCCCCTCCTATCTCCTGCCTTTGCACTTGCTGTTCCCTCTGCCAGGAACGTGCGTGCCTTCCGCTGGACTTAGTTAAATCCTCCTCCTCACTCAAGCCTCAGCTCAAACTTCCCTCCTGTGGCCACATTATGTTCTACGTTACATCTGTCATTTGTGCAGGATGATCTAATTAGTGTCTGTCCTTCATACTGGATTATGAGCTCCAGAAGGCAGGAGCCTGGGACTTTCTGATCATCTTCTGCCTCTGCTTGAAATATTTCCCATCTACATTCCCCTCTCTCAGCCCTCCTCAGCTTTCTGGTCTCAGCTCAGATGTTGCCGCGTCCAGGAAGCCCTCCTGGATACCCAGGCTGGATCAGCTATCTCCTCTGAGCCCCCACAGCTCTCTGGCTCCCCTCTCCCCACCCTGTCACTCTGGGTCATCACTGCTTGGGGACAGGTCTGTCTCCCTTACTGGACTGTGAGCCCTGTGAGGGCAGGTCCTGGGCTGTCTTGGTGACGGTTATGTCCCCAGCACTGTCCAGCATAGGGTGGGCACAGAGAGGACACTCAGTAAATACCCGAATGAAATAGGCTGAACTCACAATCTGGAGGAGTTGTCCTCACCTGGGACAATACTCAGAAAAGGGAAGTGACATGTCCAAGGCCACACATCAGTTCTAGGGCTTAATGGAGATTTAGACTCGGGCCAGCTGAGTCCAGAAGCCACATTCCCCACTGTGCTATTCCCTGCTTTCTCCCTGGCTCTTCTCTTCCCTGGGACCCCACGCAAACCCTTCCAGACCCATCCTCTCAGGGTCCGGGGTAGGGTGAGGGGAGGCGGGACTTACTGTGGGGTGTGTGGCCTGGGGCACTGGGTGCGTCCTGGAGGATGACTGGCATTAGGGCCTGGCGGATGGCCGTTTCCCAGCCCCGGGCAGCCTCGGCCCCCTGCCCGCTGGGCCCCCCTGGGGCTCCACCAGGTGTCTCGCCCACAAAGTAGGTGACATTGGCAGTGACAATCTCAAAGCAGTGAGGGTTGGTGCCTGGCGGCACGAGGCTGAAGTTCTGGGCGGGCTCCACAGTGAGGATTTCTGACAGCGGAATTTCCTGGCAGGACACAGAACCAGCACCAATGAGGATGCCATGCAGACCCTGGGGCTCCCCACTTACTCAGAATAGCACACAGAATCCAGTGTCAGTGTGAAAGGGCCCAATTTGCATAGTTGCATAGAGTAGTCAGAAAAGGCCTCCTGGCAGAAATTATATGAAGCAAGAGATCAGAAAGGTAACAGACCAGCTGGTGGAAGATGCCTGGAAACAGCATGTGCAAAGGCCCTGAGGTGGGAAAGGCTTGTGTTCAAGGGATATGCTCTATTCCCATTACATGGGTGGTGCCTACCATACGAGAGATATGCCATGTTTGGTGAACAAATGAAGTTAGGCCATGAGGGGCCTTATGGGCCACAGTGAGGAGCCTGGGCTTTGTCTCCAGGGCCCTGGGGAGCCATGGAAGGGTTTAGAGCAAGGCAGGGGGAGGTCTCTGGCTGTATGTGGAGGGTGGACAGGAAAGGATGAGACTGAGACGGGGGACCAGAAAGGAGGCTGAGAGGGCCGGGTGGAGTGGAGGGCACAGGGAGAGAAGGTGCAGGGTCTGTGCAAAGGAAATAGAGCATGCTTTGAAAAGTGCTGGAAGAGAAACTGTTGGGGGGAGGGGCAGGACACGTTTGCAGAAGGGGGGGAATTAAAATAAGGAAAGAATGAAACAGGGACAGATTGACACAGCTTATAAAGGCAGGAGACAGAGACGTGGTGGGGGCGGCATCCTAGTGTGGCCCAGAATACAGGCAGGATGAGAAGGTACCCCCCCGTGGGAAGCTGCTCCAGAGCAGGGAACCCTGAGGCATCCGCGTTTTATTTTAAGGGCATAGGGAGGGTTCCGACGGTTTTCTCGGCTCCCCTGGCTGTTATGTGGGGCAAGGCTGTGGGGGCAAGCGCAGAAACAAGAACCTGGGAGGAGATGGCCCAGAGCACGGGGCGGCCATGGCGGGTGGTGAGGAATTCGGATAAATGATCCAGTACTTCATTATAAAGTAATAATGGTAACAGAGCCCCACACAAGCCAGGCCCTAAGCCAACCGCTTCGTGGAGGTGGTCGCTGAATTAGGGCAGCGGCCCTGCGGCGAGGACTAGTCTTTGAGGCCTTTTGCAGGTGCCAGACGGCAGGTGCAGAGAGGTGAGGGAAGCCGCCCCGGGTTCCTCAGCTAGAAAGTGGTGGGGCCAGGAGGGCCCATTTGCTGATGACATGCAAGCAGGCAAGCAACTGGGAGAGGAGTGAGAGGAGGAGGTCTGAGGGAGCTGGGGGCCGGAAGGCCCACCTTGTAGTATCTGTTGGTCGTGTTGTTCTGGAAGAGCGTGATGCACTTGCAGTCCAGGCGCCAATAGTGCCGCTTCCTCTGTTGGGAGAGTTGCTCCAGAAGGTGAGGTGGTCCGCCCTTGGCACCGCTGGGGCTCCCGCTCTTCCCGGAGCCAAACCCCGCCCCTAAGCCTAGCCCCACCCCCAAAAGGCTCCACCCCTTCCGTCTCTCATCACCCGCCCCTCTAATTCTAGCTCCGTCTCCAGTAAGGCCCCGCCTATCCCCTAACTCCAGCCCCACCCCGCCACGTCCCCTTCTCAAATTGATCCCGCCCCCACCACCCTTAGCTCCGGCTCCACCCCACCTTGCCCCGCCCCATAACCCCCGTCCAACTTTAGGTCAGCCTCCAGGTACGGTCCTTGGCCCCTAAACCTGCCCCACCCCTATCTCCTACCAGCTCAGACCCGGTCCCTCCAGTATAAGCGCTCCCCACCTTACCTCCTAACTTCGCCCCACCTGGCCCCACCTTATAAGACACCCTTACTTAATTACCTCCAGTTAGGCCTCTAGCCTGGCCCCGCACCCCCTGACCCCGTCCTCTATAACAAGAACCCTTCTCGCCCCCACCCCTAACTCCAGCTTCCCGGTTCTAGATCCCACGCCTCCCCTGACCCGTCCTTAACCCCGCCTCTTCCCTGACTCCAGCCCTGCCCCTCCGCCCTCCCTTAAAAAAACCCATCCCTTTAATTCTAGCTCCGCCTCCAGATAGGCCCCGCCTTCCCCTAACCCCACCTCCTCAAGCGGCTCTTGCCCCGCCCCTAACTTTAGCTCCGCCCCCACTTAGCACCACCCCGCCCACTCACCAGCGTGTCCTTGTTGCTGTAATGAACCACCCAACCCTCGCGCAGGGTGGTGCTAGATTTCCGCGTCGTGTGTCGCACCGACTGCACCACCCTCATTAGAGGGATGTACCCCAAGGAGCTGGGAGGGAGGGGGAGAGGAAGAGGCGAGAGGTTAAAAGTGGAAAATACCCATAAGCACTTGGGGCCGCAGGGCACATCTCTGGGCAGCCAGGAGTTGGGGGGGTTTTTTTTGGCCACACTTCCGTGGTTTCCACATTTCCCATAACGAGGAGGGGGACACTACACTGGGTCACATTACAAGGCTGAGGTCCGAAGTCAGGTGGCCTGGCAAATCACCCAACCTCTACGTACCTCCGTTTCTCCACCCAAAGGGGTTGCTGTGAGGAGTGAAAAGCTTTCTTAGGAGTTTAGCACAATGCTTGGCACCCAGTGGTCTTCCCATAAGTGCTATTAGTACTGAGCCCAGTGACTATGGAGCCAGCTGTGTGACACTAGGCAAGTGACTCAACCTCTCTGTGCCTCCTTGCCCTTATTCCTGCACATGCTATTATTACAGAGAGGAAATGAAGGCTGAGAGAGATTCACAGACTTGCTCACCTCCAGAACCAGCCACCTCTTGATCCCTGCACTAAACCAGAACTCAGGTGGCCCTGGCTCTGGCACTTCCCTTTGCTTCTCTGAGACTTGGTTTTCTCATCTGTGAAATAGGCTGCCTCTACCAACACCCCCACCCCACCCAAATCCATCAAGATCCGACTCTGACAGCCTCTTATTCTGTTACTAAACACTCCAGGAAAGACCTGGCAGAAATGGAACTTGAATTTCCAGGCAGCTCGAGTCAGGTAGTACCAGTAAAAAACTCTCTGCAATCATTGGGACCTGCATACCCACCCATCTCCCCTTTAGCCTGGTCTCCCATCCCCTTCCCCTGGCCCTCTCTACTCCAGCCACATCAAGCTCAATGCTGTTTCTGGAACATGCTGGCCCTACCACAGGGCCTTTGCACTTGCTGTTCCCTTTGCTTGGTAAGCTCTTCCACCAACTATCTTCCACATGTCTCCTTTCCTCCCCTGCCTCTCCTTCAGATCTTTTCAGATGTCACCTTCTCAGAGAGGCCTCCTTTAATGACCCTAACTAAAACAGTGTATCTTCATTCTCTGTCCCCTCTCATTGCTTTATTTTTTTAAATTTATCTTTATTTTTATTTATTTTTTGATAGCAGTCATCAGTACCTGATGCTATGGATGCATTTGTTTACTCCCAGTCTCCCCAACTAGAGTGTCGGCTCTATGGGCCATAGGTTTCCTGGTTTGGTTCACAGCTGTGTGCTTGGAAGTCCTAGAACCCAGCAGGTGCTCATATGTGTCTACTGATGCACCATGGAAATGGCTCACCCTCTTCATCACGTCAATGCCGCCCTAGCCCTGTGGGGTGAAGTCTCAGCTCCTTTTAGTAATTACTGGCTGAAGCCCCTGATCTTCAATCTTCTAACCTAGCAGTGGGGATAGTGTTCCTTATGATCCTTCTGAGGATTTCATTCAAGAATCTGCAGGTTACCCTTATTTACACATGTATTACTGTATTAGTACAATATACCAGTAGTAGCGTATTAATATTATTCTAAAACATATGCAAAAAAGTGAAAACATCTAGAAGATGAGATTTAAAGTAAAGAGAAATGGAAAGGCAAATATTTGTCCCCATACTCCGGAATAGATCACCTCCCACCCTCCATGCTTTGAGGATTCAAGAACAGAGTACCGGGGAGAATTCTCTTTCCATCTCCTCAGCGTTTACAACCTGGCAAGCACTTGACCCTCGTGATCTAATGGAATTCGAAAATCACCATGCAAGACAGGTGCCATCATCGCCCCCCGAGGACGTCATTCACTTCACCCTACACGATCCGCATAAGTAGGTCCTAATTTATCTCCATCTTACTGACAAAGAAACTGCGGGCCCAGAGACATTAATCTCCTGCCTAAGGCCAGACAGCAGTCTGGTTCCAGATTCCCACGTTCTTACTCTTTGCTCTGTCACTTCGCCACACAGACTGTTTCTGGAAGGGCCTGCCAGCAGCTGATCCCAGGGACGTCCTCAAGGGGAAGGAGCTAAGCAGCTGGGAGGTGGGGAAGCGGGAGGGTTTGACTATCTACCTTCTGAATGACTGGATTAGCAGTTCCGAAAAAGAAATATACTCTAAATTAAAAATCCGCTGCTATGAAAGCTTTCCAAAAAAATGCACATTTTTCAGGAAAAAGGTAAAATTTAAAAACAAAGTGTGAGTGCCTGGGAAATTTACAGGGGGACGTTGAGCCATTCGTAGGGATAGGAAGGGCCTTCCCCGGAGGGTGCCCCGGGTACCTCTCGGCCTTGCCTCCCTCGCCTTCCTCCTCCTCACTGGCGTGGAGGGCGTTTTCCGAGTGGGAGCCTGGGATGACCCCCGAGTCATCGGACTCATCCATGAGGGAGCTCTTGTCAGCCTCGCTGAAATCAGTGGCCTCCTCCATCGGCACATCTAGGGGGATGGGATGTCAGAGGAGACTCCGCCCAGTCCCGTCACCCCACCCCCACCCCCATCCCGGAACTTCCCTGCTCAGCCCACAGCCTCTCACCTCCATTGATGAGTGCTTCCCCTAAGCAGTCGTTAGGGACACGGGTGGCACAGCGCTTGTGACAGTTAAACTTGCAGTCTGGTATGAGGTCAGGGAACAAGTGGACAGGTGGGAGGGGAGAGAGATGTCACCTGTAAGGCTCGAAACTTGACTCCTAACCCCCAGGCCCAGAAGATTCCACTCTTGCTGTTTTGGGGCAGGAAACCCCTAGCTGAACCTTCTCTGGTTGTCCCTCTTTGAGTCTGGAACATTCTGGGCTGGGGAATCCCTTGTTGTGGGGGACTGGTCTGTGCGACATAGATGTTTAGCAGTCATCCCTGACTTCTATCCACTAGATCCCACTAGCACATCCCCGTAGCATTCTAGATTTTTTTTAATTCTAGAGTTCTAAGATTCCAAATTTCAATGTCTGAGTGTCTAGAACTTGATACATCTATGATTCTGCAGTTCTGTGATTCTAGACTGCTAAGGTTCCTTAATGTCCAAGGTTTTAGGGTCTTCGATAAATGCTAGAAATCAGTGACTCTATAGTTCTACAATTCTGGACTGTGAAGCCTCCAGAATCTGATGGTCCCAAGGTTCTAGGATCCCACACACCCAAGATTCTAGAATTTTATGTTCCTTAGCTCTATGCATCTAAGATTCTAGAATTTGACTCTTCTGGTGAATTCTAGAATTGGACAGCTCTGAATTTTTATGGATCTTGATGTCTGGAATTCTAGATTTGTCTGGATTTGATAATCCAGAGTTCTGTGTTCCATGTGTCTAGGACTCTAGGATCCCATGGTCCCAGGGTATATGATTCTAGACTTCTAAGGTTTGCATTTGATGCTTCTAGACTTCTACCATTCTCAAATCTGATGATTCTAAAGTTCCAGTATTCTGAGAGTCTACAGTCCTATAAAAGGGAGTTCTAGGATCTCTGAGTCTAAAGTTCTGTGGTTCTTTTCATGGAATCCTATGATCCAGAATTCCTGAAACCTTTGATTCCAGTTCTGTGGTTCTAGAACTCTCAAGTTCTACAGTTTTAGAATCCTATACTAAGTGGTTTATAGATTCAAATTTCTAAGGTTCTAGGATTCCAGAATTCCAAAGGAATTCTAGAACACCAGGATTCAGGGCACTCTTCTCTTGAGGCCCCGGGCTCCTAAGGATCAGAATACTGGGATTCTTTATTTCTTTTTCTTTTTCTTTTTTTTTAAAGATTTTATTTTTAAGTCCTCTCCACACCCAACATGGGGCTCGAACTCACAACCCCAAGACCAAGAGTCTCAAGCCCCACAGACTGAGCCACCCAGGTGCCCCCAGAGTACTGGGAGTCTTATGTCCTGCCACAAGCCCAGGTGAGGGAGGCCCCAAGGCGCTGAGTGAGTGTGGGGCCTTCTGACCCCATCTGCCTCCCCCAGGGGGCCCCGCTGACCTTTGCACTGCAGGCCCTGGCGAAAGAGACCCTTGAGGAGTTTCTTGCAAGCCTGGCAGACGGTGGGCCGCGTGTAGCTGTGGATGAGGAACGTGTGTGGGACCTTCACCTTGGAGAGCAGCATCTTGTCCAGCTCAATGGGGCGGCCCGTGTAGGAGGAGGCAGAAGATGAGGAGGAGGAGGACGGGGGGCGGCGAGGCAGGAGCTCGGTGGTACTACGGCTCTACGGTCAGCAAGATGGAGGGGACACATTAGTGCGCCGCCCCATGCCCGGGCCCTGTCGCCCGCCCCCCGCCCCCCACCCCCGTCACCGGCCCACCCGCTCCCCAGCCCCTCACCAGCTCATCAGCCATGCAGGGCAGGGACTCGGAAGTGCTGAGGCGCACAGAATGGCCACTGGCCAGAGACGTGGACGATAGGCGCCTCTTGCGGGCGCCACTGCAGTTGTTGGGGATGCTGAAAGCACAGCGCTTGTGGTAGTTCAGTCCGCAGCCTGCGGGGGGCGCCAGATGATCAGAGACATACCTGCACTAGTCCTGGGCTCTAAAGCTCCGCCCCATCCCCTCTTCCCTTTCTGTAGATTAGGAATACAGCAGCCCTCTCAGGAGGGCCCCCTACGAGTGCCATTAACGCCAACGAGAAACTACAAAAGCCCAAATCGGGTAGAACTAGGCTACCGGCCTGGAAGGTTCGGGGCCAGTCCACCAGGCAAAGAACCATGAGCAGGTGAGGCGCTTGCTGAGGTCCCCGGGGAATGTGGATTGAGTAGTGGCAGAAGGAGGCCACAACCACCGGACCAGCTGCGCAGAGGAGTGTACTGGCAATGACTAGTTCTTCCTTATATATATGTGCGTACACCAACTATTTGTGCTTTCTTCCTTCCCCCATCACCTAACGTAACACCTTTTTTCTTTTTTTTAATATGGGATGCTTTAGGAATACACGTGCCATCCTTGCTGAGGCGCCATGCTAGTCTCTGGATGGGCCCCATTTTAGTACATGCGCTGCCGCAGGGAGTACTGTATCGTATTTAAATTACAGGACATTATCAAAATAAATTTTTTTTAAATTAATTACAGGAAATCGGAGGAAAAGAGTGAATGACATCTCCCGGGGAAAGGGTTAGCATGTTTTCAGTTGTACTCAGGACGGTTCTACCGAATTAGATGGAAGTATGACTCTATTGTCATTTCTTATCATTAAACAAACAAACAAACAAAAACACCAAAATCCTCTTCCATGAAAGAATCAGACTCAGCTTGCTGTTTTCCTAGCGGGCTTCCTGAACTCTTGCTCCCATACATTTCCAGAGATTCCAAGTGATTCCAAGAAGGCACTGCTCTGGAGTGAAGAACATTCCTCCAGCCTTTGGAAGCTTCTCTGGGACCACCTCGTGAAGCCTGTCTTCTGGTGGCCGGCTGTCATAGGCTTCCCCAAACACGGTGCTATGAGAAGAGCTTTGGGATGGCACACGGACTTTGCGAACAGGAAACGCTTCCCAGTGCTGGCCGTTCGTTGCTCCTTCATTTCAAAATCCCATCTGTGACTCTCTATGTGAGTATTTAGGTAGAGTCAAACTCTCATCGGAAGATGTTAATGGCATTAAGAACAGTCATTTGGGACTCCTTTGGAACCACATGAATGAGGACCTTCATCTGTGAGGCTGAGCCAATGAAGTCTGTGCTAAGGGTGCCCATTAGGATCGATGCCACCAGGGGCTCCTGGGTGGCTCAGTCAGTTGAGCATCTGGCTCTTGATTTCAGCTCAGGTCATCCTCTCAGGGTCATGAGATTGAGCCCCGTGTCAGGCTCCTCGCTGAGCACAGAGCCTGCTTAAAATTCTCTCCCCATCCCCGCTGCTTGTGCACGTGTATGCATGCTTTCTCTTGCTCGCTCTCTCAAAGTAAAAAAAATTTTTCTTTTTATGACACCAGGACTGTGCCACGATGAAGTTTACATATGCCAAGATGTCAAGATTTGGATATGGTTTGCGCATGACGGCGGAACTGATAACAGCCTTGAACTCGCTTGAATCGGTTTTCCACAGCCCTGATGTGGCCATCACCCCTCGAGCCCTTAAATGCCACAGGTCTCTTTAGGGCTGTGTGATAACAATCCTGGTCAACGCTGCAGGTCTTCTGGAACACAGGGCCCTGAAGACTCGAGATTTCCGTATGAGTGTGACTGCCATGACACTGGAGATCCTTGGATGGTGGAACATGCGAGAATATGCTTCTAATGGAGGTGCGGTCTTCGCAGAATGGATGGTCTTCATCTGCTGCGTGTGTCGGCAAAACGGCTTGTGTGGGCTTCAGCTACAGACAGGGCAAGATCTCGGCATTTTCGCTCAGAAGCGTGGAAGATGGGAAGAGTGGACCTGTGGAACCTGGCCCTTGGGCTTCACCTTGAGACACACTGGTGTGTTCCTTTATTTTTTTTAAGTATGATCCAAGGACATGTGTACGGGTGCTTGTTGTAGACTGAACATGTGTCCATCCCCCAAATTCATGTGTTGATGCCCTAACCCACAATGTGACTGCATTGGAAGATGGGCCTTTAAGGAGGTAATTAAGGTTAAATGAGGCCCTAAAGGGGGAGGAGGGCGCTGATCCGATGCAACCAGGGTCTTTATAAAAGGGAGACACTTGAGAAAATGTTGTCTCTCCTCATACCACGGGAGCTACACAGCAAGACAGCAGCCGTGTGCAAGCCAGAAAGAGGGTGCTCACCACGCCCTGTCCAATGCCAGATCTTAAACTTTCCAGCCTCTGGAACCGTGAGTTCTAAATATGTGTTGTTTAAACCACTCAGCCTGTGGTATTTTGTTATGGCAGGTCCTGGCACACTGAGGGGCCAAGTCAGTAAGGAGGGGACTCTGATGGTCAGTTTTCTGTGTCAACCCCAGTAATTCAGATGCTAATGTAGGGGCCGCTGTGAAGGTATTTTTTACGTGTGATTCAAGTGCACAATCAGATGACCTGAATTGAGGGAGAGTATTCTAGTTAATCTGGGTGGGCCCGTTTCAATCAGGTGAAGGGTTAAAAAGCAGAGCTGAGATTTCCCAGATGAAGAAATTCTGCCCGGGAGTCCATCCTGCCCTTCCCGACGGGTTGCCCTGTGGATTTCAAAGTTGCTTGGCCAGCCCCCACAATCCTGTAAGCGAATTCCTTCCAAATATCCTTTAATATCTACCTCCTACTGGCTGTTTCTCTGGTGAGTCCTACTATAGGCTCCACCTTCTTTCCTTTTGCACATTCTCCTTCTCCTCCCCCAAGGACCCTTACCTGTCCACATCAGGCTCCTGCTCCGAGCGGAGCCGCCCAGTCCCCGCCCCCAACTCCTCCCCCAAGCTGTACCTCTGGGCCCTAACCTTTCCCTCCTAGCCACGCCTCCTACCCCTGAGGTCCACCCCTGCCCCGCCCACCTGCTCTCGCCACCTCCTGGGCCCCGCCTCCAGCCCCTCTCCCCTCACCATCACACTTGAGGCCTTGGCGCACTAGACCGAAGAGCATCTCCCCGCAGTGATCGCAGAAGGCCGGCGCTCGGTAGGAGTGCACCGTGAGGGCGTGCGGGCGGATCTGGAAGTCCTCGAAGGTGGCCGAAGCTGCAGGCAGCGGGGAGGGGCGGATGGTTGAGCCAGAGCGGCGAGGGCTGTTCCTGGGTTTCTCACAGTCCTCCCCCCCCGCCCCTCCCCCCCCGCAAGGTTTGATCTTGCCTTCCTTCATTTACTCACATACTACACTCTACCTGGGTTCAAATCCCAGCGTCACCACTGGGCAAGAGACCTATGCTGGGGCTTGGGGAGTTGTTTAGTGGTTACAGAGTTTCAGTTCTGCAAGATGAAAACATTCCTGGAGGCTGTCCCACGACAAGGAGAATGCAATAAGCACTAGTGAAATGGTTAAGATGGTACATTTTATGTTATGTACATTTCACAATTAAACATTTTAAAATAAAATTTAAAAATGCAGATGCCTGGGTCCCACCCTCAGAATTGCTGATCTACTTGGTCTAGGATGGTGCTTGAGTGTCAAGAGAAAAAACCAAATCCCTATGTATCTCAGTTTTCTCATCTTTAAAACGGAAATCCAACAAACACTGAGCATTGTCCTAGGTGCCAGGGACACCACACACAAGAGAAAAATTCCCTGCCTGGCCTCTAGTAAGGGAGGCAGCCAGCCAAAATAAAGAAAATAAATATTCTTATTTAACAATCACCCAGGGGCGCCTGGGTGGCTCCATTGGTTAGGCATCTGGTTTTGGCTCAGGTGGGCCTGGGATCCAGCCCCACATTGGGCTCCCTGCTGGACAGGGAGTCTGCTTCTCCCTCCCCCTCTGTCCCTTCCCCCTGCTGTGCTTTCTTGCTTGCTCTCTCCATCTCTCTCAAATAAATAAATAAATAAATCATATATATGTATATATATATATTCTTAAAAAAATAAAAATCACCCAACCTAGCAATTACCTAGTGCCAGGCACTGTTCCAAGTACTTTAAAATACTAGTGAATTCAGTTCTCTCAAGAGCCCTGGAGGTACATTGTTATTACCCCCATTTTGCAGATGAGAAGATTGTAGCACAGAGAGGTGAAGCAACTTGCCCAAGGCCACACAGCTAGCAAGCTGTGGAACAGGAAATCGAATCCGAGCCAGTGTGACTCCAAAGTTCGTGCTTTTAGTACTGCATGCACTGTCTCTTGGAAATGTTTAAGTAATAAACTATACAGCATGTGTCTACTATAGTCAAATAATTAAAAAAAAAGACTTGCCAAGCAACTCTTTCTTATCTCAATAACGGGATGAATATTTACTGAGAACCAACAAAACTGGGTACTCTGGAAGGCATAGCCTAGCTGAAACATACACCTGCATGCTCTCATTTGATGTTGTTAGTCTCTACACATGTAACTTTACACGTGTCCCTAGGGTAAAATTTTATATTTATATATATATGCACATTATGCATATACTATGTACATAAGTATATATATTTGTACACTGTGTATATTTATATATAATGTAAATTACATATATTATATACTATATTGTAATCTATATATATTAATAATATACTATAACATGTAATATATGTTATATATTGTGTATTGTTATATATTATATTATACTATATATTATATATCATTATATATTATACAGTATATATGTATTGTATATATTTATATAATGTAAATTATATTTAATATACAATATAAAACATATAATGTAAATGATATATATATTTGTACTTTATATATATGTATATACAATATGTATATATTCCAGAAATAAAGTACAACTCCAAAAAAAAATACATACAGCAGGCTAGAAGTCAATAAGTACTTTGGAGAAAAATTAAGCAGAGAAGGGAGAGTGGGAAGGTACAAGACGTACAATTTTAGATCAGGTGGTTGAGGAAGGCCCCCTTCAGGTATAGTTAGGGCAAAGCCTGAAAAAGGCAAGGGTATGAGCCATGCAGCTTTCTAGGAAAAAAAAATGCCCAATGTCACAACAGTAGTCTTTATAGAGTCTTTTTTTTTTTTTTAAAGATTTTATTTATTTTTTTGACAGAGGGAGAGAGATCACAAGTAGGCAGAGAGGCAGGCAGAGAGAGAGAGGGGGAAGCAGGCTCCCCGCTGAGCAGAGAGCCTGATGTGGGGCTCGATCCCAGGACCCTGAGATCATGACCTGAGCCGAAGGCAGAGGCTTTAACCCACTGAGCCACCCAGGCGCCCCTTAAAATTTATTTTTATCTATTTATTTTTTTTAAAGATTTTATCTATTTATTTGTCAGAGACAGAGAGGGCACAAGCAGGGGAGGCAGCAGGCAGAGGGAGAAGCAGGCTCCCCATTGAGCAGAGAGCCCGATGTGGGACTCGATCCCAGGACCCTGGGATCATGACCAGAGCCGAAGGCAGACACTTAACCAACTGAGCCACCCAGGTGTCCCTAAAATGTTCTTTTTAATTTTAAACAGTGCTCTTTAAACAGAACACATAGAAAGTCCTCAATAAATACTGGCTTTTATTTTTAAAGTTTCCTTTTTGCACTAAGTCTCCTCCTCTTTCCTATGCTCCCCACCCCACCCCTGAAATTGAGCTATTTTCCTTGTTATCGTGCAAGAGAAAGGGGACTTTCTTCTATGTGCCAAGCACTGCTTACACACTCAGGGTAAAGCTAGGAACACCCCACTCTCAGGGAGCTGACATTCTTTTGGGGAGACAGAGAGGAAACAAACACACACGGAAGGAAATTTCAGACACTGGAGGAAATGGCATTTAAGCTCAGATCCAAATAGCAAGAAGGAGCTAGCTCTGAGAAGATGCAGTGGGGAGGGAGGCATGGAGAACTAGTGCACACACCTGGAGATGGGAGGCAGCTCAGTTTGTTCAAGGGACAGAGAACAAACAAGCATGGCAGGAACGAAGAAAGTAAGGGGGACAGTGTAACAGGTGAATTCAGGGCCCTGGCAGGGGCCAGATCATGGGCAGCCATTTAAGGCCATATTGAGGAGTTTGCATTTTTATTCCAAGGGTAATGGGGAGCCATGGGAGGATTCTGAGCACTGAAGTGTCATGATCTGACTTGTGAGCTACGATAATAGGTAACGGTCTAGGCAGGAGGTGACCACTGCCTGGAACAGAGGGGGCAGTAAGAAACAGATTCAGGATGTATGTTAAAGGTGACACCAATTGGTTTGATGACAGATCAAGTGAAGGGGTGAGAGGAAAGGAGGAGTCAAGGATGCCCCCAGGATGTGGGGCATGAGCACCTAAGTGAATGGCGATGCCCTTCACCAAGGGAGAGAACATCGCTGGAAGAAAGGACAGAAATCAAGATTTTTGTCTTGGGCAGGTCATCTCGGAGCTGCCTAGAGCTGCCAAGTAAAAGCATCAGGGGGACAAGCTACATGACCGAGATTTGAATTTAGCAGAGGGAGACCTGGATGAATGAAGATCCAAGAGTAGCCAGCCTATGCGAGGGTATTTAAAACCCGAGTAAGGTCACCAGGGCTATAAATCCAAACTTCTGCTAATTGTCATCCATCCATTCAACCCATTTTACTGAGCACTGGACTGTGCAAGGGTTGGGGGAGGAGACACAGCCAAGAATAAGGCAGATACTTTCCACCCCTCACCCTTCTAGAAGCACCTTGGGCTGCCCACTCCTCTGCGGTGCTGACAGCTTGCTCTTCTCTAAAATGCGACTGGCCAGCGGGTGACTAGATGCTGGCTGAAAACACATGGTGCCCAGGCTTCCTCTAACCCTGCAGCGACTAATTTCCTTTAGCACTTCAGCCGGAAGGACCATGGGCATCGAAACATTTAAAACCGTATCAAAGTACGACATACATCTAGAAAAAGACACATCTCCAGTGCATGGCTCAGTGAATGGTCACAGTGTACACACTGTGCCACCAACACCCTGATCAATAAGTGGCAGTTTAAATCAGTCCCCAGGAACCTCCCTCGTGCCCCCCAGGTGATGGTGGTGCCCTTCACTGACCCGGAACTGCCAAGGCTCCGCCTTCCTCGCTCCTAACTGTATCCGTCTCTATGCTTCATCAAAGGAATTGGACAATATGTAATCTGATGTCTAGCAAATGCCTTTCGGAGTTAGGTTTTGTGAGATTCACCCATGTGGCTGGACATCGCCTTCGATCGGTGCTGTGAGAATTTCACGGTGTGCACACGCAACATATTTACCCATTCCGGGGCGGTAGTTTGTCAAAGCTCCACGCGTGATTCTGATTTGCGACCAGAGCTTGGAACCCAGAGCCCAGACTTTAAGAAGCATGTTTCTGGGCCCACCTCTCCTCGCCCCGCACCAGAAGTCCCGCCCCCGCTAGAGGCGGCGCCCCTAGGCGGACCCCCTCCACCGCCCCTACCCCCGACCCCCGCCGCCGCTCACCCGACAGCACCACCTCCACCAGGTCGCCCTCCTGGATGTCTCCCACCGAGCGCACCAGCTGCAAGAGGTTGGCCGACGTGGGGTCATGTTTGAAGAGAAGGATCTTGTCATAAAGGCCGTAGAAGCCACACTCGGGGAACTGAGGGGCGGGAGAGAGCGGTGGTGACGGAAAGGCTCCGAGCCGCTCGGCGGCAGCGGTCTGGAACACTCCCAGGGCAGGGCCCACAGTTTCCCCCGGAAACAGAGACCCCGCAGCCCTGCGTTTCCTGCCTGCTCCCTCCCAAGCACAGCTCGATTGAGCGAGGGAGTGGGCAGGGTGCCAGGGCCCCAGGTGTGCTGGGAGAGCGCGCCGATGGAGTTCGATGGCCCCACGGGGAAACTGGAGTGGCAGGGAGAGTGGCTCTGGGAGGGTGAGCACCTAGAATTTTCCGTGGGGGTGGGGGGACTAAGTGAACACCCCCTCCTTTAAGCACCCACCCCAGCTTCCTTCCTGGATCTATTGTCCCTGTTACCTGGTTCCAGGCCCAGCACTGGGGTGGGGCCAGCTGGAAGAAGGGGACTTAGGACTTGTGGGGTGGGGGGAGGAGGGCCAGGACTCAAGGGAGCTGGAGGTAGGGAGGGTGCCCCTCACCCAATGTCCCAAGGACCCAGGTGCCCCTAATCGGGGTTGGGGGGGACAGGAAATGAAACCTAGTAGAACAGAAAGTGAAACCACCCAGGTGGAGCGGCGGGAAGGAAGGAAAGGGGCCCCGCCACACCTGGACAGAAGACAGAAAACAAAACTGGGGTGAGGCTTGAGGGAGGAGGCCGAAGATTTGGGCATTGGACAAATTACACCCAGGGGACGGCTGGTCCTCTACCCCACCCCCATCTGTCTTCCCAAAGAGCAGGCTGAGTTGGGACCTGTGGGTTTGGGGTTTGGATGGAGGGCCAAGGAGGCCGCATATTGTTCTTGTCTGCTGGGAGAGGGTCCACAGCTCACAGAGACTGCCTGGGCCTTGACTGCCGTGGGGGTGGGGGGTAGGGTTCTGTCTCTAAGCTTCAGTTTCCTGGTCTCTAAAATGGGGGAGTTGGCCCAGTTCCCGATGTTTCTCTGAAGCCCAAAGAATTCATTTCTGGGGGTCTGAGAAGATTCTGGAATTTGGACATTTGGGGATTCCAACATGCTCACATGATACATGATACATATATCTTTGGTTCCAGCGTATTATCATGACATGGTTTAGGATTTCAACAATCAGATCAGGAGCAGTCTGGTATTTTCATGTTCTAGGAATCTAATAAAGTAGGATTCATTTGAATGTCTTGTCATGAAAGGATTTCAACAACCCAGCATTCCCAAATTCTAACATTTTAATATTCTAGGATTCCGACAACCCAGGAATCTAATATTCTACCATTTTAATGCTTTAGGATTCCAACAACCTAGAATTCTAATGTTTGAACACTTTCATATCAGAGGAGTTTGATTACCTAGCAGTGGCATATTCGAACAATCTAGAATTCTAATGTCCTAACATTCTGTTGTTTTAGTATTCCAATGACCTAGGATTCTAATGTTGGAACACTTACTTTGTGTTTTTGTTTTTGTTTTTTAGGTAAGCTTCACGCCTAACGTGCAGCTGGAATTCATGACCCTGAGATCAAGAGTCCCATGTTCCACTGACTGAGGCAACCAGGTGCCCCTGGACACTTTGATATCAGAGGATTCCAATTACCTAGCAGTGGCATATTCGAACAGTCTAGAATTCTAATATTCTAACATTTTTAAAGTCTAGAATCCCAACAACGGAGAAGCCCACTCTCCTAACTTTTAACATTCTAGAATTCAGGCACTGAGTTCCACCATTCTCCCTTGCCATGATCCCCAGCTTCCCATCCTGGTGTCCCCAACTAAGAGTAGGGTGGGGTTGGGGAAGGCCCGTTTTAATAGGCCAGCATCAGACCTGAGGGGTGGGGACACGGTGATTAGGAGAGGGGACAGAGTCCCCAGAGCCTCTGGGGATTCCAAAGACGTGTCTGCCCCACCCCCACACACATCTCAGGCCTGGGGGAGGGCAGAGATTGGGCCCCGAGACCTCACCTGCCCTTGGCAGCTAGCTCTGGCAGGCACCCACACCGACACATGTCACCCGATAGCCAGGGCCAGGGCGGCTTCAATTTCTACTGTTTCCACCAAATGGGAGGTCGGGGGTGGGCTTGAATGGAGAGGTCCCCCATCTGCCGCCCCCACCTGCCCCTTCCGCCCCACTTCCACACCTAGCTGGCCCCTCCCTTCCTCCCTGCTGGCTGCAGAAAACAACAACACGCAGGGACACGCAATTTGGGGAGGCCTTTGGAGCACCCCGCCCCTGCCCAGGCCTCCTTCCAACCGGGTAGTGGGGTGAGGAGGCAACTGGGGGCTAAAAGCCCCATCCCCATCCCCTCAGTCGCCCAAGGCTTAATCCTCCTTTTTTCCCCTTCCCCTTTGCCAAGCTCCAGGCCACCTCTGCCGGCACCCCCACCCCCTCCGGACCTCTGCCCAAGATGGTTGGGAGGAAACCCTGCGCTCTCACCTTCTGGTCCACGATGGAGCAAGCCAGCTGCTTCACATGGGCCAGCTCGGAGGCGGTGGGGAGCAGCACAAACTCGCGGGTCAGCCCGATCTGGATGTGGAAGGAGACCCCGGAGCTCGGAGCTGGGACCTGGGCCAGTTGCGGTGGCGGCGACTGCAACTCCAAGCCGCCGGGGGGCGGAGGAGACCCCGGCCCCGGAGAGCCTGGGAGCCCCGCGAGATGGGAGGCGGAGGCGGCCATGGGTGGCGGGGGCGGGGGAGTCCCGGGACCCGCCGCCCGGCGCCCACCCGGGTTGCGGCTGAAGGAGCCCGGGGAAGCCGGGTCACTGGATCCGAGGGAGCTCGTAAGCTGGTGGTGGGAGCGCGGGGATCTCGGGGATACGAGAAAAGAAACCTAGCAGGTTGAGGGCACTAGAGGATGGCGGGACCCTGGGAAATTAAAGAAAGGCAATCTAATGGGTTAAACGCCTGGGAATCATAAAGGAGAAATCTAATGGTTTGAGGGACCCAGCGATTGACAGACTCTAAGAAATCAAGAAAATCTAGTAGGTCGGGATCTCAGGGATCAGGAGAGCCCAGGATCCAAAAGCCCCCTGGGGAGAAAAAGGCTTGAGAAGGCAGCAGGGGGAATCCCAGAATGCAGTGGCTCTAAGACGAGGATCCAATTACGAAGGGGGCCCGAGGGATTCATCAGACCTTGGGGGTGGAGAACAGGAGTCTCTGAGTCGGGGATCGAGTGGATCCCAAGGATCCGACGGGCCCCGGGATGGGCAAAGGGATCCTGAGGGCCGGGGTGCTAAGGAGGGAATCTCACGGGTCTCAGAAGTGGAGAAAAGTTCGGTCGGGGGCCGCGGAGAAGGGGGCGTTACCGGCGGCGGTGGGTGGGGGAAAGGGAGGGTCGCCCGGCGCTGGGCGCCGGTGGCTCTTTTTCCCCCCTCCAAAGTTTAACTCTGCGGCGGCGGCCCAGGAGGAAGTGTCCGGAGCGATGGCGCAGTCGGCCAATCCGCGCGGGCCTCGGTGACGTCGGGGGGGGGCGGAGCCTGCTGGGGGCCGGGGGCGGAAGGGGAGGGCGGGCCCGCCACCTCCGAGTCGGGGGGCGTCACCAGCCCCGCCAGGGTCCGGGTGTCGGGGTGCGAGATGCCCGGCAGGGATCCGGGACTGATTCCTACCCCCCAACACATCTAAGTCTGGAAAGTTAACTATTCCCTGAGCTGGAGAGGAGGGGTGAGCCACGGGGCGCGGGGCCGGGGCTGAGGAGAGGCCTGGCCCTTTAAGGAAGGGGGCCGTCTAGGCTAGCCTGGCCTGCATCCGGAGCCCACCGCAGGGGAAAGGGTGGGAAACCGACGTCAGGTCCAGCCCGCTCTGGGACCTCTGAGCTCGGCCAGCCTCTTCTCAGAGCGTCGTCCTCCCTACCCCCCACCCCCCGCCCCGGGGAGGCGGTGCTGTAGATTCCCCCAGCCCATTACATGGGTGAGAAGACAGAGGCCTCCGGATGGGCCAAAGGACCTTGCCTCC